>OZ021733.1:56156682-57356682 GCA_963978545.1 Linyphia triangularis
GTAAATGAAAGCCAGTAAACATTGAAAGACTTCTTGGAATTTATTCCCGTTTACAATTTGAACTATTCCTTTCATGAAGTTACGATGATGTAGTGAAGTTTAGGCCACACGTAGCTTTTATACCAGAAAATGTCCAGCCAAATCGAGCAAAAATATTCCAACAGCACATACAATTATATCGTTTTCTTGCTCAGCAATCAAAACACCTCATCGGTACTTACAATCATCCTACCAATCAGTTCTAAAGACAATTATTCAATATCATCGTCATTTATAATCATTTCAACAATCAGTTCTAAAGACAATTACTCAACGTAACTACTCGTTAAAAAAAACTGTCAGGCAATTCTGATAATAATTCTCTGCTACATATGCAGATCCAAAATCTTTTACCCGTTTTTGCTTTAGCATAAGAAAAACAGTCATGTTATAGTCACAAGTTGAAAATGATGATAATCGTAATATCTACTTCATTATTTGTTATATTAGTAGTGACGATTCAAGAGGAATTTATTTCTCTTTACAAACACATGGTAAACCAGTGGTCTGTAAACCGCAGATCGCTGGCTCTTTGGCCATTTGAGTGCGGTTAAATTTTTCAGTTCAGATCATAATTATTACGATATCCGATTTTATCTAATGTTAGTAACTAATTTAAACCGACTCCTAAAAAACTGGCTCTTGAAACGAAATGTGATTTAAAAAGAAATTTTAATAGTTGTACTGTTGATCTTTGACTAATGAGTATGTGGACCACTGTATTCAACACAATATTCTAGGAAACTAGTTTTTAACTACCTAAAAACGGGGTGAATCAGAACACTTTTCAACTTTCAACGTAAAAATCAAGTGTAATAAGATCGTTTACGAATATAATTTTGACTTCGAAAGCTGGATCTTGCCTTCTTCTTAAAGGATAAATCACAAACATTTTGAAAACAACACGACTTGCATTTATTTTGATTTTATTTTCATGGTGTTCCGATTCCCTCCGCAGAAAGAGGTGAATCGAAACGCTCTTTACAATTTTTGTCTGTTCTTATTTAAACATTTACAGGATGAAACAGAACAAGTAATAATGCATTGTTGTGAATAGGAACACAAGTTTATCATAAAAATATAATTGATTTTCTTCTACCTTGATACAAAACAAGATCCTCCAAATCGTCTTTAAAACTAATCATGTTTTTTAATCTACTTGATGTTTACGTGCCGAAATTTACTGCAACTTCCTTAAACCCCTTGATATACAATGACGTCTCTGAGACGTCAAGAACTGTCTTCGATGAACACCGGGCAGTATATTATTAGATTATCTGTTTCGTTCGTGCATTGATGCTGTTTTGTTTAGACTTCTGAAGATGCTTTCCCCCTTTCAACAGTACCGATAAAAATAAATCGCGTCGGCAAACTCTGTAGGCAGTGATCTCTGAAATAATCCGTGTATATTCACTGCACAAACTTTTATTTCTATGTCAAGGAGTTAAAATATCTTGAGGAAGGAAAAAAGGCATCTTCATTTGTGTCTCAGAAAATCTCTTCGTTCCAGGGTGCTTTTTGTAAAACACGTCTACGAAGCCATAATCTTGTGGATGTAAAACTTTAATCACTTAGAATATGCATATGCGTTTTTACATATACCTTAACGATAACGAAGTCATCTGAAGAAAAGTCTTCTAGAACAACCATACATTTTCTGGAACGTAATGTTAACTTCTAAAACTTCTAAACTAAGCTCCTCTTTTGACATTGATTGAAGCCTGAACTCTTAATCACTATCTTGAAAGAAGTAATCCGACTCTTCTTCAGTAGTTGAATCTTCTGTGGAACATAATCTTGCAAATAAGCACCTTTAACTCACTTTTTTGTGGGTTCTGATCCACCCCGCAAATCTCAAAATCAAGATGTACCAAAACATAACAATTCGTAAAATAAAAAGTTTTAAAACCAACTTAAATAAAGTACGGCATGCTATTGTGGATGTTTATAATTATCTAAAAGAAATATAAAAGTTTATAATAGCTACAAGTAAGTACTTACGTGAAAAGTTTTGGAGAAGTTAAAATTTACTGGATTGTATGCACGCCGTTTCAGAATTTTTAAACAAATAAACAGTGATGCAAAAAGTGGCGTGAGGGACTTTTTTCATAAAGGAAGCAACATTATTAATAATTAAATTTATCATCTTATACAATAGACTCATAACCAACAGTTAATACTATTGGAAACATTTATCCAAAAATCATAAAAAACTGCACAAAAGTGAAATATTTTATACAAAAAAGTTGAAATTATGCAAATAATCAAACATTGAACTAAGAAGAGTTTTAAAGAAACATTTATTACGAAAAACCTGATACAATAAATTAAAATTAACGAAAATACATTTTATTTATATACAATTTATCTATCCTTTATCACAAACAAATTGATTACTTTCTCATAAAAATATTTTTACTTCTCATGGTGCACAAAAATTGTTTTTCTATTAACAGAAGGGACATATTTGACAATCTGTCCTGGGATGTCACATTTCTGAGATAAGATTTTACTCTAATTTAATTTTGGATTTGGTCAATCAGTTTTTATAATGTCAAGTTCGTCTGGAAAACTTCTCTGACTAAATGGTCTAATCTTTAACTCAAGTAAAGTAAAACATGTCTCAATATTATTTAATGCAATGTTCATAGATGACAGCATGACGACACTGGACTAGATTGAAAGCATTACGAAAATTGCTTGCCTTCCAAATTCTGACAGTGCAATTAAACGATTAAAAAAAGCAACAAAAAAAAGTTTAAAGATGCAGTTAATGTTTACAAAGACATAAGTCACGATTTAAATAGAAAAAAAAACAGCTTTGACAGATAGCTTTGTATAAGAAAACTTGAAACGAAAAAAATATTTACGATCGTTGTAGGTCGAATCAATGTGGAGCCATTAGCAATTTCTGAAATGCTTGACTATGCCGATTCCAAAGGCTTCGTAGCCACGAGGTGGAAGAATTTTCATACAGACTAATGGTAACAATTGTATCTTACAATTAAGGAATGTGGACAATGTTGTTTTTAAATGAAAATTATTGGTTTCGTAAACAAGTCGAAATACGTTCGCTTTTATATTTTTACAAAACATTTCGAATGTTCATTTCTCATAACCTTTCATTTATTTAAGGCCAGCAATGCTTATGTTGCTTCGATGGACGGTATGCCACTGATTGCAATCCCCACAAAACATACAATGGGTAAAAAAAGCTTCCGTACGGAAACCAAAGTTACAAATAAATTAGCCTAATTTCTAATCTTTTGCTTCATACCTCCAGTAACTACTGAAATATGTTTAATTTGATTCTTTAAAATATGTTTATAATAAATGTCTGTTTTTACAAAACGCAGCAAGTATTTAAATTAAATATTTAGGAGATGTTGTTAACTGCCATGCAAAAAAGTTTCCGTAGGCAATATGAAAATTAATTCTGAAGTCTTCCGCAACAGATTTGCAGTAAATTTTCAAAATCTAAAGAGTACGTAAATGCCATGAAGACATAATAGCAGCAACTGTTTAATTTTACCTTGCAGCTCATCGTCTTAAAATGGAGTTTCTAAACCTATCTGTGAGTTGGTCATTCAGTTATGAAATGATGGATTATCTATGAAGAAATTGGTAAAATATTTAATATATTGAAGTTTATAGTACAATATATTATTGAGAAACATCATGAGCTCCAAACTTTTGAGGATAGAGATCGATCCAGAAGATTTTCAAAACTAAAAAACTTGCATAAAAGACATATTCTATAGTAATGTTCAAGATAATCCGCGAATAAGTGCCCCTCAAGTCACACATGGCTTAAAAATTGGGGAAAAAAAATTTCAAGAGACATTTTTTGTGCACTTGATAAGACATTTTGCGTTGGGATTTCAAGATGCACGTACCTATACTTATTTTCTTCTACATTATACATACACTGCCAACACCAGCAGCCATCATACACTCCCACACCATAACGCCTCCTCCACCGTGTTTGACAGTTCCACATAAATTCGAAAGTAACATTTGTTGATTTGATTTTCTCCAGACCATAACTCTGACCCGTGGATATTAAATTTTAATTCATCATTAAAAAGGACTGATTCACAGAAAGATAACTGATTACTTACATGCTTTTTTGAAAACTCAAGGCGCTTTCAGACCCTCTTTTTTAATAAAATTTCTCACCGTTTTAGTATTCACTTCAATATTTTCATAAATTTTAAGCCATGTGCGACTTCAGGTGCATTTATTCGCGGATTATCTTCAACAGTACTATAGGATGTTTCTTTTATGCAAGCATTTTAGCTTTGAAGATCTTCTGGATTGATCTCTATCCTCAAAAGTTTGAAGCTCACGGTGTCTTTCAATAATATATTGTACAATAGACTTCAATGTGTTACAGTTTTCACCATTTTTTTTCATGGATGATCCATCATTTCATAATTGAATCACCAACTCACGAATAGGTTTAGAAACTACTTTTAAGACGATCAGCTACAAGGTAAATTTAAACAATTGCTGCTCTCATGTCTTCATGACACTTGCTTACACTTCAGCTTTTGATAATTTACTGCAAATCTGTTATGAAAGACTTCAGAATTAATTTTCATATTGTGTACGGAAGCTTTTTTTGCATCGCACTTAGCAACATCTCCAAAATATTTCAATTTAAATACTTACTGCATTTTGTAAAAACCGACATTTATTATAAACTTATTTTAAAGAATCAAATGAAACATATTTCAATAGTTACTGAAGATATGAAGCAAAAGAGTAGAAATCTTGCTAATTTATTTGTAACTTTGGCTTCCGTACAGGACTTTTTTTACCCACTGTATGTTCCGAGATTCCAAACACTTTCGCCAAATAAAAAAATATATAATAAAACTGCTTTATCTATGTAAAAGAGTAATTTCTTTGTATTTTCATGAATTTTCGTTCCGATTCAGCCCCCCCCCCCTCCCCCCCACACACACACATATATTGCTATTCACCCAGTTTAATGGTATTCTTTAACCGCATCAGTTCAGCCTACACCATGTAAAGTAGCTAAATTTTGGAATCGGCCATGCATTCTCTTAAACTATAGGAGAAAAAGTTGGGTACACATTACGCATAATATTGGTACGGGAATGGGATTGAGTGACCTTGAGTCGTCTTTACTACTGCAACAGTGCAGAGAAGGTTGTTTTTGTGTTTCTTCAATTGTATTTGTGTCAAATTTCGTTCTATAACATAAAAATGTTGAATAGACAATTACAATTTGAAATTAACCCTTTCGGGACCAGAAATTTTAATAACATCGTCTTTCAAGTTTTCATTAATTTGTCCTGTCGAAAGTTTGTATTTTCTCACATTTAAAATTGAAATGCATTGCAATTTTTCCTTGGCAAACCTCTCCGAAGACATTCAATCCTTTACAAAGACCTTACTCTAACGATATCCTGTAATATATAGCCCTCGTGTTGCTCTTGGGAAAGAAAATCGAATACTTAATATCCAAGTGAACACAAACCCTCATCAGAATCTTATTCCTTACCTTATTTTGAACTTCTTTTATATATTGTTTGGAAGAAGTTATTGGAAGGTGGGGAAAGTAATTAAAAAAAAGCAATTAAATCTGTTTACACACTGTATACATAATACATATATATACTTATAGAAAATATTTTAAAAATCCAATAAATATTATATCAAAGCAATTTCTTCCAAACATTTTACATTCCTACTTTCAAAACAGACCTACTTTCCATTTTTTGCACTCAATTTATTTAGTTGTCATCTATCAAAATCGTATGGTTTCTTTTTTTATAGGCTCAACAAGTTGGCATGATGACAGAAAGCCATAATTACCTCATAACTTCACTTGTAAGTAACTCTTATTTTACTAATATTTACTGGTATCGATAATTCGTCAAGTGTGGCTTAATACATAATCGACGCTGTATAATGTAAGAACAGTAACACATAAATATTAAAAACTGGACAAGTGCAACTACTCAAACGTCGATTCGCAACTATACGAACATGAACACTAGACATGTGAATACTTCACTTGCACGTCTTTTAAGCATGTAAACTACAAATAAGCGGGCAAATAATGCAACCTATAATAATGCAACAGTAGTCCAATTTATTTTCAAATAATGCAACACTTGTCCAACCTATTTTCAATAATGCAACAGTAGTCCATTGCAACAGTATTACAGCCTATTTTCCTTTTACTAAAACTCCAACATTAAACAATTTTCTACAATAAATTATTTTTTTAGAATACAAGGTAATTTGATCATCGATAAAAATATGCAAGAGATGCCAACTTTTCTACGGAATTTTCGTAGTTTTTACGAATTTTTCGTAATTTTTAAAGATTTTTACGGTTTTACGGACGTTCTTTGAGATCTACAGTCCCCTACGCGAAAAATTCTTTTTTCAATTTTTTGTCCATACTCTTGAAATTCACCAATATTTTCGCTATTGCCAAGATTTACGTTGATTTCGTTGAGTGTCACGAAATGTTGATATAATAGTCGCTATTGTATATCGTATTAATTCATCGTAACGTTTGAGTATTGGCTATGGGTAAACCGTAAAAACTGTGGTTGGTTGGTAATTTTGTATGCTCAACGGCCTATTTTTATGCACAATAACGGCTAATCAGGTCGGGACCTACAGCTTAACGTAGATTCTGTAAAAACTACGGAAAATCCGTAGAAAAATTGGCATCTCTGATATTATCTTCCTGCAAATTATTTCAGTTCTCCATTTTTTTCAAAATGTCCTTCAAGTTTTGGAATTGAGAACGCTAAGTTTTTATAAACGTATATTAAATGTTTTGTACACCAACTATTTGGCAAAAAAGTCTCACCTGGACTGCTTTCTGTGAGTAGTTGTGGTATGTCAATATAAAATACAGACCTTTTAAAATCTTTTCTTATTACAGCTTATAGTTCGTTACAGATCGTTTGCGCACATGCAAATATAGATACCACTAACAATATAAATGTAGCTTTATTTAAAAAGGAGGTATTGCAAGTTAAAATTCAACTAGACAAAAAATGGAGAGCCTGAATGATGAGTAATGGTTATTTAGATCATGGATCGAACGAGTTTAAATTTAAACCAAACAATAATTCACAATACGTAGAAAATATTGCACTCTTGCCGCCATGTTTTAAAGAGAGGGCGTTACGAATTTAGCAAGAGTTATCACACAAACGCGTCATGAATATGCGATATCAATTACGAATGAATTCCGCCAAATTGTTACATTGGCAAAGAGTAAATTAAATTTGGAATTAAACAAGATGCCCGTTGTTAAAACATAACAGAAAATGTTATCATATATTTCAGAATGGGATTTTCGAGATTTTAAGATTGGATTTTCGACTTGCAATTCAACCGTTTTAATCTCTACTCAATACCTTTCTGGTTAAATAACCGCTATAAACAACAGCCAGGGCCTTGATTTAATCTTCAGTTATTATTGAAATACTCAGTGGCAGCAAGTGGTTAAAAAGCGGGGGTGGGGCATTCATGGCTACCAGTGGCGACTGAAAAGGCTACTAAAGCGATTACTTTAACGGGCATACAATTCATTCAGAATTAATCACGTATACCAAAAATCATGAAATGGGAGGAGCATAGTGTATGACATGTTATATCAACGAATCGTTTAAATTTTTTGTCTAGTATATCACCAAAATCAGGGGCCCTACCTCGCAGATATGCATGATAATGGAGCTGGTGCAATGGCTTATTACTTCTTGGTGTATATTCTGTCTAAGCAAACCACGATTAATGAAGTCCGTAAAAAGAAGATGTTGAAAAAGTTATTTGAAATAAGCAAACATCAAAATCCATGTACAATTTGTAACTAAAAGGGCTGAGCTGTTTACACTATTTCTCCAGCTCTTTCAAACATGGGTAAGATTTGCATGAAAAATGTAAACTTTACAAAACCCATGAATGAACATTTTTATTTATAGCTGACAAATCAAAGAGATGATTTTGATTTTAAGTGGAAAAGATAAACTGAACTGTAAGCACAGTATTAGAGACTCTAATTTAGCTGTGTTCAGTTATTTTAGAGAAAAACCTTCATTAAAAGCTGCGAAGTTGCTCTTCCAGTGCCTACAATTTAGGTTAAAGAAAAGTGTAAAGTATGCATGTACAATCCCTTTCATTTCTTGATATTAATAAACTATAATTCAGAGATGACTGCTCATTTTGCAAATATGTTTTTTACCCTCTAGAGACAAAAACAAGGATTTAACACACCTGATGAAGCCAAATAAAGCAAAATTCAATTAATGAAAAAAATAACCACATATAGCAATACTCTTCAAAGTTTATTTGGTACTTAATCACTGAAATAATTATGTATAAAGAGGGTTTTCTGCTTCAATATGCATTTTTTCACAAATTTAATATTGCTTCACTAATATTGACTTATTTAAAATTCTTAATAAGGTAATGAATTTTGTGGTGATAAAAAATAATGAATAATAATAGAGATTGTATTCAATAGAAACAGATCTGAACATAAAAATGCTATTTTCTTCAAATTATCTTTTTGTAACCTGTTGTAATGTTATAACAACTAAATCACTCTTAAGTTACGAAAAATGATTACACAATAACTATTCTTTAACGTCTAAGACTGCTAAGGTAACTATGTATTTTCAATACTGAAAGCCACTGGCAACTAAAAATTCAAGGCGTTCCCTTTCCAAAACTGTTGATATTATGATGTAATCGAATACATTTTAGATTTGAATTACCACTTCCCAATTTGGTCCTTTTGTTGTATTAAGTATTATATAATGACTCTTTTTCAGGATCTTCATACGATAGACATGGAGGATTTCAAATATGGAAAGACAAATATTACTGGGTTTCGGCTAGTTGACGAAAACAACGCAGACCTACAAAGTTTAGTGGTAGAACTTAACACAAAATGGACGGGCGCAATAAGAAAATTGGATTTCCCTATAAAAACCATACGAGTAAGTGATTGTGTTAATTTTACATTGAAACGCATATGTTTTCCTTAAATAATAAAAAAAAATTGATACATACTCCCCTTATGTATAGAATGCCCTTCAATACATACTCTCCTTAACCAAAACTTACAAATCCTTTAATCTAATGTGTAAACAAACTTATTTTACCGTTCAAGCTTTCCATTTTATGATTCAAAGCAGCATCTTTTTGTTTTCTTTTAAGATAATCCCATAATTTTACATTCTTTTGATAAGTAAAATTCACTTGATATATCAATTTAATGGTTCAATTTTGCTATTTAAATGTAAATATTTTTTTAATTTAATTTTTTTAACCATCCAATCTTTAAGAAATCTCTGACATTTGATAAGATAAAAATAAATAACAAGCCAATAGCAAATAAATAAATCAGTTTTATTTCGTATCTTGTTCCAATGCTTTCTACAGTGGAAACACTTGAATCTTAACAGCTATAACAAAACTAATTGAAAATAGAGCTGAATACGCATTAGAAATATATAAATTTTTTAAACATAATTATTCTAAATTAATCTATGCACATTGCACATGATTTATCTGTAAACTGCATTTCTTTCAACAAATTGGTTTACTATGCAAGTACACAAGAAAAGTTACAATAAAATATTAAGTTTTTTAAAAGGGTTTTCAAATTGGCATCTATGTAATACAACTAACATCCTTGCCACTTAGTGTAAAAATTTAAATTGAATGTTTCCTACTAAGTGATGTTCCATTCGTGTTTCATATAAGTCAAATAGTGAATATAATAATTCAAATGGTTTAAGCTTCATTGTTTTCATAATCCAAATCAAAACTTACTTAAAATCCATTTAATTATATAGTTATCATATTTCATAATTGTCAGAAAATTAATGCAAATAAATTTTAATCTTGTATTTTCAGACAGAAACAGCATTGATGTATGATGCCGTTCAACTGTTCGCTAAAGCTTTGCAAGATTTAGATGGTAGCAAATCCATAATAGACTTTCCTTCTATTTCATGTGATAGTGGACTGCGGGGTTTAGATGGAAGTAGCATCATTAATTTCATGAAACCCGTGAGTCAACATATTACTTGCATTTTATATTCTACAGTAAAACATTTTTTTTTATTTGGTTTATCACTAAGCATCTGTGTTGAAGAAAGTGTGCTTCTATTATAATAGAAACTGTCAACAGACAAATTGTACCCAAACAATTTAATCAAACATTAAGATGATGTTAAATTATACATTTATATTTTAGTACATTTAACATCTTATGATAACCTAGTTAATTTATTTGTAGTTACAGCATAAAATTATCAAGAAATATTAAAACTAGTAATTTGCAAACACTATCAAAACCAATCAGTATGTTTTAAAAAAAGTGTGTTAATGTCTTAGAAAATCATCAATATATTTTATTTCAATAGATTTTTAAGGATTGTTATTTTATAAATTTTAAGAGTGAAGTTTTTCTCAAAAGAAGACTTGTATGTAAAAAAAAAAACTTCAAAACAAGCAAATGGGCTTAACAAATATAGGAAAAGTCAGACCTGGATAATGTTTTAGCTTGCCAAATCCTCCCTACTTCCACAGATTAAATATTAAATACAAGGAACTACTCTTCACTTAACTTCAAATTTGAAAATATTTGAATAAATGAAAATACTGGCCTATTTCAATATGAGTTTTGAAAAACAGAATGCCTATCGAGCTTACCAGTACCAATAAGCATTTCAGTGGTTCAATATTTGCTGTTGTTATAAACAAATAGTAATGCTTCTTACCAATACATACTATCACATAATACACAAATAGTAACCACAAAATACTTAAGCTTTCAATTCAACACAATTCATAAATAAAAATTGAAAAATTTAGCTCAATGCAGTTATATCCAATGTGTTTCAATTTTTATATACGTCAATTTTAATATTGAAGTAAACTATGGCATGTCTCTGAAGTAACTTTTTAGTGGGGAAGCTGAAATAAGTTCTTATGCATTTTTGGACCTCGTATATCTTTACTTTCTTAGAATATAATAAAAATAATTTATTTTGTTGAATATACTATCATAAATACAACATCTGTCAGATGAGATACATGAACTCAAAGAGTTTCATTGTGATAAAAGTACTGGAAGATACCAGTAAAAATTTATCAGAATATTAAATGTAAATATAGATGCTAATATATTAAAAGACGAGTGGAAAGCAATAGGGGTCCAGTAATAGGGGAAAGTAATAGAGAAAGTAACAGGGGTCCTACAGGGTGTCTAATAAATGACTGACCCCTATTAAATTTAGAAACGTAAATAATTAAAATACAATCTGAGAAAGGAACGTACCATTTACTGCACTGGTATTAGAAAAATGGAAAGTTTTGAAAAATACAGAGGTTTGCCTATTAGTTTTTATCTAAAAACTGTGTTTTTATCATTTAAGTTCAAAATTGGTCAGTTATTTATTGGACACCCAACATATCTAAAAATAAATATTATCTTAATAGTAAGTAATTGTGAAAATAAAATGTAATTATGATAGAAGATGTCTAACAACCTCACAATTTTTAGCGGAAAACAAATACACCTGTATCCTCAAAGAGATTAATATTACATAATTTATTACTCAATATATACACAAAATTGTTATAATTTTCAAAGATTATGGAAAACAGGTTTTAAGTTTCTAGCAAAACAAAATTAAACTGTGAGTGATTTTAAAACTATAAAACAAATTAAGGAAATTGGCAAATGGAAGTTTTTACCAGAATGTTAGAAATGGTCAATCCTGGTAATAAAATGAAATATTTAGTAAAATCTTTGAAAGCTTTATCCTGTGTTCGTAATTGTAGTTTTTATAGTTTTACTCATTTTGCTTTTTTTTTTCAACCATCTATTCACCTAAAATGAAAAAGTTTGTGTTAGTTGAGAAAATTACAATATTGTACTACAGTTTTTGTAGATACGTCTGAACTTGTCTCTGTACATTACAAACTAGGCATTTTAATTACTTAAATATAGATAAACTTTAATATGAAATTTCAATCAGATCATACATTAATAATTCAATTATAATACATCTTATTTTCTCTCTGAACTGAAAACTAATAAACCTGTATTTTGAAGGATCAAGGTAAAATTTTGTTTTTAAAAATTTTACAAAACAAATTAAAGTATAATTATGCATTAAATTTACACTTCATGACATTTAAAACAATAATTAAGAAATTCTGCAGAAAAATGTACATAAAACTTACTATATAAAGCAATCATCATACTTCTATTTCAGATGCCCTTCATAATAAATTCTGGAACAACTCACATGCTACAAATCTACCTTGATTATGCAAAATGCTAATCTCCAAAGAACTAATCTTGTATTTCATTCAGCAAAAGTTCAAAACAAGAACAGTTAAAAAAGAAAACTGTATCCATAATATACAGTAATTATTAACACAGAATATGATAGAAAAAAGATATTGGCCATGGTTTTAAAATAATTGTAATACTAGAAATACGATAGATTCTTTGGAAATTAGTTCTTTTCTACCAACGTAAGAAATAGACAAGAATTAGAACAGTGATGTTCCCTTTTCTAATAAAAATTATAAGACTATTACTTATCCAAATCTTATTTACTTTTGCCAACCTATCGCTTCTCTTCCCACCACAATTCACTCTACTCAAGTGCAAACTTCTATATAGATCAACTGGATCTTTCTCAGAACACCTTATGTAACACCTTTCTGCCCTTTTTGCCTCTACTGCATGTGTACATAGAACCTCTTGTGATGTGTATATCGTAGAGATCCAATAAGTGTCACCTCTAGAGCTCCACTAAGAAATCTTTGCACACTTCTTGAACACTGACAACTATTCAGTGTTTTGTTATTTTCCAAGCTCATAACCTTTTCTTGCTTTGTTTGACTTTGAATTGAAACTTGAATTGTACAGCCATTCTACAGTTCCTATATTCGCATTGCAGGCGAACAATCGTTCTAGTCTAAATAGACGGGCAGTTCCTTCCTGCAGATGTCTCGCTAATGTCACTGCAGCCAATGTGAGTGTCACTGAAATCAATCCGTCCATCCCTTTTCCTTTAAGTTTACTAGACAAAAAATGCCTTAAATGCTAGTCTTTGCTTTCTTAGTCACTTCCTTTACTTTTGTCTATTCTTTCAGCATAAAATAAAAGCATTGCGATAAAAATACTTTTTTCATTATAAATTATTTTATTTTTACTTTATGATAAAATTCAAAGAAGTTATTTACAAAAATAGATAACCAAAGTTCATAAAAAATTATATTTCTTGATTCTGACTCTTGGAAACACCACTTTCTATAACCATTGGTGAACAATACAGATGTATAATGCCAGATAGCAGTAACTCTGATCTTTGGCTCTCTGATGTTAACACACACAGCAAATGTTATATTATTATAAATAACAATCAACAGCACAGCATAATCCCTTATCCAATAAGAAATGTGTCTCTGGATATTTGTAAATTACTAAAAATGCAATTGTATTTCAAAGCTTGTTTTAATTAATTTGTCAGAAGTGGAATTAAGCTTTGTAAAAACATCAAATCAGAAAATGTTTTCAAATGTAACCTAATGGTTTTTAAATGGGGTAGCTTAACCTGATACAGGTGAAAAGTAAATTTAAAAATACAAAAAACACAGAAATTAAAAAAAAAAAAAAAAAAAGCGGTGTCACCTAGGTCAGAGAGAAACTACAAAATGGAATAATTAAACACCAGGTTTACTGTATTTAAGTGGTTAGGTAGAAAACTTAATATTCATACAGTTAACAGGTACATATATTAGAAGCGGTTAAAATGTTTGGTACAACACATCAGAAGACAAATGACATTTTAAATACAGACCAAACAGTTACAGATCAAATTGTTTTCATATTTACAAAATATAAATATATAATATAAAAGTATATTAATTAGAACAATGATAAATAGGCATACTTTCTAACACAAAAAAACTGCATACATTAATTAAATGACTGATATGTTTGGAAGAGGTGACTTACTTGAATAAAATATTCATGGTTTATATGGCATATTTTGGTATAAACTATTAAAGTCACTTTTAAAATACTTCATAATAATATTATAAAATTCCAAATGTTTGATATTAAATATCCACCTATAATTTCAAAATAAACTTATCAGAAGACTTAAAACATCTGTTTAACCAAAAATTCTCATTATATACTTAAAGTATCTTGAAAATACAATATAACATTTTGTATGATCGACCAATTAAACATTGATACATATTTTTCAAGATGATATAACACAAAATAATGCAAAATTTAACCATATCTCTTATCTGAAAGTACAGTCATCTAAACAAAAACATCCAAAGATTTCTGCGGGTTGTTTTAAAAGTATAACATCTTTAAACACATTTTTCTTTCATAAATACTTCAAAATATTTTTTGTAACTTAATTTAGTATAAAAACTATTTTAAGAAAAAAAATACTTACAGTTGAAGTGAAAGGACAATTTGCCAGGAGTTTAATTTACCCTAGTTTATTTTGTAACAGATAAATATTGACATATGATCACACTTAATAAATACAAATTTTCTTGTCATGTTACAAACTTCTAACTTTAAAGGATGCATTAAAATGTAAAACATATTTTCAAATACTCTCACACATCATGTATCATTATTTTGGAAAATGAATTCCTATTTAATAATTGATTCATTATTTTGCTCTGAATTTGGATATTTTAATTGTTGTTTTATTACAATTCAAATTAACAAACATTATAAAATTCTAAGTTGCTTTATTGTTATAAAGAAAATCAAATCATATTCATTTATTACTCTTCATGTGAATTAATTCAAAACATAAAGCCCCGCACACATATTACAGGGTCTGTATTTCAATAAGATTGTAAGGTTTTAAAATTATCTTCATATGTTTTTCACTTGATATTTAAAAAAAAAAATTATGTCAGACAAGGAATGTTTTTGTCGACTTCTATTAAAATTATTAACTGGTGTAGATTCAGATATGTAGTTCAATAATTAAAACAAATTTAAGTTTAAAAACTAAGCTTTTAACTATACATTTTAAACTTTAATAAAATGCATACAAATATACTTAACACTGTCTGTTTAGTTAACTGCTCCAAAATTTACTTGAAAGTAAAACCCAATATATGTAATGCTAAGAATGTCATTAGACATTTATTAAATGCAATATAAAAAAACAAGAAAATTAAAAAATAATAATAATAATAAAAAAAAAACATTCATATGAAAATTACTGGCCATTTGAAAAAAGAAAACTTTTGCTGAATGATGAGTATGCACACCAACTTTGAAAATATGTAAAGAGGTAAAGATTAATATTATAAAAAAGGAGATCTGTCATTCTCTCATTTTGGTAGCTATTTCTCTTTACATCACATACTTAGTAAAATGTTTTGGTTTTTTTTAAAGTTTTATGTATGAAGAGTTTTTGACCTTTTACTTTAAAAACATTTTTACTAGATGGAATTACTTTTGTATTTTGATGTAGGCACCAGAAGTTTATGTAACTACTTATAGCTAAAATGCACTGGTTTCCATAAGTTCATTCACACACATCCAAAATACCTGAATAAAAATGTCTAAAACAATTCATTACATATTTTGATTAAATTTTCTTATTAATCTTATAGTTTACATTTGTAAAAGTTGCAATAGAAATACTGTCAAGAATTATTGATGGTTCTATAATAGATTCGTAAAGGATTGGTATATTATTTATATTTCCAACTTTATAGAGCATTTAATATGCCTCACCAAATATACAATGCAATTGAAGGCACACTATTGAAAGGAATCCAGTGTAAGGTACATAAATGGTACAGAAAATATCAAATTTATTTTTTTAAGAAAATATAATGGATTGATTTTGGTTGTACACCATTCACATTCGACTAGTTAAAAATTTACACACAAATATATTATATATATATGTGTGTGTGGTAACAGAATAGTCTAGAAGAGATTTAAATTTATTACATATTAAGATGTTAAATGTTCAAAAATTAAATAATGGTTTTATTAAAATGGGGGATTTACATCTTGGGTTTTAAATATATAAGAGTAAAAATAATAACTTAACTACACAATAGTGATGTAATGAACAAGTACTCAATACTGTAGACTATGTTAAGACCTTTGTAAGTTTTAATTTCTTAACTAAATATTTTGATAAACAAAGTTATCTATATTGTAAGGTATTAAACATGATAACTGGGCCATAAGCTCAAAGTAAGTCTTATTAGTGTATGTAAAAAGCAAAAAAATGTGTGGACAGTTTTAAAAAACTAGGTGCAACACACAAGTTTAATGTACTCCATGTACTAGTATTACTATAATTTACAGACAAAATTGATGCAGATATATTAAAAGTAGTATTAGTATTTTAAGTTCAGAATATATTGCATGAATAATATTTACAAAGTTAGTATAGCCACAGCTTTTTTTACAAAGCCACCAAAAAGTTAAGAAAGTTTTCTCAAAAGATAACAGACAAATCAAAGATTCTTTTGACTAGTAACATAACCACATATTTTATCTATGGTTAAATTTTATAATAGTGCAAATCGTCACAATCCACAAATTTTAATATCTCTACTTGGAAATCAGTGCAATTATACCATTAGTGCTGATACAAACTATTACTTCATTAGTATTGTTATTTAAGCCTTTGGAAGTTACTGATGAGTGCTGATAATCTCAACAAATAACAATGTTCAGACAAGTGTTTGGTAGAAAGTGTTTTCTTTATTGGCCACAATTTACATGTAAAACCATTTTTGAAGATTGCTTGGCTTTTTTATTTTCTTCTAATATATTTTTACTTATAGTATTATAAGCAAATATTCACTTCCACATTTAAAGAATGGCATTTAAGGCATTCTAGAAGCATCTTAACTATTTTTGAAATAATTTTCTAAGTTTTGTGATATGGGATTGATTTTTGAAACGATGCATATTTCAGATTCAAATGAGAGAAATTTAAACATAATTTCAATCGTAATGTCATTTGTAAGTCCAATTACAGCCAAAGTGAGACAATGCATTTTCTCTTCGGTAATATAATAAATTTTATACATAAATTTAATGCCGGACTTACGAATGCTCTTTAACTACTTGATTTTAAAATACTTGATTGGATGGAAAACATACTTTTTTCAAATGGCTGCTATTATATACGTACATTTCATTCCAGGTAAAGCATTTAGTTTTAAGCCAAAAAAGCAAGCTACTATGTGTTGTTTTCTAATGCAGCCAAAATGCATCTAGGTTTACTTTTAACGTTACAGCAACACAATACATCAGCATTCAGGAAAAAAAATACTGAATAAATATTTACAAAACTGTAAACATGCAATATTTCATTCTCATTCTGTTTTATCGCGATATGTAGAATCCCAACCTGCATGAAAGTAGTTAGAAAGGCAACCTGCTTCCTGTTTGATTGGATGCATGCTATAAAAAATTGCGGAAATCACTTATGTTTGCTCTCTTTCAGGAACAGAAAACTCTTGATTTGAAATCAAATTGGATTGAAGTTGGTTGGATACAATCAAAGCTTATATATTGTTTTTGTTGCAAAACTTAAATAGAAAATATAAAGAGTAAAATAGGATATATCACAAAACACCTAATATATCTCATTCAAACTTACAAGATTCAATTAATAATTTGAGTTTAATTTTACTTATGTAAGATGCTATTAGCCCTTTTCTATATTTTTCATTAATATGCAGCATATACGATGAACAAAATCTTCAATTTAATCAGTGACTTGATTGTACCAAGATAGATATTCTTAAACCTGCCCATGTTATTTACTGTCATGAGAAGAGCCATGTAATCCATGACAACAGGAAAGAGCTTAATTAATACTTATTTACTCATTTTAGCAGTTATCTGGAAATTTTTAGAATAGTACTTATGTGTTCATCAAAATGTTAAAAGGAAAAATTAAAGATAATTTTTAGATGCCTCCCACTGTTAATTTTTTTACAAATGGAACACGGTGTTAACCTATGGTGTTATTATTGATCAAAATAGCTAAAGCAGATTTTAAAACAGGCAGCTTTGATTTATTTTTAAATGAATTCAGGTGATTTATTGTAAAATGAATTTTTACATATTGTTTAATTTATTTTTAATTGTAAAAGCAACATTTACTTGCATGATTGTTTTTTCACTACCCTAAATGTATATACATGGTTTATGATATTCTATTTAAGATCATTAAGATAAGTTGAAAGAAGTACAATAGGCAAATATAAAATTGCCATATTTATGGTATGACATTTATGGTATTTCATATACAATCAAACCCTGTTAACGTGAAGTTGATGGGGCCATAGAAATTGTTCGCATTAACCGACTTTCATACTAAATGAATAAATTAACATTAAGTTTTAAGTACAGAGTACAGCTTTTATTTTTCATGTTAAGCAATTTCACTTTAACAGGGTTCGACTGTATAGGCAGCACTATGATTATTCATTCAGTATGAATTTTCTATTAAAAAATACTCTAAAAAAGCCAAATGCAAAGGAGTTTAAAATATCATGTGAAAACAGGTAAAATGTAGAAAGCACTATTTCAAATACAAGAAAAAAAGCATTTCTTGATTTTTTGTGAGAATCAGGCACTAGGTTCTGCTCGAACTGATAGGGATGACTATTTTTAGAGGAAACTTTTTTGTTGTTAATTGAAAATTTATGTATTTTATATGCGTTTTAAACTGCAACAAAAATAACTCAATACAAAAACCAACCATAAAGTTTTGCCTTGCATATAGTGGTATGTTATAACACAGTAATCCAGGAGTACATGTTTGAGAAGAAAAGTTGCAACTAATACCAATACAAGAACAAGGAAAACATTTTAATTTAGGGCACCCCAACTTGATTAAAATTTTTCTGGAAGTCTCAAAATTTAGATAAAGTCATGAAAGGAATTGAATAAATTTGATGGCCTAACAAATAAAACACATAAGAACTTTGTCAAGAAAAAATACTGCATATAAATGACTAGTTTTATATTTAAGAAATACAATTGAATTGGCTAATTTACTATTTTTAAATATATTATGTTGCATAAAAGCATGATGCAGAGTTTTCCTTATGGCTATAGAACTATAAAATATTAAATGTTCGGCTCAAAATGACAAAGGTATTTTATTGATTTACTTTGATTTTAACATTATCTTTTAAATGTTTTTAATTTTATTTTATTCCATGTTTTTAAAATATAGGCGACTTAAATATTGAAAATGTAAATTATTGATTTATAAAGTTTTTAAAAGAAAAATTTAGTTTTCTTGAAACATGCATTTTAGTTACAAATGTGTACACATTCTTACATTATTTGTGAGATTTACCAATGCATACAATTACCTTTGAAAGTAGAATTCATATTAGAAATTGTTATATTTTATTAATAAAATTAAATTAAAATAAGCTGTGCTACAATGAAGACATAATAAAGCAAATGAATAGCAGAAAATGCAATGAAAAATTATATGAGCAATAAACAAAAATATTATTGTGGTTGTATTCAAACTACATCACAATTATTAATTACTATTTCATCCATTTTCCTATGGAAAACAACCAGTTGAAATTATTTATATTTCCTTTAAAATAAAAAAACAAAATGAAAGAAATTTCTTCACAGGTCTTAAATATTTGCATAAAAATAAATATTTCTGACTGACAATTTGAAAGTTTAATTTTTTTTTTTAGTAAAGGATGCTTTTTATTGTCAGTTTCCATTCATTTACAATGTTCCTTCTTTCAGAGTAGTATACAAGGCCTTACTGGGAAGGTCAAATTTGATGAACAGGGCTTCAGATCCGAATTTGTATTGGATCTTATTTACTTAACAAAAGATGGCTTAGAAAAGGTGAGTAAGTATTTTATGAGGAACTTCTAGAAATTTTTCTGCACCCAAAATAGAACTAGTTAATAATATATGTATTATTCCTCATAACCAATTTTTTTAATTAATTTTGAACCATTTTATTACAAAACCAGTAATTATAATGGAATGTGTAGCTTTGAATGTATTGAATAGATAACAAATGAGTAAGTGTTACCCATACAAGAAGTAAAGTATTAAAACTATTTTAACTTTTATATGGGTCTTTGGCGTAGTTGTACCAGCCATAGGGAATCCAAACTAGAAAAAATACTGATTCAGGCTACTAAAGAATGAGATCACAACAAAATCAAGTTTGCTTTATTACTGTTCTATTCAGCTTAAAATATGTTTGTAATTATGAAATCAAACAGTCATTTGCATGTGATTGTGCAAAAGTTGTTTATTCCAAACTATATAGATGTAGAAGTCATAAGTATAACATAAAATACAATGGAAATTCATAAATTTTTTAACATAGATTTTGAAAAGTGTTGATATTAAATTCTCTTATTTTTCTTATTCATTACAGTTGCAATACATTATTTTTTAAATTTTTAGCAGTAATGTAAATTACTGGAAATAGATCAAATAAATAAAATGTTAAATGATTTGTTTAAAAACACAAGATGTATAGTACTTATCCAACACAAATAATGCATAATAGTTTAAACATCATCCCATGATTGCATTTATCATTGCCTCATTTAATGTAATTATCTAAAGATTAAAATAAAGAATACGTGTAATATGCACTTCATGCACAAAAATTTCCTTTCATTTAGTAGTTTTACAAATACTTAACACCTGGAAAAAAGATGATCTATCGATTGAATAGTAATTTAAGGCTCCTTACCTCAATATTTCAGGTTTGTAAAACTTCTAGTATTGATACTTGCATTTTCTTCAAACATAACATTGTACTGGAAAAAGAAAAGATCGATATTAAAAATGTTATATAGAATCATTTTCTGATATTTATGTACTTAGTAAACTATCCCTTAACCAATCTAACTGGGACCAAGGAAAAGCCAGTTCAGCAATAATATATGGTTAAAGCAGAGAATTAAAAAAAAAAGAATATAAATGGGATAGGGATGCATGTTTTTTAACAATCAATTATTTTTTTAACAATAAAATTAAATCTTATTAAACAAATCATCTTATTAGTAATTTTATTTTAGGTATTTCTATTTATTGAACTATTGGCAATTTTTCCCGGTTTGAACTGGTCGGATTGCAAACAATTGCTAACAATTGAGTGGCATTACGGAAGGCATTTGTAAACAAAAATTCTTCTTCAGCAAAACCAAAGAGGTGTATTTGAAGCAGCTGAAGGTGGTGGTTTGTGAAACAGGAATTTTTTCATGAAAAAAAAAGTTTTTTAATGTTGCAGCTTGCCCATGTTGAAAGTATCAAACCATTCATATGCCTTTAACCATTACCAGATAATTTTGCATTATCTCCCCCCCCCCCCAAGGGCCAATTTTGCACATTTAAACAATAGAAAATGATTTTCACACTTGAATAAAAAGAAATCATAATTAACAATAGAATTTACACAAAAGAACGATGAAATAAAAATTCATAAATAACATTCACACAAAAACAATTGTAATCTAAAAAACCAAATAAGAGACCCCATTTTCACTACCTCGATCAATTGAAGACGCTGTGTTTATCAAAAAATATTAATGGCAAATTTGAAAACCATTTATATGTCTTTAACTGTTACCAAATAGTTTAGCATTACTCTATATTTGGGTATGTCTGTGAGAAAAATTTCATTAAGTTTTCCAGCATTATTCAACGTTTTAGACATTGATGTGATTCTATAACATTTTGAGTAAAAACACTAACAGGTAAAACCTATCAGGCTTACACCAAGATGATTCACAAAACAAATGAAAAGTATGTGCATGGCAGTTGGAAGTATTTAAATGAATTAATGGTATAAGGATATCTAAAATTTGGCTTAATGATAGGCCTCTTAATTAATTGAAAATATGCAACTATAACATAAACATAGCAGAATATAAAAAGCCTAAACAACTCTAGAAACAGGATCTTAAAAATATTTTACCAATTTAAATATTTTGCTGATTTAAGGTCCTAATATTCCTAAATCATTGGACTAATTTTGAAGTAACTGTGTCCTAAAACAATTTTTAGTAAATTAATTATTTTAGACTAATTTTTGTAATTAATTTTCAGATTGGTGCATGGGCTCCTGGCAAAGGAATAAACATTACAAAAAATATGTCCAATGAATACGACACCCTTTTACTGCAAAACAAAACGCTCATTGTAACAACCTATGTGGTATGAAATGTCCATTTTTATATGTGTGTATATATATATACCAATGAATTATTTTTCAATAATACCTAACAAGTTTGAACTTTTTCAGACAAGTTTTTTTTTAAAATTATATATATAGTACACTACTATGCATGATTCATATACAAAAGTTTGCTATTTCCATTATTTATTTTTCTGCAATTTATTCTTCTCAAGAAGTTTGAAGAAAAAATGTTCTTTCTATACAACTTTTTGATGTATTTTAAATCATGAATTTTTTTTTTTTTTTTAAATATAAACACTTTATCATGCAACAAAAGAGTAATGTTGTAACTTTTGGGTTTGCAACTATTATCTACTGTACTGTACAGAAATATAAAAATTTAATGCCTCCATGAAAACATGTGTACACATCACATTTCTAAACTTACAATAAAAATATAATTTAATCATTTTTAAACATTTATGTCACAAAAGCAGAAAATGCCCATAAATGGAGAATTACAATCAGTTCTGCCTTTCGAATATAATTATAAGTTTTTGAACTGTGCAAGTATTTCTCCTACCCTACATTAGTTTATCCACTCATTCTTTGTATCTAGGATTGTCACATTATTTCATCTTTCTATTTGATCTGCTTTTTTTTTTTTTAATTTTGTTTTATAACTACATGCACTTTCCAATACTAATATGATGTCATAATTTGGGTTTGAATTATTAAGGTTATGATGGGTTACATGGGTTTATTTTCAATTGCTTATATTACAGTATTAAATAATGCTTTATAGTTTTATAAGGAGTTAAGAAAAATATATCAAACAAATATGTGACAATTCATATAATATCACGTTCATCACTAGCTCTATACAACTATTTTTTTCTTATAAATATAATATTTATCTTAGAAAATGCTTGTCTTTACTCATTTTCATTTTCCAAACAGCATTGAAAGTTAGTTAGTATAGCAAGAATTATAGTGAAAATTAAAACTTGATTTTTTAAACTTGAATTTTCCAATATATATATCTTTTACTCTAACAATGAAATTTAGATTAGCACAGTATAATTATAAATGCAACTTCGAGTAAATTTAGTGTGATTATAGCAATATGAATATTAAAGTAATTGACTTTCAGAACTCACCCTATGCCATGCTTAAAGATTCAGCAGAAAAACTAACAGGAAACGCCAGGTACGAAGGCTTTTGCATTGATCTTATTGACCATCTAGCAAAACATCTAGGCTTCAAATATATCATAAAAGAAGTTGAAGACAGAGCATATGGTATTAAAAATGAAACAGGACATTGGAATGGTATGATTGGTGAACTTATTCGAGGGGTAAGTTAATCATCATAATCTAATATTCATTTCAAGCAGGAAATATTGTTGTTTCAATAGAAGTTTAATTACAAATGCACTATTGCTATTTATCAAATCTGAAAGTTGTTAAGTTCCTTCACAAGTTACAAGTACAGTAAGAATAAGAGAGAGCAAACTATGTTTTCAATATTAAAGAAACATTCAAAACACAAACTATACAAATCTACATTTTTTGCAAATACAGGAAAAGTGATAAATAAGGTAAATGGACAAATATGAATCAAAAATAGCAAATAGAAGTGGAACAGTTAATTCTGACAGACCACTACATAAAAGACTTTAAAGAATGGAAACTAAAGTTTTAAAGGAATTAAAGCATAGTTTTTGTAACTATAGCGGCAGATGATGTGTGCATGTGCGCCTTTCTAGTACTTTTTAATAAAGATTTTTTTCTAAATATTAAAGATCAAAAGGGTAAATCTCTAATTGCTGTGACACATACATATATACACATATATATATACATACACATACATACATATATATATTCATATACACACATATACATATTCATATACACACATACACACATATACATACACATACATACATACATATATTCATATACATATATATAAGTGTGTGTATATATACTCACACATATACATGCATGCACACACATATATATATGTATTTGTCTTCAGTTGTACATTTTTCATTTCAAACAACTGATGAATACAGAATGTACTTGTATAAATACAAATTGGTCCAAAAAAGAAGTAATTTACATTAAATTTATAAGCAATTTAATAAAATGAAAATTTAAGATTGCCTTTATACAAAATATCTTTCTTTATTCATCAATTTCAATAAGTACCAAATAAATTTCATTTTGTAATATGAAATACTAATTGTCATAATAGTTTATTTAATAAACAATTTTTGAACTGCCAAAAGTTATCTTCAATAAAATTAGAAGTTCTGAAAGATATTTTGTTAATAAAATTTTTATATTTTAAACTTTATTAAATATAATAAGATTTTGAAAATTTATTCACTAGTATGCTACATTAAGATTTATTGAGTATTTGTTTTGATCAATGGTACAATTATGTATTGGTATTGGTAATGTTATTTGGTACAATCTTTAAAATTAATCATAGATTAGTGTGAACTCTGCACATTTAATATTTTAAAGTATTATTTATTTAATGTTTCTTAAAACAGACAAAATGGATATGAATATGTAACAGACTTCCAAATGCTTTTTCAAACATTTTTTTAAACACCTATGAAGCTAGTTATTCTAAAACAAATGTATTAATGGATTTAAATATATTGACGGTTTAATTATTTTTAATTTGAATGATGTGGAATTATTTTTAAATATTTATCCTACAAAGAGTTTATTTTGAAAACACTAATGATGATTGTCAAAATTCTTCCAATTTAGATTCCAAAATTAAAATTTGGAAAGAAGTAAAAATAGGTATTTATGATATAAGAATTCAAAGTTGAATTTTTGGCTCACCAAATTTCTGTAGTAATTTGAATTCTTGTGCTTATTATTTGCAAGATTAAATAAATTTGTAATAATAAAGTTAATTCTTAGAAGTATGCAGCATTTTTAAAGATAATTAATTAAAAAATTATTTTGTAACCTTAATAGTTTAAAATCTGTTATAGCAAGGCAACATTTTAGCTATGCTGAATGGTCCCAGTAGATTAAAAGAGTTAGATTTGCTTCTGAGAGAATGCATTACTGATGTTTTGAAGTGTATGTTTGTTTTTCCTGTGGAAAGCTTATTTGGTTTTAAAAATATGTTGTTTGTATAACATTGGTAATTGCCTTTCTTTGATTTTTGATGAATCGGTGCCATGTTTTATTTGTAATTTGAATTTGATAATTTATTTTTGGTGCATTGTACCACAAGGTGGGTTCAGAAAATCACTTTTCGAGTTCATTAACACATGGCTACCTGAGAAAAGCTTGTTTGAAATTCCGATTTGGCTGAACCCCTCATGATGAAGAGGGCGGTCAAAATTTCTTATTCCACTTCTTTTTGGTTACTATTTACAAGTTACATGCGATAAATTATTATTAAAATTAAAAGTACTGCACTATTTGTAACGACAGAGAAATGAAGTACCTGTGTGGACAAAGTTTCATTAAATTTCAGGCAAAAGGAAAAGTCTTGAGTTGCTTTAGAAAACGTTGATCCACACATCTGGAACACAAAAACACTTAATTAAAGAGTCATAGTACTTAATAAAATTCTTTTGAAATAATATAAGTTTTTTTAATGAAATTTCTTATAGTCATTTCTTTAAGCTATGGAAACAAGGTAGCTTAATGGTTATTAGGCAGAAATCCTTTGCAAAACATTGTGGGTTCTCTACTATGCAGTTTGGGGTTCAATCGACAGGTAAAGGCAGCATGTACACAGTGTTGACAACTGTTCCTTTTCCCCTGTATTTTTTTAATAATAATAATGTACCTTCTACAATGTATTAATAAAAAGATTATCTCGAGAAAATATCTATTTTTCGGATTAAATTTTTACAATACTATTGTATTATGAGATAAACATTTTAATTGATACTGAAAACAAACATTAAATACAAACTGAGAAGAAAAAAAATTGATTATGCATACTAGGAATAAAACTATTATGTATTTAACACATGTAAAAAAATGTTAGCTTGATTGAGAAAAAAATTATCCTAAGTTAAACTAGACCTATATATAGAGAGAAATAAAAGACAAGAAACGCAATGTCAACACATTCAGCTGCTAATTTATTGGTCTTTTTTAGGTAGCTGACATCGCAATTGTAGATCTTACAATTACATCATCAAGAGAAGAAGCTGTTGATTTCACAATGCCTTTTATGAACACTGGGATTAGTATCCTATTTAAGAAGCCTACTACTAAAGTCACTACATTATTTTCCTTTCTTTCACCATTTTCAATGGAAGTGTGGATTTATGTGATGGGAGCACATATTGGTGTCAGTATCACCCTTTTCTTGGTTGGACGTTTGAGTCCTTACGAATGGGACAATCCACATCCATGTCGACAAGATGAGCAAGTTCTAGAAAACAGTTTTAGCCTTATGAATAGTTTATGGTTCACGATTGGATCCCTCATGCAACAAGGATCTGATCTTGCACCAAGGTATATAAGCTTTGTTACATTTTTAGTATATAGTAGAATCATACTTAACTGGCCTCCATTTAACCAGATCTCTGGTTTAACCGGCTATAAATTTTTACAGTATTAAATGTAAAAATATAGTAAAAATTAAAAACTGCTTAAAAAAGGATACTTTTTCCCTAGTACTGTTAAAGTATCCTGTAACGTAAAAATATACTACACAACTATATAACAAACTATAAAACTATATACTACTAACCATATAACTAAAAAATATACTAACTAAAAATAATAATTAAAGTAACGTGAAATTATAGTATAAATAAAAATCTTCTTAAAAAAAGGAATACTTTTTCCCTAGTACTGTTAAAGTATCTCATATGCTTTTAAATTCAGTTATTCCACAAAGCTTTTGGAACATTCTTCAGATAACTTAGTATCAGCATTTAAATATCTTAGTTCATGAAAAGACATCAATACAGAAGACAATGAGCAGCGGCTAGGCATTGATAAGGATATCCAGCAAGAGAATTTGTTGGGTTATGACCGTACCACCGTGTTGGGTTGAAGCCGTCACTAATGCGGTTCAAGATGATGACAATGATGATACTGACTTTGATGAAAATGTCACATTTCTCATATCACATGACAATGAGTTAAAAGCACGGGAAATATTATACAAATTTCTATATTATACAAAGCAGTAGACTTTGGCTTCCTCTATTGATATGATGTTTTCATAAAACTAAGCTGAAAGTAATAAATCTCTGGCCTTCAGCAGAAAAAGTTATTGATTTCTTTACAGATTGCTTTAAATGATATACATAATACACAATGACGAAATTTTTTAAAATGTAGTTTAGTGCATTTGTTAAATTTTTCATTACATTATCCTAAAAACAAACATCTTTATCCAATTAAAATTCAGTTTTTTAAATTTACCACTTTTAACCTGATTTTCACTTAACTGGCGTATCCTCTGTCCTAGTTAAGCTAGTTAATGGGGAGTCTACTGTACTTAAAATTTAAACAAAAAAATCAAAAAATTTAGTCATATCACCTACCAAATTTATAAAATAAATTCAAATATCACTAATAGTTAGTTAATCTTTCAAATCCTACAACTTTTATAATCCACTTAAATATGATAAAGGTTTTTTCAAAACTTGATACACAAATGAATAAATGAGAACAAAAGTTAAATTTAATAAAATCGTTTAGTTTTAGGAATATTTGTGTGCAATGATAACATAGTGTTTTTTAAGCTTAGAAGTATTTGGGTGTAAAATGATCGTAACAATCTTTACAAGTTAAAAGTTTTCAATGTATTTAAATAACATGAAATTAAAAAAGTTCTAAGAATTTTTCTTAAATTTGCTTCTAAATTTCTTTATCATACAAATATATATCAGACTTCTGTTCCAATTGTAAGGTGAAATTTTAAAGTAGGTGAATCAATCCATTTGTAAGGTGAAATTTTAAAGTACTGGAAACTTTTATCAAGTCAACAATACAAATATTCTTTTGCATTTATATACACATGGGAAATGTTTAATATTTTCAAACAACTGAACTTTTCTACATGAAGATCAAGTAGGGAGAATATTTTCCAAAAAAGGGGAACTTAAACCAATGCTACTTTTGGCACTTTAGCGGTACTAACTGATGGTAGATCATGGGGGGGGGGGGGGGGGGATACAATACTGTTTTCAAGAATTTTTTTGTGAGACACTAATTTACATCATCTATATATTAACTCTCTATTAAGTTTTTTTCTGTTTAAATAACCTTTTGAACTACATTGGAAAATAAGTAAAGTTTGTTTTTTATCACTAGAGAAGTCCTTTAATGGTTTCTGATATAAAATAATCGTTGTGGAACAAACATCCAAAGAGATTGTGGCTAAAAGAGTTAAATTACATTAACTACCTGATTTAAAATTTAACAATGAAATTTTTCGTGAAAACTATATGTTCAATGAGAGTGAAGTGAAATCAAATCTATTTCTTTCATGAAAGTTTGGACAGTATAAAATTGCCCAATTTTTTTTTTCAGAGCAATGTCCACAAGAACAATTGCTGGCATTTGGTATTTTTTCACTCTCATTATGATTTCATCCTATACAGCCAATTTAGCTGCTTTTTTAACTGTAGAAAAAGTTATTTATCCTGTAGAAAGTGCTGAAGATTTAGCAAAACAAACAAAAATAAAGTATGGTTGCCTTGGCAGTGGCTCGACAAAAGCGTTTTTCAAGGTAAGTATTAAAGTTAGATTGTCAATCCATGCTAAAACTTTTACTACAGTCAAACCGCGTTAAAGCGAAATCGCTTAAAAGGAAATCCTGTTTAACGTGAAGTAAAAGCGGTTCTCCGTACTTAAAATTTAACATTAATTTATTCGTTTAACACGAAATTTGATTAACACGAGCAATTTCAGTGGCCCAATGGACTTTGCATTGATGGGGTTTGACTGTATAACATACCATAATATAATAAAGTACTGTGATGTGTAAAAACAAATTCAGAAAGAACATGACAAACAATTTGCAATGTATAATAACTTAAAAACAAAGTTTTTTCATATGAAATAATAATAATTTAATCGAAGTAGCATATTCGTTATCATTAGTCCCACAGGATTACAAAACACTAATTATATTAATTTATTTTAAATATAAATTATAAATAAAATTATAAAACTGCAGATTTTGATCAAAATAAATTTATAAAAGTAATGAATATCAAAATGTCCATAAAAAAGTACTCAACTTTCATCTACTATGGCAAAAAAGAAACTTATGTATCTAAAACTTTTTATTAAGAATTCAGAATTTTTGCAATTTGTATTGCATGTATAGAAACATTTGTTAAATGATTTTTCTTTGAAAACTACTTATACAAAAATTTCATGCAATACACATTGAATGTTCAAACTCTGCAAAACTATTAATATTGAAAATAAAAGACAAGGAATTAACCATGGGTAAAAATTCATCAACTATCAAAATAAATTGTGTTTTATGTAGTGAAGATATAAATAAAATGAATATGTATACACCAATATTTACATTTTATTTTAAAGGAGTCCAAGATTCCCACTTATCAAAAGATGTGGAATTTTATGAATTCCAATCCAAGCGTCTTTATGTCAAACAATGATAAAGGAGTCCAACGTGTCATGCAAGGCGATTATGCATATCTTATGGAATCAGCTTCAATTGAATATATCACAGAAAGAAACTGTAATCTCACCCAAATTGGAAGCTTATTAGACTCGAAAGGCTATGGCATAGCCACGAGGAAAGGTAACTTTAAAAAATTAGTGGCAGGGAAATGTTTATTCTTCTTATTGTTAAAATTAAGAACTTTAATTTTTACTATTGTTAAAATTAGGAACTTAGTTAATAATAGTACAGTTTATTTAAATTTATAGAGGGTTTTTACTAGCAACTAACTTTATTCATTGCAGGACATAATGCAAAATGTTTCATCTAAATTTTGCAAAACATTTTAAATAAAATTAGAATAGCATTTACTTTTTATATACTTTTTATTTTCCATATAATTTGAAGGACTAACACTGACCATTTCAAGGGGGTAGAGCCACAACTAGGTTACTAAAGTGTAAAGCTGTATATTTACTTAACTGCAGTTCTGAACTATTGATTTCAAATATTAGTAAATGCTATAACAAAAATGCTTATACAATAAAGGCATTACTAATGAATTAAAAGTAATCACAGTTACTTGAAAAATAATTAAATAAACCATTTATGATATAATTCAAAACATAAATTCGATTGTAATATAAAAAAATACTTTTGAAACTTGTTAACTAAATAATTTATTACAATTTTATAAAATAAAAAAAAATGCAAGAGAGTTATAAAAATCCTTGACAGATTCTTTTCCATCTTCATTTCTTAACCAAAAATAGTTTTGAAGTCATTTTATTTTCTAAACAGGATCTAACTACAGAACACCATTATCAAGTGGCATTTTAAAACTACAAGAAGATGGTATTCTACATATTCTGAAAGAGCGTTGGTGGAAGCAGAAAAAGGGTGGCGGTAAATGTATGGACGATTCAAAAAAGTCATCCAGTGGGGTGACCGAACTTGGCCTCGGCAATGTGGGAGGTGTATTTGTCGTTCTCCTTACTGGCTTAGCCTTGGCTGCCTTTGTTGCTGTTATAGAGTTCTTTTGGAAAGCCAGAAAATTGGCTCATGTTGATAGGGTGAGTAAAATATTTATAATTTTCTTTAAAGATTTTTCTTATTTGGAGTTCTGCAAGACAGCTTAAAAAATAATTCGGCTGAATCCCTGATGAAGAAGGATGTTTAGTTTTATAAATGTTTTTAGTTTTGGTGCAGCCATACCCTTTTTTAAAATACACATATATTAAATGAAGTTTGTTTAATCTTAGTTATTTAACAAAGCATTAGCCCTTTTTTACTTATACTGCCTGCAATTGCACTAAATGCATATTATTATGACCTCTTCAACAAAATTAATCTCCCAAAGTTAACTTTTCTTAACATTTATACTGAAGACATTATACTTACTTAACTTACTATTTCTCTAGTTATGCTCTTGCTTAAATTTACTAAAGCACTAATCATAAAAATATGCCTATAATATTTTTTATATTGCGCAAAACATATTTATGATGAAATTTCCTACAGAGTTAAACCATAGAACTGTATGCTCTAGTGTCCATGATGTTGTGTTTATGGATTGCAAAACAAAACAAACAAAAAATCTATACTTTTGAAAGCCATTTAATTTACCTTCATCTGCTCAGCATATATACAGCGTGTCCCCGTATAACCTGGCAGACCTTTATTTTCGACATCGTTGATCCTAGATCCATAGTCCCAATTGAAGAAATGTTTTAAACTGTTAAAATAGTTTTACTGAATAGTTTTTAAGTTAAGAAAGGGGTTGGTATAAAAATTACCAATTGTAAATTTTTATATGGTCCCCAGATCCCTCAACTCATATTTAGAAAAATGTTGCCCATGAAAAAACATTTCAAATAAAAAAAAAAACGAAATTTGTTCGATCAATAGCCACGGTGTTATTGGAGTTTAAAGTTTTAACGGTATTAGGGGGGCGGGGGCCCGTAAATAAATTGAAATGAGAAAATATCGTCCTATCAGAATAAACTGTTCGGCCTTGTGGGGTGGTGAAACCACACCTGTTGAAATCGCATCTTTTTAAGGTCTGCTAACACGGCATGGTCATCCAGAAAGTGAGATAAAGGTCCCTGTAACAGGTTCGCATACTTTTTACCTGTTAATGTATCAGACAAAAATAAAGGTCCTGCTAACGCTCCCTTCCATATGCTACACCAAACATTAACGGACCATCGCAGTTGATGCTTGTTTGATCGGATTACATGGGGATTTTGCAGGGACCAAAAGTGTGTGTTTTGCCTATTTCCTACCCCAGTTCTTGAAAACGTGCACTCATCAGAAAATAGAATGTTATTCACAAATTCAAACAATTCAATTTGTTATTTACACCCTAACAATTTATAACTCTCGGAAAATATTTTCCGAGATTTCTAAAATTTTAGGGATAAACGAAAAATTTAAGTACAATTTTAGGAATTTTTTGGAGAAACGAAAATTAAAGGAATTATAGGGTGAATGCGGCCCTTGCACAACACAAGAGTGTGAATTTGTTCTGCCTCGAAAGATTTCTTTTTGCTATGATCGCACATAGTCGAAAGATTTTTGTTAGTTTTAGGGAGTATAGCACCTATTATTTCTTGCAAACGAGTTCAGCATCCACAATTCACTACAGATATTGATAGATCGTATTCAAGCGTTTGATTTCAGAATGATTTTCCGAACGCAACTACGACGACCAAACGGCATAGTGGTTAGCGTGCTAACTTCTAAACCGCGAGGTTGCGGGTTCGAGTCCCATGTTAGGCATAGGTGTTTGTAAATAGATGTTGACTTGTCCGATGACGAATGTTTCAGCGCATTATAACCCTTGTGTTGCTGACGGCACCACAATAATCTGAAAACAACCAACAAACCGAACGCAATTGCTTTTTCTCTGTATTTCATTTTGTGTGCATGCCCTTAAAATATGTTAATGACCATGGGTGTAAAGTGGTATAAGTCACTAAATTGCATTTTTAATATCTCCATGAATATTAGTCGTACAAATTTCAATTTTTTTTATTTTTTTTAAATGTTTTTTCATGGGCAACATTTTTCTAAATATGAGTTGGGAGAACTGGGGATCATATTAAAATTTACAATCTGTAATTTTTATACCAACCCCTTTCCTAACTTGAAAACTATTCAGTAAAAATATTTTAACGATTTAATACATTTCTTCAATTGGAACTATGCATCTAGGACCAACGGTGTCGAAAATAAAGGTCGGCCAGGTTATACGGGGACACGCTGTATAGGATGGATCAAGATTACAAAAATAGCATTAATGACAAGCAGCAAATTTCAAAGATGTTTTCAGTGCTTGTTTTTTGCTTGAATTTACAAGTATTTTAATATTAAAAGTATGTGATAAGATTAGGCACTTAAAACACATAATAAGAAAAGAAAGAAACCACACTGGCATTATTGTTCAAACCAAACATCCAGAAAGCAAAATTTAAGTAAAATCTGCTTAGCTAATGTCCACAACATGTTCCGATATTTTGAGATTTACCACAATGCATAATGTTTTTCATATATGTAAATCCAGACACAGTTGACAACAAAGCCCTTAAAAGAAATGCATTTAAAGGGATATTTAGTATACCAACTTGAACCTTCAATAGACTGGATTGCAACAGAGCACCACACCGATAGCCAATGTCTCCCTATATATAAGCTTCACCAGTGTTTGAATTTCATATAAAGTCAAATTGGTTTTGCATAGCTTAAATGATCAACATAAATAAAATGTAATAGCATATATTCATGTTTCCAAACTAATATACAAAAGTATTTTTTTACTCAATTTTTTACCTAAAGAATAATTTCTACAACATTAATTATTCCCTAGAAATTCCTTATAGTGCTGAATTTAAGTTTTAAGGAAAGAATAAAGGGAAAATAATAAGTGTATTAAGTTTGCAATGTATTTTAAAAGTAACAATAATCTAACTCTTTGAATTTTCTACTTCAGGAGCCTTTATGTAAAGAAATGTTCCGAGAACTGAAGTTTGCTCTATCATGTCGAAGTTCTACAAAGCCAGTTATTGGTAGGAAACAGGACAATTGTGGAGAATTTAGAGTGTCAACTATACCAGGATACAGTACCCAATATTGATATTAAAAAGACTTTTAGGTGCTTTTAGACACTACAATTCTAACCAAATTGCTTGAAGCAATCTTTTCAAGAGAAGTGTCAATCTGCAAATATAGCATACTATTGACAGATATACAGAGCATTTTATAATTATCATGGGACTTAAAAGTAGTATTTTTTACCTTATAAATGAATTTAACCTCGAGTAGGTGAAACTCATTAAGCCACCAGCATAAATAATCAACTTGGTTCTAGAGGAAAAGTAAAATTTTAATTTCATGTAGTATAAAATTAAAGTATGGAGCAGTAGGTGTGACTTTTTTAAATGTCTTTTGTACATAGAAAGATCTCGTATTCCAAAAAATTAAGCTAAAAAGGAAAATTTATTCTTAGCTGTTTTGAAAAAATACCATTCTTAGTCTTTAGTTAGAAACTTATTTGTTTATTTTATCTTATAAGTAGACAATTATAGTAAAAAAAATAATTTACAAATATATTATTAAAAAATCAAAAAGTTTTAAGAGATCGATAAAATTATGGTATGCTGGGAAAAGGAACACCTCTTTTGGCCTTATTTCAAAGATGCACACGGTTATTACACTTGTTAAGCCGAAATCATAGTCATGTCAGCTTCATAGAAATAGCAAAAAACAGATTTTAGGTATTTTAAAATTAATTACTACCCCATTTTAATAATCATTTACATAAAATAAACTGAAAACGATTTTGAATTTGCTTTACTTTGTTTAAAATTCCAGTATTTTTGTATCTATTTTGTCATATTAAGGTTAAACAGTTGGTTATAAAATTTGAGCAAAAGATAAAAATTGGATTGCTATTGCAGTATTAATTAAATAAAAAAATATTTACTGAAATAGAAATTTGAGCTTTGAATATAAAATTTAAAACATGTAAAATAGCATTTTTTATTTATTAATAAATTATTGATGAGTAAAATCTGCTGTTTTATAAATTATACTAAATTACATGATAATTTGAACAGAGAATAGATTCAAAATCAATCAAGGTGAATTATTCTACAACTGTCAACTCAAGTTTTTATAAACTAACTTCGAGAATACATAATTTGCTTGTATAGATGATAAACTATGGTGCAAGGTGGCAAGTTAACAGTATACATAACATGCTACTTGTATTAGTGGTATCTAATATCGTTATAATATAGTTAAAATTAAATACTTTACCTTCCAACATTATAATTTAAGTAGCAAACTAGTCATGTTTAATAATTAAATTTGTAAAATAATATACATTGATACTAATCTGATTTAAAACTCATAAATTATTCACTGTCAATTTTAAGAAATATAAAATTTCATTCACAGAAATTAATGTTTAGTGAAATAATTTAGTCTTTTCAGTCTCTGGACTGGAGCAATTTTCTCTAAGAACATTTTAAATTATTCTTAATAAAAACATACATTTGTTTAATAGTTCATCTTTAGAATCTCATTAGAATGACAGAAATTTTAAAATTAGGAAGTATATGAATATATATTACACATGTCTCCATTGAAAATAAAATAGAAACTTAAGTTACAAATTTAATAATTCAAAATTAATGAATTTTAAAAATTGTGATTTGAATTAGACAGTAGAGTATGGTAAAAATGTAAAATGACTTTCAATACTGTTTTAAAGAAACAATTTTGAAATTGATTTATTTAAATATGAAATGTGTTTTGTACATTAAGCTGAAACTAAAAGTATGAAATTTAGATAAATATATACTTATAGTTTCATGTATCTCATCTGATGAAGTGAAGATTTTGAACCTAAAAACATAACATTTAATAAAATCATTAATACTGAGAACTAATTTTTTGATACACAATAAAATTTTATTTAAAAACAGTGTTCTGATTTTTTTTATAAGTGTATTTTATGAAAGCAATTCACCTGCATTATAATATCACAGAAAATCTAACGTATAAGATGCCTTTACAAAGCCAAAAGAATGTTCCTAAATATATAGATAATGGAAACAACATTTGAAAAATAGGATTCATACGCCTTTTCCTAAAAAGAAATTTAAAGATTTTGAAAGAATATTTATCCTCAATCTGAAGAACTAAAAATTATATAAAACAAAATTTAAATTGTGCTAAATTGTAATTGTAAAATTTAAATTATAAAATGCTATCTTATATTTATCTTAGAAAAAATTCATATTCTTGAAATTGTTATGTTTTATTTGTCAATGCATTCCAAATGAAATTTTCTAATTACATCCCTCAAAAAATTTAAAACAAAATTTTACAAATTAACAATTATTCTTTGGTTTTATTTGCAACTAGCTGAAGTACACAGCATTGCACGCATTTTCTGTGACCAATACTTGATCTTTTTTTGGTGGCATTTAGATATAAGTATAATTTAATATCTATCCCTCAATCATTTGTTATATTGAAGAGTTTACTTCTGCTTTATGAGTTATCTCTTTAGCACTGTAAAGGAAGGTTTTACACTGTTCTTAGGAGTAAACGAATACAACACTATCTGGCAGTTTGTTTTAATACGAATTCATTTAGTTGGCAGTTTTAATAAGAATTATTCAGAGTGAAGATTCACTGCAAGAAAATTTTTAATCCACATTCATTTAGTAGGGAAATTTTAAGAGCTGTTGGGAAAATTCCCATCCACTTTGGCTGATTTCTTCAGTTTGTATGAACTTTTTCACAAATGTTAAAAAAAGTGCATTTCAATTCTGCTTCGATCCATTATCTGTTGTTGGCTTAAAGAATTAATACTGTTTGGAATATTCTACAGTGTAAGCAAACACTGCACATCTGAAGATTTCTTGGCTAAACAGTAAGGTTTCTAAATGAATTCAAATTATCAAAAAAAATTTAGAAAAAAATTATTTCTGCAAATTTTTTTATTGATTATAAGATATGTGGCCTCAACCATAATGAGAAATATTTGTGAACAATGTCTAACCTGTACTAAAATTTTGCTTTAAGGTGATAGGGTAGTTTTTTTTTTTATATACAGACATTGATCTTTCTCTCTTGCTTTTTCTGAAACTCAAATGCTGGGAAAAACAACTCAAAAGAAAACTACAGATTTATATAATAATCAATACTTTCCTTACCACTTATACTTTTCGTTATAATATATATATAGATGAGTACGAACATAAAAGTATATAAATTCCTTGGTATTAAATAGATATAGCTACACATATTTATAAGGCTACAAATTCAATTGCATTAAATGTTTAATTTAAAAGCACAAATGTTAATTTATTAGAATTTTAAACAGTAAAAAAAAAATACTTACACAAAACTTTGGATTTTTGCTTTTCACTCACTAGAAGTGTAGTGGAGGAGGAACACATTGGAACAGTGGTTGGTTTTTTTATAAGAAGCTCATCATTCAGTTAACTCTGTGATCTAGCTAAAACAATAAATTTTTCCATTTAACTATGCAATAACTAATAACATGTAAACCAAAAAACATAAGTAGTGGATTCATCATAAGTTTACAATCACATAATATAATTATCATATGTAATAAATATTATTAAATACCAAAGCTCCCAAATTTATTTACCTCAGTTATTCAAACAGAAAACGTTTTCTATCTCACAACAGTAACTATCATAGTACATTGGAAAGAAAAACAGATGAGTAATAAGTCTTCCACATGCATCTTCTCTTGCTACAATACCAAATTCCTCATCAGATTTGACCTGGGTAAAAAAAATATGTATTACTATAAATATATATATAAAAGATTTCTGCTCAACACACATTATTAAATCTATTACAAGTCCTGACTCATTAAAAACCACAAAACATAGAACAAGTGAACTTAATAAAATATCAGAAACATATCCAGAAAGGGAATTACTACATAGTACATATAAACCTTCAAAAAATTAAAATATTTCCAAAATTCAAAATTGGACTTCCCCCTTTACTGAGGTCTCACTTTCTCTCTAGAAAAACTAAGCTTCTCATCTATAAAACTATCATTAGACCAATACTAATGTATGGTTAACATGACCAGATTTTTACATCTCTTCCATGAGGAAGGGGGTCAGGTTTTTTTATTTATTTTTTTATTTTTGCATGTTATATTTATGGAGCACATTCTATGTAACCAAAAAGCGGGACAGTTTGGCATCGGGAAATCAAGTTGAAAAGCAGGAGTGTCCCGCCAAAATCGGGACATCTGTTCACATTACGTGTGGTTTAGAGTCTTGAACAAAAAATGGAGAAAACAGAATTGCAGTTTTCGAGAGAAAGGTTCCAAGAAATATCCTTGGTGGTGTCAAAGAAAATGGTGTATGGCGAAGATGTTTCAATTCGAAAACTTATAGATTTTTTTAAAGGGCACAATATCATTAAAACTTTAAAATTAAAAGAATAAACTGGTCTTCTTACATTGATAGAATAGACAAAAATAATCCAATAAAGAAGATTTTTGTCACAAGGCCTTTCATGAGCACAAGGGATTGCAGAGTTCGCTTACACTGAGTAAAACTTTCCAAACAGTATTAATTCTTTAAGCCAACAGATAATGGATCAAAGCAAAATTGAAATGCACTTTGTATGACTTTTTTCACAAACGTTTAAAAAACTGAAGAAATTAGCCAAAGTTGGAGTTAATTTTCCAAAAGCTCTTAAAAGGCTTGAAGAAATCTTCAACGGAAGCCCACGGCCCACCCTGGGCTGTTGTGCCAAATATGATGATGACGTATAGGCTATTTTACAAACTACATAATCTAAAATTTTAAATACTAAGTAAAAAATTAACCCATAAAATACCATAATGTATAATACAAATCCTTTATATGCATTGTCAACTTTTATCTGCAATTGCAACTTATTTAGGTAATTCTAAACTCAGATCAATTTCTCATAGTGTTTTACTACTATGAAGACCATCCATTCAGTGCTATGGTTAAATTTTCTCCAAGAAAACTTAGATAGAATACAAAGTCATTGACAACAAATATGTCTGTCAAGTTTCAGATGAATTAGATGACGGTAAATGGGTTAATTAGTCCTCCATACGCACAATACAAACATAGTAGCCATTTAGTAACAGACCTAAAAAATTGATAGAATGCACTGTCATCAAGAGTCAAAGTATATCATGTTTCAATTTGACTGCATAACCACAAGTGGATTAATAAGCCTTCAACATATTTGCTTGCCACAAACAAACAGTATTAAAGTTAATATAAAGGATTTAAAAATGGTCTTAGCACTTAATAATGAACAAGAAAGTATGCCGAGATAAAAGGGCACTCAGAATAACCAAAGGCTGATAAAGAACCTAATATTAACGTAGTCTGATCAATGTCAGAACATAACTATTAAACAAATGTCATTAGAAAAGGTTTGAAATAAGTCTTAAAACTTTTCACAATGGTTTTCAAGAGTATTTATATAAACATCAATTGAGTAAAAATGGAGGAGGGGTCAAATTGGAATATTTTGACGATTTACTTAGGGTAAAAATGGCCGAAACTTTTAAGAAATCGCCTTTACATGAGTTGAATTAAAACTGATTGCCAAATAGTATGTCATAACTAGCCAAATAGTGAGCATTCATTTTTATTTGGTAATCCACCGATCTCCAATTTTCAATGAGAATGGTTGAAGACAATTCAGATCTCTGGAGACGTTTAACTTTTTGTAACTTTTAGAAGTGAGCCAAGTCTGAAATAAATATTACACCACCAATGGCAAAACTCATGTCAACTTGGCTCACTTTTAAAAGATGCAAGACCAGAGTTCTGAATCGTCTTTTCTCATTGAAAATTAAAGAAAGGTGGGTTGCCAAATATAAAAAAAAATCATTACTTGGCAAGTTATGATGCATTTGGCAATCAAATTTAGTTCAACTCATTCAAAGTCAGTTTTCAAACAATTTGGGTAATTTTTTATTTGGCAGACTGGTAAATGCATGTGACCTACTAGCATTTCTCAAGATTGTATATAAAATTCAGAATGATGCTCAATTGCAATCACCAATCACTAAACCTCTCACCTCACAAAAATCACCTCTCGGACTACTAGTGAATATCACTAAAGGTTCAACATGTATATTCTCCTTTCTTTCTAATTGTCGCAACTTATCTCTAACTTATATCAAGTGAATAGAATTTGTCGTTTATGCATTCTAGTAAAAACTATTAATTTCCCTTTGAAACATTGAATTATGCATCAAAGAAAAACAATGTAGTATACCAAATTCAAAAGTATTTCCTTCCCTTTCTGATAAATTTACTTTCATTACAAAAAAAAGTTGTTATGGACTGAAAATTCAACACTTTATCATGCTGTTTCATAAGTATATCATAAGAAACTAGTTAAGATTAGCAAAAATTTTAAAAAGCTGACAGCAGCAAGACTTTTTGCCAAATGCAGAGCGGCTACAGAACCAGGAAAACCTGGAAATCAGGGAAATGTCAGGGAGCTTTCTGATTCTGGAAAATATCATGGAAATGTAAATGAGCTTTCTGATTCTGGAAAATATCAGGGAATTTTTTTAATTTTACAAAAATCATGGAAATTTTCTTTGTCCTGAAAGTACATTTCCCTATTCATCCACATTTTGGCGCCATTTACCCAATAAAATGTGGCGGTAATCGTTGGAAGTTTAACGTTACGGAATAATTTAAAAATTTTTCATCATCAAAACTATTAAAAAAAAATTGGCTCATTATCCCTTTAACGTGTATGTTCTATTTGATCAGGGCGTCTATACGTCTGGAAAAGTTGGGAAATTTAAAAAAAAGTTTGCAGTAAAATCAAAGAATTTTTTAGAAATCTATCATGCAAATTAGGGAACTATTTTTCCTGAATTTTGCAGCCACCCTGCAAATGTAGCTTTATTGTATTAACCCATTAAAAACGACTTTGAAATAGTAAAATATAATGACTTTTTATCCTATACCTTGCTTATGTAGATCAATTAAAGTATATTTTAAATTTTTCAGATATTTTTTATTTTTATGATTTTTAAAAAACACTAAGTGGAAACACAATTGCAATTTATTAGCAAAGAAAAAACTAAAGTGTTGATTGGCAAATTTTCTTACCAACCATTGTTACTGGGTTAAATCATCGGCATGATATTCATCAGGGATTAAGTTATGGGTGCTTTTAAAACAAAATGCTAAAGAACCTCCTTAAATGCTAAAATTATAACATTTGATTAACTCTTTTGCCAAAACATTTAGCAGTAAAATGAATCAAGCCATAATTTTTGCAAACCCAAAAAATAGAACAAACAAGTTGAAGTGTTATTCCAGTTGATATTTGATATAAAATAGTTTTAAATTTACAGTTTGTAATGAATTTATAGTAAAAAGTTTCTTAATTATTTTAAATTTAAAATCGAGAGTGATGAATATCGTAACCACTAAAAAAGAAAATAGTGACTTTAGCTTTTGGCTAAAGAAATGTTGTACCTCAACTTGCACAATGATATTCATCCTTTCTATGAGTGAGATGGTGTTGGAAACCAGATCTGATTACCAAAATTTTTCAAAAAGATTGAATAGTTTGTCGAATTTTGTTAACTGGCCTTGTTTGTTCTTTTTACAATGCTATTTAATATAAGATGAAAATCATGGGTAGAACGCTTTTTTCAAACCAGTGATGGTGTACAGAGTTTAATGCTAATTATACCCTACAGTCCAAGACAACTAACTTGACCTCATTGAAAACGCAACAGTGATGTGCAATCCGGTTTTACTATGCGCTGATTGGCTGCACAATAATCTTGCTATTTAATATAAGATGAAAATCATGGGTAGAACGCTTTTTTCAAACCAGTGATGGTGTACAGAGTTTAATGCTAATTATACCCTACAGTCCAAGACAACTAACTTGACCTCATTGAAAACGCAACAGTGATGTGCAATCCGGTTTTACTATGCGCTGATTGGCTGCACAATAATCTTGCATATGACGTCTTGAACCGAAAAGAGACAGAGTTAGCTGTGTTAGCTAATAATGATTCGCTAGATGAGCGACGTCATGAAATAGATCGGTTAAAGCCATATGATTCGTTACAACTCTTATAGTAACCATGGTAAGAAAAGTAAAGTATTAGGCAAAATTTAAATTTAAAAGAGCTTTTTTTTTTTTTATCAACATATAATTAAGTTTAATGAAAAATTATGCATGTAGGTTATCCATATTACTATATACGGGGTGGATCCTAGCACAGCCCACCTCTTGGCGTCTTTTTGAATTCTCGCCAAACGAGTGGCGATAGCGTCGCCAATGTGGCAACCTAGAAGGATTATGGAGGAGAAGTGTCTAGAATCCTACAGAGCGCCTATATTTTTACTTGAAGCACCTTTATTTATCCATCCTATTTATTCATCTATAATAATAAAACAATGAGTCAGTCTGTCCCTTTATAGAAACCTACTTAAAATAGGTGTAAACTCTGAAATTTTCAACTTGAATAGTTTTGACTTTCTAATTTGACTACATGGATTTTATTCGGCAAATCATTACCACGTACCCTTCACCGGCAAAGGATTAGCAAACACATTTATGGTAAGTGTTAATTTTTTTTAAAAATATTATTATTATTTCTGGGCCTTCAAGTATCGTTTTTTAATTGAAAAATTATAATAACAAATATTCCAATTAGTAGTCAACTTGGAGAGATTTCAAATAAGTCGCCAAGAGGTGGGCACATCTAGAATTTTACCCTATATAAGTTGTGATTTGCTCGGAACTATATCTTTTATGCGGAAAGATCCATCCTACAGTGTATTTAATGAAGTCAGGATAAGTAGTCTTGGAGTATAAATGTGGGTTTCATTCTGTAAATACAATTTTTTGCCAACTGAACTTTCGCAAATTAGTAGCCATCAGACAAATTTAACAACTTAGATTGCAAACCATTTTGTGTGTGATTGGAAGACTTTTTGTAGAGAAGTGTGTATGAATTAAGACATACACCAAAATTTTTTTAAACAGCAATTCATTTTAAAATCTCTATTAATAATAAGGATGAAGAATTTTCACGTTTGATATGTAAAAGTTGGTTCTGACATGTACTCCTTTTACCAATGAAGAAATTAGGCACTGCATCCTACTAGATACTTTTTTAATAAAGTTTCAACAATTATATCGAAAACAAACCACAATAAAATAAACGCGAACAGGAAAAACATCGCCTTTTTGCTAAGTTGATTGAAAGTAATCTCACATTGGCAGTCTCATTAGCAAAAGTTTGATTGATAGGTGTGAAATCTTTGGTCACCTGCTGGCAATTTTATCTCCTTATTCCATTCAAGTCAAATTTATTGGGAAATATAAAAAAAGAAGAGAGAAAGGCTGTTCATAGGTCGTTCATAATACTATAAAAGAATTTGAACAATAGTTCTGGTTTTAAGTAAACCATTTTTAGAAATACTAAATACCCAATTAAAAGAAAGCGAAACTATTTCCAGGGTATTTCTGAGTATTCTCTAGCATTTTCAAAAATGTGCAAAAAGATTGATAATAATAGCGATTTCAGAGAAATGAATGAGCATTATTTATTTACAAGTACGAGCATATGTTTTCTTTCATTCAGTTACAATTAAGATGTATAAATCTAAATAAATATACGTTAGGCATGGTGACGTCACATAATTAGATGTAAGTAAAGAATAAACGTGTTTTAATTATTTTAGCAAATAATCTAGAGCATAAATGCATATTAAGATAAGCTGAATGAATAGACTAACCTTCAAAAATAAATTCAAATTTTTACATAGCATTAGCCAATCCCATTGAGTGTTTTATTAATCCTTGCATTTTACATTTGACTGTGATGTAGTAAACTTGATGGCTTGCAGCCCTTCTTAAATATCTGACGTCATAATACTAGGCACGTTGTGATTCACATCATTGCCATGATAATTCTTCGAGGAAATTCGAATTTTAACTTTTTTTAAAGTTTGAAGTAGCTTTGATTTGTAAGTTGATGATTTACTCGGCAGACAATTACTATTCTACAACATTAACAATATGGGTGGAAACAAAAGGGGACAAATCGCCCTTCAAAATGTAAAGAAATTATTCATTTGGGAAAATTACTAATTAAGTAAAGGCCGACCAAACGGTATAGTGGTTAGCATGCTGGCTTCTAGACCGCGAGGTTGCGGGTTCGAGTCCCGTGTTGGCATGGATGTTTGTAAATGTATGTTGGTTTGTTAAATGACGAAATGTTTCGGCGCATTATAGCCCTCGTGTTGCTGACGGCGCCCGATAATCTGAATACAACCAACTAATTAAGTAAAGTACAATGATCAATTATAGTTTATGGTCCTATGGGAGAATTTGCTTTTTCGTTTTATTTAGCAGCCAATAAAAAGTTAATTCTAATAATTTTCATTTGGTTTATATTTATTTGAAGACGTGACTTTTCTATTTCAAGTTTTACTGTTAAAATAGACTACTTAGAAATAAATAAAACGTATTCATATTTTCAAATGAGTTATGATCTGCTGATCATAGCACCAGTTTTTAATAAAAGGCGTCCCTAAATTTAAAAATTAAATTGAAAGCACATTAATTTGACAATTTTAGTGCTTAAATTAACCCTTTGTACTCCAGTGGCGCCTCTCAGGTGCCACACGGTGGGATGCCAAACCACGAGAGGACCATTAGGTATGATGCGGAAATTCGATGCAAGGCCAATGACTGTGTTTAGTTTCTATGAAGCAAATCCATAAACACCAGCCGAACCTAAAATGTCTCGAGTTGCTGATTCCTCTGCGCGAAAAAGGCCTGGAGTGCAAAGGGTTAAATTGAAATACATGATTTTTCCCCTAAAATCGTTTTGCAGACGCATTTTTTCCTTATATGCATCCGCGAGATAAGGAACTAAAAATTTGAATGGGAAAATTTCTTTTTACGATGAGATGTTTTGGCGCTAGAATTTCTGATACTGTTTTGATTAATAAATATAATGTTCGAAATTGAATAATATTAGATTTGTCATTTTTAAGTAAGTCGATTGCTTCCGCAAAAGTCGTGTAGAGAGCATGGTTAGCATGTATTTAAAAGCGGTCTCCTTGCACCACGCACCGCATGGCACAGAACTCTCCTTCTCTTGCTACTGGTTTGACAATTATGGATTTCTTCTTGTAGGGACACGCTAAGAGCATTGTCTACGAATGTCCCTTTGATTATAGCTCTATTACAGTTGCTGCTGGAAATGTGCGTGAAATACCTGGCGTGTTTGCTTTTGTCTGTCAATTCATGTGTCTCACCTAGAAATTTTATAATATAGTTGGTGGTCCTTTCGAGCACCCATTTCAAAAAGTCTAATCACTAAAATATCTTTTCCTTTTACTTCAACGATCTTTCTCACTTGCCTGTTGTTCAGATCCTCCTTGAATCCTATCACTTATAAGGGCCATTTAAGCACACAATTCTACTTCAAACTAGTATGCTTAATTCGATCTCCTCTACCTGTCCCTTTCACATTTGCCAGATATTTTAGAAAGACCTTTTACAGATCACGAATCACCCCAAGCTGGTGAAAAAAATTGCAAATCTTAGCTAATCTTGTAAACACAAATAAAATAAGTAAAAACAAATAACCAACATAAAACTTAAATTTAAAATTTTCTTACTTGGGATTCCATCTTCGTGATATTTAGGATATTATCCCTTAATTTAAGTTATCTTCCCTATATACAATATTGTAAAAGGAATATCATTATATCTGTAATAAAATTGCATTACATCTTTGTTATTCAATCTATGCGACAAAGATACATACAATCACTTTAAAAAGTAAATTAAAAAAGCATCAGTAGTGTCGAGTAACTGTAGGATATCGATTGAAAACTAGTGATACTTTATGTTTAAGGGGGTCTGCGAATCAAAATGCTAAAATATTTATTTTTAGAATAATTTTTCTGACATTTTTTATGCAGTAATATATGATGCTTTGAAACTTAAAAAAATGTTTAATGTTTTTAAATTTAAAAAATATATTTTTAAAAAATTAAAAAACTTTACAATTTTTATATTTTCTAAATTTGATATATATAAAAAACTTTTTTAAAAAATCACTTCATTTAGTCATAAAATTACTTCTTATGATTCATATAAAAAAATTGTCGTCATGATTTTTCAATAAAGTAATTAGAAAAAATGGGAAAAAAAAATGTTTTGTGCAAAAACTGTATAAAAATCCATAGTATGTTAAGCTCCAAAAACTTTTTAAAAAAAAGTTAAATAAAAAAAAACATAATTCCTGAAGACAAATTAAAGAAATATATATGAAAAACAATTGTGGAAAGTTTCATAGATTTATAACAAGTAGTTTTTAGTTATATCAATTTAAACTTAAGAAAGGGACATTAAGCCATCCCCGATAAAAACAGTTTCAAAGTTTCAAGATATCATGTTTGAGATACAGTTATCATGTAACAAAAACTTAAATATTTCATGTTCTACTAATGATAGAAACAAAAGTTTTATGCCATTTTGCTCAAAAGTATTTGTATTATTTTTTACAATAATAAAAATTCTTTTGAGAATTTTAAAAAATTTGAGTCCCAGAACCCCTTAAAAAATATACTTAAATAACCATTAATGTTTCATCGCAAACTACACATTTATTTTCTAGAGAGTAAATATTTTTGACAAATAATATTCAGAAATTAAAACAAGAATTGGAATATTTTATTCTGGCAGCTACAATTAGTGCTCTACAGGTCAGTCACTTAAGCCGATAGCCGCTATGGTGCTGCACAAAAAGCTCAAATTTTTAGGTTATTTTCTAACTAACGAACAAAGTAAGATTTTTCTGTTTGTAATATCCCTCCATATAAAACTGATAATCACCTAGAAAATCAACTTAAAATAATTCAGTTTTACGCATGCATAAGAGCTTATAATAAAAATTTCCATTTAAAAATCAACCCATAATAATGTAACTCGTAAAAACAAAGTTTTTAATATATCCTTTGTATACATTGCCAATCTTTTATTCATTAACATATCACCGTTTTTGTTTCCAGTGTGGGCTTGATGTTTGCATCTAATTATAAAATATTAAAAACACAACCTATTATCAAAATATGCGGTAAACTACTTTTCAAAATTTATTCATTAAACATGAATGGGAATTTATGCATTCACATCCAAATATCTTTTTATTTATTCTGATTAATTCAATTTCATTTTTTTTTTACTAAAACAGTTTTGGCAACAGGAAAATGTTTCTTGAATGGTCGGCTAAATGCTATTTCAGCGCGTTGGTTTATTAGTATTCCTTAAAAGCGACCTTTTAGTGACAATAACAGCCCCCAAAATTTGATAGAATGCATTGTCATCGACATCGAATCTATCTGCCAAGTTTCAGCCTAATTGGATGATGGCAAGGGAGTTAATTAGGTCTCCGCAGATTTGCCCGCCATCGATATACACAGCCAACCAACCATACACATACACTCAAAATCGAAGTTAATATAAAGGATTTAAAAATAAAGTTTGTACATAAATCTTTTATAATGCATTACCAACTTCTATGGGCAGTAACTTATTTGGGCAATTTTGACCACTACCAAAAAGCCCTCGATTATGTGCCATTGAGTAACTCTTTTACCCCTATAACTTGATATAATGCAAGTTTTAGTTCGATTGAATGATAGAAGTGGGTTACTTGGTCCTACGAAGCGGCAATAGAAGCGTGTGTAATAGCGGCCTTTTATAGTGATAGCCTCCAAAGCGTGATAAAATGCATCGTCCTTGACATCGAATCTACCTGCCAAGTTTCAGCTCTATTAGATGACGGCAAGTGGGTTAATTAGCCGTCCACAGATTTTCCCGCCACAAACACACAAACAAAATAGAAGTTAATATAAATATTTAACAATGTATAACCAATAAAAATAAAGTTTCTAATAAAAATCCATTATAGGCATTGCTAATTTTGATATTCATTAATGTAGCGCTGATTCTGTTGTCAACGTGTGCTTGGTTTTTGCATCTCATTTTAAATATTAAAAACATCGCTATCAGCAAAATATGCTACAAACAACGTTTCAAAATTTATTTATTAAAAATGAAAGTGAATTTATTCATTCGCGTCCAAATATATTTTATTTATTCTGATTAACTCGCATGAACGCGCGCTGGGTGCAATAGACCCAGTCGTAATATATATATTCCAATAGCAACACATTAGCGAGCGCTCTCGCAAGTTAAAAAAATTTTGGCAACAGGAAAGAGTTTCAAAAATGATCGGTTAAATGGGATTTAATAGCATACCAAAATGATTATAGAAATATGAGTTAAAGCGGCTTTTTAATGACAGTGACACCCCCTAAAACTTGATAGAATGCATTGTCATCAACATCGAATCTATCTGCCATGATTCAACCTGATCAGATGACGGCAAGTGGATTAATTAGGCTTCCGCAGATTTACCTAGCAGCCACAATGAAACAAAATCGAAGTTAAAGTAAAGATTTAAAAAGATAATAAATTGAACTTATCACGTACTTTAAATCTAGTTACAGTCAATTCTGTCTTGCCATTTAAGGGCACTCATGCGCGTGGAAGTTAATAACTATATTTTGAGAACCCAAAGAAAATCAAACTCAGTTGAGATGATCCCACGCATGAAATCATTTGAGAATAGATGTCCAATCACTTTTTATGAGAAGCGAATCCAAAAAGACCCACTTGGAAAACAAGGAGATTTGCCAGAAGTGTTTTGAACTTCTGCCAAAATGCCAACGCTGATTTGGAATGAATCTTTTGTCAATTGTATTGTATCAAATCTAAACAAGCACGACTATTTAAATATTGGTTATCTCTTTAAAAAAAGAACGTTGATGGCTACATTTCAAAATATAGCTCTCAGCAAACATATTATCGATAAAGTGAGCAATAATATTAGTTGGAACCACAAAAAAACTTTGGGGCTCTTTTCAAAGTCTTTTTTAAATACTTTATATTAACTTCGATTTTGTGGGTTTGTCGATGGCGGGCAAATCTGCGGAGGCCTAATTAACCTCCTTGCCGTCAACCAATTCGACTGAAACTTGACAGATAGAATCGATGTCGATGACAATGCATCCTATCAAATTTTGGGTATGTTACTATCACTAAAAGGTCGTTTTTACGGAATACTAATAAACCAACTTGCGTGATCTAATCGCGCTAAAATAGTATTTAACTGACCATTGAAGAAACACTTTCCTGTTGCCAAAATTGCTTTAATGAATAAATAATAAAATTGGTTTAATCAGATTAAATAAAAGATATTATAATGAGAGAGATGAATTCAAGTTCATTTAATTAAAACAAAATTGAAAAATAGTTTGTCCCACATTTTGCTGATAAAAATGTTTTTGATATTTAAAAGCACACGCTGTTTACTAAATCGGCGTTGTGTTAATGAATATAAAAATTGGCGATGCATGATAAGGGATTTATATTGTAAAAACTTTGTTTTTATGGGTTATATTATTCGTAAATGAGATTTATAATTTAAACAATGAGGTAAATTTTTCATCCAAATAGGGTTTTGAATAACAAAAATAATTCTGTGGAAATGTGCTGAAGTATGGCTGTGTCTTGGTTTATAACAAACGTCTCTATTTTTAGTTTACAAAGTCCATATGAGCTCACAAAAAACTTTCATCATGTCAAATTTTTAAGAACTATTATAAAACACTCTCCATTCGTCTTAAAATTCTAATTGGAAAATATTCTTCTTAGTCTTATTGGAAAACATTCTTCCGGTTTTTGTTTTTGGGATAATTCCGGCACCACTATTCCAGGAAATGGAACACTGGTTGTGATGGACGGATGAAGAATTCATCATTTATTTAAAACCTGATATATCCCCCAAACAATTATGCAAGAGAAATATCCTGTCACTTCTATCATCAGACTAATAATAATAAATAGCAATATATAGCATCGCACACAATACACTCTTTAAAAAAAAAAAAAAAAAGATTTACAAAATCACAAGTTCTTTGAGAAATAAATTATGTACTACTATCTTTTATCCAATAAAATATCCACTGCTAAAAATAGCTTTGCTTGTATTAACTTTCAGCAGAGGATTAAAGGAATTGCAATTTATGACATGTTCCACACATTTCTCCACGTTTTGGAACATCCTGATTTCAAAAAAGTAGTCTAGAAAAAGTGGTTTGTATCTGGTCTACGTAACTCACGAAAAAACTGACCTAGGATGTTCAAATTTGGTGTGCGGGTTAGTAGTGACAATGAGACTTACCATTTAGGTTTTCGTCAAAATCGCGCATGGTCATAAGGTAGCTGCCATTAAAAAAAAGTCATGTTTTTCAATGATTACTAAAAACGGCTCTGGCGATTTTGATCAAAATCTTTGTGGTAATCTCTCCTAAGGTGTTCTAAATATCCTCACCTCCGCAATTCCCGTAAAAATGCTCTAATGGAGTAAAAAGTTGAAAAACGAATGTCTTCAACACAGAGTTCAAATTTTGTGCCGGGATAGTGATTGCCATGGGACCTACAATTAAGATTTTCATCAAAATCGCGCATGCGCATAATGTTGAAATTACGAAAAATCATGTTTTTCAGCTATTTTCAGAAAAATGCTATAACGATTGAGATTTGAATTACAAAAATTGTTTTTAAAAAAACTACGTTAAGGAAAGCAAATATTTATATTGAAAAATAATTAAAAAAATAAAATTTGTATCAGACCGGCCCGGTGTAAACAGCCCTATGGCCAGTACGCCTTTGCCCCCAATGCATATATCTAACTGTTTCTTAAAACTCTTTACGCTCACGGAATTTACAACTTTTGCTGACAAATCATTCCAATCATTGATTGGACTCATGGGAATCTGGTTCTCTAGCACGACCGGAAAAACACGGGTTCGAGTTTTACTTCCACTGAAAATAATAATAGGGGATTTTATAATGGAAAACGTGAAATAAAGGAGGCTTCTTCACGCTAAATGCGTAGTGGTTTCAATGCCCTTTATTTGAAGTAATATTCGAAGTGAGGTGCTCGCGTAGGTGTTGACACAGTGATTTGACAGAGGTTAAAAATTACTCTTAGTGTTAAAGTTGCTACATGCAGTAAAACCCAGTGTCACACCATTCAAATATCTAATGAAGTATATAAAATTTAATTTGGAAAATTGTAAAGTCAGCATTTAACAAAAATTCAAATTCATAGTTCTAGGCTAATTTGGTTGGTTGGCTGTTTTCAGATTATCTGGCGCCGTCAGCAACACGAGGGCTGTAATGCGCCGAAACATTCGTCATTTGACAAGCCAAAATACATTTACAAACACCCATGCCTTACACGGGACTCGAACCCGCAACCTCGCGGTCTAGAAGCTAGCACGCTAGCCACTATTCCGTTTGATCGGCCTAAGCTAATTTGGATTTTGGTGAACTTTAAATACCGTTTTAAAAGAAGATTTTTTTAAAAGCATTACGTTTCCGCAAATGCAACATATGGCAATGTTAAAAAAAAATCCAAGTAAATATGAACATCCATTTTGAAACCATTAAGTAAAGCCTTTAAGACTTGGAAATCTCAATTTCATGCATCCATGGGAAATAAATCAAAAAAGTATTTCTACATTAAAAAAAACTTCTTAAATAAAATATGTCTAGAAGAATTTCATACATGAATAGCTTAGAGCGTATTCTACATTTATCGGTTAGTCATAAGTTCTTCCGTAAATATTAATTAGTTTTGATGTTTAAAAAAAAGTTCATCGTTATATTTGGTCTTTTTACAGCAGATTTTATTTTTCCATTAAATCAAATTGGAAAGAAATTAGTTCTTTGAATTCCAAAAGGTACTCATTACTTGAAAGAAATTACTGAGGAAACCAAGTAATAAAAAATATAGTCAGAAAAAATCCCATTTCATTTAGCCAAAGTGACTTAAGTATTTAAATTGATTTCGTGTGTGTTTCAATGATAGTTTTAAATTAAATTGACATTTCTTATTCTTTAAATATTGCCATTACATCGTGAAAAATCCGCAAAGTACTAATTTATTCATTCTATAACCTAATCTTGTAATAGGAAGTGTAAAAAATATATTTATTTTTTTCTTTTTCTAATTTATCCATTTGTTGATGGTTTGAATATTAAGCTTAAACTTAATATACAGGGAGGTTGTAAAGTCAGCATCTATTTGTAACAATGAATATTTCAAAGAATAACAGCCTATCACAGTTTTATTTCCTTTTAATACATTATTGAGGTGTACCATTTAACCTTTAACTGCTGTAAGCGGTCTGACAGACCCCGAGTCATTTTTTGTGGAATGCTTCCACCCCCTAAAATATCGCATCTTTGACATTTATATTAATTTTTCTGGTTCTGTTTCTTAAACTTTAAATTGATATTCACCAATTTGTTTGGCGCAGTATGAACCATATGTGTAGCCCTTGCGCCAAAACCTCAAAACCACCCAACCACAGCAGTTAAAGGTTAATAATTCAGTTACATTTCAGAGTATACACCCGTACTTTCCACTCATATCTGGATTGGTTGTTTTCAGATTATCTGGCGCCGTCAGCAACACGAGGGCTATAATGCGCCGAAACATTCGTCATTAGACAAGCCAACATACATTTACAAACACCCATGCCAACACGGGACTCGAACCCGCAACCTCGCGGTCCAGAAGCTAGCACGCTAACCACTATACCGTTTGGTCGGCCACTCATATCTGGAATCTTTTAGGAACAGAATCTACATCTCTTCTTAGCAGGGCCTGACCATGACAAATTGGGACCCAAGGCCCGGACACATTCGGGGACCCCTTTTGAAATGTGTGATTTATTGGACGTGGGCTTGACACAAAGTCAAGTCAATTAGCATTAAATATAAAAAAAAGTTGATAAATTAATGTTAATATTGCTTTCTAAAAGTTATTTTTCTTATCACAAAAAAGTGGAGCAGTTTGACCCTTGCGTTGCCTTTGAGCCTTATAAATCTAAATACAACCAACCAACAAACTTATCACAAATAAAGAAACAAGAATTTCAAACCCCCCCCCCCCCCCCCCAATCAAAGTTATAAAATAAAAGAGAAAAACTTTTCTTTGTAGAGCATTGCATTTTACTATCACAACGTGTAGCAATATCCGTAGCAACAATATCTGCAGCATTAATCACATTTCAGAGTCGAAATTTGCTGATCTCACAATAAATTCGTCAAGACTTCCTTTCAATTTTTTCTTCTCTTCCTTTTAAGAAAGCTCGTTTTTTACGCTTTTAAATGATGGTTTGGTTTATTTGAATAAATTATATTCTGGGATACTAAAGACGGTTCAAGATCAATACAAAATGATTTTTATGTAAAAATTCTTTTACACACTCTATAAAAGATATTCACATAGCTTTTGTGAAACAAAAGTTATAAGTTTACAGCCAATTTCGGGGCCCCCTAAAATCATGGGCCCAAGGCCGAGCCTTTTGGGCCTAGGCAATGATCAGGGCCTGCTTCTTAGCATCTCAAGTGGAACATTTGCAAACTCTTCAAGGATACTTTGTTCAAGGTTGTTTAAAATCCATGGGTTTTAACTTGTACACTTTGGGCGCTAAGGAACAAGTTAAAACTATAGAACAACCACCCTGTATAATTATTATTTTACTATATATTATAAATATATAATTATTATTAAATAAGTATTTAGGTTCGCAGTCATTTCTACGGTTCATTAGAGTCTAATATAATTAGTAGCCATTTCCATGTGATTGGTTGTATTCAGATTATCTGGCGCCGTCAGCAACACGAGGGCTATAATGCGCCGAAACATTCGTCATTAGACAAGCCAACATACATACATGCCAACACGGGACTCGAACCCGCAACCTCGCGGTCTAGAGGCTAGCACGCTAACCACTATACCGTTTGGTCGGCCATTTTTCCATTTGAAAACAAATACATCAAATGAATTTTTAAGAACAGGTGGGATTTTTTTCTGTTTACTTTTGGCACAAACAATTTCAAACAAACTAAGTTAGTATTGAACCTAAAACTAAAAAAAATAAAAAATAAAATTTAAAAAAATTAAAAAAGTTTATTGGAAATAAAAAAAAAACGTTGCTAATAGAAAGCTTTGTCTTTATATTTTATATCCATTCATTAAAACTGTGATCGCCAATCATTTTGATTACAAGCGTTCTTCATATAGTTACCATTTTAAAAGGAATGAACATCTCTATTTCTGAGCTTCCAGATCACTGTATAAACCTGAATTTTTGTTAGAATCCAATTGAACCCCATTCTCAGACACCTTTCTAGTTTCACATTAACTTTGATTTTGTGTGTGTCTTTCGTTTTTTGTGGCGAGCAAATCTGAGGACGGCTAATTAATCCACTTGTTGTCATCCACTCGAACTGAAACTTAACAGATAGATTTGTTGTCATTGAAGATACATCAATCAATTGGGACTGTCACTAAAATATAACACACGATTCTATTATCGCTTCGGAGGACTAATTAACCAACTTACCATCATACAAAATCGAGCTGAAACTGTGCAAAAAGATTCGTTGTCAATGATAATGTATAGCTTTTTTTTAAATTAAAAATAGTATTCACCCCCACATTAGAGCCATCATTAGTTATGATCCTATTGTGGAGCAGAAGTTCAAGAGACATCTTTCCTCACAATTCATCATGGTGAATTGAGGACTAGAAATGGAAAACGACCCAAGTCCAAAAAAAGAAAAAATTTCAACCGAAAAATGAAAAACACTCGTATTGGTACTTGTACGTAAGGCTATGACTAAGAACCAGATTGAATTTGTACTATCGCTACTGAAGTTCGCATTTTGGGCCTTCTTCACTTTGTTTAGCTTGGTCTTGAGGACATTTTTCAGTAAAAAAAAAAAAATCGATTTTTTTTTTTTTTTTTAGGTCGTGTTCCACTTTTAGTCCTCAATTGTTATGAGCTTTTAGAATTTAAATTCACCCAACAACGGATGCAACATTTTCTGATTGTATTTTTGCTTTATTAATTTATATTTTCTTTAAGACCTAGGCCATATAAGTCTATAACCTGTGTATTTTTGCCTTTAAAATGTACCTGTTTTTAGAAACTTAATTTATTGTCACATTTATTGACAAATATGCCCAATCCATTTTTGTGTTCCCATGTACTCTACTTTAGTACGAGCATCTACTTACCCTCCCCCTTACAGCAAGCACTACAGAGTTTATTTATGATCTAAGCTCTAAGGTAATACAATCTTTCAAGTTTTGGGGGGAAATGTTTGTCCGTCATATGGTTTGCTTCGTTAACTCTCGAATGCTGTTCTTGTATCAGTGAGATGCAGACTGACTTTTATTTTTTCAGTGCAAGTGCTGTCGTAAGATGGTGGGACGTATGTTTTGTATGTTCTTAGTTAATAAATAGGTAAAAGAAGGTTTGCTTCTTACCTATTTATTAACCAAGAACTTATTTACAATTTTTCTCTACAATGATACTATAAAAAGCAGATATAATGTAAAATTTATAGTATATATATCACAGATACGATGACAGCAATGGCGTAAGTTTTTTGAGGACAGTAATTGAGTGTTTTAATGGTCAAACACTATGAAAAATCAGTCGGACATAAAAATCGCTTGAATAAGTTACAATTGCACATAAAAGTTCACAGTTCACATAAAACATTTACAGTAAAAAATTTGTTTTTATGGGTTATTTTTTATTATTTAATTAAATTCTTTAATATTATTAATCTGCCTAGCACTTTTAGATTTTGGCTAAGGCTATTAGGCATTTAGTAAAGGCTATTGACTACAGAGCCCATATATAATCTGCTCCATAAATATATAACTATGATATAATCAGCTTATTTCGATTGCTATCGGCTTTATGTCGTCGATGTTTTTGCCTGCCAAGGGATCGCGTAACAATCAGCTGCAGAAAAAAGGTTAGAAAAAAACCAGTTATTGCGCCTGACCTCATTGGCGGGTTGTTTTCGTTTTCCTATCTATAAGTGGACAAGAGGCATTTCAAAACACTGCATCTCATCCCAGTAGTCGGATCATTTTGAACTTTTTTTAAACTTTGCAGCTGCAGGCTTTTTTTGTCTCGCTAGGCGTTCCCGGTTTACTCATCCCTGATGATAAAATACAAGGTTCAAAGAAAATAATGTATTTGTTGTGGATAACGCACAATTTGTTATTTTAACCCTTCAAAGCATACTATTAGAGGTTCGTAAGGAAATAATAAACAGTTAGGAAAATAAGGTTTTGAATAAAATACAAGTTGAACAAAAATCGCCGTTAATATTTTTGTAAGGGTTTTGAATAATATTTGAATAATAGCGTATATTTTATCTTGAGTTATTTAAGCATATTCATTAAATATTAGAATTTTTTAAATAATAACAATTGGTGAATTGATGTTGTTTCGGATAAAATAATATTTAGTTATTCTATTTTAAATAAAAATACCATGGTTTTTAATGGTAGATGGTAGCACATTTTCTACCTTTAGCATCTTTCCTCCAATTGATATCGGAGTTTTTTTTCTAACTATGAAACTGACTCAGTTCTTTTTATAAGGGAAAAGGGGGACAGTTGCAATAATATTCATTCTGAATTTTAATAGAATTTAGAGAAAACTAGTAGATTAAGAATATACTGGTCAGGCGGGTCACAAATGTCCGAAACAGTTCAAAAATCAACTTTAAATGAGTTGCACTAAATCCAATCGCTAAATATGTCAAAACTTGCCAAAAAGTGAACATCCTTTTTTGTCTGGTAACCCAACCACTTTTTAATTTTCAATTAAGAATGGAGCAGACGATCCGACTTTTCTTTCCCCAAATATTTGCTTCTTTTTAAAAGTGAGCCAAGTTGGCAATAAACACTATGTAACTGATGGCGTATTAAAAATTGCCAACTTCCCTAACTTTTAAAAGATGCTACTCATCTTTGTCATAAAGACATTTTTCCCCTTGTCCTATGTATGGGTCGTCACTTGTAATGGAGATAAACTTTTTTCAAATTGCCTCAGGAGGACAGGACGAATATTGCACCTAGAGTTGAAGTTTCAGTGTTAAGGGGGTCTTGTAACTCCATGGGAGCCCATGTTAAATTCAACAACTTTGGGGCATCTTATTTAATACTATTATTGCACCTAGAGTTAAAGTTCCAGTGTTAAGGGGGTCTTGTACCTCCATGGCAGCCCATGTTAAATTTAACAACTTTGGGGGCATCTTATTTAGTAAATGATTCTTCAATCATTGTGAAACTTTCAGCATATAATATTTGATATTACTTTTAAGTACTATAAAACATTTATTTTTTGAAAATTATAATAATTATGACATTCTAAAAATATGTTTACATTTAAAAAAAAAAAATGTTAAACTATTTTTTTTTTCAAAGTATGTTACTTACCATTTATTAGTTGTGTAAAAGCACTTAAATACATTAGAGAAACATGTATAAAAAATTTCAAGCATTTATGTCCAATAGATTTTAAGCTATTTGCCCCCAAACATGAAAAAAGGAATTTTGAGAAATTAGTCTTTGAAGTTAAAAAAAACATGCATTAAATATCTACATTTTGTTTACTTCTAAAATTATTAAAAATACTTCAAAATAAGATATAATTACAAATGTGGCATCATTTTAAAGAGAAGAATTTAAATTTTAATAAACATGAATAAACTCAAAATTAATAATCTGAAAAACTTTTATGTGCCGGAACCCCTTAATTGGAAAACAAAGAAATATTATTTTATTCTACTAATTCTATTCCAAAATTATTTGTATAATGACGATGATGCGGACGATAAAAACAAAATTTTTATAACTTTATACATCCTCTTCTATTTTTATATTGCAAACTTTTACTTTTGTTCCATCTAAATATATGAAAATTAGGCAAAAATAAAGCTACTAAAAGAGTATCTTTCATTGTTTCATTCATGTTAATTCAAATCAGTGGTCTTATAATGTATTATCAAATCAAAAGACTTTTGTTGTCCATAATTTAATGAACATATCAAAGAATAATGTAACCCATAAAAACAACGTTTTTAATATAAATCCTTTATATGCATTGCCATTTTTCTATTCATTAACACAGCGCCGATTCTATAAACAGCGTGTGCTTGAGGTTTGCATCTAATTTTAAATATCAAAAAAATTCTATCAGCAAAATTTGCGGCAAACTACGTTTCAAAATTTATTAAAAATGAACATGAATTTATGCCCTCGCATCCAAATATCCTTTATTCTGATTAAAGTAATTTTATTATTTATTTAAAAAAATTTGGCAACAGAAAAAGAGTTTTTTCAATGATCGGTTAAATGCTATTCTAAAGCGCTTGGATGACGGCAAGTTGATTTATTGTATTCCGTAAAACCGACCTTTTAGTAAGAGTTACGGCTCCTAAATTTGATAGAATTCATTGTCATCGTCATCGAATCTATCTGCCAAGTTTTAGTCCGATTAGATGACAGCAAGTGGGTTAGTTAGGCCCCCTCAGATTAGCTCGCCATCGACACACAAAATCGAAGTTAATATAAAGGATTTAATAACATACTTAATTTTTTTTTTATTCCGACTGTTTTCCTATTAAATATTAAAACAGACCCCCCCCCCCCTCCTTCCCCACTCCCAAACTAAAACTTCTTCGTTACCTATATGCTTTAAAAATTAATTACGAAAGGAAAATATTTTAATAAATAAACAAATAATAATTAACATTTGCCTATGTTCTTCTGGACGAAGGATTAGGTAGTCGATAAAGAACATCTAAGTCAATAGTTCGGCAAACAAAAACCTACTAACAAAGATAATTTATCGACTTTGATCCCCTCCTCCCCTTCATCCCAACCTTTAGGGATGGTATCGACATCCACTCTCCAATCGGGGGCCTGGCGATGAAATCCTTAGATTGGGTTGTTATTGATCCTATCACTTCTCAATCCTCAAGACATTCTAGTTTGAGTGCATCTTATATAGGCCTAGAAATTTGCGCATATTACTTGTCAAATTAATTCTGTCAAATAATGCAAGGGCTTTGGAAATAGATTGACAAAGGGGTTGTTGGGGTTATTAGTTTTAGTAATTTCTTTTTCTGGAATCTTTGTTTTCCGAAATGAATAGCCTGCCTGATGGTTGTGGGCTATGACCTCTCATGCCGAAGGTGGCGAGTTCGAATACTAGATCAAGCATGGATGGTCGTTGTGATTCGGAATCCACATTAAGCTGTAAATCCCGGCCTGGTTAACCATTATTGTGCAAAAAAAAAATAGGTTGTTAAGCGTGCAAACCAACCATAGACTTATAATACTAATTAGACGGTATATTTAAGGTTACCTCGTATAACGAAATTGAAAACCACGTGACGGATGGATTTTTCGAACGAAGTAGAGGGGAGGGAAACCATCTATTTCAATGACAAACGCTTTCGGGTGTCCTACCGAAAATCATTGAATCCAGCAAAAATGGTCCGATATTGTTCTGCCTTTGGTTGTAATGAGAAATTTCAGAAAGTAGGTTCAATAAGCTTTCACAAGTAAGTGCTATTTTTAAATTTTCTGTATAGTTAAGGTTTTATAGTACACTCATAAATATGTTCTTGTTTCGTACTCTCAGAAAGCTAGTTTTAATTGTTTTTTTACTGTTTTTATTTTGTAACTAACTTCTGAAAATTACAGTTAATATTGAAATAGAAAAACGGGCCAAGGTTATAGCTGCTTTTTGAAGAAATTAATGGCTATTTAAGGATTTTAATTTTAATTAAGTATCAACAGCAAATTCCGCGCAGTTGGTCCGATTGACGAAGTTTAGCGCGAATCAAAATTAAATACATTTTGACGTTTATCAAGGTTATGATCGCCATGCTTAATTTTCTTTCTTTTTAAATTTAACTCCTGTATGCGGTCTGACAGACCGTGAGTCATTTTTTGTGGAATGCTTCCACCCCCTAAAATATTTCCTCTTTCACTTTTATATCAATTTTTCTGATACTATGTTTCTTAAACTTTAAAATAATGTTCACCAATTTGTTTGGCACAATATGGACAACTTGTTGCCCTTGTGCCAAAAAGATCAAACCACCTAACCACAGCAGTTAAAGGTTAACCGTTTATAAATAAATAATCTTCATCTTCAAAATTGATGATTATGAACGTTTGTTTTGCTATTTTCATATCGGTTTACCTTGTGATTTTTTTTTTAATGAAACTTACGGGTTTTTTGGCTTTAACATAAGAATATTGGGTGGATATAGAATATTTCGTGTAATAAAACATTACTATTTAAGTTTCTTTTTCTATTTGATTTATAAATATGATTTTTCCTTTAAAATTATCAGAAAAGTCAAATTTTCTTTAAAGCGTACACATGAAGTACAAGTTATTTTATATATGTTAAAATAATTTTTTTATTGACTTCGATTTTGTTTCTGTGTGTTTGTTTGTTTGTTTGTGGCGGGCAAATTTACGGAAAGCCAACTAACCCATTTTCCGTCATCCAATAGAACTGAAACTTAGCAGATAGACTTTGTCGAAGACAAGACATTCTATTAAATTTTGGGGATGTCACTAAAAGTCTTCTTTTACACATGCTACTATATTACCACTTCGAAGGAATAATTAACCCACTTGCTTTCATCCAACCGAGCTGAAAATTGGCAAATAGACTCGTTGTAGGACTGCTAGAATTAGAATTTATAGAAGTTTAAAGTAATTTCTTAGACAATAATTAAATTTGTTTCACAATAATTAAAAAACCCACAGCACTAAATTCCAAGTAATGTAGCTGACAAACTCTCTATCTCTCCCCCCCCCCCCCATCCCCAAAAAAACATCACCCAGCTTTATTTTACCAGTGTATTTTATTTATTTTTTACTAAGGTGTTTCAGTTTAAAATTTGGTTGCGTTCTGAGATTATGATGTGCTAAGAATCTAATTAAAGCACATATCGTGCCTGGATTTAATTTATTTTACTTTGCTGAGCTATTTCTTGTACTATTATGAAGATGCCATTAATTTTTGTAATGAAAAGATGGAAGAATTTGTATTACTTGCATATATAATATTATTCTTCGTGATTCAACAATATTTGCTTTTTTGTACAGTTACTATTAATTGAAGTATTTGTTTAATAAAATGATGGAAGAATTTTTATGACTTATATAATATTATACTTGGTAAATTTACAAGATTTGCATTCTCTATTTGTGAATACAACGATCAAAGTGTAAAAGTGCCTAAAAATTATATTACTTTAAATGAACTTTACTAAATTATAAATCTTATATAGATTTTTATAATGATCAATAATTAAAACTGAAAAGAGTAGTTTATTTACAATTCGTTTGAAATTGTGAAATTTTATCAAGGATACCGAGTACAACTTCACAAGCTTTTTTAAAACACACGTGATCGGAAAAGTTATACTTATTGTTCCGCAGGAATACAATCAACTAACAATTTAACACACAAGATAACTAAGTTATAAAATTAATCCTTTATGTAACTAGAGCCGCGCCAAAGTGAGGAGAAAGTGCTCCTCTCGTGTAATCAGACGCGCAACAGAGGGGAGGGTTTTCAGGGTCAACCCCCCCCCCCCCCCAGGATATCTACCACCCGGTATTTTGTTATAATTGTATAAGAAACGCTTAGTAACCGTAAACACTTTCAAAGAATACTTTTTAATCTACCATAATTCAAGCATAATTTTCCAACTGTATCGCGTTAAAGAAGCTATTAGGTCCAAAAACCTTGAAATAAAAACGGATTTGTTAATCTCCTAGCATCAAAAAATCATTAAGCGTTATTTTAAGTCTTTTTAGGTTCAATATAAAACGTCGTTTAAAAAAATTTAAATACATGGATGTTTCCGTTTCTCAAATGTTGCTACAGTGTTTCAGTGCTACATGCCCTTGATTTTAAAGCGCAACAAAAATATAATAAAATAAGCCTAATATTGGTGTTTGTCCATTTACCTAAAATACTATTTCTTCTCTAATTGAATTTAAACAAACGAGAAAAATCTCAAATTCATTTATAATCTAGAAAATATGGATAATAAGGGATCTAGATAAAATGCAATCCCACGTTTGGTTGTTTTGTATAACTCTAAAACTGGACAAAAACCATTTTAATATTTTGTCATATGTAAGTGACAGATTAAGAAACTGCAAAAATATTGATGACATATGAAAAATATGATAAAGTATTCTGCATGGAAGTTGTTTTTTTATAGAGCAAACTTAGGGCTTAATTGAAAACTCTCCCACATAAATTTTCTGGTTGCGAAACTCCTGCGACCTACAAAAACATAAAACACAAACAACCATTCCATAAAATAACAACCATAAAACACAAACTAACCCCTCCACCCCGGGATGCCGAATGACTCCCTAGGGATCTCCCAGGGAGGGTGTGTGCTATATGGGATACATATATTATTCAAAACAATTTCCTTCGCCTTCCTTTAGAAAAAATTTCATAGTCGCTAATAGTGGTCATTTAATAACTGCTCTTATACAAGGCCTGATTTCTGCGCAAGTCAACAAAGCCCAGGACTGGGGCCCCGAAATTTTGGGGGGCCCACAATTTTCAAAGTTGCAGTCAAATTGGACCCTGTGTCCTTTTTTAATATTTTCATTACGTTTTGAACTTTAAACTACAATTTTAAACTGATTTAAAGCAGATGTCGTTAAACAAATCTCGAAAAAACATAAGCAAAATATTCAAGTGAATTACATTGCTCGATTTTCTGTTGTAATATATTTTGAACTTTAGAAAATGTTCATTAATAAATTTGCTGACTAAAGAAGAAAATATTTTAAGCAAACACTATCAATAATCATTAGGCGCCTCCACCATATTTTTGTATAGGGCCCTGAAAATATGAAGTGCTTTGGGTCCCAAATGATGCAAGCATGGCCTCTATACATTATATAAAAGGCCTTAATATTTTAAACCATCTTTTACAAAAATATTATAATGTATATGCTTCAGCAAGTATCTTTTGTTTAAATCCCCTAAAAGAACCCATTCCCAAATTCTATGAAGTTGTTTACGTAAGGACTGACGTCCTGACAGAATACAAATGCATCCATAGCGAAGAACCGGTTCGTCTACAACCCACCAGCTATATCTATCCCATCCCTGAAACAATCCACTTTTCAGAGTTCTCTTCTCAAAAACGTTTATCTCCGAAACTTTTCAAAAAGTAGCATGCACTTATGAGGAACTTGACATCCGCCCCTTCTAAGTTCTGGATTGTTAGAACCTGCTCATTTTCACCATTTTTTAACTCCTCTCTGACCGGCAATAGCTACTATTTCATTCTCAAATCTATTCTTTTTGTTAAAGGTTACCACTTCTCTTTATTTTATTTGATATGGAATGATGATGAATACATTTAGACCACCATGTTTGAATTTACGAAAATGACTTCAAAGTTTTGGAATTTCTGATAAACGAAATATCGATGTTTTATTGGAATTGTTCTTTTAATAATTAGATGATGGCTTTACTTTTGTTTATTTGTATTGTTACAGCTGATTAAGCCGCGTCTATAAAATATAGGTAACCAGAGCCTGGTTTAGAAACTGATAACTATAGGCACTAAATTGCAAATGGGGCCCCAATTGACGATTATTGGTGTTGTTTAAATGTTAATGACAATTTTTATTACCATTGTGATTAAATTAATGTCAAGGTATTAATATTTTTAATAACTAATAAGTTATTAAAATATAATTATTATATTTTATGACATTGATCAAGAGCACTGAACAGAATGTTGATAGTTACCAAATAATTAATTTTTAGAAACATTTGTCTGAATACCATATTGGATAAAACTAGCTAAGAATAAATAAATTTAATACTTAAGAATATATAACCTATGATAACTTGGTGCATTTTAACAACGACTGAAATGTATAACAAAAAAGAAAAACTGAAATAGATTTATCTTCAAGTAGTCAAAGCTCAAACGCTTTTGTAACTGAGAAAGTTCGAAGTTGATAAAGTAAAGTGAACGTTTGGTAACGCTTAGTACCAATGGTAACTAGCGAAGATATGCCCCTTTTTTTTCTTTTTAAATCCATTATATTAACTTTGATTTTGTGTGTCGGTGGAATCTGCGGAGGCCTAATTAACCCACTTGCCGTCATCCAACTGGGCTGAAACTTGGCAGATAGATTCGATGTCGATGACAATGCATTCTATCAAATTTTGGGGCTGAACTGTCACTAAAGGGTCACTTTTACGGAATACTAATAAACCAACTTGCCGCTATTCAATCGCACTAAAATAGCATTTAACCGACCATTCAAAAATTTCCTTCCTGTTGCCAAAAATTGTTTTAATACATAATAAAATTGTTTTAATCAGAATAAATAATATTTGAATGTGAGTGGATAAATTCGCGTTCATTTTTAATAAATAAATTTTGAAACGTATAGTTTGCCGCACATTTTGCTGATAGAAATGTGTTTGATATTTAAAATTAGATCAACACCAAGCATAAAAATTGCCAATGCATATAAAGGATTTATATTAAAAACTTTGTTTTTATGGGTTATATTATTTTTTATACAATTCGTATTCATGCTTCCTTACTTTTTGGCTTAAAAGTATTATATATTTTTTTAGTATCAGATACAAAATTATCTATATAATTTTTAAATGTATGTAATTGTAGTTTTTCGGTTAGTGAGGAGGTACGTTGATCCTTACAAAGAATACAATATTTAATTCCTCAGGGTACTCATAATTAAATTGAGGCTGTTTAGAACATTCTGTTAAATGTAGAAATTAACAAATCAGTGCATAGAACTTTGGGTACTTGTTTATTATCCCATCTATTATAGGTGAACTATTTGTTGGCGACAAAAACTTCAAATCTCCTTACCTATTCTGATATCCGGTTCGGCTCGGATCAGCGCCGGAGCCTTCCTGTAAAATGCCTCAGTGGTCCGGATGGATTAAAGGAGTCCTTTTTGGAGAACTTTTCGTCTCGACAACAGTCTTGATAAAACGTAAGTACCGAACTTTATATAAGTGCTATTGAGACCACTAGAAAATTCAAAAAATAGAATTCTAAAGACGAATTTAAATACAAAAGTTAAGAAAACTCTTGACAATAATCGAGAATGACGTTTTAAACACAATCATTATATGATAAGTATTTAAAACTTTATGGGGTTGTTTTCTTTTTGATCTAAATCTATATTCGCCATGTCTCCATAAGGTTCAGCCTATGGTGTAAAGTTAACTTCCATAGATGCCTATAAAGTGCCAAATTTATCTCTGGTGGTGTAAATTTTACCCAACTGAACTTTGTATGCGTGCTAATCAGACCACAAGAAAATTATAAAAATAGATTTCCAAAACTGAATTTATATACAAAAATTGAGAAAACTATTGAAAATATTCGAGAATGAAGCTTCAATGACAATCATTACATGACACATGTTTAAAAATTTATTGGATTGTTTTCTTTTTTATCTAAAACTTTATTCAACGTTTCTCCACAATGTTCAGCCTATGATGTAAAGTTAACTTCGATATATGCCTATAAAGTGACAAATTTATTTCTGGTGATGTAAATTTGACCCAACCGAATTTTGTACCCATGTGCTAATGAAACCACAACAAAATTCTAAAAATAGAAATCCAAAGATGAATTTCGGTACAAAAATTGAGAAAACTGTTAAAAATTTCGGAGAATTGTTGTTTTCTTTTTTGACTAGTGACTAAAACTTTATTTACTATTTCCCAATAAGGTTCTACATATGATATAAAGTTAACATCCATCTTCCATGTATGCTTTTAAGGTGCAAAATTTCTCTCTGGAAACGTAAATTTGATCAGATGTTTATTAATATTTTTTTCAGAGGTTATTTGCTTTTGTTCTAAATATTATGTATAACACATTTAATCGAGAAATTTTCAATAGAACAGAGACTAAACAATAGCAGTTTAAATATGACCATTCTGCATAATGAAAATTTGTATAATATGAAAAGATTCATTACTCGAAGATTAAAATAGTGCCCATTTCATTTCATTATAATTGGTATAAAAAAGTATTTGATAGTCACGCATATACTTTGAAGTACAATTGAAAAGCTAGAAAAATATATATATTTTTAAAATGAGCTTTATTATCTAAATGTTAAAAAAATTGATGTCATATGATGTTTTAGTATAAACAACATCATGCCTTATTTATATTTAGAATTTGTTTGCATTACATAAAAATGTATTTAAATCCCTGCTAAAATGTTAAATATACTCATAATATTTAACAATAAATCTTAAGTAATACAAAATAACTTATTCTTGGGAAATATTTTTCGAATAATTTTCTGTTTTGCAATTAATATTACAAAATAAAGTCAATGTAAATATGCCTGATGTTATACAATCATCAATATATATATTCTCTTTACGGAACAAATTATAATTCCAATCTCCTTTAGTCTAAATTTCTATTTTCTTTTTCCTGTCACCTCCAGACGATGAAATATGATTACGCACCGGGTTAGAACAAGTATGCATATGTCACGTTCTTCCTTGTACTTATACCACGACACTTGTGATTACTGTAATTATTATTCCGATTTACATAAACCTGATATAAATATATAATCAATAAATATGCATAGCATTAGAGAATAGTGAGTGTTTATGAGATAGTTGCCAAATGTGAGACTTATCGAAAGATAGCAAAAGAGACATGAACGTAATAATAAGTGTTAGAAGATGTTGTGAAGCTATTAAAACTGGTTAACAGGATAGTTGATTTCTTTTTAGTAACAACCAGAAAATATTGTGTAATTAATGGTAAGGCGTAATTTTTCGACTTAATATTTAGTCGCTTAGTTACATTCAAGCAGAAATAAATGTTTGCATAATTGTTTTATTTAAATTAATTTGTTTTAGTCTTCAAATATTTCGTAGGATTCTGTGTTATTTTTATTTGTGGAATTTTTTGAAAAGCTTTTTGTAATTTTGTCTACAATATTCCTTGAAGCATGATTGGTGATTGTGCTTCTTTTTAACAGCACATAAAACTATACAATTGAAAAAAAAAAAACGGTTCATCACCCTAAATAAGTAAAGAAAGATATTTAAAGTGGATTTTACGATAATTAGAATTTACGTTTGGAGTGAGAGGATTAATCACTGTGTCAGAGTGCGCCTTTCTCTTTAAAACAGTATATTTTACGTTATGAGTAAGGTTTAGAGTTCATCCTCTCCCCCCTCCCGAAATATTCCCCGTTATATATTATAGGGGACGCACATAAATTACGTCACTCAAAAGTTTGACTTTCTTAATCCCCCTTCTTCCTCTATATCACGTTCGAGGAACCCCCAACTATAAAATTACGTCACATTTCAGCCAAGCCCCCCTCCTAAAAATTAATTAAATTAATTTTTAATTAAATTCAAAAATTAAAAAGAAATGTATATTTATGTAATTTTGAAATTGATTCAGATAGAATTAAGTCCAAGTTATTGTAGATTAACTTTCTTGGTCAAAATGATCTCGAATGATTAAAGCTAAATTTTTTAAAGTTTTAATTGAAAAAAAAAGGTGTTGATTAAATTTTTCCGTAAAGAGATTATCCAGAAGAGATTATCCTTTTCCATATGAAGATCCAATGCACCTTCCCACCTCTGTGCGTGACGTAATATATGTATGGCCTCATACATAAAACTACTCGGATATATAAGTTTGAACTACGTAATAATAACAATAGAAATTGACTGGTTGTTTTTCCACTTTTTTTTTTTGTAGATTTTTTGTGTGTGCACAAATTACGTCAAGTGCACTTTGGTTTTTAAATATTTTATATTAACACTTTGCACTCGAGGCCTTTTTCGCGCGGAGGGACCAGCAACTCGAGACATTTCACGGCATTTTTAGTTCGGTTCGCGGTTACGGATTCACTTCATACAAACTAAACAGTCATTGGCCTTTCATCGAATTTTTGCATCAAACCTTGCGGTCTTCTCCAGTTTTGGCATCCAATCATGTGGCGCCTGAGAGGCGTCGCTCGAACTCAAAGGGTTAACTTCGATTTTGTGTGCGTTTCGATGAAGGGCAAATCTGCGGACGCCTAATCAACCCCTTTGCCGTCATCTTATTGGACTAAAACTTGGCAGATATATTCGATGTCAATACCTTCCATCAATTTTTGGGGCTGTTACTGTCACTAAAAGATCGCTTTTACGGAGTATTAATAAACCGTCATCCAATCGCGTTAAAATAGCATTCAACCGACCACTGAAGAAATTCTTTTCTGTTGTTAAAAATTGTTTTAATAAATAATTAATAAAATTGTTTTATTCAGAAAAAATAAAGTATTTGCCTGCGAGTGCATAATTTCACCTTCATTTTCAATAAATAAATTTTGAAACGCAGTTTGCAGCACATTTTGTTGATTGAAATGTTTTTGATATTTAAAATTAGATGCAAACACTATAAGCACGCGCTGTTTACGGAATCAGCGCTGTGTTAAAAATTGTTTATGCTTATAAAGGATTAATATGAAAAACTTTTTTATGGGTAATTGCTTTTTCGTTTGAAATACTTCGATTTCGGAATACGACTGGAATCGTAAATGGCGAAATTGTTGTATTCTTTATCGAATTCCACAACATTTTTTACAGTTTATTATTTTTAAAAATATTAATTTTTTTTTTCTTTCTTTGTGGTCTAGTTATTTCATATGTTTTTGTTTTGTTTCTTTAAATGGGGGTTAATATTTTCTAATTCGAGATGTTTAGATATTTGTAAAGCATTTGAACGCCATTTTTTTTATTAATGTTTTCTTTTCAATTTCTTGATAAATGCTTTTGAATCCTATTAGATGAACAATTTAAGTGATTATAAAGATGGCGAATAAGGATCTGGCTAACCCAACGTAATTAAGTAGCAACATGGAGCATTTATCAAACAAAAACTAGAGGTGGAGACCAAAAAAGAGAATTTATAATAATATAACCCATAAAAACAAAGTTTTAAATATAAATCGTTTATATGTATGCGAATTTTTATTTTCATTAACACAGCCCAAATTCTGTAAACAGAGTGCGCTTGCATCTAATTTTAAATATGAAAAACATTTTTATCAGCAAAATGAGCAGCAAACTACGTTTCAAAATTTATTTTTAATAATGAACGTGAATTTATGCACTCGAATCCAAATATCATTTATTTATTCTGATTAACCTTTAACTGCTGTGGTTGGATGGTTTGAGGTTTTTGGCGCAAGAGCTACACATGGTCCAAACTGCACCAAACAAATTGATGAACACCAGTTTAAAGTTTAAGAAACATAGTATCAGAAATATTAATATAAAAGTCAGAGATGCTATATTTTAGAGGGTGGAAGCATTCCACAAAAAATGACTCGCGGTCTGTCAGACCGCTTACAGCAGTTAAAGGTTAAAACTATTTTATTATTTATTTATTAAAACAATTTTGGCAACAGGAAAGAGTTTCTTCTATGGTAGGTTAAATACTATTTTAGATTGGTTGGTTTTTGGTTGTTTCAGATTATCTGGCGCAGTCAGCAATACGAGGGCTATAATGCGCCGAAGCATTCGTTATTAGACAAGCCAACATACATTTACAAACACCCATGCCTAACACGGGACTCGAACCCGCAACCTCGCGGTCTAGAATACTATTTTAGAGCGACTGGATGACGGCAAGTTGGTTTATTAGTATTCCGTTGGTTGTTTTCAGATTATCTGGTGCCGTCAGCAACACGAGGGCTATAATATTAGTATTCCGTAAAATCTACCTTTTAGTGAGAGTAACAGCCCCAAAATTTGATGCATTGTCATTGAAACTATTTGCCAAGTTTCAGCCCGATTGGATGACGGCAAAGGGGTTAATTAGGTCTCCGCAGATATCCCCGCCATCGACATACCCAGCCAACCAATTAACCACCCACATACATACATATATATATATACATACACTCAAAATTACTGTTAGTATAAGGATTTAAAACACGGGCATGTGTTAGAATGCATTTACTTTTATGAAGTGGTGTTTGGAGTTAGGAAAAATTACAAGATTTTAAGGGTGTCGAATTTTATTCTTATATGCATTGGGTCCACAGGCCGCTAAATTGGGTCTTGTCTAAATTGGGAACATGACAACTAATAAAGTTTTGCATAAATAGGGAACAAGACAACTAATGGGGCCGACCAAACGGTATAGTGGTTAGCGTGTTAGCTTCTAGACCGCGAAGTTGCGGGTTCGAGTCCCGTGTAAGGCATGGGTGTTTGTAAATGTATGTTGGCTTATCAAATGACGAATGTTTCGGCGCATTATAGCCCTCGTGTTGCTGACGGCGCCAGTTAATCTGAAAACAACCAACAACTAATGTGGTCTTGTCTAAATATGTAGCATGACAAAAACGGGAATTTTAACGAAGATATCATGACGTAGAAATAGTCATAATATAGACCATAAAAACAAAGTTTTGATATGAAACCTTTATACGCATTGCCAATTTTTGTATTCATTAACATAGAGTCGATTCTATTGTCAGCTTGTGCTTATTGTTTGCATCTAATTTTAAAGATTAAAAACATCTATATCTGCAAAATATGCGGCAAACTTCGTTTCGAAATTTATTTATTAAAAGTCAATACGAATATATGCATTTACACGTTCAAATATCTTTTATTCATTTTACTACGCAACTCAACGTTGAATTGCACGTCTTGTCTTTATTATATTTACAAGTGTCGATTTACAATAACTTTATTTACAATTGTCTCGTTTCACTCTTAACTTTTCACTATTTGTGGCAGGGGGATGAGTACTTTTTAAATTTAATGCATTTTATGTTTGATACATTGCGTTTTTATGCACATATAACATTTAGGTATATTTTATGCTTATTTATTATTTATTGACATTACACGAGAAAACTTCATATAAAAATAAATACTCACTACTGGAAAATATTTAATATTATTGACTATACCTTCTAGCATAGCTCGACAAAATTGGTGTTAGTGTTGATCCAAAAGTAAGAAGAGAGTACTTTTTAAATTCAAAGCATTTTCTTAATGCATTATATTTTTATACGCTTATTACATTTAAGTATATTTTATGCTTATTTATAATAATTTTTTGACATAACATCAGTAAATTTCATATAAAAATAAATATTCCCTACTAGCAAATATTTAGTACTTTTAACTATACCATACTATCAATAGTAACGTGACCGAATACTTTCGTCGATTGTCAAACGCTTCACTGAACAATCCTTAAAAAAGTGCAACGTTCTCATTCGATTCTTACCCCTCAATGCCTTCATTCCATCCTACAAAAGTTGAGGAATATTGCTCATATTGCTCGATTTAATCAATTTGTAAAGAACTTCTATGTTGCATCATTAACAAAGTACATTTTCTCAACACTCAACAGAATGATTCGAATATGTTGTCTGCTTTTTCGATGTGACGTCAGAGCCAGGAAGTAGGTAAAAGATCGAAGCTCTCTCTCCCCCTCCCCACGTTTCCTGCTCAAAGCCGGACACTCAGCTAGTTGCTTGAAGCGCGTTTCGAAGCGAATCGGCCAAGACAAGGTTAGGAGTTAACAGGCAAGGCATTCTCATAAGTTAGCTTCCCCCACTTGAAAATGAGGGGCAGTTACCTTTGACAGACTTCAAGGCATTCTCAGTTGCTCAGATCTTTTTGCGAAGTGGAATTACCTTTATATAGCTCTTGCATGTATAAAGTACCATAAACCAACTATAGGTGTTAACAGGCAAGACATTCTCATAAGTTAGCTTCCCCCTAAAAATGCGGGGCAGTTACCTTTGAAAGACTTTAAGGCATTCTAAATTGTTAAGATCTTTGCGAGGCAGAATTACCCTTATGTAACTCTTGCACGTATAAAATACCATAAACCATCAGCAAGCTTTAACAGGCAAGGCATTATCATAAGTTAGCTTCCCTTTCTTGAAAATGCGGGGCAACCTTTAAAAGACCTTAAGGCATTCTCAATTGTTAAGATCTTTCTGGGAGGCGAAATTACCCTATGTAGCTCTTGCACATAAAAAGTATCATAAATCAACAACAGGCATCACAGTTTCTAAGGGAGTTAACATTTTCGAGGCTCAATGTCTTTCTCGTAGAAAAAAAATCCCAAATTAGGTTGCTCAACTTCTGATGGCTGTGGGGTTAGCGCTCTGATCTCGTATACCGAAGGTGCCGGGCACGAATCCTGGGTTAGGCATGGATGTTCTTTGTCGTTCGGAATCCACGTTAAGCTGCAGGTCTTGGCCTGATTAACCATTACTGTGCAAAAAAATTGGTCGTTGAGCGTACCAATCAACTATTAGTTTTTCAAACAAGATCACTTATTAAGTTTTAACCAAGTAAGTTAAAGTTACATTGCTGAAGTGCCTTGTTGAGTTATAGATAAGTTATTTTATTTCTTAGTAATTAGTTAGGAAATGAAATTGTTAAATTTTAAATTCGTTTTTATTGAGATATAAAAAGTTAAACAGTTGATTTTTTGAATGGTTTGTTTATGTCTTTCAAATTTTTGGAAATGCCTTACATTCTTGGGTTGGGTTGCAAAAAATGTATCTATAAACACAATATTATGTTTTTAAGTAGATGAAAATTATTATATATTTTTTTTTTTTTTTTGCACAGCTGCAAGGGGATTTAAATAAGTTATAAGATTGGAATGTCAAATGCGGTAAGTCTTTTAATTTAAATAACTGTCAAATCATACACTTTGGTCACAAAAATCTTAATGCTACTTGGTTGTTTTTTTTATAAAAAGCTAAACTCAATGTGGATGAGATTATTAATGACCTAGGGAACTCAATTAATAGAACTTTTAAGTTTAGACATCATCATGGGATAACAAGTAAAAAAGCAAATAGGACGTTAGCATTCACCAGGCAGATCATCTCATCTATTGATATTATTTTGCCACACTGTTTAGGTCACATCTAGAGCATGCAATGCAATTCTGGTAACCTCAACTCGGGAAGGGTATTGATTTGTTGGAAAATGTCGAGCACAAAGAAAAAAAATGACACAGTGGAATTCGACATTGGATTAAGGTGTTAGATTGAGGAACTTTAATAGGAATACATTGGAAGAAAAAGATCTAGAGGGATTCGATTTCTTTGTTTAAAGTTTTCAAACTGCCCATTTTTGAAACTCCGTATTTCAGAAACTAAACGAGATTCAAAGCTAATATTGATTTTTTCCCCTTTCTTTTCTCCATGATTATACCAAGTAAGCGAAATTTTAATAAATTCTGAAGGGGTCAGGTTGTAAATGCCACCTTTTTTTTTATTATTAAATCCTTTATATTAACTTCGATTTTGTGTGTGTGTCGATGGCGGGCAAATCTGCGGAGGCCTGAAAAACCCCCTAGCCGTCATCCAATCGCGCTGAAATAGCATTTAACCAATCATTGAAGAAACTCTTTCCAGTTGCCAAAATTGTTTTAATAAATAAATTATAAAATTGTGTTAATCAGAATAAACAAAAGATACTTGGATGTGAGTGCATATATTCACATTCAGTTTTAATAATTAAATTTTGAAAAGTAGTTTACCGCATATTTTGCTAATAGAGATGTTTTTAATATTTAAAACTAGACTTAAACACCAAGCCCACGCTGACAACAGAAACGGTGCTATGATAATGAATATAAAAATTGGAAATGCAAATAAAGGATTTTTATTAAAATTTTTGTTTTATGGGTTATATTAATTTTTGTTGATTTGATATAGAATGACCCAACTCTGGAATAATCTTCGTGTTAGTATTTATTTCTGATTTATAATGAGTTAAATCTTGGTGAAAATAAACAACGTTTTCATTCAAATTTCATTAAACAAAATATTTTCTTTTGAGCACCTTTTACTTAAGAAACTGGTTTAAAACGTATGATAATACATCGTATGACGCATTCGGAACATATATGACATTACGCCAAATGTATTACTTTTATATAGCAACACATCTAAGAATGTACTCCACGATCTCTTTACTTATCCAGGTAGATAGCACAGTGGTATTGGCCAATGTCGGAAACAGGGCTTTTGGGAAGATTGGCCAGTCCATGCCGAAGCTTGAGCATCGCTCCAAAATACACGATTTTTTTTTTTTTTTAATATGTCAAAACCATCACCAAAACATATTTGTTTACTCCTCCGTCCTTTCTTCTAACACTATATTTTAACTTTAAAACACTGCAGCAACATTTCAAAACTTCCAGTATATTTTACCCAGCACTGGGAGAGACTGGCCATGATCCATAGCAACGGCCAGTCTACAACAGTCCACATCGGGTTTGGCCAGTGTCGATCCGATATTGACCAGCTGATTCATGCTACTGGGGTATATGTTCCGAATTTTCTAAGGCAATGAGAAATTTTAAGAAAATTTTGAAAAAAAGAATAAGCATGAATATTTATGAATAAGCCTGGAAAATGCAGTAACAAATCTGAAAATAAATTCGTTATGTAATACATTTTACTTGGCTTAATTTTAATTGATTATTTATACGTAATGTCCCAAGTTAAAAAAGAAACCAGAAAAAATACCTGTTAGCTATTCGGATTATGTACAAGAAGTATCTTAAATTACCTTATATTTATTATTTAACAAAATAGCTAAAATCAACCAAACAAAAAGGTACACGATTCTATGAAGGAATGCATAGAAACATATAAGTTCAAATTAACTTTTTATCAGTCGCAGTCATCTAAAACATTGTTAATATTATCTAGCGATTGAAGGACTAATGAAAGGATAAGGGACGTAATTTTTTTAATAATACGACTTATTATAATAGATGGACCTACCTAAGCTCTCTAAAATTCTTAGCAACAGGTAATTTGACTGATACAAAGGGCATTTTGTTACATTCGTAGTTACTTTCGAGACATTCTCAATTCATCTTCATAGTCCTTTAACCATAGTCAGAAATCATATAACGTTTACAATTTAATATTGTAAAATATATATTACAAAAAAAAAAACCCTAGTTTTCAAGTCATGAATACCGAGAACATAACTGATTAAGCTAATTTCAATAAACCTAAGTAATCCGAAATATAATGAAGATAATCTATCAATTATATTTAAAAAAAAAAAAATAAAAAAAAAAAAAAAAATACGCTTCCTATCAATTTGTATAAAAATTTCACTTCATTTTTCTACATGCAAGATAATTTTCGATACATACTCCCTTCCTCTACATAACTCAACAATCATAGTATAATTCAGAAATAATATTACGATTCTAATTTAATATTGGAAATGTTCTTAGATAAATAACAACCCTAGTCTTGAATAACGAAAACATACTTGATTAAATTAATTTTAAGAGATCCAGGCAATCGGGAAAAAAATAATGAACATTATCTAGTTATTATATTAAAGCAATACACTTCCTATAAACTTGTATCGTAATTTGATAATTAAAGAAGCATATTGTTACATGCGAAGTTACTTTCGAGACATTCTACCTTCATCTACGAAGTCCTTCAATCATAGCATGATTCAAAAATCATATTACATTCATAATTTAATATTGGGAATTATACTAAATAAACAACAATCCAGGTCTTGAATAGAGAAAACAATTTTGATTAAATTAATTTCAGTAAGCCTGAGTAATACGAAACATAATGAATATTATCTACTAATTATAAATGATGTTTCAAATCAATTCTTTTAGAAATTTGGCTGATGAAGGTGGAATTTTGTTACATGCAAAGTTACTTTCGATACCCATACCCCCTTCAACTACATATACATCCTTCAATCATAGTGCGATTCAGAAATCATATTACGTTCCTTATTTAATATTGGAAATTATATTAGATAAAAAAACAACCCAGATCTTGAATAGGGAAAAGATATTTCATTAAATTAACTTCAGTAAGCCTGAGTAATACGAAACATAATGAATATTATCTACTGATTCAAAATGATGTTTCCTATCGATTCGTTTAGTAATTTGGGTAATGGAGTGAGAATTTTGTTACAAGCAAAGTTACTTTCGATACATAACCCCATCATCTACATAGCCCTGCAATTACAGTATGATCCCGAAAGCATACTATGTTTCTAATTTAATATTTAAAATTATATTAGATAAACAACAACCCAAATCTTGAACAGAAAAACATGATTAAATTAATTTTAATAATCCCAAGTGACCAGAAATATAATGAATATTATCCAGTAATTAGACACAAAAAAAACATGTTTTCTGATCGATTCCTAGAAGCGATAGTAGAGAAATAACTCATGTAGAGAGCCATTAATTTTGTATCCAATAGAGTCGAGAAAGGGGAAATAATAAGGCCTTCGTGACCTATTTTGTATACACTATAGACGTCAACTGAAATAGCTCCCTACTCAACCCACATAAAAGGAATTATCGATAAATATTAGCATGACAATATGTCGATTACCTGCATTCTCACTAACGATGCGGCCAAATATGTCGTATAGATTCATTCATCTCTATCTGATGTTTGAAATGTACAATAAGGGAAGATATTTAACTAGAAAATAATATTTATGTTTTATTATTTAGTAATATACTTGAATTTTTATTGCGATTTTCACATTTTACTGATTTTTAAAAAATGTAAACGTTAAAGTCAGATCTTTAACTAACATGGTTGTTGTAAAATCAGTACCAATTTGTAACAATGAATATTTCAAAGAGTAAACAACCTATCATAGTTTTATTTTCATTAGGTACATTATTAAGGTGTACCATTTAGTTATTAAGTTACATTTCAACGTATGCATTTGCATTCTCTACACATTTCTGGAATCTTTTAGGAACAGAATCCACAGCTCTTTGTAGAATCTCAACTGGAACATTTGCGAATACTTCACAGATACTTTGTTCAAGATTGTTAATATACCATGGTTTTAACTTGTTCATTAGCCCAAAGTGTACAAGTTAAAGCCAAGGGATATTAACAGCCTTGAACTAAGTATCAGTGAAGTATTTGCAAATGTTCCAGTTGGATGCAAATAAGAGCTGTGGATTCTATTCCTAAAAGATTCCAGAAATGTGTGGAAAATGCGGGTTTATACGTTGAAATGTAACTTAATAATCAAATGGTACACCTTAATAATGTATTCAATGGAAATAAAACTGTGATAAGTTGTTTATTCTTTGAAATAGTCATTATTACAAATAAGTACTTACTTTACAACTACCCTGTAGTATTATATACTTAAAAACAAAGAAGTAACAGTACAATCTAAGTTTTACATACGTAAAACTTAATTTCAGTTCTTCAAGGTGGCACAGTACCTCCAATACACGTAATGTTAAATTGCCTACTTTTGATGTACCTTTTCTTAGAAAGTTATTAAGAAATGAGTTTTAAAAATTTTCATGTATGTTAAATAGATCTTATACAAAACACCAAAGTTAAAGTTTGGTAACAAAAATTATTAGAATTTTTTTGGTACATTTTAATCAATCTTAAAATTTTTTCTGGAGAAAAATCTCTTTTTTCATAGAGATTTGGTCTATAAAAATTAATTATGGAAATAACAGCAATTTATTTAACATTAGTTCAATCGAGAGATTATGTGCCAAAAAATCGATGTTATACCTCTATTAATTAGTTATAAAAGGTACATTGAAGTTCAAAATGTCACGTTTAGAGAAAATGAAAGATAAATGTAAAAATCATATAGCTAGTAAATGATGGTTTTCTTTTTATAATAATATAAACACACTTTTTTTTAGTAGAAACAAACATGATACATAACTAGAAATGCAAAAAAAAAAAAATGTGAAATAAAAATCCCAAATTTGCAAGATTTGTCTTTTAAGGTTTAGTTGAAAGATTGCTGAAAACCTGGCATTTTTCGTATACCAAGGATTTCAGCTCTCTTCTCGTCCAACATATTTAGTAAAAGATCTTTTTCAAAGAAATTTTCTAATGTAATACCTTTTACAAAATGATATTGGCCGAGAAACGTGATAATGTGATAGCGTAACTATTATAAAACAAAACCGTAATAATTTTTATCATAGTTTGCTGCCGTATTTTATATTTTGTAAAGATCTTTATCAAAGAAATTTTATAATCGAATGCGGTCCTAACGAAAGTTTGATGGTGTACACTAAATGCTCATCACAATCACTTTCGACTGCATGAATAGCTCCTAGCGACGATACTTAAAAATCAATCGAACGCCGTTTTCCTCAAAAAAGCAATTTTAGCCTTATGCTTTACTAAAGACTGCATGTTTAGTGTTTCGGGGGCAAATAAAAGGACACACAAACATATATATATATATATATACATACATACATACATACATACATACATATATACATACATATATGTATGGACTGTTAGTGAAATTTAGCACGTAGTCAATTATAGTTACGCGAAGCCACACACTTTTTATTTAAATTTAAATAATCTATTATTTAACTTTAAAAAAGAATTTCTTAATTATGTTTAAGAGAACTACTGTTTAATAACATTCTTTCTTTTGAGGCTTGTTATGAATATGAATATATAATATACTGTTATGAATATATAATATATTGTTATGAATATATAATGTATTGTAATGAATATAGATTGTATAACATTTCAAGAAGCCTATTATAGTTAAATATGCGTTTCACACACCTTCTTTGATGCAAGTGACCAGTATTTGAGGCGCGCTCTTAATTTGTATAATAACAATTCTCTATTATCTGAAAGGAAACAAAATCGATGACCTAGGTGCAATTAAGAGTTAAAACATTCTGAAAGACAGAACAAAAAATTCTAACCTTAGGCCAAATCTTTCATAACTCTCCAGACTATGGAAACCCTTTCCATTGAATTTAAGAACTGTGCAAGGTCATTTTGAATTCTAAAACCAATTTATTCTTTTTACAAGTTGTTACCTGGTGGACGTACATAAATTACGTCAAACAAAATTTTGATTAGAATAAAATGTTTTATTTTCTGTTGTTGAAACTCAAAAGAGAAACTGTATATAAATTATTTGGCGAGTTGTGAGTGGATTGGCTTACAGTTACCAACCACGTCACCAATTCATTATTTTAGTGAAATGCAAGTATGGAGGAAATTTTAGTGTTTCAATACATACCAAAACTTTTCGCCTGTTCTTATTTTAAAAACTACATCTATGCTTTCTACAAATAGATTAAATAAAGATAAGAAAAAGACCCTCTTGGTTTCCAATCTCGAAATTAAGACAGGACAGGTTTTGAAAAGCTTTTGAATCGGAAGATCGTGACTAGGTTTCAGGAACAATATATGTTAGTTCTTCGAAATGACAATGTTTCGAAGAACTGAATCGAATGGAATTTAATATTCGATATCTTGTGAAATGAGGAAAAGATATTGTTCCATTTCGAAATGCATACAATAAAAAGGTAACGTTATTACTTTATAGATCAAATTTCTAAATCTGTGTCGTTTACGATACATTTTACAAAATCGATCTTACAGTTTTTAACCTTCGAGGAGGAGAAATAGAAGATAAGCATTCTCTTTGCATCGAGTTTTGATTTAAACGGTTGTATTGTTTGGTAGGACCATTTTTAAAACGGAAATTTACTAAAATAATTTTTTTTTTAAAGTAGAATATGTTATTAAAGTACAGTAAGCAAAAAAAAAAAAAAAAAAAAAAATTCGAACGATGGGTCTTCGGTTCTAATTATCGTAGAATCTTGTGGCTTGCACCAAAATGTTTGCTTACGATTTTCTATATGTCTGATGCAAAATTTGTTTCTTAGAGGGCTGTGTACTAAGTAAATTTAACTCTATCTTAAAGAATTTCAATACGAACTCCTATTTTTTATGTTTTCATTCGATTTAGAATACCTCGTTTACCCTGAATACCAAATTTTAGTTCATTATGATGAGAAACACGTCACTTATGAGCGAAAAATTTTTGGACGATCTTGAAGGAAAAAATTTTTATCGCGGGGAAGAATCGAACGTTTTGCATGCTTCGAGACATAATCTATTAAGCGGGCCCTTAAAGTGAGCTTTTCTTACATTTTTGCAAAAATATTGAGAACCAAAAGTCAAATGGAATGAAAAAAATTCTGGAGGGGATTTCGATCATGATAATTCTAATGGCAGTAAAAAAAATCTACGTTTCTTTAAAAAAAAAAAATTATTTCATTAATTAATAATTAAAAACTGTTTAATACAAAAGTTGAATGTTATTTATATTTGGCCTTAAACAAAACTATCCTTTGAAATAAAAATTGCTAAAATATATTTACTATATTAGAATTTATGGCCAAAAAAAACAAATTTTCTTTTTAACATTAATTTATCATTTTTTTGACATCATTGAAATTACTAACCACTCATTGGAAAATTATGAAATTTGGTATTTAGACGTTTTTTTGGATTCTAAATCTAAAAGTAGTATAATATTATGGGGTTGCCATTGAACTTTTTAAAGTTTGGTTTAGTTTTAATATGTAAATGACCCCTCATGATAAAAAAAAAAAAAAAATTATATACAATTAATAAAGACCTTCCACAGTTTACAACGGTACTTGACTTTTGTTATTTCATCAATTAGAATACAACATATAGCCATCGTTCGGATTTTTTTTTTTTTTTTTGCGTACTGTACATACAGAGTCTTGCGAAAGGACTATCTAACTTTGAAATGACATAACTGCGAGATAGAGAGAGATGTGAAGAAGAGACTGGTCGTAAGTTAGATAGACAGGTATGGAATTTTAAACACACCGGTTTTCGAAATTAGTTCCAATATTAATTAACTGACAACATATTGCTGATCTGAATATAGCGAAATGTGTCTGTCGTTTCCTTCAAGCATAATATAACCCACAAAAACAAAGTTTTTAATATATAAATCCTTCATATGATTTGCTAATTTTTATTTTCATTAACAGAGCTCCGATTCTATACACAGCATGTTCTTGGGTTGTTTGCATCTAATTTTAAATATCAATAATATTTCTATCAGCAAAATGTGCGACCAACTACGTTTCGAAATTTATTTATTAAAAATGAACTGAATTTATACTGAATGTAAATCCACCACATTTCACGAAAATTGTTTAATTATTTTAAAATGTGTGGAAATTGGTAACACGCAAAATAGAAAAATAATAATTTGGAATTTGAATATAAATCTCTTGGTGCAATGAATATTTATTTAAAAAGTTTATATTTTGAAAAGTTTTAATTTCTTTTAAACGTTTTAAAATGTCAATACATAAAAAGTTTACATAATTATCTTAAAATTAGTGGAAATCGGAAACTCGCAAAATAAAAAAATAATAATAATTTGGAATTCGAATATAAATCTGCTGATGTAATGAATATTTATTTAAAAAGTCTTAATTTTTTTAAACGTTTTAAAAAGTCTATACAGATAAAAAAATTATTTTAAAATTGGTGGAAATTAGAAAGACACAGAATGATAAAAAAATAATAATTTGGAATTTGAATATAAATCTATTGATGTAATGAATATTGATTTAAAAAGTCTTTTTAAGAAATATTGCATGCTGTAAGAAAAAAAAAAAATCGCCACAAAATGCGAAAAATTTAAATAAATGGTATTCATTTATTAATTTACCGAGAACTTATAACACATTTTAATGTTCTTGTTTTATTAAATAAATGTTACTTGTTGAACGTAAAACGTAAGCTGAGTGCTGCAGAATAATCTCAGTAAGATAATGTATCGATCAAAGCAATCAATCATCCGTTGATTTTTCTTAGTAAAAGTTGCTAAAGATAATATCCGACCAAAAACAAAAATACACTTGAAATAACAAATTTTGGAAAAAGGAAGTGACGAATCAAGTAATCAAGTTAGTTTTTAGACTTCCTTCCACTGTAGAAGCTTATCACATAAATCCCCCCCTCTCCCCTTCTCTCTATCCCTCTTTCCCTATTTCGGTAAAATATCCAACGAGAAAGATATTCAAACTAATATTCCTAAATACAATGTTGAAATTATTTAATTTTTCATTTATTTTATGCTTAGTTAGGTGTAATTCTTTCTTGTAAATGAATAAATAATTCTTTAAAATAGCATAAGTATTTTTAAATAAAACTGTTCTAGTTTGAAAAAGGTCTTTTAAAATCTTTTTGTTAGTTCTCTTTTCCTTTTTTGAAAAATAAATAACAGATCTTTAATACTTTTAATTAATCTGGCAAAAGTTAAGTTCTGCATAAAAATACAAAATCAATATTAATTTAACACACTGTTTAAGACGTCGACAAGACATTTAATAACTTTTTGCAGTAGTTGACCATTGTGAATATAGATGACGCCACGAGTTAAAATTAAAAACTTGTGTGATTAGGTTAAGAACGATTTCTGCTGAGTCTGTGTAACCTTTCGCCAAAAAGTATAGAAACAGTAAGTAACAAAGTATTACAATTGTAAGAAAATTAGTAAAAATTCTTATAAAAATAAATCTAAATAAGAGTGTTGAAATTGCTTTACAAAATTTCAGATTCTACAAGCGACGAACTACTTTTTCCGCGGAGTAATCGGCGAATCGGTGTTGTTCAATCGCGGCCGTTTTGCGAACGAGGATCAGTATTCGTTCGGATTCGGATGTAGTTGGTAACTTGTTAACAACGGTAAATCTCACTGTCACAGTTAGTGCCGACTCGCTCAGTGGTTGGATCGGGATGACTAAAGTGGACTTCGTCGTGCCGCGGGAGACTTTCGCTTGCGATTCCGAAGAGCTTCGCTCGTTAGCTGAAGTTGTCACTCGGGCTCTTCCAAAAACGACTGTTAAAGGCAAGAAAAAATCCGTTAAATTTAGGGCTAAAATTCGGAAATTCAAAAGGGACAAAAAGAGGAAGAATCGCACGAAGAGGAAATGGAAGCCTTATTGCAAACTGACTTGGTTGGAGAGACGTCAATTGGAAGAAAGAGATTCAAGAAGAGCTGTCCGTATCCGAGAAGAGTTGACCGCTTTTGGTCTTCCTCTTGCCCCTTATAATACCACGCAGTTCCTGATTGAAGACCACAATGTCCAGGAGCCAGACTACAAGGCCATTGCCAATGGGTTCAGGCACAGAGAAAGCCATGTAGGTTCTTCTGAAGATTTCTACAGTTCCCCTGAAGACGAAGAGGAGTTCCTGCAGAAAGAGTTTGTCCAAACATACGAGGACTTGCATGCAGAAAGATTGGAGAACATGTCTCAAAGTGAATTAGTGGATGAGTTTGTCAGTCTGGAGGACCAAGTAGAAGAACTGGAGCAGACTTTACAAGAGGCAAGGTTGCACAAGAAACCAGCGAACAGAACCCCTATCCGGCCTTCTGGATTTGATGTCGCGGCAGAACTTGAGAAGATCAGGGTTTTCAGAGCTGAGATTGAGAAACTGACACTTGAGAATGATTTTTTGGATCGTGAGAATGAAGTGTTACGTTTGCGACTATCGAAAACGTAACGGTGTCCTCGGCATCTCATCGTTATGCATTGTAAATATCATTCCCACCGGTGGATACATTTTCAGTCATAACTTTTCTCTGTTCATTCGCTGTTGAAGATTTATTGGTTCTAGCCCGAATCGTTGTAAATTTCGTCTTTTCGCCAGCTACTGTTCTCGAAGTATAAAAAAAAAAGGAAGTTTCGTATGTCGCTGCGTGTTTTATTGTTGCTAATTTGTTTTTGCCTTCTAGCTATAAAAGGTAAGTCTAGTTTTATTTTCAACTTGTAAGAAATGATTTCTTCTCATCGGCTGTGGAAAAGAAAATGATTTGGATGCACTCTTGACTATCATTTTCTTAGAAGTCACCTTCGTCCTTCATGATGAATTTATGATTACGCTCAATTGTGTGTGAAGATAGGTCGTTAAATTTTTATATCTCAATTGCAATGTATTTTTAAATATAATTATTGATGCAAAATTCAGCCGGAAATCTTATAAAATGTGTTTCAAATTAGATTTTTTTTTTATTTATAAAATTAACATTATAATGTTATAACCATATAAATGATTAAGGTTCTTTTATGTATTTTTTATATTTGAATTTATATCTTTAGTCATTTTTTAAATTGAATTTTTAATTGAGAATTATAGTATAATTTAGGAAGATATGGGACGACTGAATTTAATTTGTTTAAATATATGCATAAAGCAATTTATAGAAAAAGTTAAGAATTTTTATATTTTCTAAATTGGAAATCTAAATACCCTATTTAATTTGAGATAAGTAATTTTACAAATTCGAAAAAGCATTTGTCTTTCTAGAAACTAAATTGCTAGAAAACTAAACTTCTAGAAAAAAAAAAACTAACTCCAGTTTTTAATTGAAATTTGAAGTGAAAAGTAGAAATGTAATCTAACTTTAAATTTAAATTATTACTCGTAATAATAATTGCTTATAAATAATTAATGCAATAAATTTAAAAAAAAAAATTATCTAGAATTAGAAGAATGTGTTAAAGATAAGCCATCCAAATAAAAATAAATAAGTACTTCCAAAAAAAAAAAAAAAATATTCGGAAGTTAATCGAAAAATTGGTTGAATAGAAAAGTTCGATTAGATATTTATATTGATTCTTTTAGACTTCCGTTAGTTTTGTATGAGTTTAATTTCGTTCACTTAATGTCGACTTCTTCGGTTTTAGCATGGTTGTTCATTGATGCCAATTATAATTAGGACTATTTTAATTATAGTTAGGTTTAATTATAGTTTTAGCGTTGCTACTGGATAATGACTCTTACAATGGGTCACTAAAAACGTCAATGAACTTATTTTTTTAATGGGCATGTATCAATGCGGTAGATAAATGTTTATGTAAGTCATAATTTTGAATGAATTTCAGTTTGTTTTACCAAGGAAGAATGAATTCTTGAATATTTTGAAATATTTATCTTATTGCCAAGCTATGAAATACTGATGGTGTTGATTTAGTTAGGATTTCAATATTGTTTCGTAAAAACGGATATTTTTCTTTCCTCAACTATAATTTCAGTGTTTATATGCAAGTTTAAGGTTCGTAAATGTTCCATTGCTTGTTTTTGGAGTTATCGATTTATTATTTGAATTCGATTCGTCTAAATTTTAGGTGCGTTTTCAAGAATTGTGACGGAATCTTTTGAAAACTTGAACGTTAGATTCTGATTTATTGCTTTGTAAAGCGATGTTAGTTTTTTTATTTATATATATTTTTCTTTTACGCGTTACTACAAAACTCGCCGTCGCTCGTTGGAAAAGCAAAGAAGAAGAATAAAAAGTTTATATCTATAAACTGTCTACAATTTGTATATTTTTTCTGCTTATATACTGTTAGTCCAAAACGATTTCTTTTCCATTTAAAAATGAAGTTTGGCGATACTGCAATGAATAAAATTGAAGTATAAAGAGAATGTTGAACTTTCGATAACGCACGGAAGTTTTATACGCTATTGTAATATTTAAAATAAATACATCAGTGATTTGATTAGAATCAGTGTAGTTTTAAATAGACTAAATGTGCTCTAACGCAGTTTATGGAAACCGCCTAGGCGTAATTTTACACATGTTTAGTCGCTTTTTTTTTATGTTTTTTAATGATGACTAACTTTATAATAATTTGCCCGTCTTTTTCGGTCTCTTAATTTCTTCGATTTTGTTACATTAATATATTCGTCGTATTTGTTTGGAAGCAAATTTCATTTCAATGTTTTATTGTGAAATTTGTGAGTGGTCTTTTAAGAGCTGCGTTTTAATTTTGCCGAAAATTTACAGTATATAAACTAATGTTAAATAAACTTATGACGAATTTGGAAAAAAAAATACAAATACTTGGCTAAAATTTACTTATTTTTCTGTACGAAATTAAAGACTTATAAGCTTTATTTATCCTCGAAAAAATTTATTTTATAATTTTTTATTTTTATAACTTATTTGATTAAGAAATGTTTCCTTTTTTTAAAAAAATCCAATCAAGGGTAACATATCAAGACTTCTATTCGATAAGATACCAAATTTTTTTTATTATTATTATTATTATTATTATTATTATTAACGCCACCTTGTATTTTGTATGATTTTCAAATTAGTTAAATATTTTTAAGTAAAAATACTAAAATATCTATGGTTAAAATTGCATTTGCATTCTTTATTGCATAGAACTAGTTAAAATTATAATATTAGTGAAGGCCACGACGACCAAATCGTGATCAATAGAACTAGTTTGTGGTATTAAATATTAAAAAAATAAATTATTAATAATTACAGAAATATTTTTGGGTACGTGTTTTATACATTTTTAAGGATTTTTTATTTCGTTAAAAAGTGCCGGAAGTAAGGTTTTACAAACATTTCTCATTCATTCTGAAAACTTGTTAAAGATGTTTAAGTATTTTAAGCTTTAAATTTAACGTTTCATTGAAACTTGAAACCGTTGTATAGTGTACTTGTTAAAGATGTTTAGGTATTTTAAGCTTTAAATTTAACGTTTCCTTGAAACCATTGTATAGTGTACTTGTTAAAGATGTTTAGGTATTTTAAGCTTTAAATTTAATGTTTCCTTGAAGCCGTTGTCTTATGTCATTCGGAAATAAGTGGGGAATTTTATTAAACTTTTTAGGCTTCTTATAGATTCTATAACAGATCATCTGATTGGTTGGTTGGGGTTTTATGGGTGCCATGCTACTTTAAACACAGGTCATCTGAATTTTAAAGTCACAGTGATTGATTCTTCATGTTCTTTTGAGAAATACACACATTTTCCCCTGCTTCAATTGTTGAGGGTTTCTCTTTCAGTTGATTACGCACCAATCTGATCTTAATTTTTAAATTAATACTAATTCTTAAAAGAAACACATCTTTTAAAAAAACACAGAAATAATTAGCTATTTTTTTTTTTTTTTCAGGCTTAAAAAGTTGTCGATTTCACAAATGTAATTGATGGTTGACAATTATTTAAAAAAGAATTGACAAATCAATAAGCTCCCATGTCTAAAGGGGAGTAAAAGACGCAAAGAGTTGAATTCTCTAATTTCAAAGGAAATATTGAACAAGGTACTTCAAATAATATTTCACCAATTTTTTAAATTCTAATTTTTTAAAACCTATATGGCACACATTCAAAAAGATAGATAAAAAGAAATATATTTCAAAATACTTGTTATATCGATTAAACTTTAAAAGATTGGGAAAATAACATGACCAAGAAAACTCGACTAAAAAGTTTTGAAATAGCATGGTTGAGAAGATGTCATGGTGCTAATTATTCAAGATTAAAAGTTGTAATTTAGGTAGACTTTAAATTTCTTTCAGCTCAGATCTATCAAAATAAAATATTTTGAAATAGTAAAAAAAGATAAGATTTAGTAAATTTAATATCCTTGGGACAGTTTCGAAGTCCAGATTTTGCTCTATAGATGTTTTTAAAAACAAGGAATGCGTAAGCAAACCAAAATAGGCACTCTAGTTTTACATTGATGGAAAGATTGAAAAATAACAAAGAATGAAACTTTGAATTTTATACTACCAATGTAAAAAGTATAATTACTTGGCTCATATAATATTTTTTTTGTTTGTTGAGTAAGAGCTTTTTTAGTTTAAACCGAGGAGTTATTTTATTCACTTAAAATGCATAACAAAAAAAAAATACTTTTTCTGAGACTGAATTTAAGAAAGTTTATTTATAAAAATGATTGAAAACTTTGCTTGCTGAATATTTAAAAAAAAAAAAAAATTCTGCTATGTTTGGTTTCACATATGAGCTCCTTAAATTATATGGCATATTAAAAAAAAGAACAATGTGTAAAAAAAATGAATTAGAAAGAAGTGAATATGAACTTAGAATATTGAAATTGTTAGATACAACATGGTGTTTAAAAATATGGTATCACACGAATTATTTTGAGCAGCATTGTAACAATCGCACGAATTACTTGGAACAGCATCGTAACAATCACACGAATTACTTTGAATAGCATTGTAACAATTTTAACACAAACTTCATTATTGCAAACTTCTACTTCCTGGGTGAGTGATAAGTACAATTTAGATATTGGCGTATCAAATAACGTAAATATGTCAAACCAAATGAATTTTTAAGAGTCCATTTAAAAAAATAAATCAAATGCTGCAATCAATTTTGCTTATACTCACAAAACAAGGTTGTGTTGCAATTTTTAATTAAAGCATACATTTCTCAGAACAAAGTAGAATCTGTAATGAACTATTAAGTTTATCAACTGAAGTTTAATTGCAAGAACTAATACAACTAGACATGTACTTTTTTGAAATCTTTAATGAACTATTAAGTTCATCAACTGAACACAGTTTAATTTCAAGAACTAATATAATCAGACAGGAACTTTTTTTCAATATTAACAATGGAAGTGTTGCTTAGCAACTTAAAGGATTTTGCAAAATATGTTAGTTAAATTACTATAGTGAATATTTTTCAAATTCAAGCATTAAATACCTAACACAAAATTGAATTTTTCTTGAACTATTAAAATCACCAACTAAGTATAGTTAATTTATTTGCAGATTTAATAATAATATTAAATACAGGTACTAATAAAATTTATACAAGTACTTTTTGCAATATAAACAATTTAGTTATTGCTTAGTAACTTAAAGGAATTTACAAAATGTGTTAAGTGAAAATATTATAATGAATATTTTTAATTCAATCAATTTAATAGAATTAAATCTTTCTAAATACTAAATTTATGAGCTATTAAACTCATCAACCAAATACAGTTGGTTTAATTTGTAATAACTAATATATTTAGACAAGTACTTTTCCAATATAAGAAATCGAGTTACTGTACAGTAGTAGCTTATAGATTTAACCAAATTTGTTAAATTAAATGATGTTAATGAATGTGTTAGAGGTTAAATTATATACAATACGAATTTCAAACATATATTTTAATCATAAATTATATAAAATGCAGTATTGCATAAGCTCAAACTGACTTAAAGTTATCAATGAATTGAAATATTTAAAAAAGTAATGTTTTCAAATAAAAATATTGTTTAATTTTTTATACTTCTTACCAAAACATAAGAAATTCTTTCAATAACTTTATAATATTATAAATCCAAGTTGAAAATTCAAATTAATAGAATTCAAATTAAAAGAAATCTAAATTATAAAAATAAAATTCTTTACTGAATATTTTTCTTATTTATTAATAAAGATAATTATTTTTATTAGATTGCTCATATATACTAGAAAGGTTAGTTCTCTTGTAGATTAATTACTTTACCGGATAGTTAATAACCATTATAAATTAAATACAAAAATAATGCCCAAACACAGGTACAAAGAACTAGACCAAGAAGTCCAAACATAAGTACAAAAGCCTAGCGATATCAAGAAGCACTAACACAAGTACAAAAACCCAGCGATGTTAAGAGTTCTCAACATTTATTTTGCATCAAATATGGACTAAATATTGATTATTATTTTGAGGTTGTCTTTGGAACAGTTCACTTATAGGAGAAAATACATCAATCCTTTTCTTTTGTGGATTACTTCTAATAGAACTAGTTAATGACTATCAGGAAATAAATTAGAAAAGGTTATTCTTGTAGATTGTTTTTCTTTGAAATTGATGACTATAAGACACAAGTTTGTAAAACACTCTAGTAGAATGTCACTGTCTGAAACTGCTAATTATCATATAAATAGGCAGCAAAGATTTTCCTTGTGTATATTGCTTTTTCCCGAAACAGTTAATGAAAATAAGAAGAAACTAGATAAGTTTATTTCTCTTGTAAATTGCTTTTTCTTAAAATAACCATTAGCATAAAAGTGGACAGTTAAAATATTCCTTTATTGTAATGTTAAACACAGTTTATTTGTTTTGCAGATTGTTTCGCATCGAAACAGTTAATATAAAAGTAGGAATATGATTTACAAGTTAGAGTTTTGGACAAAATAAAGGATAGTTGCTCCGAAAAAAAAAATTTAGATCCTGCAAAGTCAATTTATTCATCTCAATAATTTTGAAACATATTTTTCGAAGAAAAGATATTTTTCAGATTAAAACTGGAAAATTTCAGATACATTTTTTTTGCTTACAAGTGTCTATGTTTTTTTAAACTTTCGTAAAATAAATTGAGCTAAGTGCATTTACTATTGTAAACAATTTACTTCAGGTATTAAGTTTTTTAAAAAAATTAGCTATTTTAGCAACCACTCACTATTTTTTTGCTCAAGAATTCAAGTGGAACTACTTAATTCTTCAAAAACAAATTAGAAGTATCTGTTATGCTGTTCTGCTATTTTGATTTGTTGCAGCAATCGATTTATAAGCCAATTCGTTGTAATCACGCTTTTATACTAAATTTTAAAATTATATTCCAATATGCCCCTCTCGATTTTATTTAAAACAAAATTCTTACATATTAAAATAATAAACTCTATAATATAACCCATGAAAACAAAGTTCTTAATATAAATCCTTTATATGCATTGCCATTTTTTATATTCGTTAACACAGCGCTGATTCTGTAAACAGCGCGTGCTTGGTGTTTGCATCAAATTTTAAATATCAAAAACATCTCTATAAGCAAAATGTGCGACAAACTTGGTTTCAAAATTTACTTTTTAAAAATGAACGTGAATTTATGCACTCACATCCAAATATCATTTATTTATTCTGATTAAAACAATTTTATTATTTATTTATTAAAAAAATTTGGCAACTGGAAAGAGTTTCTTCAATGGTCGATTGAATTCTATTTTAGCACGATTGGATGACGTCAAGTTGGTTTATATTGTATTCCGCAAAAGCAACCTTTTAGTGACAGTTACAGCCCCAAAATTTTATAGAATGCATTGTCATCGAATCTATCTGCCAAGTTTCAGCCCGATTGGATGACGGCAAGGTGGTTAATTAGGCCTCCGCAGATTCCGCCGCTATCGACACACAAAATCGAAGTTAATATAAAGGATTTAAAAATATTATAAAAATCAAAAATAAGAAAATGGAAAATTTGCAATATTAATATAGAGCTAAATAGTTTCTTTCTACTCATTTTTAACAATATCTTCAACGAAACTATTAAAGACAAAGTGACTTATCAAAATCCATTCTTTACTTTTATATTATACTTTTACTACTAATGTAAGAAAATTCAAATTATATAATATAAAATAGTTGCATATTTTTAATTAATAGAAAATAAATTATCAGAAATACTTTGAAAATGTTTAGATCCAACGTACTTTATATGAGACAGATATTTTAAGGGCGTCTTCCAATAAACATTCTAAAGGCATTACTTCAGCAACATTTATAATAGTCTAAAAAGAGACTGCAAGTTTCATATGATTCATCATTTTGATAATAGATTATGAATGTACTGGTCTTTCGGGGTAAAAATGGCAAGAATTTGTCAAAAAATCGACTTGGAATGAGTTGAATTAATATCGATTGCCAAATATGTCATAACTTGCCAATTAATGAGTGTTCTTTTTTATTTGGCAACCCACCGCTCTTTAATTTTCGATGAGGAAAAGTGCAGACGATTTCATATAGCTTTCGAAAAATATTCTTATTTTTTTTAATTCATTTTTAAAAAATGAATAATTTTCGTCAACGAGGTGAAATAGTCTGCACCTTTCTTCATCAAAAATTAAAGAGTGGTGGTTTACCAATTAAAAAAAATTGCTCATTATTTGTCAAGTTATGACATTCTTGGCAATAGTTCAACTCATTCAAAGTCGATTTTGGATCAGTTTCGACCATTTTTGGTCAGGCAGACCAATACATTCATAATCTATTAACTTTTCTCCACATTCTATAAGAAATTCAGAATGATGTTTGATAGGGTATCTAAACTTGAAGTCGCATTTCAGTCTATAAAGTATTTTATAAATCTAAAGATGTAAAGTGAAAAGGAAACAGTTATTAAACGCTACTTCAGACGTAATTCGGTTAAATGATGGACGTTTACTGTATAAGTAAAGATTTTAGCATTTACATGCTTAACAGAAAGATAACAAACGCACTATGTAAATGTCCTAGTTCAACGTTTCCAATCCAATTTGCTAATGATACTTCAAAAATATTGCTAGTTTCTTTTTTCCAAGTGAAAATCTAAGAACTTCTTTTTATAACACAAATAATTATCCTAATATATTCTTTGCTTCACTAATTTTTTTATTATTATGATACTTATTATCAAAGATTCACAAAAGAAAATGTCGAAGTAATGACTTCCTTATCTGAACTATAAGAATGCTGAAACCTCACGGGAGACAAATCAATAAAATACAATCATTTTCAATAATTAAATAGAAAACCCATAAAAATGCGTATTTTCTTAATATGACTTAAAACCTTAGCATACTAAATCTGTACTTCCAATTAGTTTTTAATACGTTCGGTTATATATTTTCTGTTTTTATGCTTCATTATAAAATTAGCATTGTAAAAAAAATTACCCATAAAAATAAAGTTTTTAAATATAAATCCTTCTTATATGCATTACTAACTTTTATGTGCAACTGCAAATTATTTATTTAATTTTTAAGCTCAGATCGATTTTTCATAGTGTTTAACCACTATGAAGAAAATCATCGATTCCGAGCAAGTAACTAGTTTCCCCCCCAAAACTTAATAGAATGCATTGCCATCGACAACAAGTCTATCAACCGAGTTTCAGTTTGACTGAATGACGTTAAGTGGGTTAATTAGTCCTTCAGACCATTAGTAGAAACGTGTGTAAAAGAGGCCTTTTTGTGACAGCCCCGAAACTTGATAGAATGCATTGTCATCGACAACAAGACTATCTGCTAAGTTTCTGCTTGATTGGGTGACAGAAAGTGGGTTAATTATGCTTACGAAGATTTGCACTCACACAAAATCGAAGGATTTTAAAATATGGGATCTTGGATTTACGAAATCTTTTGAATTTTTCATCCTATTAATTTTATTTTTTGTAGAAATGATTTTATTCACAGTTTCTTGTAAACTCAAAACCGTGTGTTTCATTCAATGTTTTCAAAATATGACAAAGCACATACACTATAAATACAAAAATAACAACCAACTACAGGCATAATGCCCATCAAGGCTGGAACTATTTAACTATTCTGGACAATCCCTCAGTATAGATCCGGCTGTCTTTTAAAATTGTTGACTCCAGTACAAGTGGTCCGGCAGATTGTTCCACCTATCAATCACTCTAGTGTTAAAATAATATTTCCTATTTTCCAAGTTAAAATGCGGTTTAAATAGTTTATATGCATGATCTCTTTTCCTTTTCCCTGTATTGAACTCTAAACTCTTAAAATCACCCTGTTTGATCAGTTCAAACAACTAAATCAAATCCCTTCTAGACCTTCTTTCTTGCAATCTATTCATATTCATGTTCTTCAATCTAGTAACATTATTCAATGTCGAGTTCCCTGTATCATTTTTGCTGCTTACATTACAAATTATCTTACATTACAAATTATCTTACATTACTGATTGCTTCTTCATTACAAATCAAGGAGTACTAAACGACACAAACATAAAAGACAAAATTAAATGCTCATTAGAAAATAGATCAATTTTCAATAGATTTTTACAATACGAAAATAATGTAGTTTTTAATCAAGCCCGCAACCATGATTATTATTATTATTATTTTTTTTTTTTTTTTTTTTTTTTTTTGCAGGAGAGGGCATGGTCGAAGATTTGATTAAATACATTTAACAAATTAACTGACATGCATGATCTCTTGTCCGCTTCCCTGTATTGAACTCTAAACTCTACACAAATTGTAACTAAAAATAAAAAAGAAGGGAAGTAGTGAAACAAGATTTCACACAATTCCCCCCCCCCCCCGTCTCCTCCGGCTACTGCCCTGATTTTAATCGAGAGGAATATTAATAATCTAATCTATTTCATTTGTAATTAAAACTTTACAAACACTTTAAAATGAAAATATCCGGGATGCGTAACTGTATTTGAAGAGGACTTTGTTTCTAAAAGGGGATCAATAATAGAGGGAGGGAAACCCTCCAATGAAGCTTATACAAAATATGTCCTTCTAAGTGCAGTTTACACAAAACTTATTATGTTTATTTTTCATATGAAGTCTTCCTCTCTTGTTAATTGAGGACTAGAAATGGAAAACCACCTAAGTCCAAAAAAATAAATTTTTTCAGGAGAGCCGAAAAATTAAAAACACTCGCATTGGTACTTAAGGCTATGACTGAGAACCAGATTGAATTTGAACTATTACTACTGGAGTTCGCACTTTGGGCTTTCTCCACTTTGATTAGCTTGGTCTTGAGGACATTTTTCCGTAAAAAAAGATTTTCGATTTTTTGGTATTTAGGTTGTTTTTCATTTGTAGTCCTCAATTCTATATTTATCTTTATTCATTTTATCTTGAGCTCTAGAGTTAATATTTAGAAATTCTTTATATCAACTTCGATTTTGTGTGTCAGTGCGTGGCTGGGTATGTCGATGGCGGGCAAATCTGCGGAGGCCTAATTAACCTCCTTGCCGCCATCTAATCGGGCCTGAAACTTGGCCAATAGATTCGATGTCGATGACAATGTATTCCATCAAATTTTGGGGGCTGTCACTGTCGCTAGAAGGTAGCGTTTACGAAAACTAATTAACCAACTTGCTGTCATCAATCGCGCTGAAATAGCATTTAATCGATCATTGAAGAAACTCCTTCCTGGTACCAAAACTGTTTTAATAAACAAATAACAAAATTGTTTCAATCAGAATAAATAAAAGATATTTGGATGTGAGTGCATAAATTCACATTCATTTTTAAGGAATCAATTTTGAAAAGTAGTTTACCGAATATTTTGCTGATTGGAGATGTTTTTAATATTTAAAATTAGATACAAACACCAAGCACACGCTGACACCAAAAACGGCACTATATTAATGAATATAAAAATTGGCAATGCATAAAGGGAATGGTATTAGAAACTTTGTTTTTATGGGTTTTACTAATATATACAATTTTAATATTTTTGTTTCAAACAGATAAATATTTTTATTTAAAGATATGTCTATAATGTTCCAAGTTAATTTTTAAATCTACTCAACAAATATGTGTAAGAACAGCATTTGATATCTTAGGAAGATTCTGAGTAAATTGTAACAAAAAAGAGTTCTGGGAAATAATATTTGTATTTTGGGCTGAAATAGCCCGTTGAAAGATCATTTAAAATAAAAACAACTTCCTAAGCTCGAAAGGTTTCAAATGAGACTAAAACCCTCAAAATGTGATTTGAGTGGTTTTTTAAGCTGCTTAAGTCTCCCTTTAAAAGTGCGAGTTTCTTTCAATTAAATATCTACCATAAACGGCCATTTCAAATAAAATGAAAGGGATTATATTTTCCTGAAACGACCAGTTTGATTTAACAGAAATAGTTACTAACTCTATTGCAAAATATAGCTGTTCCAATGAAATTCAAATCCTTTTATTTCTCAAAAGCATTCATTTATAAAACAATAACTTACCGAGATCTAAAAATTTCCAGTGCAACTAAAAAATTCTTAAAATGTGATTTTTGTATTTTAAGGTGCTTGCGTTCCTTTAAAATATTCAAAATCCACCAGGAGAAGATGAAAACACCCGTTTCAATTAAAATAAAAGTGTTTATAATTTATTGAAACGACCAGTTTACTTTAACAGAAATAGTTACAAATTTTATAGCAAAAACCGGCTGTTTCAGTAAATTAGAAATCCTTTTATTAAAAAAAATACATCCATTTATAAAACAATATAAGAAACTTTCTGAGCTCTAATAATGTCATGTGTGACTAAACATTCCTTAAAATGTTATTTTTGTTTTTTCAAGCTGTTTGCGTCCTTTAAAAAATTAAAAATCTACCAGAGGAAGAAAGATTAAAATGCCCGTTTCAATTAAATTGAACGTTTTGATTAAAATGGTTTTATATTTTAGTGAAACAACCAGTTTACTTTAACAGAAAGAGTTACAAACTTTATAGCAAAAACTGGCTGTTTCAGTAAATTACAAGCCCTTTTATTTAAAAACAAACATCCATTTATAAAACAATGAAAACAATTTCTGAGCTCTAAAAATTTCAAGTGTGACTAAACAACTCTCAATACATAATTTTTGTATTTTTAGCTGTTTATGATCTGTTAAAAAAGCGCGCTTCTTTCAATTAAAAATCCACCTGAGGAAGCAAGATATAAACAGCTGTTTCAACTAAAATGAAATAGTTTACATTTTACTGAAATGGCCAGTTTACTTTAGTAGAAATAGTTAAAAATTTTATAGAGAATACCGGCTGTTTTAGTAAATTATAAATCCTTTTATTTAAAAAAAAAAAAAATCCATTTATAAAACAACAAAATAACTTCCTGTGCTCTAAAAATTTCGAATGTGACTAAACAACTCTCAAAATGGGATTTTTGTATTTTAAGCTGTTTATGACTTTTTTTCTAAAAAAAAAAAAAAAGCTCGTTTCTTTCAACTAAGAATCCCCCAGCGGAAGCAAGATATAAACAGCTGTTTCAACTAAAATGAAATAGTTTACATTTTACTGAAATAGCCAGTTTACTTTAGCAGAAATAGTTAAAAATTTTATAGAGAATACCGGCTGTTTTAGTAAATTATAAATCCTTTTATTTAAAAAAAAAATCCATTTATAAAACAATGAAAAAAACTTTCTGTGATCAAAAAATTTCAAATGTGACTAAACAACTCTCAAAATGGGATTTTTGTAATTTAAGCAGTTTATGACTTTTTTTAAAAAAAGAGCCCGTTTCTTGCAACTAAAAATCCGCCAGAGGAAGCAAGATAAAAACAGCTGTTTCAACTAAAATGAAATAGTTTACATTTTACTGAAATGGCCAGTTTACTTTAGCAAAAATAGTTAAAAAATTTATAGAGAATACCAGCTGTTTTAGTAAGTTATAAATCCTTTAATTTAAATATATATATATATATATATATATACATTTATAAAACAATAAAAAAACTTTCTGTGCTCTAAAAATTTTGAATGTGACTAAACAACTCTCAAAATGGGATTTTGTATTTTATTGGGATGATTTTATATTCAAATGGGATTTTGTATTTTAAGCTGTTTATGATTTTTTTTTTTAAAAAAAGCTCGTTTCTTTCAACTAAGAATCCCACAGAGGAAGCAAGATATAAACAGCTGTTTCAACTAAAATGAAATAGTTTACATTTTACTGAAATGGCCATTTTACTTTAACAGAAATAGTTAAAAATTTTATAGCGAAAACCGGCTGTTTCAGTAAAATACAAACCCTTTTATTTCACAAAACCATCCGTTTATAAAGTAATAAAAAGACTTCCCGAGTTGAAAGCATTTTAAGTGTGACTAAACAACTCTATGTGATTTTTGTATTTTAAGCGGTTTTGAGTCTCCTTCGCGTTTTTTTCAATTAAAAATCCACCAGTGGAAGAAGGATAGTCGTTAGGTGACGTCACATCGAACTCGACATCTGCTTAGAAACAGCTGGAACTACTTCTCCCGATTTTCGATGGTGGAAAGGTCCTTCAAAGCACATGCAAAGAAATTTCCCTTTCATACAGAAGTATAACGTGTTTTTAGTAGTACAGCACAATTTCTTACTAGTTCAGTTACTTTGCTGAAAAAATAATTAGTTCAGTAACAGTTATTTTGTAGAAAAAAGTAATTAGTCAAGTAACAGTTATTTTACCGAAAAAAAGTAATTAGTTCAGCAACAGTTATTATACTGAAAAAAAAAGTAATTAGTTCAGTAAAGGTTATTTTGCTGAAAGATGTAACTAGTTCAGTTAAAATTAATTTAATTTCAAAAGTAATTATGTAATAGTTACGTTTTTCAAAAAACTAACTTGTAAAAAGTTAAAATAATTTTTAAAAAATGTAACCAGTTACAAATTTCTTTTATTTCATTTAATCTAGACAAAACAAAATAATCTTAATTTTGTAATTCATTTTGCAATTTGTGCAAGGGATAAAGTAACTTTGAAAAACAAAATTAGAACCTCATAACAATATAAGACTTTTTAACTGCTGAAAGACATTGTTTTACATTACTAGCTAAAGAAAACGGCTTATGTAAGAAATGAATAGATAGGCATGTCCTTATTACTCAAGTTTTGAAAATAATATATATAGTATTCTTGTATTAAAAGACTATCTCTTAAATCTTTCCATCTTGATTGTTATTGATAACGATAGAAATATATATATAGATATATGATAGAAATGCAATAAATTACAATCTTCAATAATATTTTGAGTTAATACTACGAATTAGAGGTTGGCGATATATCGATACGACGATATTTTTATCTATATTTTTAAAAGAAATATCGATACAAGTTACTGATATATTGATATTTTCAAACATTTTAGTTTTTTGATGATTGTTTTGTATTTCCATGTGTTTTTTCGATTTTCTTTATTCCCTTTTCAAAAACTTTAAAACTAAAGTTTGGACTTGGCTGAGAGACAGTTAAAATGGTACCTTAACCAAAAAGAAAACGTAATGTAATGGAAAGATCAGATCATTTAATAGTAGTCATTAACATAGCGCCGTTTCTGTTGCCAGCTTGTGCCTGGAATTTGTATCTAATTTTAAATATTAAAAACATATCTATCAGCAAAATATGCGATAAACTACTTTTCAAAATTTCTTCCTTGGAGTTTATGCATTGGCATCCAAATATATTTTATTTATTCTGATTGATAATATAATTTATTTATTAAAACAATTTTTATAATTTATTTATTAAGACAATTTTGGCATAAATTCATGAAAAGTAGAAATTTTTCCCGAAAAACTTCATTTCTGGCAAAATTAAAATTCGAAAAAAAAAAAAGAAGAAAGAAAAAACAGAAAAGGTCGCGTATCCATATATTGATATTTTATTGATATTTTTTTCTCTGCAACGATATAATATCGATATTTATTTTGATCAATATTTCCGACCTCTACTACGAATGGACATATACCAAGGCAAATTAACAGGAAGAAATTTACAACGAAACAGGAAAAAAACGTACTATATTTCTGTAGTCCGCACATTAGCAACATAACTATAAGAAATACAAAATCAGAATAATATGAATTTAATTACTGTAATTAAAATCCTATTACACTACGAACAAAATCATATTGACCCATTCAAAATGACTAAACAATTCTATTTTACTACTTTTCTTTAATCATATAATGCACTACATTACAGTGCATCCCAAAACTTTATAGACAACCGGTTTTTTGGATTTAAGAGTTAACTAAACGAGTAAGAAAGACGAAATAAATTATGGAAATACGTATTGAGGTAACACAAATTATAAAATACTCAAACAATATTAAGGAGTCATAGATTTAATATAAAAAAATGAAAACAAAAAAAATGCAGTCCCAAAAATATATAGACAACCGGTGTTAAAAGCTAATTTAAGTACTGAGAGCTAAAATTTGTATATATCAAGGTCATGCACTTGTGACGCAATAGTTTCCTGAGATAAAAGCGAATTTATCTTTCCTTTTTAGACTGATTTCAAAGATGCCTCGGAACGTTCAGATTTCCAAAAATGAAATTTTGCAAATCTATCGTTTGAAAGCTCGTGGAATGAAAATTGTGGACATTGCAAGAAAAATTGGACGTAGTCGGATCGGTATTTACCGAATTCTGTCAAAAGGTGACAGTTTTGAAACAAAATCCCATTCTGGGCGATCAAAGAAAACAACTAAACGGAAAGACAGAGAGATTTTGAGATTAGTTTCAACCCAGAAACTGTCTGTACGGTCAATTTCAAGAGAAGTGACCGTTCTTGCATCAAAATCCAAGGTGCATCAACGGCTGCAGGCAAGTAAATTTCTTGATTATCGCAAAATGCGTCGTTTGCCTAAGTTTACAAAATGGCATAAATACGCTCGTGTTCAGTGGGCTTGAAATCAAATGAATTGGACAGATGAATGGTTGAATGTTCTGTTCAATGACAAAAATAATAATTTAGATCGCCCCGATGGTTGGGCGTATTACTGGCTCGATATTCGCAAGGAACCACGAACTTTTTTCAGCAGACAACAAGGAAGAGGTCATTTATGGTGTGGGGAACATTTTCTTATAATGGAACTACCGATATTGCTTTTTAAAAGGTCGTCAATGTTTCGAAGATTACCAGAAAACATTCGAAGTACAGTTACTTCCATTTGGAAAGTTGCTAGGTGGGGAAAAATTGATATATCAGCAGGACAATTGCTCCATTCAAATATCAAACTCTACAATGCAATGGTTTAGACAAAACCAAGTAACTGTTATGGACAGGCCAGCCCTAGGTCCTGACCTGAACCTAATCTAGAACCTCTGGAGAATATTAGCTAGAGATGTAGGGCGACAATTTGCAACAGTTCAAGATCTAAAGTTGCAAATTGATCGAAGTTGGTTTTCTCTAAAACCAGAATTTCTTCAAACTCTTGTTTTAAGTATGCCTGACCGAGTTTTTGAAGTGATTCGGAAAAACGACTCAAAATGTGAACATTAAAGGGGAAAAAATTAGTTGTCCATAAACTTTAGGGACAGCAAATTTTTTTTTTTTATAAGAAAGTTTGTGATTGTGTGATCTTATAGTTGTAAATTGTTATTAATGTTTTGATATTATTTATAATTAAAAAGGATTTTAAGATCATTACTCATCTTTTTCAATTTGTAAAACAGAAAAAACCGTTTCCTATAAACTTTTGAGATGCACTGTAGTATCTATATATATATAACTAATTTGAAATATAAATGAAACTAAATAGATTAATTAAACTAATCTAATTTGCTTTATTGCTATAATTATTAATACATTTAATTTAGCTAATTGTTTGCAAGATTGGTGGCTGCAAGAAGTAAATATAATAACCGAATATGGCACATAAGGTAATTCAAATTTATATCCGATACATTGTAATCAGTTTACACATTACATTAATCAACATATATATTTTTGTACTTTGAATTTTTTCTAAATAGTTAGATGTTGCTTCGAGTTTTAATTATATATATTTACAGTACAATTAATCAGTGAAACTCAACACCTTTATCAACAAAAATCTCATTATTTATATCCATAATGAGGAGCTCAGTGCATACAAATCTTGCAAACCTTAATTTACCAAATGAAACCACTTACCATGATCACTTTTTTGCTGCGATCTAATAGTATTTGTATTTGCGGGGAAGGAGAAATTAATTTCTCGGTATAAGTTTTCAAAGTAACAATATAATAACAGTTCCTGAAAATAAAACTGAAGAATAAAAGGAACTAGTTTCTGAAAAAACGTATTTCTCTGCAAAATGGCTATACTTTAATCTAAAGTATTTTATTTAGCATTTAGAAAAAAAAATTGCAATTTTACCTTGAAAAAGGATAATTTGCTGTTATCCCTATTTTGGCATTAATAGATCATATGATGTATGTTTAATGGTCTGACAACATTTGATTTACGGAACACAGTTTTTGAAAGAAAATCAGTGACGTATTTCTTATCAAAAGGGTTATACACCAATACAAAATTTATTATTTGGCATACAAAGTAAATTTACTATTTTACATTGAAAAGAATATTTTACAGTTATCGCTACTTTGATATTGAAAGGTCATATATTTGTTCAAACATCTGAAAACGTATGCTGTACGATACACACTTTTGAAAGAAAATCGGTGAAGTATTTCTTTGCAAAAGGTTGTAGGGAAACACTAATTATTCATTGCCAAAATACTTACTTTCCAATTTATTTCAATGGTTTATAAAGAAAAATTTACAATTTTACCTTATAAAGAATATTTTACTAGTATCACTATTTTGGTATTTAAAGGTAATATGATGTTAGTTCAAAGTCTCATTTAAGTATTTTTGGTTCCTGAGCAAATAGGTATCAAAATTTATGTATCGAATATACATGTTTCCATGTATTACCGTTTACTTTTTAAACATATATACTGTATACAGTATACCACTGTATGCCAAATAGAATGACACAACGCTATATTTGTAAACAATATCCTGTATTTACTAAAAAGTTAAGTTATTAAAACTGCAAAAACGTCTTACGTATTTTTAATAAAAATTTCTAGTATTAAGTTTCTGTTATTGGAGTTTTAAATTATCATAAAATTAATTAAAATAAAAGATTCATTTTATAACGAAGTGGGACTCCACCGGGAATTAAATCATGTGTGTTTATTGGTGACATTAATGCTTAGTTGAATCGTTATTTCACTTAATTTAATTAACACTTTTGCATCAGGATAAGAATAGAAAAGTTCACCCATTTATGCTCTTATTGTTTGAAAAAAAAACTTGCCGTCAACCAATCGCGTTAAAATAGTATTTAACCAACCATTGAAGAAACTTTTTTGTTGCCAAAATAAATAAATAAATAAAAATTGTTTGAATTAGAATATATAAAAGACATTTCGATGTAAGTGCTTAAATTCTCGTTCATTTGTTAGTAAATAAATTTTGAAACTTAGTTTGCCACACATTTTGCTGATAGAAATGTTTTTGATATTTAAAATTAGATGCAAACACCCCAAGCACACGCTGTTTACAGAATCGGTGCTGTGTAAATGGATTTAAAAATTGGCAATGCATATAAGTAATTTATATTAAAAACTATCCTTTTATGGATTATATTATGGAAATCCTTTTTATTAATTTCGATTGTGTTTTGTGTGCATGGGTGTATTTAATTGTGGCGGCTAAATTTGCGGAAAGCTAATTAGCTCGCTTGTCGCCATCCAATTGGTCTGAAACACGGTAGATCGACTCGTTGTCGATTATTATCCATTCAATTAAGTTTTGTGACCTGTCACTTAAAGACAGCTTATTTACATGCTTCTATTGATGTTACTGAGAACTAATTAAGCCACATGCTTTCAATAAATTGAGTTCAAATTAGAGATAGATTTGTTGTTCATAAGAATGCATTCTATCAAGTTTTGGGGACTGTCACTAAAAGGCCGCTTTTGCACACATTTCTATTGATCGAGAACTAATTAACCCACTTGCTTTCATCCAAACGAGTTGAAATTAAAGATAGATTTGGTTTTTGATGATTAACAATGCATGCTATGAAGTTTAGGGAGCAAAAATGAGTTGGTCCATAACACGGAATCAGTGGTTTTCTTCATAGTGGTCAATCAGTATGAAAAATCGATCTGAGCTCAAAATCGCTTAAATAAATTGCAATTGCATATAAGGGATTTATATTAAAAACTTTTTTTTATGTGGGATTTATATCTTCAAATATGATGCAAAAAGCTGTATTTGGGGACATATAAATTGTGTAATTTATGCCCGGAATTGTTGTTAAGGAATAGTTGCAATGTTAAAAGTGCAAATAGAAGACATTTTCAAATCTTTACCTGGCATAAATATGTAATTCAAATCAGCAAAATAAACATGCAACGTTATGAACAAATCTTGAATAATCTGTTATAAGTAATCATGATTTTCTACTTTTATTACCTTGGACCTTAAGCCCAAGGGTATTGTTTTTAATTGGTCAAAAGTGTGGTCCGGTGTTCGTCCCCACTCATTAGTATTTGGACATGTGTAGGAAAGGCATTGTGTGGGCATGCACCTGCTTCTATAAAAAGAGATGTTTACTGATGTTGTTCAGCTTGTTTTGATGCATCGATGTTTTATAAAACTCAAATAAAAAAAACTTTGTAATGTGCTTGGACTTAAGGTTCAGGATAAACTGTACATAGGCCCTAAGCCGATTATTTGTTAATTATAGGATCTATCAAAATGAGAAGTAATCAAACCGTGGATAATGAAACTCCCCTACTCTGACCCAAACCTGGAAGTTTTAAATTTATTTTTAAAAAACTATAACTAAATCTGAAACTTTTCAAGTTTTTAATTTGGTATTTCGTCTACGAAATGTAAACCCTCAAAATACAATTTGAGGTATAATGTTTTTTAGATATTGATTTTCAAAATATGTTTTCTAACAAACAGATGTATGAAAGAATATAACTCAAAGTGATTATTTTATTAACTTATCTTTAAAAACAAAATCAGAAATTATTGTTATTACTTTTTTCTCACTACACTGGAAATTCAGCACTACACTTTCTGAAAAGATAAATAATAAATACCTTAAATTATTTTTTCGTTATAACTCAATTTAAAGATACATCATAACTAGATATACTTTATGTACCTGCAATACAGTTTGAAAATCTATTTTTAAAAAACTATAACTAAATCTGAAAGTTTCAAGTTTTTAATTTGATATTTCGTCTACAAAATACAATTTGAGGTCTTTTTTTTTTTTTTTTTTTTTTTGAGATATTGATTTTCAAAATATGTTTTCTAACAAACATGTATGAAAAAGTATAACTCAAAGTGATTATTTTATCAACTTATCTTTAAAAACAAAATCAGAAATTATTTTTTATTACTCTTTTCTCACTTTCGCTTATAGAATATTGGCAAAACAAATCAGACTTAAAATATTTTTATAAACGCATTTTGACTTACGCTTCTCTGTGTTTTTAAATTGAAATACATTTCTTTATCCTTTTATAAGGCCGTGGGAAGTATACTTTCCACCAACTTCATTAATTTTTAAATGCCGATGTGAAATTATTTTCCCACCTATAATTTGTGACGGGACCTTAATACCAATTAAAATTTCGTCTTCGACTTGCACGACAACTCATTTCTGGATTTTCAAGTCGTAAACGCAAAGGGCGACCTGCAAGTTTCCTGAGCAGCAAGAAAAGTGTTCCAGATGATGCACGATTGACTGAAGTTGGTGACCATATGCCAACTTTACAAAAAACAGATAGACGTTGCCGTTTGGGCTTTACTAAAGCACATGAGAAGAGAACAAGGTGCGTTTGTACAGCTTGCAATGTCCCACTATGTGTTGATCCTTGTTTTATGAAATTTCATGGAAGTGATAGGTATAAATTCTTAAATTTTTGAATACAAAATATATCTAACTTTGAATTCCTTTAGTAGATTTTAGTACTTACAAATTATATTTCATAAATATCATGTAATGCGATATAAAAAGAAATGCAAAACATACGATTCCCTACATTTGAATAGCTCCAAGTGGGCGGTGGGCAACATACTTCCCACACAAAAAAAAATGGTTTTAAAAATCAAATTAATTTTAGTTAATAATCTAGATTAATTTTTTTATAAATCAATCCCAATTCCAATAATATTCTAACATTACATTACTAGAAAAAATTGCCTTATAAAGGTTAACCCTTTATAGGGTTAGACTCGTACACCGAAGGCCTTAATTTCTTATTATTCAACTTAGACACTTCAAATTTGGTACTTAGTTGAAAATACCAATATAAGATAAATTGTGCAGATTTTTTTTTTTTTTTTTTTTTTTTTTTTTAAATATTTGTATTATATGAAAGGAAAAACTGTCATTTTCTATATATTTTTTTTTAAATTTTAAAAGCTTATTGCTATTTGATTTTTTTTTAATTGGAGGCCTGATTTTTTCTACACCATTATTGAACTATTTTGAAAAGAGTATGTTGGGATATTTGTAAAAATTAAATTGTTGTCAAAAATATTTTGTCAAATATACTAAAAATTAGCAAAATAAAATTAATTTTCTAAATTGAATATTTTTTTTTTTAAAATGCAGGTGCTCATATTAAAAGAAATTATTTACAAATTTAAAGAGAATAAAATAAAAAAAAAATAATGCTACACTCTAGCATTAGTTGCAACAAAATCAAAGTCCTAACAATTTAAGACGACCGCAATTTTCAAACACACATTTCTGAGAAAAACACGTTTAAAGATTATAATCATATTGAAAACTGATACCAGTGAGTTCAACTATATGGGAATAAATATGATGTTGGCGGTCTCCTAAGATCACTAAATTTGAGCCACGTGTTCTTCAATATCTATATAATCACTTTCGATAAGGAAGAAATAATATTTCGATTTTTTTCGAACCTTAGGGTATGGATTTACCTTAATTAGAAGCGAATAAATAGAACTTTAATTATTTTAGAAATGTGATAGTTCTTCTTTTATCTTTCAAACCTTAACAATCATTGATACAGAAGTTTAAAAAAAAAGATGCACGTAAGGTGAAAATCTATTTATAATTAAAATATGATAAAGTTCTAAAACAATTTTCTGAGCGAAGAATGAAACAAATGTGGACAAAACTTTAGAATGAAGATTGAGGATATGTATTGTACATCATACTTATATGAAATAGAGAAACAAGAATCTAATTTATGTTTATAAACTCAATAAAAAAATTCTTCAATTCCAAATTCTTTTTTTTTTTTTATATATACATTAACGCGCTAAAAAAACATTTAACCGACCATTGAAGAAACTCTTTCCCGTTGTCAACATATTTTTTAATAAATAAATAATAAAATACCTTTAATCAGAATAAATAAATGATATTTGGATGTGAATGCATAAATTCGTATTCATTTTTAATTAATAAATTTTGAAAAGTAGTTCACCGCATATATTGCTGATAGAAATGGTTTTGATAATTAAAATTAGATGCTGACACCAAGCACACGCTGTTTACAGAATCGGCGCTGTGTTAACGAATATAAAAATTGGCAATGTATATAAAGGATTTATATGAAAAACTTTGTTTGTACGGGTTATACTATTATACTTCTAATTAGGTTGCAGAAAAAACTGATACATGATTGGAAAAGGAATAAATTGAGGATCTAAAACATGTAAAAATCTCATAATTGGTATTTAAAAATATTCCGTTCCAACTCCCAGAGTTTATTTTATCTTTGTCACTATGAAGTGCTTATCACAGTTAAATACGTCTTATCATTTTGAGGTACAATACGATTACAAGGTCGAAACCTTCTAGCACATACCTCTCTTTCCAACCCCACCATACCACAGAGAGGACATTGAGGGCATAACTTATTCAGTGCACACCAGCCCCCATTATCGTGCCAAACAGAATTTGTCGAGTCCAGGACCAAACCCACGATCGACCTCTCAGGAACTCTGTGGCTTTAACAGCCAGGAAAGTGGAGCCCTTTGTGAGGATGTGTGTATGTATGTAAATTCTAATGTGTAACAGGTTAAATGCTAATAATAGTAGTTGATCTAGTACTTTAAACCAACCTGAGGTATTGACCACATTTTAGGGGACACACCGTAACCAGGCCCTGATCATCGCCTAGGCCTACAAGGCCAGGCATGGGGCCCATGATTTTAGGGGGCCTTGAAATTGGCTGTAAACCTATAACTTTTTTTTCACAAAAGCTATGTGAATATATTTTATAACCTGTATAAAAGAATTTTCACGTAAAAATCATTTTGTATTGATCTTAAACCGTTTTTAGTATCCCAGAGTGTATTTATGCAAATAAACCACACCATTGTTTAAAACCGTTAAAACAAGTTTTTTTTTTTTTTTTTTTTTTTTTTAAAGGTAGAGAAAACAAAATGAAAGGAAGTCTATCCGAACTTATTGTGAAATCAGCAAAAATATCGACTCAGAAATTGTGAATAATGCTGCAGATATTGTTATTACGTATATTGCTATACATTGTGATCGTAAAATGCAATGCTATATATAACAAAGTTTTTCCTCTTTTGATTTCTAAATTTGATTGTTTGAAATTTGTTTCTTTATTTATGATAAAAAAAATAACTTTTAGAAAGCAATATTGACATTAATTTATCAACTTTTTGTATATTTAATGCTAATTCATTTGACTTTGTGTTAAGCCCATTTCCAATAATTCTCGCGTTTGAAAAAGGGGCCTCCGAAAGTGTTCGGGCCTTGGGCCACAACTTGTCATGGTCAGACCCTGACCGTAACTACCTCAAAAGTTTGAACACAAAATTTAGAGTACAAAAGTAAATAGGATTTATAATGTTCTTTTTTTTTATTGCGCTATTTCGACTTAAGTCTTCTTGGTGCCTTTATTCCGAATTTGATCTTCAAATATTTCGTATATAACTTCCGAAATCGTAGAAAATGTATTCCTTTTAGACAACCAGATCACGTCATACATTGAGTCCTAGTTTTAGAACTTTTCTCTTTCTCGTCTGACCATTAGTGGGAAATATCTCCTTACTTATTGATGTTTTGGATTAGCGTCTTCGCACTCAATCAATAAATAAAAGCCCAGTAAGAAAAATTCCACACACACACAAAAGGGGGAAAAAAATGGTCACTTAATTCCAAAAATCATTTCCTCCTTTTAATTTGATTTTATACGTAAATTAAAAGTTCGAATTATTATTCGTTTTAAAATGAATATTAATTTTTCTTTTAATTAAGTGACAACCTTGCTATTAAAAATGATGAGTCAAATGCATGACTCATTTGGGTTGAAATCTTAAGTTGCAGCGTAAAAGAGAAACTGATATCTATGCATGTTTGATGTAAGTGCTCGAATTATTCTTTTTTAAAAATGCAAGTCCTTTATTTTATAAATGATGATAACTCTAAATATATCGTTTTAAACTATCCAGTTATTTGTGTTCCATACATAACTCTGAAAGAGCGTTTTATCATATTGCAAAAATAAAAAAAATAATAAAACTTTTTAGATTTATCCTTAATGGGACTTCTACTTAAGTACATAAAAATATCGATTTGGGGATTTTTATTTGATGTTTTTTTTATGCCCTCCCATCGATGTGTACTACTTTACATAGTTTCAATTCAAATTAGAAGTATGTTATATTTTGTTTATAAAAAAGCAAACTATTAATTACCTATTCTAAGTAACTAATAGAGATATACAATTAATTTTTTTATGAAATTGTACTACATAACCTACAGATTAAAATGAGGTTAAGGGGAGTCGGAGTTTAAGAACGTCAAAAATAAATGTTGACATAATTAGTGTTAAAAAAAAATTGAATCTGACGGTGCAAAAAGTTTTAATCTAGCTGAATTATAACTATTTTTTTATATTTAAAAAAAAAGATGTTGAGCATCAATTTGTATTATCGTTTTCAACTTTAACGGCCCATATCTCCAAATGCAATTTTGGTGACATAAGGAACATTTACTTAAAAATTATTAAAGATAAATGCCATACATTTTTTGAACATATGTTCCTACTAATATATTACACCATTTGAGAATAGAAATTTTTAATATTTTCGAAATCAAAGATTTTAAACAGTTTTATTGCCACTAAAAATGACAATTTTTGAAAATTCTGTTGAATGTCAGACCTTTTAATTTTTTTTTTCGATAAACAAAACAAAATATTTAAAAATGCTACACTCAAACTGTGTAATGTAGGAGTAAGAATATATGTTAAATATTTTAGGCATTTATCTGTAATAGTTTTGGAGTGAATATTCCTTACGTCTCGTCTCCAAAATTGAATTTCGGAGTTATGGACCTTTAAAGGTGAAAAGGATCATAAAAATTGATGCATAACGCTTTTTTTTTTAAATAAATAAAAAATACTTCTCATTTAGTGATATTAAAACTTTTAGTCCCGACGGATTCAATTTTTTTTTTTTTTACAATATTAATCTCAAAATTGATTTTTTGACATTCTTAAACTCCAACTCCCTTTAACAAATTTCCTGTTATTTGGCTATAAAATAAGTAAGAAGTAATACGATAATATATAAATTTTAGTACGTCTACTTTTTTAGAACCCTCTTACTACTAGAGGTCGGAAATATCGATCAAAATAAATATCGATACTATATCGTTGCATAGAAAAATAATATCGATAAAATATCGATATATCGATACATGATTTTTTTTAATTTGATTTTCAATTTTGCCAGAAACAAGTTTTTTCGGGGCAAATTTTTACTTTTCATGATTGCTTTTTTGTAAGGTGACTACTTTTTCAACTGAAATGGATCTATTACAAAAAAAAAGTTATATTTTCGCTTAATTGGTGCAGTGATTTTAAGAAAAATTTAGATTTTTAATTTTCAATAGCTTTTAAGTGTATGGAAAATATTGAATATCAGTGCCATTTTAACTATCTATCAGCCAAGTTCAAACTTTAGTTTTGAAGTTTTTGAAAAGGGAATAAAGAAAATCGAAAAAACACATGGAATTACAAAACGATCATCAAAAAACTAAAAATGTTTAAAATATCGAAATATCGGTGACATTTATCGATATTTTTAAAATCGATATTTTTTTAGAAATATCGATAAAAATAGCATCGTATCGATATATCGCCGACCACGACTTACTATCCCTACCAAATGAAAGGCTTCACCTTGAGGGGAGGAGATTGGAATTTAAATGTATTGGGCTTTTTTTTAAAAAAGAAAAAACTTGGTATCGGACCGGTCCATTTTTACAGACACTGACCGTCCCTGTGATTGCACCGGACAACCCAATGGCCAGTACTCCCCTTAGGGTGAAAGAAATGTCCCCTTTAAATATTGATGTTTTAGTTCAGCGGTCTTTGCACACATGTCAATAAATAAAAGCATTGCAGCTGAGGTGAAAGAATCGTAAAGTATGCTTCAAAAAGAGAGAACTTTTCATTAAAATTACATTACACTACATAACATGGTGATAGTAATTTCTCGCCTGATAAATTTTCATTGAATTGATTAAATTCATTAAGTTTTAAAAGATTAGATCTCAGTGGACATTTTATTTCGCTAATAAAGTTTAAACCTAATTAGTTCTTGAATTATATTAATTCATTATCTCATATTAATTTTTTTTTTATTTATTTGAAACTATTTCGAAACAAAAATCAATTATTCAGAGCTATGAATTGAGTTCCGAGTCAAAGAGTAAAGCAAAAATACCAATTATCTATTATTTGTTCAATTATGTTATTTTAATAAAACACTTTTTTTAAAAGGAAATCGTTCCAGAGCTTTGATTTAGTTCGAGTTCAAAAAGGGTAAAACAATAATATAACTCATAAAAACAAAGTTTTTAATATAAATCCTTCATATGCATTGCCAATTTTTATATTCATTAACATAGAGCAGTTTTTGTTGTCAGCGTGTGCTTGGTGTTTGCATCTAATTTTAAATATTAAAAATATCTCTAACAGCAAAATATGCGATGAACTACTTTTCAAAATTTATTAATTAAAAATGAATGCGAATTTATGCATTCACATCCAAATATCTTTTGTTTATTCTGATTAAAATAATGTCTTTCTTTCTTTGTTTTCTTTTTTTTTTTTTCTTTTTTTTTTGTTTGTTTCTTTCTTTCTTTCTTTCTTTCTTTCTTTCTTTCTTTCTTTCTTTCTTTCTTTCTTTCTTTCTTTTTTTCTTTTTTTCTTTTTTTCTTTCTTTCTTTTTTTCTTTCTTTCTTTCTTTCTTTATTTATTTATTAATTAAAAAACATTGTCAACAGGAAAGAGTTTCTGCAATGATCGATTAAATGGGATTATTTGTATACCAAAACTATTATAGCAACGTGTGTAAAAGCGACCTTTTAGTAACAGTGACAGACCCCAGAACTTGATAGAATGCATTGTCATTGACATCGAATCTATCTGCCAAATTTCAGCCCGTTTGGAAGACGGCAAGGAGGTTAATTAGGCTTCTACAGATTTGCCCACCATCGACATATACAGCCATTCACCCATACACACAAAATCGAAGTTAGTATAAAGAATTTAAAAATACCCATTGTCTTAAATGACTGGGCTGAGTCCACTAACTACAAATTTCTAAATGTTTGAAATGCGTGTCTGATTAATTACAAACTGCTTAATGTTACGCATAGTTTTGAGTGCAGAAATGTTAGTGCGGTTGAATACCGACGGTTGTAACTGTATGACTGAAAGTACAATTAGAGGAAGGCGAGATAATTTGATGCTAATTTTAGTGTCCCAGTCATGATAATTCTTTTACTTTACGCAGCAGCAATAAAAGTCCGTTTAGGGAGCCATGAAGGCGTTATTAAATTGCGTATTGCTACAATTTGAAGTATTCGGTGTCGCAGAAGGAATATATCATAACACTTCTGCGTTAGTTTTCCAGTCCAAAAATAATAAGTGAATGAATAATCATATATATGAACGAATGAATGAGTAAATAAATTAATGAATGAATGAGCATATAAATTAATGAATAAATGAATGAATGAATGAATGAATGAGTAAATATGTGAATGAATGAGTAAATGAATAAATGAGTAAATGAATAATTGAAGGAATAAATGAATACATGAATGAATAAATGAATACATGAATGAATGAATAAATGAATGAATAAAGGAATGAATAAATGGATGAATAAATGGATGAATAAATGAATGGATGAAAAAATGAATGAATAAATGAATGCATTAATTAATGTATCGATACATCAGCCAAAACCGATGTGAAACCAACATCGTCAAACCGGTGTCACTATTTTCGCAAAACCGATACATCACAGCGTTTGTTGATGAGTCAATATGCTCGAGCGCGATACTTGCCTATCACTTCATGAAAGAAGAATCGTGATGCTACGATCCACCCTACATTCATGCGCGATGTTTCAAGGATACTATAGAAACGTAGTGCAACAGTCAACATTGCCAAAATATTTCAGTCAGTTTATTTAATAGCTGATTTATAGACTGATTATTTAAAAAAAAAAAATTAATATCATGGAATCAGCGCTTTTTGCATAATACTACTGCAAACGACATAAAATATTTAATACTAGCTAAATATCCGTGCTTCAATTTTAACATGAGCAATATTTTAGCTAGCTGTGAGGCCTCGCGTTGCGGAAATCTGTCATTCGTGTATAAGACCCAGTTTTTGGTGCTTCGCTCGCAGGAAGATTCATCGCTACGCAAAATCGAGCTGGTTTCGTTCGCTGAAAAGTTCATGGACACATAAACACAGGCTTATTTCACTCGTTAAAAGCTTAATTTCTGTGCAAGGACAAGCTCGCTTCGCTCGCTGAAAGGTTCATTGCCGCGTATGCATAAGCTTGCTTTACTCATTAAAATCTAATTGTTACGACTGAATATTGAAAGCCTCTCCCTTGTCAAGAAACAAAAATTCCCCGTTAATACAATAATACAACACCCCTTTATGATTTTTATCACGTGTTTGTGGAAAGCAAAACTAGAGGCTAAAACTTATGTTGAAACTTTCAGAGATCTAGGCCTATTAGATATCATTTTGTAACATATTTATTCATTAATTAAAAAAAAAATTAAATTCTGTTTTTTCAAAAATCCAATTAGAAGGCCACAACTATTTATGTTAAAAATTTCAAAGCTGTAGCCCTATTTAAAATCGTTTTGTCATATTATTATTAAAAAAATTAATTAATGACGAACTAAACGAAAATTTAAAATTCTGTTTTTCTAAAGTCCAATTAGAAGACCAAAAATTTGTGTTGAATGTTTTAGAGCTGTAGACCTATTAGAAATCGTTTTTGTAAAATATTAATTAATTAATTAAAAAAATTAATTAAAAAGAAACTAAATGAATATTTAAAATTCTGTTTTTCAAAAGTCCAATTAGAATGTCAAAACTACTTATGTTGAAAATTTCAGAGCTGTAGTCCTATTAGTAGTCGTTTTGTAAAATGTTTATTAATTAAACAAAATAAAAATTTAAAATTCTGTGTTTTAGAAGTCCAATTGAAAGGCCAAAACTACTTATGTTGAAAATTTCAGATCTGTAGCCCTATTAGATATCGTTTTGTAACATATTTATTAATTAATTAAAAAAATTCATTAAAAAAAGAACTAATTAAAATTTTTACATTCTGTTTGTGATGAATTTGAAGGCCAAAACTACTTATGCTGAAAATTTCAGAGCTCTACTCCAATTTTAAGTAGGTTTCTATAGATCCACAGAGCCACAGACAGACACACAGCTTGTTTTATTATTATTGATTAAAGAAATAATATTATTTACAGATCTACTCAATGATTCGATTTTTATTATTTTTATTATTTTTACTATTTTTATAATTTTTATTATTTTTATTATTGTTATTATTAAAATTAAAATTATTTTAGAGATTATTCCCCCGTATTCTCATCAGTATATTTCCAAAATTTTACGAAAATCTATTTATTACTACAGAAAATCCAAATACGGAGAATCAAGACAGAAGACCTTTCCTCTGTATTTATAAACATCAAAGAAACGAATGAGTCAAGGAAGACGATTTTCATTTTACCAACGCCTTATATGAAGCCTTACTAAAAGTGATAATGTAAATATATTCAACATAATCTCTCTTGTAACCTTTCCCCTTCAAAGAACATGAATGTCTCTCTAGAGACAGGAAATCACAAGTCTCAGTCTCAAGAGACAAGTGATCACTTTATTTGGCAAAGTTCAAAGTTACTAATGATGGGGCACTTTCAAAGGAGACATGCTCCTTTAGATGCAAGATACGATCCTTTGATACACAAACCACACTCACAATGCATTATTCGTGACAACAAATGAGATGTCGAAAGTTAAAGTGGGTACACGTCACATTAGATAGGTTTTTGAAAAATTAATTTACTTGTTTCCTTGATTGATTGACTGGCGTGCACGCCGCCAGGGGGTCCAAGGTTACACCCTCCCTGACTATTGGAAGTGGGGAAATTTGTGTAATGTGTTATATGGAATTAAATTCTGCTACTATTAAATTCTGTAACAGAAGAGAAGAAGTTTAGAAACTGAAATTTATAGAGCTAAAATGTAATTACGAAATTAACAGTCAAGCCTATTCTTGTTATTGCAATTTTTTAAAAAATTAATCCAGGAAAACAAAGTTTTTACTATAAATCCTTTATATTATGTAGATCTCAGACAAAGTTTGTTCGCTATAACAATTTTAATTTATTATTGTAAAAAAAGTAGTAATGTAATTTTATTTAATTTTTATTATTCATATTAGACTATATTATTATTACTATAAGAGTTGCGCTCATCAATGACTCACTCACTAATTGACTCTGTAACGCTTTTCAGCAAGCGGTGAATAAGACGATCTACTTTCAGATAGAGCGTTCGTGTTTGGAAGGGTTTCTTATAAGTTTAGGTTGGAAGTCAAGTGAAGGTGTATATTGAATAAATTCACACGCAATTTTTAATAAATATTTCATGTACATTAAATTAAAGTGTGTTATATTTATCATTTTTCAACGGGCGTCTTAGGCGCTTCAAAACTTACTGTTAATAATATTTATTCTTCATTTATACCAGACAATTCTAAGCGAAAATAAGGCATTTTATTTCATTTTACGTATATGAGATATGCAAACTCACACGCAATATTTTTTACAATTTTCGTGTATATTAAATTAAAGTGTTTGTTATAATTATTATTTCTTAACGGACGTTTTAGGTGCTTTACAACTTCTACTTAATAATATTTATTCTTCATTTATACCAGACTATTCTAAGCGAAAATAAGACATTTTATTTCATTTTATGTAGATAAGATATGCAAACTGATGAATTCACACGCAATATTTTTAATAAATATTGGAGCTTTACAACTTCTAGTTAATAATATTTATTCTTCATTTAAACAAGACTTCTAAGCGAAAATAAGACATTTTATTTCATTTTACGTAGATAAGATATGCAAACTGATCTAGTACTTAATCTTTTAGGAAATGGGAAAGACGTACTTAATGGTTTTTAAATTATCCGTCAGTCTTTGGATTTTAATACGAACATGTAGTGGAGATAAAACTCGAGCTAATGCTTGAATTGAAAAACGGCTTCTGTTACTGCATTCAATTTAATTATATTGGCTTTATTCCAATGAAAGAAAAGAACTAACAGTTTGGAACAGAACCGTTGTTTATGAGGTATAAATGTCACCTTTTTGCAAGATTATAGTAGTAGTCTATGAAACTGTCTGGTTATGGTGTAGTGCAAAAGGAATAGTAGAGACACGCTAATATGTTAAAATTAAATCAGAAAGGGAACTCAGTATCATTAAAATAAAAATAAAGATTTGGGGAATTTTATTTCATGCTTTTTTATATATTGTTGCCTTTCCATTAGAAGTCGGCGATATATCGATACGACAATATTTTTATCGATATTTTTTTTCATATATCGATAGTTGGAATATCGATACAAGTCACCGATATATCGATATTTTCAAAAATTTTAAGTTTTTGGATGATCGTTTTGTAGTTCCATGTGTTTTTTCGATTTTTTTTATTCCCTTTTCGAAAACTTCAAAACTAAAGTTTCGACTTGGCTGAGAAACAGTTAAAATGGCACCTTAACCAAAAAGAAAATAAAGTGTAATGGAAAGATAATATCATATATTAGTAGTCATTAACATTGCGCCGTTTCTATTGCCAACGTGTGCCTGGAATTTGCATATTATTTTAAATATTAAAAACATCTCTATCAGCAAAATATGTGGCAAACTACTTTTCAAAATTTCTTCTTTAAAAAATAAATGTGAATTTATGCAATGACATCCAAATGTATTTTATTTATTCTGATTGATAATATAATTTATTTATTAAAACAATTTTATAATTTATTTATTAAAACAATTTTTATATTTTATTTATTAAAACAATTTTTATAATTTATTTATTAAAACAAATTTTATAATTTATTTATTAAAACAATTTTTATAATTTATTTATTAAAACAATTTTTCTAATTTATGTATTAAAACAATTTTTATAATTTATTTATTAAAACAATTTTGGCATAAATTCATGCAAAATAGAAATTTGCCCCGAAAAACTTCGTTTTTGGCAAAATTGAAAATCAAAACAAAAAAAAATAATGTATCGATACATCGATATTTTATCGATATTTTTTCTATGCAACGATATAGTATCGATATTTATTTTGATCGATATTTCCGTCCTCTACTTTGTAACTTTAGTTTCTACCAATTCTGCTGTGACCTTTTTGTAAAATAATTTTAGTTAAACTTCCGTTTAAGTGATTCTACTAATATTTTTTTTAACGTCATAGTAAAGAAACACTAATATAGGTTATGCGTCCCAAGATAACTCTGTACTAGGCAGAATAAAGGTTAAGTTGTATCAGTCTACCATTTTTGAAATTTTAGTAGTTCATTTGTTTTGAAAGAGAAATGCATGGCGAAAAAATTTTCATTGGAATTTTGGAAGGAAAGAGTAATTAGTCGATTTGGAAATATAAAGTCTCGATTTTATTGAGAGGTAGTACTGGTGCTTTGGAAGTTGTGGAAGGAAAAATATCAAGACCAGCAGAGTTAGAAACATCGGCCACTGCAGAAGAACAAACCGCATATAACAAAAAATTGGCCGCAGCTTTATTCCAATAAAAGAACTAACAGATGGAAATAGAAACGTTATATATGAGGTATTAATGTCCCCTCTTTGCCAGGTTAAAGTAGTAGCATATGAAACTGTCTAGTTATGGTGTAGTGTAAAGTAAATAGTAGAGAAGCGCTAATAATGTCAAAATTGAATCGGAAAGGGGACTCCGCATCCTTAATATTAGAAGGGGAAAAAAAATTGGGATATTTTTTTTTTTTTTTTTGCCTTTCCATTCATGCATTACTTTAGTTTTTATCCAAATTAAAAGTATGTTATATTTTGTTTTAAAAAAAGCTAGCAATCAATTGTTATAAATAAAACTTACCTTTAACTTTGATTATCTCTAAAGTGATATTTCGAACTTCAATGTTCTTTTTTTAACTAGCTAGAAAAGATATGCAATTAATTTTTTTTATTGTAGTACATAGCCTACAGATTAAACTGATGTTAAAAACTTCCGGTTATATTCATAATTATTTTTTAATACAAAATCTTTTTAATAAAAAGTTTTTCTAAAAAAATTGCAATATTGATTAAAATTTAACAAAAAAATTCTGGTTATTTTTTGTTTTTTCAAACTTTAAACTCAGTATCTAGTATAAGATCTAGATCACCTATAGAAAAAATGTGAAACACATTTCTTAAGAACTTTTCCAAGTGAAGATACGTACGAAATTTGCAATTTAACATTACGGGCATAGGGGGTACTGTGTTCTCAAGAGTGAATAATTCCTTACCCTCTTATACAAAAGTACTGAAACCGAGTTCCATTTCCATAACGGGCATTGTTATTAGTAGTTTTGAAATAGTAACCTAAAATTGTAAAATTCGGATCTGCACTGTTTTTGAGATTTTCTAATAAAAATGAAGAGCTTTTCATTCCCAATTCAGGGGATTCTTTTATTTTCATAATTTTACACTTTATGACTTAAGTATCTGCACAAGTTAAATCCTTTTTTTATATAAATAGAAATCTCGTCACCTCAACTCTGTGTGTGGCAAATTGCAGAGAAAAATGGTCGTCTTAACTCAGTTTAAGATGTTTGTGCATATGAGTTAACTTTGCTAGCGACCACTGATAGCATGCACATTAAACAGGTCGTGGTCTGAATGTCCTCCCGTTGGTGTGGTGGAGTTGGAGAAAGATGTTTGAGCGATAAGGTTTCGACCTTGTAATCTATTGTAGTTCAAAATTATGAGGCGTATTTGGCTGTGAAAAGCACTTTTTAGTAGCAGAAATAGACAATCGGAACCACGCAAACTTAACTAATCATCTACAGAATAAAATGTTTAAAACTTTTATATAGACTTCGATTTTGTTTATTTGTTTGTTTGTGCCTGTCAAATCTGCGACAGCCTAGTTAACCCAATTGCCGTCATCTGATCGGGTTGGAACTTGGTAGATAGATTTGATGTCGATGACAATGCATTCTATCAAGTTTTGGGGCTGTCACTGTCACTAACAGGTCGCTTTTACATACACACGTCTCTATAACAGGTTTGGATTGCTAATAAGTCCCATTTAATTGATTATTCTTGAATCTCTTTCCTGTTGAAAAAATTATTTTAATTCGAATAAATAAAAGATAACTGGGCTTGAATGCATAAATTTATCATGGAGTGAAATACTATCCATTCAAAATTACGTTGCGTAGTAACACTGTAAGTGAAAAAAAATTTACCGATCATTGTAGAAACTCTTTCCTGTTGCCAAAATTGTTTTAATAAGAATAAATAAAAGATAACTGGGCTTGAATGCATAAATTTATCATGGAGTGAAATACTATCCATTCAAAATTACGTTGCGTAGTAACACTGTAAGTGAAAAAAAATTTACCGATCATTGTAGAAACTCTTTCCTGTTGCCAAAATTATTTTAATTCGAATAAATAAAAGATAACTGGGCTTGAATGCATAAATTTATCATGGAGTGAAATACTATCCATTCAAAATTACGTTGCGTAGTAACACTGTAAGTGAAAAAAAATTTACCGATCATTGTAGAAACTCTTTCCTGTTGCCAAAATTGTTTTAATAAGAATAAATAAAAGATAACTGGGCTTGAATGCATAAATTTATCATGGAGTGAAATACTATCCATTCAAAATTACGTTGCGTAGTAACACTGTAAGTGAAAAAAAATTTACCGATCATTGTAGAAACTCTTTCCTGTTGCCAAAATTGTTTTAATAAGAATAAATAAAAGATAACTGGGCTTGAATGCATAAATTTATCATGGAGTGAAATACCATCCATTCAAAATTGCGTTGCGTAGTAACACTGTAAGTGAAAAAAAATTTAACCGATCATTGTTGAAACTCTTTCCTGTTGCCAAAATTGTTTTAATAAGAATAAATAAAAGATATTTATACGTGAATGCATAAATTCACATTCAATTTTAATAAATAAATTTTCAAACGTCGCTTGTCGCATATTTTGCTAATAGAAATGTTTTTAATACTATTTCAAGTTTGATGCAGACACCATGCTGACACAAGAAACGGCGCTTTGTTAATGAATATAAAAATTGGCAATCCATATAAACGTTTTATATTAAAACCTTTTTTCTTAGCGTTATACTTATTAATCTAACAAAAAATTATCCTAGCATATATACCAAGGTAATTGAATCGTTAAATGTAAGACGAGAACATGTCAATAGGTTTTTAATTGAACTTGTCACTTTTTTACATTTAGTGATTCAATTAAGTTAGCGTGTTTTCAGTCGTGAAATTTATGCCTTCCTTCAAACCAGTCTGTCATAACTCGTTATGTTATACTTCAATGTATTATGCTACGAAGAAGAAGACGAAAAACTTTTCGTTCACCGGGTTTTTAGCTAATTGTTAAGCTTTTTCCGCGGAAACTGACGTGGCCTCAATAAAGTGCCTCACAAAGTAAAACCCGCATATTTTTAACGGATTTATGATCTTAGGATTTATGATTTTATGGGTCATTCTCAGAAAATGTTACAAATGGTGTCCTTTGAATTTAATCACATTTTTTTTCTTTTAACTTTGCAGCATCTGTAGTCACCCCCCCCCCCCCCCGTGTAAAAAATAGCACATTCTTACGATAATATTCCTTTAAATTTAAAATCAGAAACAAATGAAACAATTACAAAAATTTATGTTAATTACTTAGCACTTGCTCAAATTTTCTTGTCACTACATAAGTTCTAAATGCCTAGTAATGATATTGTTTTACACTTAGCATTACTAAAGCTTGTATTCTTGGTTATTTATTACACCTTAACTGATTTAATTTATTAAAAAAAATTATCTTGCATAATAAATTTTGTCCTCTAAAATCATGTTTTATTTTACGTCAACTATAATATCAATATTTACTGCAGAAGTTGATAGCAGATGCAACTATTTACATGTCAGTAATGCACCTATTTACATGCTACTAAAGCTTGTATTCTTGGTTATTTATTACACCTTAACTGATTTAATTTATTAAAAAAAAATTCTCTTGCATAATAAATTTTGTCCTCTAAAATCATGTTTTATTTTACGTCAACTATAATATCAATATTTACTGCAGAAGTTAATAGCAGATGCAACTATTTACATGTCAGTAATGCACCTATTTACATGCTACTAAAGCTTGTATTCTTGGTTATTTATTACACCTTAACTTATTTAATTTATTAAAAAAAAATTCTCTTGCATAATAAATTTTGTCCTCCGAAATCATTTTTATTTTACGTCAACTATAATATCAATAATTTTACTGCAGAAGTTGATAGCAGATGTACCTATTTACCTGGCAGTAACTTCTTTAATAGCTGTCTATTCAATTTGGATTTGTTCTTTGGAGAAAAGAATATTGATTAAACTACGAGTTTGTGTACATTTATTCCATGTCCTCCATGTTGCCTCATTTATTTGAAACTGTAATGTAGTCTACATTAAATTCAATTAGTAGTTTAAAGTCATAAGGAATCTGATGTTGATGAATTAAAAATTAAGACTAATTTGAGTAGACAATTGAAAATTTGTATTTTTAAATCCTTTATATTAAGGGGTCTGTCTACTTTGGATGTATGAGAAAAAATGTCATCTTTTTTATTATTATTAATATTTTTTTATTATTATTATTATTATTATTATTATTACTTTTTTTTTTATTATTATTATTATTATTATTATTATTTTTTTTTTTTTTTTTTGAGAATACTGTTATGTTTATTGATGTAAAACTTGTTAGGCTTAACAAAAACATTCGTAAATTACAAAAAAAAAAATTATTTATTTTAACCATTTTTTTAGTGTGAAAATGCCAGGTAAACAGGAGTTCTCAAAAATTAGGTAGGTGTGCCCTGTTGAAAAAATCTCAGAAACTACTGAACTGATCCTTTTGAAATTTTAACCACATGTTCTGTTGTACACTTAACGCTATATCCCGTTCCAGAATTACTGCAATTTTTTTTTTTTTTTTTTTTTTTTTTTTTTTGCAAAAAGCATGCAAAAAAAAAACCCACGTTTTTTAATATATATTTTTTTTTGGTCCGCCATTTTGTTATTTTTGCATATAAATTTATATTAGAAGTACGGGATATAGCCACTGTCACATTAATCCTAAAACCATTTAATTATTTTTTTTTTCAGATATGCCGTTGTTCAGTTGTTCAGATTTTCAGAATTTTTCAACAGCGCACACCTACCTACTTTTTGAGGACTCCTGTTTACCTGGCATTTTCACACTAAAAAAGTGGTTAAAATCAAAATTTTTTTTTTTTTTTTTTTTTAATTTTTTTTTTTGTAATTTACAAATGTTTTTGTTAAGCCTAACAAGTTTTATAACGATAAACATATAAGTATTCTTTAAAAAAATTAATAAAAATAGCGGTTTTTTTTTATGCATCCAAAGTAGACAGAGACCTAACCCACTTGCCGTAACGTGGTGGCGCCAGGAATTGCTCGACAAGGGGGCTAGCTATCCCCGATAGGGAGACTAACGTAGTTAGAGCAGTCAATAACGTGATATAAAAACTTTTAATTAAAAAGTTATACTTGTAAATAACTTCCTATAAAATATTTTCATCTTGAAAATCCCCCCCCCCCCCAAAAAAAAATATTTTTTAAATCTTATTAAATCCGGCTCTTGTAAAACCAAAATACATAATATTTTATCTTGTAGTTTTACGAAATATATTTTTCAAAAACATTTTTGATTTCATTTTTTAAATTTCAAGCGTATATAGCTGGACCCTCATAATTAATGTAACCAGATTTTTCTGACTAAAATTCAGGACACGCGTCTCTGTCAATGGGGAAAGGGTAACATTTTTTGTATTATATTTATAGTGTTCGGAACACACTATTCTAAAATCATCAATGCTCGAGGTTTTTCTGAAGATATTCAGTATACATTGTAATTCATACATTTATTTAACTTTTTGATTAACTTTCAGCCATACATTACATATAATTCTTATTTGAGGTCATTAAATTTAACAAATTTTTGTTTGATTTTAGGAAATCCAGAAACTTTGCAAGAATATCAAAACAAAATTTATTGAAGGGAGAATTTTTGTTCGTATTATATTTGTGGGGTTCGGGACACACTATTCAGAGTTACTCACTCTGTTAGTTTTCTTGATTAACGAAGTGCCGACCAAACGGTATAGGTGTTTAGCATACTAGCTTCTAGACCGCGAGGTTGCGGGTTCGAGTCCCGTGTAAGGCATGGGTGTTTGTAAATGTATGTTGGCTTGTCAAATGACCAATATTTCAGCGCATTATATCCCTCGTGTTGCTGACGGCGCCAGATAATCTGAAAACAACCAACTTGATTAACGAAGTTTTGAAGAATACTTTGTTTCGAAGAACTTTGGAGGGATTCTCTTACAGAAAAGCGGGACAATTTGGCGGGACATTCGGGGAGCGGGACAGTGAGGTGAAAAGCGGGACGTCTGGTCACATCACTGATATTAATATAAATGTTTCGAGATAATATATATGTAGTTCTACAATAAAAACGTTATGAAAGAAAGCTTCTTACCATGGGTTTCTATTGTTCGTGAACTATTCTTGTCATGCATGAAATCTTTAACAAGCTAAAAGAAGCCTTGCTGTTTTTTAAGTATAGTATTAATAACATAAAGTGCAACGAATGGGTTTTAATATTTTCCCATCTCTAGAGACACAGAAAATCGCTCCAAAATTGATTATTTTGTGGACTATTATAGACGATGTAAAAGGGGCTAATGTTGCTTTTATTTTTTGTTAACAAATCGTGAATACCGCCCAGCCGCATATGCCCTAGTAGTTGCTGAAAAACTAATAGTTGGTAATGTTTGACTGGATTTGTGCCAAAAATCATAATAATCATTGAAAATTATAAAAAAAATATTTGTGATATTTCACAAAAACTATACACTTTCAAAAATGAAATTAAAATTCATTCCCCGACGAAAACCTAAAAGGGGGGGGGGGGTAAGCTTGGCCGACGGGAGTGCTACATCCCCCCTAAATCCCTCGCTGACGCCACCTCTCTTGCCGAAATTCAATCGGTCTGAAACTTGGTAGATAAATTCGATGTCGATCACAATGCATTTTATCAAATTTTGGCGGCTGCCACTCTCATTAAAATGTCTCTTTTACACACGCTTCAAAAATCGCTTCGGAACACTAATAAATCCCATTTAACCGATCATTGGTGAAACTCTTTGCTGCTGCCAAAGTTGTTTAAATTAAAATAAGTAAACTATATGTGCTTTTATTGCCTTACGTCAGACTTGTCAGCTTTCGTAAATCGTTAACTCGTTGTAAATGACTATGTATTCAATCAAGTTTTGTGGAGAAAAAGAAGTTAGTAAATATTTCGAAATGGATATTTTACTCTCAGTAGTCAAACACTATGAAAACTCGATCTCAGCTCAAGAAGTTGCAATTGCTCATAAAAATTGGAAATACATATTAAGGATTTATTTTAAAAACTTTATTTTTATGGGTTACATTATTATAAACGCAAATATCAGAAAAACTCTCATTTGGTGATCAGATGGATATGTGTTTAGGTTGAAGTCTTACAAAATATAGAAGACTGGAATTTTTCAATGAAAAATATACTCCATTTTTTTTCTTTTTTCATCTGGTTGAATAAAATTATAAGCCTTCGCCAGAAATGAACAATTGAATAAACTGCTATTAAAATGAACAATTGGCATTTTCATTCCAAAACAAGCTTAGAAGAAGAAAAAAGGTTAAACGATAAAAAGCAAGCTGATATCTCAAAGAAAATCTATTGTTTTAAGACATAATACTATGCACACTTTGCTAAGAATTATAATTGTAAACAGGGGAAGCTCAAAGTTTTAATTTTGGCACATCATAATTAGTGTATACTCAAAATTGAAATTGAATTTCGAGAATGATATGTACTGAGTATAGAGGCACGTTCACATTATCCTTATTATTTGCAACTTACAACATAAAGTCAGATTATGAACGAGAAGAATTTTCCATATCACTAAAATCAGTACACCTGGTTTAATGTAAATGAAACATTTTCTGCATCATTTCGGGACAGCTATAATATTAGAGATTGAAGGAATATCCAGAAATAATCTGATTAAGTAGTATATTTTGTCCATATCAATCATCGCTTAATACTTTTCTTTAATGTGTTATCATATGTTCCTCTCTGTTACCAAGAATAATATTAAATAACAATTTCGTAATTTTAAATTTGCATTTTTGAAGAATAGATTTAGTTAGTCTTGTAACAATTGATGTAATATACTAATAATCACCCACTTTATTTTACTATATGTAAACAATAAAATGTTAATTTCAACTTCATGTTTTTTTTTTGTTTTTTTTTTAAATTTAATCTTTGGTATCAGAGTGGAAATTTTTTATCCATTGAGTAAAGAAGAAGAAAATCAATTGAGTAAAGAAAGTAAGTCACTTGTAAAGAGCAAAGTTCTCAAATTTGATTAAGTTTTATCAGAGAAGACAATTCTTAAGCCAATAATAATTAAAAATTATGTAAAAAAAAATAGGGGTAAATATTTGTGTTTATTCAAAATTGAAATTATGACACATTTTGAAAAGAATCCATATTTTGAAAATTATCAGATTTACCTGAAAATTACCGGATTTACTGGGAAATTACAGGATTACCCAATTTTGAAAAATACAGGTAATTTTCACTTTAGACTTGTGGATTTCAAAAAAATTATGAGAAAAAAATAATAAAACTGTATTACATTTGTCGATTGAAAGATACTATAGGCATATAAACAAATTAGTCGTTAAAATGTTTTATTATGAGTTATTTCCTTAAGCCGGATTTACACGCTACCAGTCAGGCTTCCAGTTTAAATCAACAGTTCTGTGTTGTCAGTTAAGTGACCGCTGCGCCGTCTATCGGTGATCACGTTAGAGCGCAGGTGATTGGTTCATCGGAATCATAAAATATAAATGTGTTCTCTGCAATCAATCGTTGCAATCACACTTCCTTTCACATAGGGGGTCCGGCACCTTAAAAATTTTCCAAATATCAATTTTGAGTTTATTATTGTTTATTAAAATTGACATTCTTCTCTTCAAAATGATACCTTATTTATTACAATATCTTATTTAGAAATATTTTTAATAATTTTTTTAAGTTAACGCACTACTCACTTAACCGTCTACTGACTAACTTTAAATTACATTTTCTCAAAATGCATTTAATTCCTCTTTAGGTACACTTTTCCCTAAAACTTCTAAAGATAAAATTCTGATTTCCGGGACGAAAAGCTAAATTAATGTACTATTTTTTTCTTTAAAAATACTCTATATTTAGGAACTAGTTGATTGTGGAGATTCTTTTCAGTTTTGAATGCAGTGTACCCGGCTATTAATAGGCGCTATGTCTACTCTATTTTGAATTTCTCTTCAGCTACCTTATTGAATTGTACTGTGTAAAATAGAACGTGTGTTATAGAAAACCTATTCATATCTCTCCTGAGACTCAATTTCGCAGATGAACGACAAATATAATGAATGTATTGAATATTCATTAGCTTATATTCTTGTTTGAATACAATTTTCTGGATGAATAGGGTGATTTAGTCGGTATGTATTCATTCACGTCAGCGCCATATGCCTTCTACATGCGCTGTGATAGGTATAGGTAGGTCGTAAATGTACGTTTGACTCAAAAGTATAATTTATTCTGCTATATTAGCCCATGCACTACATTAATCAAGGCCGTATCCAGGGCAGGGGTTTATTGGATTCAAATTCCTCCTCCCCCTGAAATATTTCCTAAACATATAAATGTGATTAATCCGGTGATTATATATAGTAACCGGTAATTATGCATACGTGATGGACCGGATCATGGAGAATGGGGAGATGGGGGGGGGGGGTAATCACTAACAAAACGTAACACTTTCCCTTTTTGTGCAGAAAATTTAATAAATTTTATTAATTGAAGTTTTTAAAAAATAGTTGTAATCATTTGACCAAGAATCACGTGTTAACAAAAACAAATCTGCAATTTTATTGAGTTCATTTCAAAATAATAAACAACATTAAATATGCATTTTTTTTAATTTTATTCAGAGAGGAGGATGGTAAAATTTATTAAATCTTTAGAAAAGGGGGAGGGGAGGGTGGCAGAAACGTGACGTAATTATAGGAGAGGGAGTGAGGATTGAGAGGGACAAAAAAAAAAAATCAAAATTTTTTATGACGTTGTTTAGGAACATCCCATGGATGGGTAAGGATATTTTCATCCCCCCCCCCCCATCCCACTTCCGAAATGAAAGTATAGTTACAGCCTTGACACTGATGTAGGGAGAACCTTAAATGCAAGGCTCTATCTGAAGAAAATATTCCCAGTAAAAATTACAAATACTAAGGACATGCGTGATATGCCAAATGAAAGGTATTTTCTTTGAGTTTCCAATCCAAATTTTACAGAAAAAGTACGATCGGATTTATCAGAAAGGCACCTGATAATAATGTTTTTATTCTTTTAACTAAAACTATAAATAATACAGGTATGCGACAAATATATAAATTTAAATATTTCGATAATATTAATTAGATTAGACACCATCAGACATAAGTACGCTTGGCTTTGCCACTATCTTTTCTAATCTAATCTAATCTAGATGACACAAAATTAAATGTGAAGTGCGATCCGAATAATCCTTCCATAGTTACTCCATGGGAAGTTCACAACTTGACTCCAAGTAGTTGATATGACCAGTTTTCTCACCGACTTTGTTAATAACTTTTACTTGGTGGCAGTTTTATTTAGAAAATATATCAGGCGCAGAGCTTTTGTTACCTAATATCATAAATCTCAATAGGGGATATGTTAGCCTTTCAATATTGTCAAATTGGTGGCCAATCTGAAGATGATGCATTGCAATAGAAACGTATACAGAAGCGAGCTTTTGGTGACGATGAACAACACCATCCAATTTGTTTAATATGATATTAAGAGATACATTTTATATTGTAAAATGTAAGTGATATTTTACTACTACCATCAGTTTGTCTTTGAAGGATTTTACGATAACAGAAATTGTGTTTAAAGGTTAAAAATTGGCTCATAGTTTTTGTTCCCTTGTATCATAAATATCAACAGGGAGATATATTAGCCTTTTAATATCGCCAAATTAGTCGCTTATCTGGAGATGATATACACTTCAATAGCTAAGTGTATAGAAGCGGCCTTTTAATGACAGTGACAATCACAATTCAACTTGTTATTATTAAGATTATACATTAAGAAATATACTTTATATTGTAAAATGTAAATGATATTTTACTACTACCATCACTTTATCCTTGAAGGGTTTTATGATGACAGAAATTGTATTTGAAGGAGGCTTGGTTGGTTGGTTTCAGATTATCTGGCACCGTCAGCAACACGAGGGCTATAATGCGCCGAAACATTCGTCATTTGACAAGCCAACATTCATTTACAAACACCCATGCCTTGCACAGGACTCGAACCTGCAATCTCGCGGTCTAGAAGCTAGCACGCTAACCACTATACCGTTTGATCGGCTATTTGAAGGAGGCAAATTAGCGCATAGTTTTTGTTGCTTCATATCATAAATATCAATGGGGGCATAATCAGCCTTTTTTAATGTCGCCAAATTGGTCGCCAATCTGGAGATGATGCTCTTCAATAGAAACGTGCACAAAACGGTTTTTTATTGACAGTGACCATCACAATCCAACTTGTTTAATATGACATTAAGAGAAACATTTTATATTGTAAAATGTATATGATATTTTACTACTACCATCACATTGTCCTTGAAGGGTTTTCCGATGATAGAAATAGTATTTGAAAGAGAAAAATTGATGCATAGTTTTTGTTACCTTATATCATAAATATCAATAGAGGGATATATCATCCTATTATTGACTACTACCATCAATTTGTACTTGAAGGGCTTTACGATGTTCAATATTGTATTTGAGGGGGGAAAAGGCGAAATTTTATGCGAAATTTTACTTTTATTAAATTTAAATATTAACTAAATAACAGCAGCCTTACTTCATTTCAAATTTTTAATTTTGACATTTTAAAAACTATACTCAATACCCACATTAAATTTCTGAGTTCAATACTGGGTGATGTTTCATGTTTAAACCGTTTTTCTAGAACAATGATATATGCTATCCCAGATTGTTTTCTGAAATAGTAATCTCGGAATTAATGATGTCTCACATTTGACTTACAAGGAATAGGGAAACCATACTATACTAGCAATTTTCAATTTCGGTGCCTATTTAGGAAATCAAGAACTCGTTACGAACTTAAGTTATTTTCCCTATTTTGGGTATTAGAGTTGGTAGCATCAATATACAGGGTGATCATAATTAAAGTTCAACTTTCAAAAAGCTGTAAGTGAAGAACCACTGATAAGAATGACCTAAAATTTGACCTGCAATTTACCTGAAAATGTTAAAATAGTATGACATAAGAGAAAAAAAATACTTAAAATTATTTTTTTCTTATACCATACAATTTTCTCTATATTCAGGTCAAATTTCAGGTCATTCTGATCAGTGGCTTTTTTTTAAGCTTTTTGAAAGTCCAACTTTAATTATAATCACCCTGTAACTTTCAATTTCCATTTTCTTTTTTTGACATTTTTGTTAAATGCAGAAAAACTTCTCAGGTAACACCGCGTTATTGGCTGATTTTAGAAACAGGGGTTGTGGGATAATTGGCAGACCATGCCGAATCCCAATCATCGCTCCAAAATACACGATTTTTTTAAATTTTTTTTTAAGAAACATGTCAAAACCACCACAAAGCATTTTTTACCCACTCTGTCCTTTCTTATAACACTATATTTCAATTTTTAAGACCTGCATCATCATTTCAAAAGTTCCAGTATAATTTACCCAGCACTGAGCGATATTGGTCAAGATCCGTAGCATCGGCCCATCTACAAGAGTTTCACATCGAGATTGGTCAGTGTCGAGCCGATATTGGCCAGCGGATTTGTGATACTAAGGTTCTGGAAAAAGGTTAAGATCCAAAATATAAGTGACTACTAACAACAAAAACATGTTCACTGTCTCGCCACTAATTTCTATATCATCATAAATATCTTTTGGTTATTCGATACCAATATAATTATTTTCTTAAAACTGCATTTCCATTTCAATATTAATAATATAACCCATAAAAAGAAAGTTTTTAATATAAATCCTTTATATGCATAGCCAATTTTTATATTCATTAACACAGCGTATGCTTGGTGCTTGCTTCTAATTTTAAACATCAAAATCATTTTTATCAGCAAAATATGCAGCAAACTACGTTTCATTTTTTTTTTTTTTTTTAAATAAACAGGAATTTATGTATTGACATCTAAATATCTAATTTATTCTGATTAAAACAATTTTATTTTATATTTACTAAACAATTTTTGACAACATGAAAGAGTTTCTTCAATGGTCGGTTAAATGCTGTTTTAACGTGATTGTATGACGGCAAGTTGGTTTATTAGTATTCCGTAAATTCGATTGTTAAAAATTTTTATTAATGAGAATTAATTTAATGACGGGTGCATAGGTTTACCCTATGAGGCCTATTTTCAGTTAGATGTTTGTCAGTAAACAAAACTAGTGAATATGGGGTACTGAAAACCCGTCTAGGTCTGAGGTACTAAAAACTATTCAAAACCATTGAATTCTTCAAACATCACCTTTTGAGCTGTACTAATCAATAAAGAATTCATACGACTCTTTTTCATGAGACAAACTATGAACTCTTTCCCATTTTACAACATGTTCCGATTTTGCATTAATTTGCTGCCACATTTTAATATTGTAAATATTTTTGCAAAGCAGTTTATTTAAAACAAAGACTAAAATTGTAAGGAGAAAACTCCCCCTTTTTGCCATCTTTCTCTTCTAATAATCGCCACTAAAATTCAAGGTTATGCAGAATAAATCCTTGTAACAACTTATTGGCATATTTAGGAAGAAAACATGTAGATTCAGTTAGAAATTTCTGGGAACTACTATATCGATTTCTGAAAGCATTGGAGTATTTACTTAGAAAATACCATTGGAAGATAACCTCGTCTTCAAAGTGTTACCTTAAAACTTCTATCTTCATTTTCTTACAATCTTTACTTTTCTTACACACATTGTTTATCATTGATGCTGATTATTACTCTACAAATTCTCATACTTTATATCTTTTATAGACGGATGGATACTACACTTTACATTGTTAGAAATTTGGATCCACCTTGCACCAAAAATTGGTTCCCATTCAGCTGCAACCAACATTTGGTGTTCATTTTCACGATTTAATGGGGCTACCTCGGACCGTAAGCACCATTAAATCTTGAAACTAAGCACCAAATGTTGGTTGCAGCTGAATGGGAACCAACTTTTGGTGCAAGGTAGGACAAAAATTATAGCGGTGTACCAAACAATCTGTTGAAGTTGAAGACTGATGAAAGCAGTTTATTACTGAAATTTTTTTTGAAGTTTTAGCTGTTTTTTTTTTCTTTTATTATCAAGCAATATATTGCCGATTCCCATTCACGGACCAAATCTATTCGCGTTATTAAAAGACGCCAAGTCAATTTTGAAGTAAACGTTGTATGAAAATATCCCCAAACTTCTTTCGGCGACAAGAATGAACTCAAATTACGCTATCTTTGCGTAGTATTGACAGCGCCGGATGTCAGAAAAGATCAGAAGTATCTATCCATAAAAACTTTTTTTTTCCCCTACGTTATACATAAATACATTTACGACTGCAAGTAAAAAAGTTTTTTTTTTTTTTTTTTTTTAAATCTAAACTCAAGAATTTGAGGAAAAAGAATTTGAACCAGTCATTGGTTTTGTTAAAGAGTTATTTTTAAGTTAGTGGTCTGGATGACAGTGTTTCCAATTTGCTGCAATATGTTATTACTGGCTGGCTGTTTTCAGATTATCTGGCGCCGTCAGCAACATGAGGGCTATAATGTGCCGAAACATTCATTATTAGACAAGCCAACATACATTTACAAACATCCATGCCTAACACGGGACTTGAACCCGCAACCTCGCGGTCTAGAGGCTAGTACGCTAACCACTATACCGTTTGGTCGGCGCAATATGTTATTAAATTTTTTTGAAAATTTTAACATTTAAGTGTTATTTTATTTTTTTAATTTATTTCAATCTTTTTTTAAGTGATTCTCGCAAAGCATGGGAATTTATCTAAAGTTTTAATTCTTTGAAAACCAATTAAATTGTGTATGCACGCACACACATATTATTTAGTTTTGAACTGGTACATTTGTAAAAATCGATATGATATGTTAGGCTGTCTAGTTGGAAAAATTCAGATTTCGACCTTATCTCAATTGGCTCGCACCTGTTGATTTCGAATTGTGTTTACTTATTACTTTTACTGCGATAAGTATAAATACAATTAAAACTCTCTATGGGCACATTGACCTAATCTGAATTTAAATGCTACAATTAACTAATTAACACCAAATGTCAATTAGTTATTAGTGTTTACTTATATTACTTTTGCTACGATAAGTATAAACTAAATTGAAACTTTCTATGCCTGGTATAAATTTAAATGTTATAATTAACTCATATTTAATAAATGTCAATTAGTCATTATTGCTTTCTTATATTACTTTCGCTACGATAAGTAGAAATAAATTTAAACCATTCTATGGGCGCATTAACCTAGTCTAAACTTAAATGTCAACTGTCGGTAGTGCTTTCTTAAATTATTTTTTCTGCGATAAGCAGTATAAATAAAATTAAAACTTTCTATGGGCGCATTAAACTAGTCTAAACTTAAATGTTATAATTGACTAAGCATTAATAGCAAATGTCAATTAAATCTCAAACTCTCTACTGTCATGGTAGGGAATATGCTACCATTTTTATAAGTACTTAAGATAAAAATAATAGTAAAAGTTCAAGCAGTCATTACCCCCCCCCCCCCCCCCCGATTGTATAATAAAATATACCATCATCTACCTTAAGTGACTTTTTGTTTTAGAGTTCGTTAACCCCAAGGTGAAAAACGGCAGAGCTTACAGGACCGCTTCGTTATCTGTATTATTCGTCCGTTCGAAACTTCAGTAGTTGAATAACTAGTAGGATGATTGAAATGAAACTTCACACACAACTAGATCATATATACTCAAACAACTAAGAATTAAAAAAAAAAAAATTATTTTACAATTACTTACTTATCTAATTCTCTGCTGTAAGCTTACGCACATGTCATTTTGCCTCTTTTTTATATCTTTTATATTAACTTCGATTTTATGTGTGTGTTTGTCGATGGTGGGCAAATCTGCGGAGGTCTAATTAACCCCTTGCTGTCATCCAATCGGATTGAAACTTGGCAGATAGATTCGATGTCGATGACAATCTATTTTATCAAATTTTGGCGGCTGTCACTAAAAAGTCTCTTTTATGGAATACTAATAAACCAACTTGCCGTCATCCAATCGTGCAGAAATAACATGTAACCGATCATTGAAGAAACTCTTTCTTGTTGCCAAAATTGTTTTACTAAATAAATGAATGAATGAATGAATAAATGAATAAATGAATAAATGAATAAATAAATAAATTGTTTCAATCAGAATAAATAAAAGATATTTGGATGTGAGTGCATAAATTCACATCTATTTTTAATGAATACATTTTGAAAAGTAGTTTACCGCATATTTTGCTGATAGAGATGTTTTTAATATTTAAAATTAGATGCCAACATCAAGCACACGCTGGTAACAGAAACGGCGCTTCGTTAATGAATATAAAAATTGGCAATGCATATGAAAGATATGTTTTAAATACTTTTTTATTGGTTATATTATTTTACTCGTAAACAAATTAGAATTCTAAAACTATGATAAATCGAGTAGTTATATTTTTCTTTTATTCAATACTAGCATGAAACACTTCCGTGTCCGTGCGTCGGTTGCTTAAAATAATTATTTTGAAATGTTACAAAAAATATTTTTCAATACATTTTTGCCACTAGTTGGTATTGTATAAAACAAAAGTATAGCTATTAGACTCAACATAATTTTAGAATCCTAATTCGTTTACGAGCAGAAAAAAAGAGCCAAAATGTCCCGTGCGTCAGCCAGTGAATCACACAATTATTTTTCAGTTCCTTATAATAGCTCTGATTTTGTTTGTTTGCGTGTTTTGTTGTAGTCGGCAAATCTTCGGAAGGCTAATTAACCCATTTGCTATCATCCAGTCGCATTTAAACTTGGTAGATAGACTCGTTGTTGATGACAATGCATTCTATGAAGTTTTGGGGGCTGTGACTAAAAGGCCACTTTTACACTCGTCGTTATTACCTTACGTCAGATTCAGATAAAAAATTATATTTAATAATTTATAATTTGGCTATAATTAATAACTAAAGGTTATTAATTATAACTTTTAGTTTTTAATTAATAACCCTGTTTATATAAAAAAAACTAACTTCCAGCTGATTTATAACTTAAGCACCTAAAATATATTGAAAATTAATGTGTAATTCAAATCTAGTTCAGTTTTATCAACAGAAATAGCCTTAAAAATATGTATGTATATTTAATACATAAGATCATCGCTTTGTTTTGGTTATGATCAATGGCCCCGTTTCGTGACGTCACCAGCACCAGGTTTCGGCCTGTTACACATAGAGATAGTCTTGTTACAGCCCCAAAATTTGATAGAATGCATTGTCATCGACATCGAATCTATCTGCCAAGTTTCAGACTGATTGAATGACAGCAAGTGGGTTAATTAGGTTTTCGCAGATTTGCACCTCATCGACAAACATGCACACACCTAATGCTCTCCAAATATTGGGAGGAAAAAGGAAAGTTAGACAATGGCAGAGATTAGGGATTCGTAGTGATAAGGCACTATAAAAACTAGAGCTGAGCTAGAAATCACTTAACTAAGTGGCAATTGTACATAAAAGTTGGAATTGCATAGAAAAGGTATACAGTGAAAACTTTGTTTTTATCAGTTAGGTTTTTTTTTTTTTTTTTTTTTTTTTTTTTAATATGAAGGAAAAATATATTTGTTAATAAAAATACCTAAGATTTAATTAAATAAATTTAACGTTTAACATTGGAGCTAATTGTAAATATGGATACTGTTTAAATGGGCTCACGATCTTAAATGAACTCAAATTTTAAAAATATTTTACCATTCACTAATCATATAAAAATATTATTTCAATTGATTTTATTCGTCCAAGCACAATCCTTTCCCCAAATAAATGTTCTTCCCTTTGAATTTGTTATAAGAGGTTTGGGTTATATACATTTGGATACATATTACTTAATTGATGACGTATAATACAGGGTAAGTACAAATGATGGACCCGATTTTAAAATATCATATTTTGAAATCACATATTACAATAAGTGATACATGAATGCAAAGAGAAATATGCCAAGTTCTTTTTTTCAGTTACAAATGTTCGATGTCTGACCCTCTTGTTACTCAGCATACCTCCAATCTGTAATCCAGTTCGTTCCATACATTTTGTAGCATCACTCTATCAATGGTTCGTAATGCTGCACAAATGCGTTCTTTAAACAGATTTTGTGTTTCAGCAGGATGGAGCGCCCCCTCATTGGTCTTTGCAGGTACGTAGTTACTTGAACCAGGAGCTTCCGAAGCGATGCATCGAAAAGTTGGACAAAATTATTTTCGCGCCAGAATAGTGTTTAAATGCGTTAATACTTTAATTTATTGAATAAAATAGAGAACTTTCTTCTTTAGATAAAAAAAAAAAATTATTTTATTAAAGATAAACATTTTTTTTATTACACTAATATCATTATCATTGGATAATATCAATGGGTAATTTTATGCTAAACCATTCTGTACTTATCATTCATTTATGACTTATCGTTATATATATTCCATATTAAAAAAATATCATTGCATTTTGAAAATGTTCATTGAATTCAATATTAATCCCATTGATATTTTAATATTGATAGTTTTACACCAAATAGCTTATCTTGGCTCTTCATCTGATGACTTATTCGAAGATTTTATTCAGATTCTAATCTGGATTTATTTGGTTTTAGTATAAAATACTCGAGGAAAAACAGGGTCAGGTATTCTTATGAAAGGTTTTACTCTTTTTAGGGGATCTTATATTTATTATGAGCGGATCAGAGCTCAATAGCAGTCTATTCCGCACATCTGTATTCCATTATTTTCTTGAAATTTTTTTAAACTATTTTAAGCAATATACCTTAAATGTGTATTCCTCACCTCCTCAATTTCTTATTATAACCTCCCAATCAGCAATAAGGCATTTTTTACAACTATGGGATCATATGACATATTTTTATGCATTGTTAGAGTCATAGGATGCCGAGGGAATGGTTGGACATAGAGTTTGGCTGTATCAATGGTGTTGTCAGAAAATCTCTTTGTATCAGTTCTATAACTACAAGATCATATTAATAAATTTATCTTCAATCAGTGAATCAAATTGACATTATATCCCGTGGCTTCAGCAGCCAGACCATATTGTTGAAAAAACTTCTACTTGTATTGCATTCATTACTGTTTCCAAATCTGGGTTTTGGTACTTTAATAATAGTGAAACCAAGCTTTCTTCTGAACTCTTCTTGCATTTCATTTTTTTTTTCTTCTTTTTTCTTCTTAACACTATTTTTATTTTCTAGCGTTCGAAGTTGCTTCTTTTAACAGGCCAGTTTGCGCGTTATATGGGGTATGCTATCAAACAAACGAATACGCGCATGCAAAATAGATAATCTGAATTGAAGGGCCTTTTCATCAATCTCCTGTGTTTTTGTTAAATCATTTAAGTTTTTGCATGTTGCACCGCATATGTAACACCATATGGTTTTCCTCACCTCCTTTGGTTAGTTGGTTTTGTGTTAGTAACAACATAGAATCAACCGTAGTAAAAGATAATGTTTGTTTAACTTCTACGCCTCCATCATCTTTGGTGTTTTTGAGTGAACTGATTTTTGTTTGGATGTAATCTACCTCGCGTTTTGTTATATTTATAAGTACCTTTAGTGAATTGTAATCTGATTGTTCGACAATACCGAGGAGCTGAGTTGTGGGGTTTTTGCAAATAACTTTTTTCTCAGTTGTACTCCAAAGAAATCGTAAAAGACCCAGAGAACTTTAATAAATATTGACGTTTAACTCTAAGGAATTTTGAACTGTTTGTTTGTATTTCGTTTGTTGAGATCTGTCACAGCCACATTTCGTTATTAATTCTAATAACTTTCTCTTATTAAAACTAATTGTTTCTATAACTTTCTGCAAATAATTAAGTATAAGTGTATTTGTGCGACCTAATTGACCCTGCATATTTATATTTTGATCTCAGAAGAGAAGGGTAAAAATCATTTTTTACCAATATTTTTTTTTACACATCTCTTTAAGAATTCATACTCTTTATAAGCGAACTTACTTTAAATGTACCCTTTGATTCTTATTATAAGCTTAATTTCATTACTATCTTAACTTCCCTTACGGGCTTTTCCAAAAAACTATCTAAAATATTCATTATATTTAAACTTTTTCTTCAAATTAGTTATTTTACGATTTTATCTGATGTTATTCAAATACCATACGTAATTTTCATTATAAATTATCATAAATAATGATAAATAGGAAACAGAAGTGAAGTTTCTGAGAGTACGTCAAAATGACGTCATCTACGTCAACACTTGTAATAGCCGCATCCGCAAAAATCAGCAAAATGTCTTTAAGGTATAAGGAACTAAAATATGTGATCTTTAAAATGGTATAAAAACCATTACTCAATAAGACTCAATCGTATAACAAAAACACTCGTGAAAATAAAATATTGCAAAAAAATTAGCTGAGTTCTGTCACTGAACAAAATTTAATATGCTCATTAAATTTAGATAAACTTAAATTTTAAGTGGTAAAACCTTTAATTATAGACCTTAAGAAGACACATATATCGTGTTAAAATTAAAATTGAAAGAAAAAGTTTAAAATTTTGCTTGTTAAAATATTGTGCTTGCATTGGTAAGAGAAAAGAGAAATGCACACTTCGTGCAAACGTTAACTTTCGATTAATCGCTATGACATTTGGGATCTCAGATTAAAAAAAATTGATAAGGAGTAAGGTCATAAAGTATGTATGTGCAAAAATTCAAGTGTTTAGAAGGAATTTTGAAAAATCGACTTTTGGCCAGCTTTTAGAGGCAAATACCCCAGTGTGCGATGTATGTGGGTGTGGGTACCCAATGCGTGGGTGACGGTGATTTACCCTTAATCACATAGCCACCATGATCCCCAGACCTAACACCATGTAATTTCTTTTTGTGGGGTTACGTCAAAGACATTGCTTATGTACCACCTATGCCAGAACTTTAAAGAACTCATTTGTGTAGCATTACGAACCATTGATAGAGTGATTCTACAAAATGTATGGAACGAACTGAATTACAGATTGGATGTATGTCATGTAACAAGAGGGTCATAGATCGAACATTTGTAACTGAGAAAACGCTTGGTATATTTTTCTTTACAATCATGTATCACTTATTGTAATACATGCAGTAGTTTCAAAAATAAGATTTTTTAAAATCGGGTCCTTCATTTGTACTCACCCTGTATATTATATTCACCAGTTTTATGTATTTTCAGTATCCCATATTCACCAATTTTGTTTATTGACGCATCCGTCCAAATGAAAATGGGCCTCATCAGTGAACCATATATAAACAGGAAGATTTCAAGACAATACGAGGGGCAAGACAAGAGGGAAATGTATGCAAGTTATTTGAATCGGATTAAAGTTTGAGAATAGAAAACATTACTTTTACAAAAGAGTGGTTGATACAAGGTCTCTTAATAAAAGAATATCTAAAGTTGAAATGACATGACTGCGAAACAGAGAGAGAGACAGAAAGAAGAGACAAGTATTGTGTTGGATAAACATGTACGGAATTTTTAAGGCAATGATTTGTAAAAGTGATTGATGGTAGTAAATTTTATAACACATGTTATAAAATTATAAAAATATTACTACCATATATTGTAAAATTTATATATTTTATAAAATTATATTTATAAATATAAAATATAATATATTATAAAATTTACTACCATCAATCACTTTTACAAACCATTGCCTTAAAAATTCCGTACATGTTTATCCAACACAATACTTGTCTCTTCTTTCTGTCTCTCTCTCTGTTTCGCAGTTATGTCATTTCAACTTTAGATATTCTTTTATTAAGAAACCCTGTATCAACCACTCTTTTGTAAAAGTAATGTTTTCTATTCTCAAAGTTTAATCCGATTCAAATAACTTGCATACATTTCCCTCATGTCTTGCCCCTCGTATTGTCTTGAAATCTTCCTGTTTGTGAAAGTCAAGCAATTTCCCATCAAAATCAACTATAAATCTTCTTTCTTCCAAAGTATACATAGATTCCTCGAATATAGCTTTATAATCCTAACTCGAGTTCCCAGTATCATTTTTGTGGCTCTACACAGAACCTTTTCCAACAAATCAATATCTTTCCTAAGATGAAGTGACCAGAATTGTACTGCATACACGATATTTGGCTTAATCAATTCTCTATTGCCGATCAAAAGGTATAGTGGTTAGCGTGCTAGCTTCTAGACCGCGAGGTTGCGGGTTCAAGTCCCGTGTAAGGCATGGGTGTTTGTAAATGTATGTTGGCTTGTCTAATGACGAATGTTTCGGCGCATTATAGCCTTCATGTTGCTGACGGCGCCAGATAATCTAAAAAACAACCAAACAACAATCCTCTATTAACGCAGGTAGCACAACGGTATGGGCCAATGTCGGAAAAAAGGGTTCTGGGACGATTGACCAATCCATGCCGAAATTCGACCATCGTTCCAAAAACAAGATTTTTTTAAAAAAATAAACTTTTCAAAACCATCACAAAACATATTTTTTACCCCTCCGCCCTCTTTTATAAAAATATATTTCAATTTTAAAACTCTGCAACAACATTTAAAAACTTCCAGTATATTTTACCAAGCATTGGGCGAGATTATCCAAGACACGTAGCTACGGCCAGTCTACAACGGTCAACACCGGGATTGGCCAGTGTTAAGCCGTACTGGCCAGCTTATTTGTGCTACTGGGAAAGAGGCAAAATAATATCGTTAGATTTATATGATACAGTCTTCCTGATGAATCTTAACATCAAATTACACTTGGAGTAAAAACCATCATGTGCAGTACGCAAAAAAAAAAAAAGTCCGAATGATGGCTATATCTTGTATTCAAATTGAGGAAATAACAAAAGTCAAGTACCGTTGTAAATTGCGGAAGGTCTTTACTAAATGTATATATATTTTTTTATCATGAGGGGTCATCAACATATTAAAACTAAACGAAACTTTAAAAAGTTCAATTTCAAACCCCCCAATATTATACTATATTTAGATATCGAATTAAAAAGAACGTCTAAATACCACATTTTATAATTTTCCAAAGAGTGGTTAGTAATTTAAATAAGGTCAAAAAAATTATAATTAATGTTAAAAAGAAAATGTGTTTTTTTTTTTTTTTAAATAAATTCCCATATAGTTAATATATTTTAGCAATTTTTATATAAAAGGATAGTTTGCTTAAGGTTAAACATAAATAATATGCAACTTTTGTATTAAACAGTTTTTTAATAATTAATTATTAATTGATAAAACAAGTTTTAAATTTTTTTTAAATCGAAGCATATATTTCTTTTGCTTCCATTAGAATTATCATGGTCGAAAACCTCTCCAGAATTTTTTCATTCTATTTTGACTTTTGGTTCTCGATATTTTAGCAAAAATGTAAAAAAGCTCACTTGAAAGGACCGCGTAATAGATTACGTCTTGAAGCGAGCAAACCTTTCGATTCTTCCCCGTGATAAACAAATTTACCCTCAAGATCTTCCAAAACATTTTCGCTCATAAGTGACGTGTTTCTCAACATAATGAACTAAAATTTGGTATTCAGGGTAAACGAGGTATTTAAATCGAATAAAAACATAAAAGATAGGGGTTCGTACTGAAATTTTTAAAGATATTGTTAAATTTATTTAGTATACAGTCCTCTAAGAAAAAGATTTGCCTCAGACATATAAAAAATCGTAAGCAAAACATTTTGGTGCAAACCGCAAGATTCTACAATAATTAGAACCGAAGATATAGTCATCGTTCGTATATATATATATATATATATATATATATATATATATATATATATATATATATATATATATATATATATATATATATATATATATATATATATATATATATTTTTTTTTTTTTTTTTTTTTTTTTTTTTTTTTGCGTGTCGTACAAGATATAATGTAATAGTTTTGATTAGCTAATTGTAATTCCTTTATGCGGAGATGCCACATTTACGATTTTGACCCACTATCAATTAATGACGAAAAGTCTTATAATTCCTTGATGCAGAAATGCAGTATTTACGATTCTGCTCCACTATCAATTAACGATGAAAAGTCTCTGGTTTCTGCCAATAGTATTTTCCTAATTTCGAGAAAACTATTTCTGTGCTATTTACATTGCGAGTCCAATTATTTGTTGTGCTAACAATCTTTAGAATACGTCGGATATTAAACCTGATTGGGAGACTCACTTCCTTAATAGTTGAAAGATATTAGTGTAGCCTATATTAGTCCTTGTTTGACCTGCTTTGATTGATATTGCACACACTTGGTAGCCATAAATATAACTATATTTCAAGAGAAGTATTTTATGCATTTATGTGTGTGGTGAACATATATAAATGATTTACGTATGAAATCACAGAATCTTCTGATTTAGTTCACACTTTTTTTTTCTTCTTTTTTATGCCTATGTAAAAAAAATTGGCAAAAACGGTAAATAAAACCATATGAAATTTTAAAGCAATGACCAATATTATAGTGTAATTGAACGTTGTGCGATTTTCCACATCTCTAGTTTACCTTGAATTAATCTTTGATTGTTTTCAAATGTCATCTACTATACGGTCCCTTAAAGCGAGTGTTTTTTACATTTTCGCTAAAAAATCGAGAACTAAAAGTCAAAAACTGTGGGAGGGGGGAGGTTAAACCATGGTAAATCTAATAAAAGCAACAAAAAAAATCTGTGTTTCTATTCAAAGAATTTTTTTAATTGTTTTATTAATTAATAATTAATTATTTAAAAAAAATTGATGCAAAAGTTGATTGCTATTTATGTTTGGCCATTTAACAAACTATTTTTTGAAACAAAAATTACTGAAATATACTAATTATTTAAGTATTTATGGCCAAAAAAAAAAAAAAAAAAAAACTTTTTTATTTAACATTAATTTACCATTTTCCTTTTATCATTTAAATTACAAACCGTTCATTGTAAAATTATGAATTTTTGTATTGTGACATTTTTTAGATGTTGAATCCAAATATGGGATAATATTATGAGGTTGTCATTGAACTTTTTAAAGTTTGGTTCTGTTTTAATACGTAGATGACCCCTCATGACAAAAAAAAGACAAAACAAAAAAATGCAATTATTAAAAACCTTCCATGATTTACAAAAGTACCTTTTGTTTGTTATTTCCACAATTGAGCACAAGATATAGCCATCGTTCTGATTTTTTTATTTTTTTTATGCGTACTGTACATTTCCTTGGAAAGTTCTTAACAAATGAGTTTAAAATTTTTTATATAGGTCAAATAAATCTGTTGCGAGATACTGAGGTTACAGTTTGGTAAAAACGTCATCAAATTTTTTTTTTTTTTTTTTAACCAATCTTCTTATTTTTATGACAAAAAAAATAATTTTTTAGCAAATATTTGGAATCATAAATACAGGATGTTTTTTAACCTCAGTTTAATCTATGGGTAATGCACTGCAACTTAATAAAAAACTTAATGGTATATCTCAACTAGTTAGTTAGAATAGGTGCATGAAGTTTCAAGTATCATTTTCAGAAAAAATTGCAAGTTAAAGATAAAATCTTACATAGTTATCAATAAAACAAGATATGACATACTTCTACTTTGAGTAGAAACTGAAGCAATAAATCAATGGAAAGGCAAAATGACATAAAACATGAAATAAAAATTTCAAAATTGATTTTTTTTATATATATTTAGGGTCCTGGGTCCCCTTAAAAGTACATTACAAAATTCCGTATGGATAATAAGAAGTACTGTACTTTATTAATGCCTATCTTAAAGATAAAATTTAAAATTTTAGACTATCAAGCTTCGGAGGACAGAATGCCGATCAAACGGTATAGTGGTTAGAATACTAGCTTCTAGACCGCGAGGTTGCGGGTTCGAGTCCCGTGTAAGGCATGGGTGTTTGTAAATGTACGTTAACTTGTCAAATGACGAATGTTTCGGCTTATTATAGCCCTCGTGTTGCTGACGGCGCCAGATAATCTGAAAACAACTAACTAATCGGAGGACAGAACTAACATGTAACATTATGAAGCTTTTATTTCTATCCTATACAATATAATTAAAGTTTTATTATAACAAAAAAAAATGTCGGTTAAATTTTTAACCGTTTATTTTTCATTGTTTTTTAGAATGCTTTTTCTAAAAGTGTTATAAACTTGATTATTTTCAAATTGTCTTTAAAACTGATTTTGTGAGTCCAATCAAAATGCAAGCTATTCATCTTAAATTACGGTATATGGAAGTAATACCAAATGTCGTTTTTTTCTATTAGTATACAACAGTATAAAAAGGTTATAATAAAACAAGTTTGGATTTAGAAATACTACAGCATAAGAAATAGTAATAAAACCATAAATACAAAGTTTTTAGTATAAACTTTTAGTAAAAAGTTTTTAGTTTTTAGAAAATAATTAAATTCAACTTTTTACTGTAATTACGTTACCTAGATCTAATCAAATCTATGATGGTGAACTATTGATTTCTAACTCATGTTTACTGATATTTCAGGCATAATTTAGATCACTGTTGCATGAGAAAAACGATTAAATATATGAACATCGCTTCTATACGTAAGACAGATCACTCCTATAACCCAAATTTTATCAAATTGTGTGGGATGCTTCCATCAGACGATTTGTTTAAACATTCGGTGTATTGGGAACTTTCCATCTCTTCAAAACAGTTCTAAAGGCGGGACCAGCAATTTAACCACTATGCCTCATAAAAATCCTCAAGTTACGTATGAGAATACAGTGCCAAGTAAACATTCATGACAGAAAAGATCATATCTCGTACTAAAAGTCAATTCTTTAAGTCGTGTGATTTTTAATAGGGATGCATATGTAATGGAGCAGACTAATCATACTCCATTCTTTTACATATACCCCCACGTACACTTTGTATTTCAATTTGCGACTGTATTGTTTTACTTATCTTTAATGTTACATAAAGATAGTTGACCAAACGGTATAGTGGTTAGCGAGCTAACTTCTAGACCGCGAGGTTGCGGGTTCGAGTCCCGTGTAAGGCATGGGTGTTTGTAAATGTATGTTGGCTTGTCAAATGACGAATGTTTCGGCGCATTATAGCCCTCGTGTTGCTGACGGTGCCAGATAATCTGAATACAACCAACCATAAAGATAGTTCTTTGATGAGAATTTCATGTGTCTATGCTGTTCCGCTTAGAAGTTATTAAGGATAAACCATCTCGTCCTTAAGTTTTGTCAACCAGTGTATTTTTTATGCATTGCCAATTGTTATGTGCAATTGCAACTTATTCAACTCAGATCGAGTTTTGATAGTATTTGACCACAACGAAGAAAACATCCATTCCGAACAATTTTTGCCCCAAAACTTGATTGAATACATTGTCATTCACAACTAGACTATCAGCCAAGTTTCAGATCGACTGGGTGACACAGGTGGGTTAATTTACCCTCCGAATATTTTGCCTCATTAACCTTAATAAGGAAAGGTTTCAGTTATTAAATATCGTCAAATTGCCTTTTAGTAATAGTAGCAGTCTTCTATACTTGATAGAATGCATTGTCATCGACATCAAATCTGTCTGCTAAGTTCAACTCGATATTATGACGGCAAGTGGGTTAATTAGCTATTCGTAGATTTGAATGCCACACACAAGCACATAAAATTTGACATTAATTATAAAGTATTTAATAATCTAACCCATAGAAACAAAGTTTTTAATATAAATCCTTTATATGCATTGGCAATTTTTATGATGTTTGCATCTAATTTTAAATATTAAGAACATCTTTATCAGCAAAATATGCGGTAAATTACTTTTTGAAATTTATTCATTAAAATGGAAGTGAATTTATGCATTCCCAACCAAATATCTTTTTTCTGATCAAAACAGTTTTAATATTTATTTATTTATTTATTTATTTATTTATTTATTTATTTATTTATTTATTTATTTATTTATTTATTTATTTATTTATTTATTTATTTATTTATTTATTTATTTATTTATTTATTTATTTATTTATTTATTTATTTATTTATTTATTTATTTATTTATTTATTAAAGTAATTTTGGCAACAAGAAAGCATTTCTTCAATGATCGGTTAAATACTATTTCAGCGAAGTTGGATGACAACAATTTGCTTTATTAATATTCCGTAAAAGCGACATTTTAGTGACAGTGACAGCCCCCAAAATTTGATAGAATGCATTGTCCTCGACATTGAATCTATCTGCCAAGTTTCAACACGACTGGATGACGGAAAAAGAGTTAATTTGGCCTCTGTAGATTTTCCCACCATCGACATACACAGCCACCCATACACACACACAAAATCGAAGTTTAAAGTATTTAGCAAGAAACATCAATTTATTATAGTTTTGGAAAATTAAACTCAAATAATACATGATTCTAGGAAAAAGATTTTATAAAATATGAATCTTCTGGAATACAATTCTCTTCCTGAAAAGAAATATTTCAATAGTATTTATATTTGTGGAATTACGTTTGGAGAAACTTACGACATACACAGCCACCCATATACACACAAAATCGAAGTTGAAAGTATTTAGAAAGAAACATCAATTTATTATACTTTTGGAAAATTAAACTCAAATAATACATGATTCTATGAAAAAGATTTTATAAAATATGAATCTTCTGGAATACAATTTTCTTCCTGAAAAGAAATATTTCAATAGTATTTATATTTGTGGAATTACATTTGGAGAAACTTACGACATACACAGCCACCCATATACACACAAAATCGAAGTTTAAAGTATTTAGAAAGAAACATCAATTTATTATAGTTTTGGAAAATTAAACTCAAATAATACATGATTCTATGAAAAAGATTTTATAAAATATGAATCTTCTGGAATACAATTCTCTTCTTGAAAAGAAATATTTCAATAGTATTTATATTTGTGGAATTACATTTGGAGAAACTTACGACATACACAACCACCCATATACACACAAAATCGAAGTTTAAAGTATTTAGAAAGAAACATCAATTTACTATAGTTTTGGAAAATTAAACTCAAATAATACATGATTCTATGAAAAAGATTTTATAAAATATGAATCTTCTGGAATACAATTCTCTTCCTGAAAAGAAATATTTCAATAGTATTTATATTTGTGGAATTACATTTGGAGAAACTTACGACATACACAGCCACCCATATACACACAAAATCGAAGTTTAAAGTATTTAGAAAGAAACATCAATTTATTATAGTTTTGGAAAATTAAACTCAAATAATACATGATTTTATGAAAAAGATTTTATAAAATATGAATCTTCTAGAATACAATTCTCTTCTTGAAAAGAAATATTTCAATAGTATTTATATTTGTGGAATTACATTTGGAGAAACTTACGACATACACAGCCACCCATATACACACAAAATCGAAGTTTAAAGTATTTAGAAAGAAACATCAATTTACTATAGTTTTGGAAAATTAAACTCAAATAATACATGATTCTATGAAAAAGATTTTATAAAATATGAATCTTCTGGAATACAATTCTCTTCCTGAAAAGAAATATTTCAATAGTATTTATATTTGTGGAATTACATTTGGAGAAACTTACGACATACACAGCCACCCATATACACACAAAATCGAAGTTTAAAGTATTTAGAAAGAAACATCAATTTATTATAGTTTTGGAAAATTAAACTCAAATAATACATGATTTTATGAAAAAGATTTTATAAAATATGAATCTTCTAGAATACAATTCTCTTCTTGAAAAGAAATATTTCAATAGTATTTATATTTGTGGAATTACATTTGGAGAAACTTACGACATACACAGCCACCCATATACACACAAAATCGAAGTTTAATGTATTTAGAAAGAAACATCAATTTATTATAGTTTTGGAAAATTAAACTCAAATAATACATGATTCTATGAAAAAGATTTTATAAAATATGAATCTTCTGGAATACAATTCTCTTCTTGAAAAGAAATATTTCAACAGTATTTATATTTGTGGAATTACATTTGGAGAAACTTAAGAACATTTCTTCGAAGTAAATTACGTTTTCACTCATAAAATAAGTAAATTACTTTGTTTTATCTTTCACAACGTAATCCATTATCTTTAACATTCTTTCTATGATGTTCGCGTTCTATTGATTACTGCAAACAAAAAATGTTAAGTACATTTTCGACCAGTTTCCTTTTTTTTTTCCTCAACAAGCATATAAGACACTTTGAAAGAATACACTTTCAAGTGCTATTCAATGCGGGTTTTTTCCAATTAAATGTTTTAACGAGGCATTTATTTATTTTAAATATTTATGTTATAAAATAAATGTTGTTAGAGAAGCAAGAAATATTGGAATGTTTCTTACAAAACTGTCAATAATTAGGGTCGACATATCTATATAAGTAAATAAATAGTCGTTAGAAAGAAATTTCTGTTTTTTATTTAAAATTGTGAAGCAAAGCGTCCCGAGACACGTATCAAAACTAACGTGATAGAGTAAGATAGATATGACCCGAGTTGCATTTAGGAAAAGCACAAAAGCCAAAATGTTACTAAGAAGAGCCTTAGAATTAAATTGAATTTGGTAAATTAATTATTACCCGAGCGTTAAAACAAGGTAATGAAACTACTGCATTCGTTCAAAAAAAATAACAATTATTATTATTTTTTTGCAACTCTACCTCTTCAGGACGTGCTGGGTTCAAAAAAGTAGTCTAGAAAAATGTGTAAGGGCAGCATAAATTCCGAAAGGATTGAACTATGGTGTTCAATTTTTGTATACGGTTTAATGGTGGCCATAAGACCTGTCATTTAGGTTTTCGTCAAAACTGCCCATATGCATATGGAAGCTATCATGGAAAATTTTATGTTTTTCAACAACTGCCAAACAACGGCTCTAACGATTTCGATCAAAATCGCCTTTAAACTATTATAACATCCCCACCCTCAAAATTTCCATAGAAATACGATAAAAGCTTAAAAATCTGAAAAACGAACTTCTTTAACACATAGTTCTCTTTCCATCAACGACTGTTTCACCTTCTTTTTTTTTATTATTATTATTATTATTTTTTTTTATTATTATTATTATTATTATTATTATTAGTTTATTTTTGTTTTTTTTCTGCCAGTAAAATAATCATCATCAGACAGGCAATTTTTTTTTTAAATAATGAAAATATGAGAATGAGCAAGGAAAATTACACCAATCAATGGGAAATTTAAATGCAGTTACCAGTATTTAGTGTAATTGAAAGTTGTGCGATGTTCCACACCCCTAGTTCTTTCGAACATTCATTTGTTTGTTTCTCATTTGTAACTATTTCGAAGTTTATTTACATTTCGTTATTTCTGCATACATTTCTCATAGCTCCTTCTATATTCGTACATTCATCGTTCTACATTCGTCTATTTTATTCATTCCACCTTGTTCATTATCAAAAAGAAGTTCCTCTTCAGCCACTCTAAAGGTTTCATGCAATTATCTCTTTTTTTCTCATTTTTATTAACTTCGATTTTGTGTGTGCATTTGTGGCGGGCTAATCTTCGGAGGACCAATTAACATGGTCGTCATCCAATTGAACTGAAACTTAGTAGGTAGACTCATTGTCAATAACAATGCATTCTATAAAGTTTTAGGGGTTATCACTTAAAGGCACACGTTTCTATTGGCGCTTCGGATGACTAATTGAATCACTTGCCGTCATTCAATCGAGCTGAAACTTGGACAGAGAAACGCTGTCGATGACACTACATTCTATCACTTTTTGTGGGCAAAAAAAAAAGTTTATCAATGGCACAGAATCGATAGTTTTCTTCGTAGTGACGAAACGCTATTGATACTCGATCTGACTTTAAATCACTTATAAAAATTTCAATTACACACTGCAAATATAAAGGTTTTTCTAAAAAACTTTGATTTTACGGGTTAATAACTTTACGGATGAGATTTATTTTAAAGAAAATTGGTCAGTTTAGTTCTTACAGTATCCCAAACTACGAATTCTACATCATACAAGTGCTATTTATGAAATTAAAGGTCTCTTCGAAGTGATATTTCATGCCAAATACACAAAAAAAAATCAGATTGAAAGTTCTTTGGAAATTCCTCCAACTTGTACTACAATTGTCACAGATACATGCCAAAAAAGGAGTTTGAAAGTATCAACCATATTAGTAAGTTTCCGAGCAGAAGTCCCTAATTGAATCATGTGTAGAACATCGATATAAATAAACAACTGGATAGACTGCTTAACGCTGGGAAAATGAAGCCGTTGCCAGATGCTGTTGGTGGGATAAAAAATACGGATTGCCGAGGATTGAAAATAAAATTTTGGGTTGTACACAGCAGAAATGTCAATAATAGACCTTAATTAGTAATAATGTGCAAATATATATATACTCTAGCATTTTACAAGGTTTTTCGCATTTCCATCCAACTATAAAAGTGAACTGTTAATCTTCCCACCAGCTTCGCAATCCCCGGCGCGTTTTTCTCTTTGCATTGACAATGGAGCAGTCTATCCAGTTGTTTATCTATATCGATGGTGTAGAAGCGTCCTTTGTGTCACAATCCAGCATTGTACAAATAAATCATGTTTTTCCCATAAAGTATCTAAGTTTTTATCCAAGCCATTTATCTAAGTTTCTATCTAAGTCATTTTTCTAAGTTTCTATCTAAGTCATTTATCTAAGTTTCTATCTAAGTCATATATCTACGTTTCTATCTAAGTCATTTTTCTAAGTTTCTATCGAAGTCATTTATCCAAGTTTCTATCCAAGTCATTTATTTAAGTTCCCCATATCTAAGTCATTTAACTAAGTTTTTATCTCAGTCAATTATCTAAGTTTCTATCGAAGTCATTTATCCAAGTTTCTATCTAAGTCATTTATTTAAGTTTCTATCTAAGTCATTTAACTAATTTTTTTATCTCAGTCCATTATCTAAGTTTCTATCTAAGTCATTTATTTAGTTGTTTTTTTTAAAAGCCTTCGACAACCGGATGTACCGTGATTGAAGTATGTGTAAAAGCGTTCTTTGTGCTACAATCCAACTTGTAAAAATTAAATGGCGTTTTTCCATAAAGTATCTTTTGCAACGGCTAATCAATTGAAAAAGGATTTTAAAATGGATAGTGAGAGGAAATGGCTTAAAGTTAGCCGTGGAAGGTAAAGCAGTTGAGAAATGGGATCGATACAATTCACAGAACGAAATTTCCAACGAGACACTTTTATTGGAAGTAAATGGAGTTTCAAATATTGAACTCGTTATTTTCAGTGTTACATGTGAGAAAAAATGGAGCACTCATCGAATCATTTCCATGTATGTGTTTGTTCCAAACATTGAATAAAGCGAGCGACGAATCGTATTTATGCAGAATTTTTCTTTTTGAACACAGTCTTGGTAAGTCTCAAATAGCAGAAAAAAGAACGCTTGAAGGGAAAATGAATTTTGGAATTTAGCGGCGATACTTAAAATTAGCTTGAATTTTGGAATTTACAGGCAATTTTTATTTTTGATAAATTATGTATTGTTGGGTATGAAATGAAATTTACCAATGTAGTAATACAAAAACGTATTACCCATGATGTGCATTGATTGCAAATAAATTTTAACCCCCTCCCACCCCTCCCCTTCTTCTAAAACCTGCTACTATGAAAATCCAGAAATAATTAGGAGACAAATTATCGTTACTATCCTATTTCTATGATAGGGTATTTTGCAGAACGCGTGTGGAACGAATGATTTTCACACAGTTTATTTTTTTCTAATTTTTTTTTTTTTTCTTTTTTAATTTTTAATTGCAGAATCAATATGAAGAGATTCAATTAGTTTTAAGTCTTAAGGGGGTAGAGTACCGAAATTTCGTTAAAAAAATAGTTCATGCATTTCTGAATAGAATGATGTTTTTATATTATTCCTCAGGTACTTGGAATGCTCCGAAATCACCTGTTATTTAAACATCACTAATGGGTGTAGCGCATTGCAACGTCAGCTTAAAGTGCATTTTTTGAGCTCTGGTTTTTCAGAGATGTTGCAAATTCAAATCGATATATTTCCAGAACCATTAACAATTTGGTAATTCAAATTTATAGAGCATTTAGTTTATGTCTTTAATTTTTTTTTTAAAAAATCATGTTTTCCTGACTTATAAAAAAACGCGCAAATATCAATTATTATGGGTTTTTCTTTGTTTTAATTTTTTTTTATTTAAACATAATATTTTTAAAAATATCTTAAAGACATATAAATAGTATCTTAGACATAAGATAAATTTTTTAATATATATATATATCCAGTGGTATGACGGTTAGAGGCACTGAGTTTATAATCTGGAGATTATGGGTTCGGTCCTGGCTCACGCCGAATTCCGGTGTGTATAATAATGGGGGCTGGTGCACATAAATAGGCCAGAGCCTCAATGTCCCTTTTTGGTGTGGTGGGGTTGGAGAGAGAGGTTTGCGTGATAAGGCTTCGACTACGTAGTTTTATCGTAGCTCAAAATTATAAGTCTGAGTTAAACTCTTGATAGTGGTGGAAATAAGTAGTCAGAACAGTGCTAACAAATAAACTTATTTAAGGGATGTTGAACTCATATAAACTTGTCATTGTGTTTACCGATGAAGAAAATAATCAATTACGTACCATAGACTAACTCTTTTTTTTTATCCCAAAATTGATAGAATGCATTGTCATCAACAGCGAGTTTATCTGCCAAGTTTCAGCTCGATTGGATGACGGCAAGTATGTTAATTTACCCTCATCAGATTTGCAAGCAAACACACAAACAAGCTAATATAAAGTATTTAAAAAGATAAGTTATTATTTTGTGCAACGCAAGGTAAATGTGGTTTTGGCTTACAAAAAAATGAATCGATTCTCTTTTTCACATTACTGTGGAACTTTTTTTTAATGGTTGTAGTTGAAGGTCAACGACATTTTTTTAATTTAATTTTTGGCATCAGGACCACACCCAAAATTTCGAGCGATTTCAATTTAAAACAATTCAATTGGAATCGCTCGAATATTTGTTTATCTGTATTTCTTATGCTCCAGAACGTACACATGGGGTGGGATAATGCGGCCCAATGTTTATGTTAATTATAAAAAAATTTTAGTATCAAAAAGGCGAAGGGAACAATTACAAAATTATGGCGATTTTCAGTATCAAAAGAAGGAAGGGAGCAACTACAAAATTAGGACGATTTTTTTAGTATCAAAAGAAAGAAGGGATCAATTACAAAATTATGGCATTTTTTTAGTATCAAAAGGAAGAACAGGGCATCTACAAAACTATAACAATTTTTTGGTATCAATAGAAAATAGGGGTCAATCACAAAATTATAGCGATTTTTTTTAATATCAAAAGAAGGAAGAGAGTAACTAAAAAATTATGGCGATTTTTTTAGTTTCAATAGAAGGAAGTAGGCAACCACAAAATTTTGACGATTTTTTAGTAACCAAGAAGGAAGGGAGTAACTACAAAATTAAGACAATTTTTTAGTATTAAAAGGAGGAAGGAAGCAACTACAGAATTATGACGATTTTTTAGTATCCAAAGAAGCAAGGGAGCAACTTCAAAATTAGGACTATTGTTTTAGTATCAAAAGGAAGAAGGGAGCAACTACAAAATATTAACAATCGATTTTTTTTTTTTTTTTTTTTTTTTTTGCATCAAAAAGAGGAAGTGGGCAACTACAAAATTATGAAGTAATCCACTTTTAAAAGTACTGCAGATGAAAAAGTGGTGGAGCAAATTCCTACTTTTTCTATTCAATCACGCCAACTGATTAATAGCTATGGACTAATTTTCTCTATTACATGACTCATATTTTTACTGTATAAGCCACTTTTGAAAAAATACAAATACCAGGGTGGTTTAAGTACACTCTTTTTCACCTTCCTGACGGTGCCAATGTAGACAGCTCTCATTGTTTGTGCATATAGAGTTCCACCCTTTTCTACGTCATTTCACTGACTATTGCAATTCCAGGCCTTCAAAGTAAATACAAAGAAACACGATTTTCTGAAGCAAAGGTCTATTCCCCTCCTCTCAGCACTCATGACAAAGCGAGCTCAACAAGGCTAACACACCAAAAGCAACGCAATCTTATAACCACATTTGCGTTTAGTACGGCGTTTATACTATGCAATATGTTCTTAAACTTTTCTAAAAAAGAAGCACAAAATATTGGGTAACGGTGAAGAGATTTTGTGTTCAGAAACCTTGTGATAAATTTTCCATCAAATGGTAGTAAGATCAAATTAACTTATTAAATACATGCTACAAAACGTATTTAGCGTGGTAATATATATCGTTGTACATTGCTTATAAGTAATAAAGAATTTTAAATGAAGGAATTCCACTTGCTGGGCAGCTCATATTTAGTTAGACAAACATTAATTTTCCAATGAGAAAATATTTTTAGTTAACAGCAGTTGCACATTAAACAATATTGTAGAAAAACCGTTCATTTTCGGAAATATTAGTTAAAGCAGTCTGGAATCCGTATGTAAGGAACTCATATGTAAACAGGTTGATCAATTTTCTGATTATCCAATCCGAAAGTTGAATTGGTGCGTATGCATTTTATTACCAACAAAGGATAATTGCAGTTGTGGAATCGCAGTCTGTGAAAATCGTATGTAAGGAAATATTGGCGAATCCAGCAAGGGGTGGAGGGGGCGATCGCCCCCTCCTTTATTCATAGACAGCTCACTTTTAAGCGTGCACTGTTTTCAGACTTTAAATGAAATCAATAAAGATTTGACGAATCCGCACTGAACATTTTTAATATAAATGTTCTCATCCCATACAATGGGTATGAAAAAGTCGAGGACGAATCAAGACAGCAAAGCAAATTATAGTTTGAAAATGTTCAATGTGTATTCGTATTCGTTGTTAGATTGTTCTGTCTATCATATTTAACAGTAACTTATACTGAATCAAATAGTTGTAGACAACACTAATTTACTGTCGTAAATTCACACATAGCCAACCATTATGTGGCCTTTATGTTATTGAGACTTTTTACCTTACATATTTATAATCTTTGCAACATATTTATAATCAAAGTTAAGGTATCCCATGGTATAGTACTGTACCTTAAGATCAACAAAATCTACCTAACGCCTCCTCCTAAATAAAACTCCGGATCAGCTATTGGGAGGAACTCATATGTAAACAGGCCCACGTTCAATTGGCGCATATACATTTTATTACCAAGACCAACAAAGGATAAACGCAGTTGTGGAATCGCAGTCTATGGAAACCGTATTAAGGAACTCTCTTTTGTAACTTCTTCTCAATGACGTCATAATAAGCAGGAAGCGGAAATTTACGAGAGTGACGCTTTTATTGAGTAGCTTTAGAAGCACACCGTTCTGCGGGGTCTTTTAAGGCAAGGAAAGTATAGGAACATCAGTGGGGATGGGGAGGGGGGAGCATAATTCGTCTTTCGAACACAGGGGTCCCTCGAAGGGGAGAAAGAGAGAGGGGGGGGGAGGGAGAGAAAGCAAAAGACAGCTATTTCGACGCCTTTTTTATAGTTCTCTGTCGATGCAGCGTTTTCAGTGGATCCATCTCAAGAATAGGAATTAAGTTGAATGGAAAAGATTTTTAGTGTGTGATATTCCGTTTAAATATAGGAACAGCGTTTTCTTCCATTCATAATGCAAGCATCAATGAACGGTCGTTGGATGTAATAAACTCGTTTTAACCCTACAGCACAGCCGGGTTTTTTTTCCCAAATATATTTATGTATATTTATATATATATATATATATATATATATATATATATATATATATATATATATATATATATATATATATATATATATATATATATATATATATATATATATATATATACACATAAAAAAAGAAATTTTCATTTTTATGTTATAGTCAGTGACGGCCCATGATCGAAAATGCTAGAGCAGCAGCAAACATGCGTTTCACCATCCACCCACCCCCTCTCAAAACCACTACATAAACACTTCATGAATGCAAAGTCTTTAATCTTTCATACACAAACTCAAATCAAAGTTTCCTTTCAATTTTTATAAAACTAATAAGAGGAAAAAGAAAGAAAACTCTTACTTATTTTTTAAAAACCAAATTAATCCTCCCTTCCTTTAACCTTTAACTGCTGTGGTTGGGTGGTTTGAGGTTTTTTGCGCAAGAGCAACACATGGTCCATACTGCGCCAAACGAATTTATGAACATCAGTTTAAAGTTTAAGAAACATAGTATCAAAAAAATTAATATAAAAGTCAAAGATGAGATATTTTAGGGGGTGGAAGCATTCTACAAAAAATGACTTGCAGTCTGTTAGACCATTTACAGCAGTTAAAGGTTAAATTTACGAATCGGTCAATGCGACGACATGTGATTGTGGTTAATCCATCATATCCAGCACTATTCCAAACTCGCTTTTTAATTTCGACGATCAAACAAGGCCAATAAAACAATTTTTGTAAATAAAAAGTACCACATAACCACGAGAAAAGCTGAGACCAAGATGATTGAAACTTACAAACACACTTTATCATAAAAGGGATTTATGTTTCAAAATGGTTAACTTAATAAGTGACAAGACAACACATCTGTAAACTTATTGCGAAAACTATTTCCGTTTGGAGATATTCTTATATTCTTAGAAACGTTCTATTCCATATCACGCACACTCACCCACGCTGATGCATCAGAGCCAATCAGTTAATCGAATTCTCTAACACAGCTGAAGTTGAAAAATTCTGAACGGGCTGTATCTCCTCACATACTGTATACATTGAGTGAAGGGAAAATTTATATCGGTTACTATGGCAACGTTGCAGCCCAAACGTGATTTCTCGAATTGGCTGGAGTTCCGTGGAAAATCACCAGTTAGTGTTTATAAGAAGGGTTTTTCCTGAATGGACAATTCCCGCATTTTTTTTATTCTGTTTAATTTCTTTTATTCAATTCTAAATGTTTCGAAAATGCTATAAACACAAAAATTTCTGCTCAATGCGCTTTTTTTTTTTTTTTTTTTTTTTTTTTTTAAATTTGCAATCAAAATTACCTTGTTAAACGTTGGCAAGAAAACGACTCATTTCGCTGGCATTGAATGTGACTTCACGGCTTCGCAAACATCTTGGCTTGAAATGCAGCACCGGAAACCAGATTTGCAAGTTTCTCGCAAATCACGCCAACCTGTACAGAATGTGACAATTGTCTACCAACACCAACTCTTTCAAAGCCAACTATTTGGCAGAAACCTCACCATAACCTTAGAAACGAAGGAGGTTTGTTGACTATGTTGGAGGTTGTTTGGAGGTTGACACAGACTTTGTTGACTGTTTTGATCGGACTGGTTTTGGCTTGGTTTTGGGGCTAATTTTTTTAGAGAACTTTTGTTTAAATTTTTGGAATCAGAAATAAATTCTTCATAAATATATACTAATTTTACTCGTTTTTAAAAAATGCAGGAATTGTCCATTGAGTATTAAGGCAACAGGTTTGCTATTTATCGGATTTTTTTTAACTTTCAGTAGAAGTTCCATCTATATTAAAGAAAATTAATAAAATATATAATTTTATTTTTAAACTAATAAAGTTAGATGCAGCCCGGCTGTACCTGCTGTACGAGTTAGTATCCATCTCTCGTCCATTGCAGCCGCATATATCGACTCTCCCGCGAGATCGATCATACAACCAGAAAAATCAACAATATTCAAAAAAAAATTTCGTTAATCAGCAAAAGGAAGTAGCGACCTATCCAACAGCGCAAGAATTCTAATTTTCAGATCATTTTTTGATTTTTAAAGAGATTTGTGAGTGTAAATTTCAAAAGTACAGCAGAGCGAGTCGACCCATCGTACACTACGAAAAAAAAAAAAAAAAAAAAAAACGAAAGCCGTAGCAGACAGCCGACCGCTCGAAAAAACTTATACACCCGTTTGGATTTTTTTCCTCCCTACTTTTCAGTTTTCAAGGTAGTGTGTTGATACTATTGCTCCAATCTTTTTGATTCCACTTTAAATGAATAGCTCTAGCCTTTGTGCCTCTTCCGAACACATTTTCTTAAATTTTTGTTTTTATTTAGCCTCTCAATTAAAGGGTTTGTAATCTGATGCCTAAACAGTTTTTCGAAGTTTTGCTGTCTAAAATTCAATCTCTAGTTTTCCAATCCAATTTTACATTGTTGCCCAGTTTCCTAGCTCTATTTTGATTGCACTTTGGTGTCCTATTTATCGTTATTTTGTTTTTTATGGATGATTGAAGTGTTCTTTTTTTACTCCGAAGCCTTTTCTTTAAGTTCAATAGTTGCCACTGAAATTATTTCTGCTTGGTTCCCCCCCCCCCCACACGCCCCCCCTTAACTCTGTTTTGACTTCTTGTTTTAATTATATACTAACCACACTGTTCTATTTGGGATTTTCTGATTATTTTGGCCAGTTCTTATGTACTTTTATCATAACAACGTGGCAGTTTTGGAGGTAGGGGATTGCGTCACGTTTTTCGATTCTTTCTTTTTCAGCTAAGATCTATTTTGTCAGTCAATTCTTTCTGACCAATTTATAAAGCAACTTTCCAGTGTTATTATGATATGTCAAAACTCCAATTAGCTTTTACTTTTCATCTTTTTAAAAAATCAATTTGAAGTTGCCTAGCGTTAGCCTCAGAGTTAATGCTTTATTTATAAAGTCTTAAAGATAGCCGCTGTCCTATTTCAATGTCTTTTCTTCCCCCTCGCATTTTTTCACAAAGAGTATTCAACTCCGCAATAAAGGGCATTATCTTAAAAATTTCCTGTGACTTCATTAAACACGAAAATAGAGTTTTGCTGATATTCTCACGTGGAAAATTTCTGTGACAAACTACTGTTTCCCAATCTCAAAGCTAAATACTTCACTCATCAAATTATAAGGATAAATATGCTGGATACGAAATGAAAATTTTCAACCGGAAGTGCTTATAATGTATTAATAGCATATGTTTCATACATGTAGTTTAAGCTGTTGGATGCAGTTTTAGCTGTTATAGATAGACTTCGGTCGAAATGCATATCACTTCCGGTTGAACTTTTTTTACTATATTTTTCAATCTTTCATCTAAGCCTAATAATTTAACATATTACACAGGTTTATAAAGTTCACGATTTTGGCTGTGACCCCACGTATAACTATTTTTAATCATAAAAATGAACATTTTATGCCTAACTTTGAATTAGTATAAATACTCGACCGGAAGTGAAATCCGAGTGGCTCCACTTCGTAAAATGATTAGAATGACATATTCTATCAATGTGCAAAATTACAGACTTGTTTCACGAAATGCATTTTTTTTCCCTTAAGCCGCACTACTATGCTGTTAAGTGAGCATTTTTGCCATGCTACAATACAATTCTAAAGAAATAGTGCAATTTACTTTTTACGACACATTGGAGATCAATACTTGAAACACTTTCATTCTTTAAAACAAAATCTTTATCTGGTATTGAACCAAAAGGAGAATACATTTACCATCTAATTTAAGTAGTTCCCAACTAATGATTCAAGAAGTTGAGGCACTTCCCGAAATATTCCTAAATGTCCTCTGAATCCATAAGCAATCACTACAAATGAGTTTTCAATGTCAGTGTTGATTTCGCTTTCCCCACCTTAACATTCATTTTATGAAATTGAACATTTGAAGGCCGAAAATGTTTCTAATACGCTCAGAAAATTCTAAAAATATTTTGCTTGCTGTTAGACTTTAAATGAGAGAATTTAAGAACAATTCATTTCAGTTTTCAAATTCCGTCATATAGACCATATTCTTTTAAATTAAGCCAGCCCTAAATGATAGATAACGAAGTTAATATATTGAATGAAAATAATATATTATTTAATGAAAATAATGTATTATTTGATGAAAGTAATATATTATTTAAGGAAAATAATATATTGTTTAAGGAAAATAATATATTATTTAAGGAAAATAATATAATATTTAATGAAAATAATATATTATTTAATGAACATAGTATATTATTTAATGAAATTAGTATATTATTTAATGAAAATAATACATTATTTAATGAAAATAATATATTATTTAATGAAAATAATATATTATTTAATGAAAATAATATATTATTTAATGAAAATAATATATTATTTAATGAAAATAATATATTATTTAATGTATTTTATTAAATTTGGATATATTTCTTCCCATCAAGATGCCAAACCTGGATACTTATAGTAAAATGCCCTCAATACGTCATGTCTTTTCTATGTCTATATTCTCTAACGTATATCCTCTATTCTATGTGTATTTATTCAGTTTGAAAAATAGATACAAATTTCTTTATGAAAGAATTTATCATCCCCCGAATGTCGTTTGAAATGGGACTTCAGTATCGCAAATAAATAAGTTATTTTATGTATTTCCTCTCTAACTAAATCATATTTGTATTAATAAAAAAAATTATGCTTTTTATAATAAAAAAATATTTACCATAACTCATTTATTGTTTAAGAGGGGGCCCACTAAAAATCGTTGTCCTGGATTATCCGGCATCTGCCAATACTGTAGCCAAGATTATTATTTTTTTGGCTGTTGCTGTTGAAGAGTATTGAATTTATGAATTATCCCACGACTGCTTTAAGGGTGAACTATAGTATTATTGGGATGTTTCACACAATAGGGGTGGTTCTAAGAGTTTGGGGAGGGGAAATGCTGATCGCTTATGATGATAATCTTATCCTTATAGTGGTAGGTCTGTGCATGTCGTCAAAATTAGAGTTATTTTTAGTGAATAACAATTCTACCATTTATGAAAACTCTTCTATTATACATTAAAACTATTCTATCATTCATTAAATTTCTATTCTATCATTCATTAAAACTCTATTCTATCGTTCATTTAAACTTTATTCTGTTATTTATTATAACTCCATATAACTATCTCTCATTAAAACTCTGTTCTGTAATTCATTATAATTCTGCTCTTTTCACCCATTAAAATTATGAATTCTGTTCTGTCATTCATGAAAACTCTATTCTATCATTCATGAAAGTTCTGCTCTATCATTCATTAAAATTTTATTCGGTGATTCATGAAAATTCTGTTCTATCATTCATTAAAACTCTGTTGGGTCATTCCTCATTAACTTCAAGTATACTCGCTATATATATAGTAAGGCTTTACAAAAAACCCTTTACACCTTAACTACCAATTACGTGAATCGAAAAAAATCACCTGCAGGAGTTTACCGATAAATTCTATAATCCGATTTTAATCTCAATCTAAATAAAAATCTAATTCAATTAAAAAATCACTATTTGAGAAAATAACATTTAATTTCAAAAGTTTTATTGCACTGACCCACAAAATATCAGGTGTACAGTTTTGAAAATGTCAATAGATATAGATTGGCTTGATAAATAATCTCACCCAACCCATTTGCGGAATTACTATTACTTTTGTCAAGTACGGGAGTACTACGTACGGAATCTACCACATTATAATTTAAATGTTGTTTAAATAATCGTTCAGAATCACTTCACTAACCAAACCATTATTTGAGGCAAGCATAAATCAAGCCTCACAAAATTTTACAATTTATTCTTTCTCGTCATTTCCGTAATTACTAAAAACATATTTCGATTCGTTAACGAAAGGTTTCTGCATTTCGATAAAGAAACAACACGTTGCACTTTGTTAACGTAACAATCAACCGCTTATCTTTGCAAAAAAACGCTCATAAATTAACACGCAACAGAACTATCCATTGTTTTACTATTTCAAGCGAGATTGGAAATAGCTCATTTGCAACATCACAAGAGAGTTCCACATGTCAAGGAATTTTAATTTATACAAGATCAAGTCGTTGATCTAGGTGCCTAACTTACGGAAAGGAGCAACTGGAAGTAATTTCCTTTTTCCATCTAAAACTAATCATTTCTTATGAAACTTTTCGTATTTCTGTACTTGCATAATTGAAAAAATTATGCATGTAAAGAAATACGAACAACGCAATGCGTTGATTTAATATTTCTCAACGCTTAAAATGGAATATCAGTCAGTCCTTGCCCCATAAACCTGATGATACTTTATTTTTTAGGCGCAGTATCTGCCGGAGTATTGCTATGAAACATAAAATTTTTTATAAGGATGGATTTTTTTTAATCAATCGAGCCAAAATGAGAAATTATAATTCAAAATAATAAAAAAAATCAGTTTATTTATCTAATGATAAAATCTGTAACATTTTTAAATCTAAAATAATATTTCATTAGATTTAGAACTCTTTTTTTAAAGTAACATACTTAATTTGATTTTTTTTTATGTAGCAACTGCAAGAAAATATCATTTGGGTGACACTATTTGATTTATTGTGTAAAAGCCAAAATATCATAGATTTAATTTCTTTCTTTTTTCAGTTAGAATGGAAGCTATGCATAGTATAAATGAAATATCGGAAAGAAATAATTTATGTACATGTTCAATAAAGAAGTTTTTTTTTTTTAAAAAAGCACCTTGATTTTTGTCGGGTAAAAAGTGCAATAAATTTAATTTCTCTAAGACTCTGCACATTTAACAAAACTAATAATAAATGGTTATCTTATCTGGTACTTTAATTATAAACTTTCTAATAAAAAATTCGAAAGGCGCCGGCCAAATGATAAAACGTTAACAAAGGTTTATAGCCGGTTACCAACGAATTGAGCATGTTTTTTTCTTTATTTTTACTTAGTTTGCATGAAGATAATAAGAATGAATAATATAACCCATAAAAACAAAGTTTTTAAAATAAATCCTTTATATGCATTGCCAATTTTTAAGTGCAATTGCAACTTCTTGAGCTATGATCGAGTTTTCATAGTGTTTGACCACTAAGAACAAAAGATCCATTCTGAACTATTTACTACTTTTTTCCCCAAAAAAAAATACTTGATTGAATACGTTGTCATCTACAACGATCGATGAAATTTGATAATTCTGACGTAAGGCAATAAAAACATCATCTTTTATTTATTTTGATTAAAAATAATTTGGCAACAGGAAAGAGTTCAACAGTGATCGGCTAAAATTATTTCACTGATAGCGTTGCTACGCACGTAAAGTTGAATTTACTGGACTTCACTATATAATGAATTTATGTATTTCACCTTCAATTATCTTGTATTTATTTTAATTCAAACAATTTTGGCAACAGGAAAGAGTTTCAACAAATGATCGGTTAAATGGGATTTATTAGTATTCCGAAGCGATTAAAGAAGCGTGTGTAAAAGTGACCTTTTAGTGAGAGTTGCAGCTCCAAAATTTGATAGAATGCATTATCATCGACATCTATCTGCCATGTTTCAGCCCGATTGGATGACGGCAAGTGGGTTAATTAGGTTGTTTGGTTGGTTGTTTTCAGATTATCTGGAGCCGTCAGCAACACGAGGGCTATAATGCGCCGAAACATTCGTCATTTAACAAGCCAACATACATTTACAAACACCCATGCCTAACACGGGAATCGAACCCGCAACCTCGTGGTCTAGAAGCCAGCTCGCTAACCACTATACCGTTTGGTCGGCATGGGTTAATTAGGCCTCTAAATGATATTTCCCTATTTCTGCATTTGAAATAAAAATGAAAACAAAAATATTATTTGAAACGAAATTATGAAATAGAACATGGCATTTTAGGTGATAATGGAAAAATATATTCTCAAAATATTATTTTAGTATTTACAAAGTGCTGGCGACAGCTTTTAGCCCGTTAAAAAAAAATCCACCCATGACAGACTGAACATCACTAATAAAAGTTCATTAAAACAATCTGAAGGTAAAATAATTTTTAAAGCTAGTTTTTTAACTAACTATAAACTAGCTTATATAAACAGTTTTGTAAGTTTAAAAATAAAAGAAGCACTATTTATTTTGCCTTTAAATTTACTTAATGAACTTTCATTACTGGTGTTATAAAATTGTTATAAAATTTCATATACTTTAAAACAATAATTCGACAGATATTGCTTTGAAGCATAAATTGAAAAAATAAAACATTAGGTTTCTGGAGCAAGGACAGACAGACGTTTCTTCTCAAAACAATTCCATCAACAACAAAAATTTAACCCATAAATACATAGTTTTTAATATAAATCCCTTACATGCATTCCCAAGTTTTCTGTGCCATTTTAACTTATTTAACTGATTCCCAATTTCAGCTCGATGAATTAATTAGTCACACGAAACGTTAGTCTACACGTGTGTAAAAGTGGGCATTTAGTGACAGCCCCCAAAACGTGAGATATTGGTTGTCGATTAAGTGCATTCCATCTGGCAAGTTTCAGCTCAATTAGATAGCAACAAGTGTGATACTTAGTCCTTGGAAGTTGCAATAGAAGCGTGTGTAAAAGCAGCCTTTTAGTGACAGCCCCAAAACTTGATAGAATGCATTGTCATCTACAAAAAGCCTGTCACCAAGCACACGCTGGCGCTATGTTAATGAATATAAAAATTGACGATGTATATAAAGGATTTATATTAAAAACTTTGTTTCTATATATTAAATAATTTATAGATAGATTATACTGAGAAAACAATATTCCAATCATATCTCCACTCTCCCTTGAATCATAACTGTTGTCATGAAGGCGAATTCATGATTAAAACATGTCGCTCAAGTCTGCAGGCTTCTTATCCGTTTTTTCACAATTCTTTATCTCCTAGCATATTCAGACATTCAAAAAGCTCTTTTACGCTTATCATTAAAAAAAATTTAAGTGCTTCTCAAGGGCATTTCGTGTCTTTGATGAATAACACGCGTGCTGTATTCGAGTGTAATGATTCTAAAAAATAATCTAAAAAGTAACTAAATTGCCCGATGGAAAAAGCCGGCATGCGAGAAACAAACTTGATTTTAAGCTATCGATATCGTTAACGTGACCTGCTGATTTTTGGCACGGTATTTAGGCTTATCTTCAATTATCAAGAGCCATAAATTATTAACTTACAATGTATCTGAAAATAATTTGCCTATGGAGTAAAAAATCTACCAGCTATTGTATTTTTTATCAAACGAATTTTTCGATTTATATAAATTTGGAAAATCAGTACTGATTTTTCAGTGTGCACCAAAGTCATTATTCCCAAACTCACGTCTCAAAGGTAGCATGTTTGCCTAGAATTTGCGAGTAGTTATTTGAAAATAGTTCATGGACTAAAAAATCTACTAGCTATTGTATTTTTTATCAAACGAATTTTTCGATTTGTATAAGTTTGGAAAATCGGTACTGATTTTTCAGCAGGCACCAAAGTCATTATTCTCAAACTCACGTGTCAAAGGTAGCATGTTTGCCTAGCATATGCAAGTAGTTATTTGAAAATTGTTCATGGACAAAAAAACTACCCGTTATTGTATTTTTTTATCGAACGAATTTTTCGGTTTATATATAAATTGCAAAATCGATATTGATTTTTTAAGTATGCATTAAATTCATTATTCCTGCACTCACGTCTCAGATGTAGCATGTTTTCCTAGAATATGCAAGTAGTCACAGCAAGTTGTCCATGGACTAAAAAAATCTCTCAGCTTTTGTATTTTTTAACCGAACGAATTTTTCGATTAATATTAATTTGTAAAATCAGTACTGATACATAAGTATGCACCAAATTCTTTATTCTCCAACTCACATCTCTGAGGTAATATGCTTGCCAAGCATATGCGAGTAGTTTCTGGTGTAATTCCCCCGCATCGACGTTCTGCAATCACTGATTTCAAAAGTGAGTAGACATAAGGGCATGTGTGACAAATAATCTTCTGGGCCAGTGGTCGGCAAACCGCGGATCGCGAGCAGCATGCGGCTCTTAAGGAACTTCAGTGCGGCTCTGCCATGAATAGATTTCAGTTATATGCGGAGTGTCTGTCGTGTTTATGTAACGCCCTCTCTATAACTCACCTCTTTAAAAAATTGGTTCGCCAAAAAAAAAATCTGAATCGTTACATTGCTGATTTTTGACTCTTTTGATTAATGAGTTTGCCAACCACTGATCTCTTCCAAGATAAATTTTTAACCAAAAACATTACATTTATTAAAATGTAGAATGCATAATATGTTAGGATTAATAGCAAAGTTAATGACTGTTCAAAAACGAATTAAATGAGTTAGACAACACTTGCAAAACAGCATCGATGATTAAGTTTAGTTTACACGGTCCCGGTTGCAAGGTAAATTGATACTAATGTGCAAAAATTGATAAGTAACAACCTCAGAAGGGTGCATTTATAGAGCTTTCAAAAAGTGCCTCAGATAAATACTAAGTAAAAAATGGCCTTGATTTCGTCCAAAAGAAAGAGAAAAAAAAATATTGTATGCATTCATTGGAAATATTAGAAAATTATATAAAAATGGTTTGTAGTTAAAAGCTCATATTGGTACTGCTTATATTTGTTTCATGGTCTTTAAAAATTTTGATAATCTAATTATTAACTGTTTGGGCTCTTAGCACAGAAAAGTTTGCCGAACCCTGGTCTACCCCATCACTGGATTGACCGGGCTGCATCAAATAGTGTGCCATTGCTTTCAAGAAAGCAATGGCCCGTCATTTGATGGTCCAAGGTCCCCAGATCTAACCTCTTGCGATATTTTTCCTATGGTGTTTTGTTACGGCCTCCATTTCCCCAGGATTTACTGCAAGTGAAACAGTGGATAACTTACTCATTGGACTCGTTAGCAGGGGATATTCTATCACGAGTGTGGCAGGAACTGGAATACCGCATAGACATTTGTCGTGTGGCCGGAGGTACACACATAGAACATCTATAGAAACTTGGATAACTGTAGTTTCATGGTGAATTTGATTTATCAAAATTAATTAATTATGGCCGTTACAGGTATGCTTTATTTTTGTCTCATTCAATATGATATACTGTATATTGCAATGTATAAGTTCAATATGATATCTTGTATATTGAAAAGTCTTATATTTATGTAATTATCCCGATAGATTAAAGTTACTCTGAATAACTGAAGTATAAAATTAAATGCATAGCTTTTTGTCATTCTAGTAAAAACTTCAAATTTTCAAACAAGTCTTCCTAAAATTTATTTGGTTTGAGAAATAAATTGATCTATGGTACAGGAAATACGATAATAACTTCCAAGCAGTGTTGTAGAGTAAAATAAAAAGGAAGTGGAATGCTATCACCAAATATCAACTCAGCTGGAAATTACGTAATGTTGACTGGAAGATGGTTCTCTTAGCAACATTGTTATAAAAAAAAAATGGAACACCATTTCTCTCCATTATACATCTAGTCAATTTTTTATGTATTTTAAATTAATATTAATTACCTAACTACTTGTCTTAGAATGCTGATAAATTTGATTTTGGCTACAATTATTCCTCTACAACATCCCACGATTGTAAAAAAGCGGTGGTAGTTGGCATATTACCAAACTCTACTCGCCTAGAACCTATCGCACAGAAGATAAAAGAGCACTTTCATTCTTATCTTCGATTTTTGATATTTTTTACTTTGCTGATATTTATTTCTCTATTACGTCCCCCAATAGTAAAAAAGCTGCGTTGGTTGCATGCTACCAAACTCTACTCGCTTAGAATACACAGAAGATCAAGGGGCACTTCATAGGTTTCTTAACAGTTATCATTGTTGACAAAGCTGTTTCTCTTAAATGGTCACAAGTTATGGTCATAAAACAATTGTATAGTATTTTGCCCTTTTGAATAAAACTATTTTTTATCTTTTAAAAATTTGTGCGACGATTCTATTCTAAACAGCTTTTATACTCTTGAAAAGTTGTAGTTCCCCAAAAGTTTCTGTTGGAGAACAACTAATTGACTTTCAGGGGATAAAATATATACACTTCAAAGAAAAGCCACTTTAAAGAATAAATATAAACAAATTAAAAAGTTTCAATTATCTAAGACAAGTTACGTATGTTTTTCAGCAGAACAGTTCCCGCCAAATAGTCTGGATGGTGGCGGTCGCTGTAGAACCAAAACCTGTTGATTTAGAATAGGGATGACCCATGCAGAAAATACGTAGTCTCAGAGTTAGACAAAATTCGTGAACATGCATTGAAAATCAATTTCACTTCTTAGAATTGACCTCATGCGTGAATTCACGCATCGGCATATCATGGTTAAATTTTTAAAAATAATCCTCCATTTAATAAATCAAGGATCCTACTAGTCGATTTTCGAAGGACGGCGCTACCTCCCTGCCCTTTATCTTTGAAAATAGCGTCCTTTTCTGAAAAAAAAATACAAAATTTTCGTTTATTTTCCAACGGAATGCAATATTCGGATCACCCCCCACCGAAATCACCTGTCACGCATGTGCATTCATGTTCAAACGTGCCTCGCGCAGAAAAGTTACTGAGTCATTGAATGGTAGCTGATACCAGGTGCGTGATTAGTAGGTGGATTTTAGGGGACCGTCCCACATTTTACAAGTGCTAGCTAGAATGAATAGTCATTTCGTACGTTCCTTGGTTAAGTGTATTTGCCGGCTTTTTACCATGCCTTATTGCACCAAATAGAGAAAAAAAGGAAATGGAAAACGTAAATTAACAATATGCCATCCGCACGTGCAATAGTTTTTTTTTTTTTTTTTTTTTTTTTTTTTTTAAACCGCAGGTAGAACTGGATCGCCATTAGGTTCAGATCCTATCGCTTATCTCGACGTCATTTGGCAGATAGTTTTCGCGGGACATCAACGTGGAGTTATCAGACGGCATGGTATTAATAGTTAGTTTAAGGTTTATAACCATTAAGTGTTTTAGTAAGCATTTAAAAAGCATATTTCCACTCTGATACGCGAAATCGTGATCATTCGTCACTGTTATTGTAGTAGTTTTTAATTTTGTCAAAAAAACTTATTTTGCTTTAGTTTTAAAAAAATTTAGTTTAAAAAATGCCCTTGGATTTTAAAAATACCCATAAAATTAAGAGCGGAATTGAAAATACCCTTTGGAAATATTTAACTGGTAAACACTGGGTGGTTTAAAAGTTTACAATACTGCAAATGCATTGGTCTTTTTCCCGGAATCCCTCATGGAAAGTGGGGATAATCTTGTTTCCACGGTAATAGACAAGGCTAGAAAAAGTGGCGGGAGCTATTCTTATGTCTAATTATGCAAATTCAAAAATGCACTAATATTATGGCCATTGCTGCCAAACCCACTATACTACTATTTTACTTGACTTTTTCTGAGTTGATGAGTAGAGTTCACTGACCGGTTCGAAAAAGTTTTAGTTCGAGTTTGAAAATGTCTCCATCAAAGGGAGTCTAAATACACTGAACAAAAGGGTTAATTGAACGAATTTATGTACAAAATATATTGTTCTTGTGGAACAAGAAAAATTATATTTACCAAATGCTAGCAGAACAACCAAATAACAACCGGGACCCAACAAATTTCTCTTAAAACATTAAAGATATTGAGAGAAAATCTCACGTAGAAAGTTCTCAAAATAATTGCAAATTGAAAATGCCATAGAGCAAGTTCATAGGTGTTAACATTATAAGAAGGCAAGCAGTCCCCTGCTTTTAGTTTACGCAGCAACTAACAAAATATAAATTTGCGGAACTAGTGAATTTCTATCAAAATAATATAGAGGGCGAGAGAAAATTTTACGGAGAAAGTTCTCGATAAAAATTGCTGAGAGAAAATAGCATGTAACAAGTTCTTTAAAAAAGTTTTAGAGAGAAAATGTCATAGCTCGAGTTCAACTAGATTAAGATTAACATTATAAGAAGGCAAGCAGTAGAGCTCAGTCCTGTTTTCTTTTTGCGCAGCAAGCAACAAATATAAACTTGCAGAACTTAACAAATTTCTCTCAAAATATTATAGAGGATGAGAGAAAGTCTTTTGGAGCAAGTCTCTAAAAAAATTGCTGAGAGAAAATACTTTGAAGCAAGTTCTCTAAAAACATTGCAGAGAGAAAATGTCATAGCGCGAGGGGAGTTGCTCACTTACGAGATTTAAGATAAACTACTGTTAGCAGCGGGACCAGCAGGGGATGATAAAAAAATATCTTACGTACTTTTAGACCCAAACTTTTACTATTTCCTGGTACATGTATTTTTTTTCTTTTTGTAAATTTTTTACAAAAGCTTCCGAAATTTATCAAATTACCAAATCGTGGTTATATGGTACATATTAAAACTTCTGTGATTACTCTTAACGAGGTTTAGAGAAATTCAGCAAATTCATATTTTTATCACGAATTTTAATATTATTATCGTAGAAACTTTGTATGTCCTCACCAATTAGGGACTTAAAAAGGTGCGCAACAAGGGACATAAAGAAAGACAAGTAACTGTGTAGAGATAATATATAATATTTACATAACCTCTTAAATTATTAGAAAATCCAATTAAACATTATATTTAGAAATAAATTACATTACATTGACATACTTCAACCACCACACTTTTGCATGGAAGATATTAAACTTTTATGTACTTCGAACATGTTTTTAAGAAATATATTAAAAAAAGTGCAGTTTTCGTTAACTTTTGAAATTTGTTTGTAAAAACTAGTATAAAATATAAGTTTAATACTTTTACTATTTAAATAATATTTAAGTAAAGAATATTTAAGTATATATTTCTTCATAATATGTGTGTTTATGTAAAATATGTTATAAATATGCCTAAAAAGTTTCAAAGTAAAATACTTGATATCTTTAAGAAAATAATTCATTTGCCTGAAAAATCGGCTTTTTGTGATAATGGCGGTTTTATTATAAAGAGTTGATGCAATTTTTCAAAAGTATTTATTGAGTGCATGGTTAACAGAACCAATTTTTAACAATACAATTTTTCATAATATCACATAGAATATTTTATCAACCGCATGCTTCATTATTAAATGCCATTAATCACTATTTTTTACCATACAATTTTAATCAGAATGTTTTGTCGTATTATTAATTATAAAATAAAAATACTGTTTGAATTGATTGAAAATATCTCAACGTCAATTCATACAATATGCTTATTAGCTACATATTTTTAAATTAATACCTTTATACATTTATGATATATATACTATAGAAAATATTGTCTTTGCAAACTCAGTGTCATTTTTTAAATCCAATTTCCAAAATAAAATCCAATTTACAAAGTTAAAATGCTCCAAGTACAATTTATTTGTTCCCTAAAAAGAGTAGTAGAGACAAGAGTTCTGAAATAGGCGTTGAATCAATTATAAAATTTAGAACCAAACAATGCAATACGTAGACATAGTTATTAATAAAACTTCTGTGATAATCAGTCTTTAAAATTTGAATTTGAGTAATTTGTCGGAGTGGGGATAATTTTTGTCTTTTTAGGGCGTTTTAAAAAACATTTAATTTTTTAAAAAGCATTTCTTCATTATTATTATTATGCAGTGAAAAACCTTACATTCGAATTCTTTAGGGGAGTAATACGATTTAGATGTTCTTGAGTAACTTAGAAATTAATTCAGTATTCTACTAGAAAGAAATAGGATGAATGAATAGTTCAAGTTGTTCGTCACTTAATAGGAGTTATCGAGAATTTGATATCAATTTACTATTGAATTCTTCTAATATCCATTGTATTTATCCAAATCCTAAACAATTAAGTTTTTTCAGCCCTCATTTCTAAATTTAAAGTAGCTAAACAGCTATCAAACATTTGATTAAAAAAATGTATCTTATCTGAAACCAGTTTTAGTTGTAATTAAGGGGATTATTTATATCCTAAAATTTCAAATACAATGACACTGCTTTGTTTTTCTGACTTAATGTTTTATAACTAAATCACTATAGTTAATAAATTATAAAGCACTTGCTTAAATATTTTGTTTTTGTGTGCTTGGACTGGTGTATTTGAAATAGTTGTGAACATTCCAAATGGATGGATTGTAGATAACATGGCGTAGCAGGATTTACGTTAAATCCAAAAATTACTTTCTCAGTCATTAAAAGTCTGTAAGTAGTTTTAACTTGTACTAGGCATATTTCCCACAGTAAAAATTTTTCACAATTTTAGTAATTTTAATCTAATAAAAGATGCTGAATTAGTGCAAAATAGGATTGAATGTGTCATGATATTTGCACTTTTCCTTATAATATTAATAGGTATAGATAAAACATTTTTATGGTTAAACGGCGTGTTAAATAATTGAAAGAACAAATTCTTACTGCGAAATTTCCCCACCTCCTTACAATCAGTTTATTAGAAAATATTTCTTAGTTTCTGATAAAATAAAAACCTTTAAATATTTCTGAATAATTCATTAGTTTTACAATTAAATATTAACTTTAAGACATACTGTACTTAAAAATTGCAGTTAGAATACAAAAGGGCTCGTAAACTTTTTGTGATATTTATGTTTTATTACCAGTTATGATTCTGTTTGATTTTCGAATCAAAATGTCCAATTCATTAGAAAAATAATAACCAACTCAGACGATCTCATGTGATCACCCAATACAGCACCCCCTTCTCCTTTAAGACCGGCTGATCACAACGCTTTGGCGCAATTTTTCTTGACCCCAGAACACTGAACACCTGATACTGGCCATAAAAACTCAGTGATGCCCGTACTGACCGGAACTGTTCTCGACCGGATCGGGGGTACATTCTAGCGCGAGTTTAATCGTAACCTCAATGGGGTTAACAATATAAGAAAGCAATCAGTAGAACTCATTTTACTTCTTCCTTTTTGCGCACGAAGTAAAGTAACAAAATATAAACTTGCAGAATCTAACAAATTTCTTTCAAAATATTATAGAGGATAAGAGAAAATTTTATGTAGCAAGTTTTCTAAAATACAAGATTTTCTCGAAAATAAGTCAAACCCCGCTATAATGAACCCAGGATATAGTGAACGTTTGGTTGAAGTAAACTTTTTTAGTGGTCTGGACCAAACTCCTATTTAACTAATGTTATTTTATATGCCTATAGTGGAAAACTGGGGAAATGGTAGTTCGTTTATAGGTGGACTCAAATTTCATTTCCCCAGATATTTTTTTTTTCCAGTTTTCCAACTTCAAACTGGTACAGGTTGGGAGTGCAAAAGACATCAGCATTCCTTTACATTGTGTCAAATTTCACTCTTCCATACTCATCGTCTTGAACTAAAGTGAATAACTGGTTAACCAGCATGTCTCTTCTTCCCAGCTCCCCGGTTGAAGGGACAAACCTCCCTTTTTCGGCTTCCCCTCCTCTCCAATTCCAGGACGAAGCCACCCCCCTTCCCCTTCAAACCCCTATTCCTTATAATCGGAACAGTCCAAGAGTCTCCAATGAGGAACTTGCACAAGTGAGGAAAATGAATATTTTTTTGTATTTTCTAGTGTTATCCAACGAATATATTTGAACAGTGAAATTATTTTTTATCTTTATGCTTTCAATTAATCAAAAATCGAGTATGAAATCAAAGAAAAAGTCACGTGACCAAAAACGCATAAAAAATAGTGTTGTAGTTACGCATAGATTCCGTCGAAAATCCGAGGAGGAACCTGGTCTAAAACAGGTTTTAGACTGGTTCATCATCTGCGCGTTGACGTCACACACAAAAGTAGCTTTTTCCCGCCAAATCGCAAAGTGAAAAACTAAATATTTTTTTAACTATCTATCCGAGCTCAAGTTTTTGAAAGAATGGTACTGTTTTTAATGATTTTTTCTCTACTTTTATTTAAAAATAAAACCAAAAAACGTGAAAGTTCCTCATTGTCCCTCGTTTCACTGTCGCTCTCTTTATATTCTAATGGACGATTTGCGATGAACAGATGTTTTTTTAAGAGCAGATAAAAATTCCGTAAAAATGGCGAATTCTGTAAAAAGAAAAGCATTTTCAACTGAGGATATAGTTAAAATTATCAAATGTATTGAAAATGGTACCAATCAATCGGTTATATGTAAAGAATTTTCCTTATCAAAATCTACAGTTTCAAGCATTTGAAAAATCGCAGAGTGACTCTTACTGAACACGAAAAAGATATGGACTCTTCGTCTTTAAAGAAACCATAGAGGTCGCAGAGGAAGAAAGTACGTCTAAAATCATCAAACGTATTGAAGATAGCACCAATGAATCGGCAATATGCAAAGAATTTTCCTTATCAAGATCTACAGTTTCAAGCATTTGGAAAAATCGCAGAGTGATTCTTAATGCTGCACACGAAAAAAGTATGGACTCTTCAAAGAAGCCACAGAGAAAGAAACTAGGTAAAAAATTATCAAACGTATTGAAGATGGCACCAATCAATCAGCAATATGCAAAGATTTTCTTTACCAAAATCTACAGTTTCAAGCATTTGTTAGAATTGCAGTGTGACTCTTACTGCACACGTAAAAAGTAAGGACTCTTCGAAGAAACCACAGAGGAAGAAACTACGTCGCGTCGGGTTGAAAGAGGACGTGTGGAAAATGCTCTGTTAAAATGGTTTAGGTTTACCATTCAGCGGAATAGAAATCTCCTTGTGACCAGAGGCATGCTTCAATGTAAAGCGAATGAGTTTGCTGAAAGATTCGAAGAAAAGGCTTTTGTGTGCTCAAACGGATGGCTGGATAGATTCAAAAAACGGAACAATATTCCTTGTGGAAGGGTTGTTGGTGAAGCAGAAAATGTTTGTGCATCGAATGGGGAAAAGTGAAAAGCTCAAGTGTGGCAGTATGTAATTCAAGTTTACGAAGAGAAGGGTATTTTTAATACTGACGTAGCTGGAGTTTTTTACAGAATGACACCAATCAAACGTTAAAATTTAAAGGAGAAAAATGCACTAACGAGAAGCTTTCCAAAGTGAGAATAACTGTTTTTGTAAGTGCAAATATGAACGGCTTAGAAAAGCGAAAACTGTCATAGGTAAATCCCAGAAGACGAGTTGACATCAGCAACAATCCGCAACTATTTCCAACAAGCGGGTCTTTCAAAGGATGTGTTGTTGGTGGAAGACGCCACTTTGAAGAACGAAAACCTACCGTTAGGTTTGTGACTGGAAATGCATCGTGTAAAAATTTTCCCAAGGAAAATTGCTTAACAATATGAATCGCACGATGACGAAGTGTTCACTTCAGGTACCCCACCAGATGATGACATTGTATTTTAAGTGAATCACAAGAACGCACCTGAAAAAGAGTGTGAAATTTCGACACCTTCAATCTCGGAAGTAAAATCGACCGCAAATATCTTGAACTTTTTTTTCTACAGAAAATGTTAACAAGAAAACTATGGATTCTCTAACAATTATTGATAAGAAAATTTATGAACTTAACTTAAAATCGCATTTATTCAATCTAAAATAACTAATTTCTTCCCTAGAATGTATGGATAAAATCGAGTTTTAGTTATTACGTAATTATTTTTCTTTTTAATATTTGATTAATTATCTATTTACTTAAGTAATAAAATAACATGATTTTTTTTTAATTTGATTTTCAATTTACAAGCAAAAATTATGTACTATCACAATCACTATTTCCAGCAATAGTAGTCCTGTCATATTCAAAAAATATTTTTTCAAAGAATTTGGATATAGTGAACCATCGGTTATAGTGGACTTATTGTTGGGTCCGCAGACGGTTCGTTATAGCGGGGTTCGACTAGTAAGTTTTCTCAAAAAAACATTGCAGAGAGAAAATGTCATTGCAAGAGTTTAATGGTGTTAACATAATAGAGATCGGAAATATCGATCAAAATAATTATCGATACTATATCGTTGCATAGAAAAAAATATCGATGTATCGTAACATGATTTTTTTTAAATTTGATTTTCAATTTTGCCAGAAGCGAAGTTTTTCGGGGCAAATTTCTACTTTTCATGAATTCATGCCAAAATTGTTTTACTAAATAAATTGTAAAAATTGTTTTTATAAATAAATTATATTATCAATCCGAATAAATAAAACACATTTGGATTTCAATGCATAAATTCACATTTATTTTTAAAGAAGAAATTTTGTAAAGCAGTTTATCGCATTATTTGCTGATAGAGATGTTTCTAATATTTAAAATTAGATGCAAATTCCATGCTAATGACTACTAATAAATGAGCTTATCTTTCCATTACATTATGTTTTCTTTTTGGCTATTGTGCCATTTCAACTGCAATTGTAACTAAAGTCCAAACTTAAGTTTTGAAGTTTTTGAAAAGGGAATAAAAAAAATTGAAAAAACACATGGAATTAAAAAACGATCATCAAAAATCTAAAAATGTTTGAAAATATCGATATATCGGTGACTTGAATCGATATATTTAATATCGATATTTTTTTAAAACTATCGATAAAAATATCGTCGTATCGATGTATCGCCGACCTCTATAACATAATAAGAACGCAAGCAGTAGAACTGAGTCCGGCTTTCTTTTTGCACAGCAAGTAAGTAACAAAATATAAACTTGAGGAACCTAACAAATTTCTCTCAAAATATTATCGAGTATGAAAGAAAATCTTATGTAGCAAGTTCTCTAAAAAATTGCTAAGAGAAAATAACATTTAGCAAGTTCTTTAAAAACATTGCAGAGAGAAAATGTCGTAGAGCAAGTTCAATGGGGTTAACATTATAAGAAAGCAACACTCAGTCCCCAGCTTTCGGTTTGCGCAGCAAGTGAGCCTTGAAACAGGCGAGGTCATCGAAGCAATGGAAAGTAAAAGGTTACCGAATTGCGTAAACAACCTACTTACCAAAAGAGCAATTATTATTATTACATTTTTTTATTTTTTTTTTCACTTTCAAGACCCGCGCTTCAAAAAGAAATGACATCGTAATCCATCGGATCACATCTGTAATCCACTTGATGACATCACGTGCGAATAAGCACCATACGGTCAAACCACATAAAGCCAATAGAAACACTTTTTCGGGATTAGATCATAAGTCGGTTTCATAAGATCACGAGATGTTCTTAGTCATTTTGGAAACCAATTTGAAGATAAAGCATGCTTACGTTTGGCGTAGAATGAAAAGAAAAGTATTTTATTTTATTTAAAATGATGAAGAATGATACAACCCATAAAAACAAAGTTTTTAATATAAATCCTTTATATGCATTGCAAATTTTAATATTAACTTATATAGCGCCGATTCTGTCGTCAGCGGGTGCTTGGTGTTTGCATCTAATTTTAAATACTGAAAACATCTCTATCAACAAAATATGCGGCAAACTACGTTTCAAAACTTATTTATTAAAAATGAATGTGAATTTATGCATTCACCCGTCCAAATACCTATTATTTATTCTGATTAAAACAATTTTGGCAACAGGAAAGAGTTTCAACAATGATCGAATAAAAATATTTCCCTTAAAGCGTTACTACGCAACGCAACTTTCGATTGACTGAACCACAGTCCATATTAAATTTATGCATTCACATCCAAGTATATTTTGTTTATTCTGATTAAAATAATTTGGCAACGTGAAAGAGTTTCGACAATCATCCGATATATAGGATTTATTAGTATTCCAAAACGATTATGCCAACCAAACGGTATAGTGGTTAGCGTACTAGCTTCTAGACCGCGAGGTTGCGGGTTCAAGTCCCATGTAAGGCATGGGTGTTTGTAAATGTATGTTGGCTTGTCAAATGACGAATGTTTCGGCGCATTATAGCCCTCGTGTTGATGACGGTGCCAGATAATCTGAAAACAACCAACCAACCAAAACGATTATAGAAGTGTGTGTAAAAGCGAATTTTAATGACAGTGACAGCCCCCAAAACTTGATAGAATGCATTGTCAATGGCATCGAATCTATCTGCCAAGTTTCAACTCGATCAGATGACGGCAAGTTGGTTAATTAATAATTAGAGTTCCGCGGATTTGTCCGGCAACCACACACACTCAAACAAAATTGAAGTTAATATAATGGATTTAATAGAAATAAAAGGAGGAGATTGAACTTCAAAATAGACCCTATAGTAAAACTTTGTTTTTGTTTTGTAAATTTGGTTAGAAATTTTAAAATTTGACTGCCATCCAACAGTTCTATAGTAACCATTGTCTTCCATTAAATATTTTTAGTTTTGCTTGAAAGACTGCAGAATGTAATCATTTAAAAAATGTATCTTCTTCGAACGTCGAAGTTCTTCTAGGTATGAAACGAATGGTTTTTAATTCTCACAAGAAAATTGATAAAAAATGACGCAGGAATATACTATGACAGGTGAGATGACCGATCACTTTAAAAAGCAGAAAACACTTTTTCGGCCATTTAAACGATTTAATAAACTAGACAGTGTTATCACAATCTAAACTATGATTTGGAAGATACGTGGTAAAGTCCACAACAGCTTGAGATAAACCAGAAAAATATTGGTCAGGAGATAAATAGGTACTCCGACAAAAATTGCGTTTGTTTGTCTGTCTGTCGGTCTGTTTGCTTGTTATGCAAATCTATAGCTTTATTCCGATCTTCCTCTTATTTTGAGGGTCAAGTGTGAAACTTTGCACACTTGACCTTCAAACAGTGGCGGCTCGTGAGTAGTAAAAGTGAGGGGGGCCGAATAAACAATTGCATGGTTTTTTTTAGGGGAATGAGGGGGGGGGGGGAGTTGATTGCAGATTTTAAAATACATGGCCGATCAAACGGTATAGTGGTTAGCGTGCTAGCTTCTACGCCTTGAGGTTGCGGGTTCGAGTCCCGTATTAGGCATGGGTGTTTGTAAATGTATGTTGGCTTGTCTAATGACGAATGTTTCCGCGCATTATAGCCCTTGTGTTGCTGACGGCGCCAGATAATCTGAAAACCACCAATCAAAATACATGAGTTCCATGCAATTAAATGTTATTCAAATGCACATAAAAACATAAACGATTTATACAATTGAATTTTCATAAAATATATTTTTTAATAAAACGGATGATTATAACAAATTCAACGCTGCAGCATTTCGTTTGAGCCAATGGTTTTTGAAAATTAACTCCATGTCACATGGCTTTTGAACTTTATGGCTTGTGGCTTTCGAAAATCCAAAAATGAAGAGAAGAAAAGTTCTGAAATTTCCAGAAAAAGTATGGGTTTTAAATTATTCATTTAAACATAAAGTTAATTCATATTGATTCATTAATATTTCAGTTACAAATTTCATTACTCAACATAAAAATATTTTCAATCTTATATTTTTACTTTTTAAAAAATTTGGTTGTTCACTGTTTAGTCAGAGCCCTTTTGTCACTTGTGGAATGTACCAGAAAAAATTATTTTATTGTTGTCCTTAAAAATTTATATTTCAGACAACTGAATGAGTTAAAGATAGTAAATATTCTGTGGAATATTCTGTGTTGGGGATTGCAAACACATCATTTATATGGATTAAAATACTTTAAATAACGTTTCAATGGACAATTCCCGTATTTTTTTTATTCAATTCTAAATGTTTCGAAAAGACCATAAACACAAAAATTTCTGCTCAATGCGTTTTTTCTTTTTTTTAATTTGCAATCAAAGTTCTCTTGTTAGACGTTGGCGAGAAAACGATTCTTTCGGCTCGAATTCAATGTGACGTCAAGAGTTCCCAAACATTTTGGCTTGAAATGCAGCAGCGGAAACTTTTGAAAGTTTCTCGCAAATCGCGCCAACCTGTATGGGATATAGCAGTGGTCTACCACATCAACGCAAACTATTTGGCAAGCACCTCACGATAACCATAGAAACGGAAGGACCCCTTGACGTCACAAATTTTGTTGAGTGTTTTGATCGGACTGGTTTTGGGGGCTTTTTCTTTTCTTAATTTTTAAATAACTAATTTTTTTAAAGAACATTTGTTTGGATATTTGGAATCAGAAAAAAATTCTTCATATATATAAACTAATTTCACTCGTTTTTAAAAAATGCGGGAACTGTCCATTACAAAAAAAAAATCCTTATTTTTTTGCTACCCATAAAATGAGTTTTCATTGGTACACCAAAGTAAAAAGATACTGAAGGTACAGTGGGTCCTATGTATGTCTGCATACTCAGAAGCGGATTTAGAGTAAAGGGAAAGGTGAGGTTGCTACGATGACCATTGTTGTCTATTATAGCAGCAATTAGCTGGTGAAATAGGATGGGAGAGGAGATGGGGGGCCTAATTTCATTTGGTGATATACCTATCACCTCTAAAATTAAATGAATTAAATAGAAAAATGACACTCTTATGATAATTAAGGTAATAAAACACATAACCAATTGAGCTTATCCATGCGAAGGGACCTGGGATTATCCGGACAAAATGCGTCTCTAAATATTTTTTGAAAAATCACTATTCTGTTTAAAAATTTATTTATTGAGAAAAGCTTGCGCATATATTTGAAAAATAAAGGGTAAAATTAAATGATCTTACCGAGACTTTTTGTTGAAAAATTTGCTTCCCTTTTCACCACGTGTAATTGTAGTTTTCTATTTTCTCTGGCTCTCCCAATTTAATTCACCGTCATTTCCTAGTAAACTTGCGCTGTAGAAAATCCCTACACTTCTTTCAGATCAAGCTCGAGCTCGACTACTGACTCAAGTCATTGGTTGTATTCAGATTATCTGGCGCCGTCAGAAACACGAGGGCTATAATGCGCCGAAACATTCGTTATTAGACAAGTCAACATACATTTACAAACACCCATCCCTAACACGGGACTCGAACCCGCAACCTCGCGGTCTAGAAGCCAGCACGCTAACCACTATACCGTTTGGTCGGCATGACTCAAGTCATACTTTTGCCCAACACACAAAGTGGACCATTCCTTATAGAATTCCAGTAAATTGATACCCATGCAAGTCATAGAGCCCTCCCCCCTAAAAACACAGGATGTGTAGGACTGGCTACAACTTTAATCTATGTTCTTTTCAAGGTCTCCGAGAAAGGGGTCGTTTATTCCCCAAGAATTGCGTCGCCACGTAGAGACTACAAGGTCATTATGATGGAATCTGTAAAAGAAGAGATGGAGTGTGTTTTTATTGAAATGGATTCTGTTGATTGACATTTTCACGAGTTTGTGGCAAGAGAGCTATTGCTCCACTCACAATAGTTAATATTGTGAAGTTAATAACTGCTTCAATTTGTCTTGCATTTTTTAAATATTTTACAGAAATTCCTAAACAACATTATTAAGTATATATAAGTGGAACCAGGGTTCAAAAAAGAGAGGCCCCCCCCCCCCCTGCACCAGCCGCCACTGCCTTCAAAATAAGAGAAAGGTCACTGTCTGCATTGAGATTTCAAAAAATCAACCCAACCTCCTTTTCTACACCTAAATAAGGAAAATGATCGTAACTTGAGATCTATTTGGACCAGGTATTTTTTCTGAAGGTATTGTGACTAAATCCAGATTATCGGGAACGCAATTCACTCCGATACTTTATGGTTAAGGTGGTGAAAACGATGATGCGTGTGTTGGGAGGGAGGGGGGGGGGGGGGGAAGGGGGGGGGGGTTGTGATTATAACTCGATATCTACTAAATCAATATGAACTGGATATATTTTCTGTAGGTATAGCGACTAAATCCAGATTATCGAGGACACAACTTCACTTAGATGTTTAGTGGTTAAGGTGGTGAAATCGACGATAAAGAGTGTGAATGGGATTATGATAATAACTTGAGATCTTTGGTAATTTGTGGAAGCTATATTCACACCTGGCACCAAAATCAATTAGATATTAAGAAATGGATAAATGGTCAGGATCAGATGGTGTGTTAGAAGCCTAGGGTACCGAACACACTTAAAAACATAACTTATTTACTAAGATGACTTTAAGTTTTAAGAGTTTTAAGAATAAGGTAACATGAGTGATTACAACGTTCTGTAAGCAGCATGTTGTCGAATTTTTCTGAAGTGACTTGTTGCCAACTCCAAAGAGGAAAGTTTCTCGCAGTTCTTATAAAGTTCAGTTCGTGAAATCATTTAGGGAATGACGATTCCCCACAGATCTATTAAACAAATTTGAACTGGATATTTTCTATGAGTATCTTGACTAATACAGATTAATGGGAACACTGAGCAGATTAACGGTGTGGTGACTTGCCTTTCACAAGTCCATTAAACTTTCTACAAGTGCCCAAAGTTTTGGTTCACAAAACCACTTACTTTGGTGACTTGCCTTTCACAAGTCCACCGAACTTTCTACAAGTGCCCAGTTACAAAGTTTTGGTTCGCAAAACCACTTACTTTGGGTTTGGATTCAGAAACTTTTAATTCATGAAATGTCACTCAAAGCCCCGCACCAACAGAGTCCCTGATCTGGAAAAGCAGACGGTTAATGGGCGGAATGAATCAACTAAAAAATACGAAACCAACTTTTGAGAAAAATGACACTTCTCTCCCTATCCGTCTACTAGCCCAGAACTCACACATTTTATCATTTAAATTCTAAGTTAATCTTTTTAAGTAGTTTTAAATATATAATGTGATTTTTATAGTAGGGTTTGGTTCTTGAAGTTAAATACCAAATCAACACTTACTATAACGGGAATCGACTGAACAAATTAAAACCAGGTGGCACCTGGAAATGCCAGACCAAAGCCATTTGGGCCTGAGCAATGACGGGCACTTTAGCTAATATTTTAATAAAAATTACGGACGTTTCATTTTTTAAACAGTTCTGTCATACATTGTTAAGAAGGCAGAAGGCATGCATTAATCTACCAAATAACAATTAGATATTTAAAAAAAAAAAAGTAAAATGGTCAGCCAGAAAAAGTTATGAAATATAATGTTTACAGCCCATAGGCTATCAGTACTTGGCAGGCTAGAGTTATTTCGGAATGATTTCCTTTCATATGGTTGAGCTACTTTTTACCCATTCCCCTGAATTGAGATATTTTCATAAAAACTCTAGCCTGCCAAGTACTGATAGCCTATAAAGAATCCTCCTAATAATCCTAATTTAGCTCATTTAGATTCCATACCTTTGTCTAGCTGATCATTTTACTTGGTGATTTTTTTTTTTTTTTTTTTTTTTTTTTTTGTAACGTATAGATGTCTTTTGGGAGATATCAATTCTTTTTGTGGCGTTACTAAATGAGTAAGATACAGTCGATGAATGTTTTAGCTAGAATAATCATATCGGCGCTCTAATCGCGACAGAAAATAACATGATTAGATATTGTAGAGAGATTTAGATTTGCAATCCAAATATTCTTCGTTTCTTTCACGTAGAAATTCTCCTCACCACATCAAAAAAAATTTCATAAAAAAAATATGTACATTCTACTTTTACTTGAATACAAAAACTTGTAAATACATACGAAAAAATAAATAATAATAATAAATAGGACATAAGGGAAAAAATGCTGCTTTATATATGAAATAGAGGATTGCCAGCTATACATACGAATAGATATAAAAAATTTGCTTCAAAACAACTTTCGCTTTAAGTTTGAAATATAGGATTTGTTATTATTTTAAGAGAAATTTAAGGATTGGAGTAGGTTTTTCGTCTGTGGAATCGGTAATGCAGATGATAAGGTTTCAGGCTAATGATAAGAAGGTGCGTGGTTCAAATCCAACCAGGCGTATTCTGGACTTTATTTAAAAGAAAAGTGGTTTACTAAATACAACTGAAAGTTGAAACATGTGTTTTCAGAGCTTTGCCAATTTAATTGAAAAATAAGAAATTTTTACTTTTTTATAATTACACTGTTTCAATAGTTCAACTTAAAATGTCAAAGTCATTTCTTGAAATTGAACGAAAGTTGAATAGCCGAAATGTGATGACTCGTTTTAATCATTAATTTCCCTGGCTAAAATTCCTAACTTCCGATGTCATTTCTGGGGGGTACAAACCCTCGTACGCATTAATTCATACAAAAGGCACTTCCTCTAATCAAGCTGATAGGAATGAAAAAAGAATGGCATAAATACATTACAGTGTTTAAGCTGTAGGCCTAACTAAAATTCCCAAGTATTGGGATCATTTGCGGAGGTAGTCGAAAAAACGTGCCACTGATTATTCAATTTCTAATCCGATACCTCTATTTCAGCTAAGGTTTGAACTTCCCATAATCTTCATTCAGGGGCTTACTGGCCATATGATTACAATCACAGGGCCGATCAGAGAGTCTATACAAAATGAGCTGGTGCTGTACAGAAGTTGTTTTTTTTCCCCAATAGAAGTAGTTGGGTAGTATATACCAAGATTTATAAATTTTCGTACTACGACGTTTTACTTATTTTATAATTTTTAAGGTTAAATATATATTATAATTTCGGATGTCGTTTTCTAATAAACCTACTAGTTACTATAAACCTAAACATACTTTATTTTGCAATTTCGATTTCTGTTTTTCAGTTTTTGCAACAAATTATCAAAAGTTTATGGAAACCAAGTTCATTCAAATGAGTTATAAATAGTATAGACAAAGACAAAGAAAATTTAGTTTAATTAAACTAATTAATAAAACAATTTAATTATTAAAATCAATTAAAAATATAACTATTTAATTATTTAAATTAATTATTAAATATAAATATTTAAATAATAAAATACAGTAATTATTAAAATGAATAATTTAATTAATTATAGTAATTACTTTATTAATTAATAATAATTACTAAAATTTGATTATATTAAAAATTTCGGCTTGTATAAATCTAAAATCACCTGGCCAAATTTATATCCCAGTACGCCCCTGCTTACAATATGACAAATGCATGTAGCTTTTATAGTTGGCGCTGTAGGAATTAAGCTGAGGGTGCTTTTTTAGCAAAATGCTTAAGAACTTTTTCAATGCTAAAATTAGAAAATGTGGTTTAGCTCTTTTTGCTAAAACATTTAGCCACAAAATTTGCAAAATCTCCGTATTTGTTATCTAAAGATTGACCATCGACCTAAAAGATCAAGAAAGTTTTAGAGTGAAAAGTATTTTTCCAATTGATATTCAGTAAAAAGTATCTTTATATTTGAAGTTAATATCGATTTAATAATAAAAAAGTTTATTAGATGTTTTAAATGAAACATCAAAAGTGGAGGAACTCCTAATCATTTTAGCATTTTTCTAAAATGTAACTTTTGAATTTAGCTTTTTTGCTAAAGAAATTGTGTATGCCAGCTTAAACACTGTACGCTTAATGATTTCTCAATTAGCTTCCGGCCGTAATTTCAAGCTGAATTTAATTGGTATGGAAACTCATCTCAGGGAGATCTTTCATTTGACATATGGCACGTGCATTTGTAGTTTTGCCTTGGAATGTTGACCTCAAATAAACTGGCTGTCTGAACCTTTAAATAAACATCTCGTTTTATTAGTGCAGTATCCCAGGTAGCACAGCGTTATTGGCCAATGTCGGAAATAAGGGTTCTGAGAAGATTGCCCAGTCCATGCCGAATCTCAAACATCATTCCAAAGAACACAATTTTTGTTAAAAAATAAACGTCTCAAAACCACCACAAAACATATTTTTTACCCCTCTGTCCTTTCTTATAACACTATATTTCAATTTTAAAACTCAGCTTCGACATTTCAGAATTTCCATACAGGGTGGTTCGAAACTATCTGTCAAAAAGACAGGTAGAGGGGACGTAAGTAAGCAGATTTTGTAAGGAATGTAGATGAAGAAATGCAACGTTAAAACACTTGCGCGTAAAGAAGTAGTACAGGGTGGTCATAAAGAAATTTTGCCGATGTATGGACCTCTAGCGGCCGTTCCGTTCAACAGATCTAGATGAGATTTCAGGTATAATTATTCAGAGGTAGGAACTTGAGATTCTGTGAATGGCAACAAAATGACGGTTACTGTTATAGTTACAAGAACTCAAAATTTTCAAATGGCAACACTTACTTTTTCCTGTCGTAAAATGCTCAGCGCATGCGAAAACCCAATAGAGCGTTGGAGCGGTACGAGCATCACGAAAAACGGACGCGTCACGAATGCACAAAAAACAGCTCTGGGAACGACCAACAGAATCGACACCAATAACAGAACCCCGATCGCCAGATATTAAGAGTAGAAAAACGATGAAATCGTCTGCGATGGCACCCATGTGAAGTCTATCCTCTGTCATATGCATATAGTGTTGCCATTCGAAAATTTCGAGTTTCTGTAACTATAACCGTAACCATAAGCGCTATTTTGTTGACATTCACAGAATCTCGAGCTCATACCTCTGAATAACTATACCTGAAATCTCATCTAGATCGGCCGCTAGGAGTCCATATAACGGCCAAAGTTTCTTTATGACCACCCTGTACTTCCTTTACTTTACGTGCTAGCGCTTTAACGTTGCAATTCCGCATCAACATTCCAATGCATATCTACATTCCTATATCTACTATACTCAAGCTTCTGGTCACTCCTTGTTAAATACCCTCTCCCCCCACCCCTTCCCTCACTCTTCCTAGCTCTAGGAATCCACTTTTCTAAGCAAACGTTTTTCAAGAGCAGCTAGAATTTCAAAAAAATTTCGAATTCTGTAAAAAGGAAAGCATTTTCAACTGAGAATAAGGTTAAAATTGTCAAACGTGAACGACACAGATTACAACATCTTTCTTATGGAAGCAATCGTTTTGTTGGAAAAGTCATGAAAGCAAATGACATCAGCTACTGTTTCCGATATGCTGGTCTTTTGAATGATGTTGGAATCTTGCGAAGACGATTTGTACTTCGGGTGCCCTTACAAAAAAAAAACATTGTACCTGTGAAATCAAACAAAAAATTTATGCTGAAGATAAGGACGTAGCTAGAGATTTTTTTCTGAGGGAATATGAAATTATAAATCATTAATCATAACAATTCGCTTTGTTATTAATGTCAAATGTATTTAGTAATCCAGATAACGGGTATTTTTTTACATATGTTTAGAAAATATTTATATGAATTTACCTTTTTAAAGAAAAAAAATCCTTTGATTTTTGCGTTCTAATAACAATTAGAAAAATTTCGGGAGGCGATATATCCATTTATCACTCCCCTGGCTACGCGACTGGCTGAAGAAGACTTGGAAGCCGAAGCTGAAGAAGAATATGAAATTTCAACAACTTATATCTCGGAAGCAAAATCGACAGCTAATATACTGAACATTTTTTTTTTTTTTCTACAGCAAATGAGAACAAGAAAATAATGAATTATTTACTCATTGTTGATAGTAAAATTAATAAACTCGACGTAAAATCGAATTGTATTCGCGAAAAAATAACTAATTTCTTCCATAGAGTATAAGAAGGAAATCAAGTTTTAGTTATGTAATTATTTTCCTTTTAATGTTTGATTAATTATCTATTTAATTATTCATGAGAAACTTATGCACTCTCACAATCACTATTTCCAACAATACTACTGCCATATTTTAAAAATAGTTTTTCAAAGAATTTGCATTTATTGAACCATCGGTTATAATGGAGTTATTGTTGGATCCGCTGACGGTTCACTATAGCGTGGTTTGACTGTATCAATTCTGTAAACTTTGAATTATGTATATATTGTATTTTTTCCAGTATGATTCTTTGTCAAACGCTGTGTCAACTTTGTATATTAGTACTGTATTCCGGAATGATTCTGTAAACTTTATCATCTTTGTATTCTGAATTGTATGTGGTTTGATTATGTTAACTTTGTTAAATTAACTACCTATGCTTTGTCTATTAATTATGTAATGTGCAATTTTGGTAATGTCTCTGCAATTTTGGTATTTTCTCTGTATTTTGATATTTTCTATTACTTACTATGTATGTTTTACGATACTATTCTGCATATTCGGTATTTTATGTTATGTATACTTTTTATTTTTTATTTTTTTAGACTTGACAAATCTTGATGGACCTTGAGCCTGTTGTTGATCTTCAAATTTGTATTTGTATAAATATCAAAAGTTTATCTGTAACTCCAATCGGAAATGACTGAATTTTTCCTATTGTAGAAATAATAGTGGAACGCCATTCCACCGCGCTTTTACTTCACCCTTCATATTTGATCAAGACAGATTTGTGAATAGTTTTTAAAAGAAAACGCAGTCAGGAATCGAGTCTATTGCCTAGGGGTGTGGGGAATAACACTGGTAGAGGTCGAGATAGGGCAAGACAGTCACGTACACATTATACGAATTAGGTATATTGATGCATTGTTCATGGAGATAGAAACAAGCTGAGTGCTGAACTGTATTGAAAACAACTATAAACTCTGAAATGTAAAGCTGACTTTAAAGATGTTCAGTAATTTTTAAATTATATTTCTGATTCAAATACGTAATTGTTTTAAATTATTTTTTATTCATTTGTGTTAGATAGGTTATAAGCTATCATCCTAATAAAAATATTTAAAAAATATTTTATTTATAAATTTAAAAATGTTGCGTATTGCTGAAAAAATAGAAGATCAAATGACGCATATATACGTGCATGACCGCCAGTGGGTTAAGAGGCTCCCAAAAGGTTGTCTGACAGGCAACAAGACTGTCACAATTCCCGTCTTTTCTGGTTCTTTTTTAAAGAAGATATCGCAAAGCGAAGAATAAAATCATGCCAAATATTTATAATCTTCTACTCACCTAATTTTTTTCTCATTCTATTGGTAAGTTTCTTAATTTAGAGGTAAGGGAGGGGTATATTTTCCGAAAGTTAGTTATATGCTGTTTTATTATGCAACATATTTTTGATATCCTCTAATTTGTAGCTTTCGATTAAAAATAAGACACATTATTATTACATTATTTAATGCATTTTTTAAATGTATTCAAAATATTTTTGAAGCTTCAATGTTATTATATTCAAAAAATATAATAACATTGCAATCTATTTTTGATATTCTCTCATTTATTGCCGTGTGATATATTATTGAAATCCTTTCATATGTAACTTTCGATTGAAAATCGAACAACGTTACTAAAAGAAAAATGTTTTCTCAAACCAAGGGCGGATCCAGAGTTTTATTACGGAGGGGACGGTGGCGGTTGAATAGCTTAGGTAAATTTTGTTGCTCGTAAATTATATTATACTGTACCATGGGATAACTTAACTTTGATTATACAGAATATGTTACAACGAGGTAAAAAATCTCAATAACATAAATGCGATACAATGGCTGGCTACCTGTGAATTTACGACAGTAAATTAGAGTTGTCTACAATTATTTGATTCAGGATAAATTATTGTTGAAAATGATAGACAGAACAATCTAACAACGAATACATGTACACATTGAACATTTTCTAACTATAATGTGCTTTGTTGTCTTGCTTCGTCCTCGGCTTTTTCATCTCCATTTTTTGGGATGAAAACATTTATAGTAAAAATGTTAAGAGCGGATTTGTCAAATCTTGATTGATTCCATCCAATGCCTGAGAGCATCGTACGTTAAAACATGAGTAGTCCATGAATAACGGAGGGGGGCGATCGCCCCTCCGCTCCTCGCTGGATCAGTCAATGTCTCAAACTTAGAAAAACAATTTCGAATTTTCATTTTTCTTTATTATTTGTACATGTTTGGGTATGTATAGAATCAGCGTGTGTCAAGTTTCATTTAAATCATTAATCTAGTTTCCGCATTACTTAACTTTTAATGTTTCAGAAAAACATCAAAGTGATTCTGCAAGTGTTCCGTTTCTGACCTTTGTGAACACTATAAAAAAGATTTTTCAAATTAGGTGAACTGTCAAAGTGCGGTCAAACTGATAACTCATATCATAATGACACAACGTGATTAAAGAAAAACGTCTTCTCAAACTTAGAAAAGCCATTTCAAAATTTAGAAAAATTAAATTTTAATGTTTTTCATTTATATATGTTTGGGTATGTATTGAATCAGCGTGTGCAAAATTTCATTTAAATCATTAAAGTAGTTTGTTAACCTTTTAATGTTTCGGACTAACATTAAAGTGATTCTGTAAATGGTCCGTTGCGAACTGTTAAAGTGCGGTCAAACTGATAACTCATATTATAATGACATGACGTTATTAAAGAAAAACGAACTCAAACTTAGAAAATCAATTTCAAAATTTAGTAAATTTAATTTTTCATTTTTTTTCATTTGTGCCTTTTTGGGTTTGTATTGAATCAGCGCGTGCCAAATTTCATTTAAATTATTAAACTAGTTTTTGCGTTAGTCAACTTTTAATGTTTCGGACAAACGTCAAAGGGATTCTGTAAGTGTTCCGTTGCTGTGATCTTTGTGTACAATGTAAAAAAGATTTTTCAAATTATGTGAGCTGTCCAAGTGCGGTCACACTGATAATTCATATCATATTGGAAATAAATCCACTAATAATTAAAAGATAGGGATTGTACTGTTTTTAAGTCACAAAATTATTCAAATTAAAAGTGACAACGTGACTTGTCTTTTCTCGTAAATGGGCAAAAAGAAATGTTTTTATAAAATGCATCTTTATCATCTGCTTATTTGAATTATTTTTGCATTCATAGAACAAATTGAATGATCTTTAATAACATACTTCGCTGAAACAATGTATTGAATTCTTTTAATTCTTATCAACTGAGAGAACAATTTGCAAACAAAATTGTTTTAAAAAAATTAGAACAATTCAAATATGCAATCCGTAAGTGACCAAGGGAGGAAAAAAAAAGTCTTTTTTCCTGTTTGGTGATTCAACAAAAACAAATTCGAAACTCCAATGAAAATAAATCCTGTTTTCTTTAAAAAAGAGTATTAAATTCATCGAATTTATTGTTTTCAAATTATTTCACTTACTTCAATGATCATTTATAAAAATAAATGTCGACTAATCTAATGTGGAAACGTCTGTGAACAGCAGATTAATAGCATTCTCTCGAACTCGATCCAAATGTAATCTTACCCTTATAAATAATAAGTCACTATTCAATAATTAAGATTGTGCTGCCATCTATTATTGAAATTTGAACTATATAATTCTAAAACTCTTGAAAAAAAGTTAGGATATATCCTGAACTATATAATATATTTAAACAAAAGGAGAAAATTAAGAAAGATATAATCCTTTCTAAAAACGTATAAAAATAAATTATTGGTGTTAAATGTGAACCAACTTTTTAACTTCTAATCATTTAAGATGTTTACCATATACACTTTGTTTGTATCTAAGCATTCTAATTAAAATATAAGATTAGAATAAATCAACCCAATACCTAAAATATATTTATAAATTATTTTTAACCTGTTTAATTTAAAATTTGTTTTTGAGTATTTATTTTCCTTTTTTATTTAAAATTCTTTCAACTTATTAACTTAAAACCGAAATAATTGTATACAAAGTAATTTTATTCTAATTTCAAGGGGTATTTTTCACCTTCTAAGTTAAAATCGTCATTCTGAAAAAAATACTCCGAGTACATGTGTTTAAACTATTCTTTCAATTAACATTTGTATTTTAATCCCTCTATCAGATAAAACATTAAAAAAAAATTTAAAGAGGATAAATACCAAATTATACATTGTTATTGTTCCTCTAATTTGGTTGGTTTACTTTTTATTTTATTATAATTAGTAGCTTCCTTTAATTAAATATGGGTATTAACTTAGAAATGGGCATTGAACTTTTTAATTAATTTATAAAGTTTAACTGATCGTGCAAAATTAATTAAATCGATAATTTTAAAATTAACTGAATTTATTAAAAGCAGTGTAAAAATCATATAATTCAGTAAAGTAATGCAAAAATCATGTCAAAATCAGATAATTCATATACATTTTTAATTAAAAACAATTAATTTAGGAAACTGCTAGCCAACAATAAAAATGTATTTATTTATTTCATGGGTTATTGAAAATACATAAATAAATTTTGTTTTAAGAATAATGAGATTCTAAATTGTATTCAAGCAATTCTTATTTCATTCATTTTAATATCATGTACTGAAAAACGGACTTTTAATTATTTATTTTTCAAAACTTTAAGTGAAATCAAAATTTAGATTTCAATGATTTTTTTTTTTCTCTACTGAGCAAAAAATTCATGAGAACAATCGCAATTATTATTTCCCCCCCCCCCCCCCTTTTTTTTTGCTCTTATCAACCACAAATTGTTTTTAGTGAGAGATTAAAAGTTACAGCAATAAATTGGATTGAACGTCATATTGTTTGGATTGAACGTCATATTGTTTTGATCCTTTTTTCAACTAAATATTCAATTTTTCTTGAATCATAAACCTCACAGTAATTATTTGTGCTTTTTGCTTGTGTAAACAATGCTCATAAACAAATGAAAATATACACATTCTTAAGCAATACCAAATTTGTATTTTGTTTTATTCAAGCTTTCACTGTGTAGGACATTTTTAAAAACAAGAAAAAGGTAAATTACGATTAGGGGTACACTCCTATTATCCCATACACGAACACAGAATATGAGTATTTACTTATACTTGTACACTTGACCGAATTGAATATATTCAATTCTATTTATCTGTTCAATTCTCTAAGCTGTTTATCGTTAATATACAGGGTGGTCATAAAATAACTTTGCCAATATATGGACCTCTAGCGGCCTTCCCTTTTAACAGATCGAGATGAAATTTCGGGTATAGTTATTTAAAGGTAACAAAATGGCGCTCACGGTTACGGTTATAAGTTACAGAAACTCAAAATTTTCGAATGACAACACCAACTTTTTCCTGTCTAAAAATGCACAGCGCAGGCGAAAACCCTAAAGAGCGTTGGAACGGTACGTGCATCACAAAAAACGGACGCGTTATGCACGCACCAAAAAAAAAAAAAAAAAAAAAACGAGCTCTGCGAACGGTCAACAGAATCACGATTGGGGCACATGGAGGAAATTTGCTCATAAAAAACCGGTAAAATTGCCTGTGGTGGCAACCATGTGAACTTTGACCTATGTCATATGCAAATTTCCACCGTGCCCCTCGTCTGTGTTTTTGTTGGCTGTTTTTTCAGAATTGTTTTTTGTGCGAGCATAACGCTTCCATTTTCTGTGATGCACGTACTATTCTAACGCTTTTTAGGATTTTCGTGTGCGTTGAGCATTTTACAACAAAAAAAAGTAGATGTTGCCATTCAAAAATTTCGAAATTCTGCTTTTATAACCGTAACCATGAGCGCTATTTTTTTATGATTCACAGAATCCCGAACTCATACCTCTGAATAACTTTACCTGAAATCTGTTGAAAGGGACGGGTGCTAGAGGTCCATATATTGGCAAAGTTATTTTATAACCACCCTGTACATATATGTATATTGACCATAAACAGCTTGCTTTCAAAAAGAAGCCTTGTTATTATTAATTTATCAAAGCTTTAAAATTTAAATAGTTATTAAAATTTAATTGAAATTCAATAGTTTAAAATGTCTTTGAGTTTAAGAAAACAAAGTAACGTTTCTCAAGTCACGTCCTATTACATATTCTTGACTAACTGAAGTATCCGAACTGCAAAGTGAAGAGGCTTCATTTTTTTTTTTTAAATCCTTTATATTAATTTCGATTCTGTGAGTCGATGGCGGAGGCCTAATTAACCCCCTTGCCGTCATCCAATCTGTCTGAAACTTGGCAGATAGATTCGATGGCGATGAAAATGCATAATATCACATTTTAGGTCTGTAACTGTCACTAAAAGATCTCATTTAAGGAATACTAATAAACCAACTTGCCGTCATTCAATCTCGCAAAATGGCATTTAACCGATTATTGAAGAAACTCTTTCCTGTTGCTAAAATGTTTTTTAATAAATAAATAATCAAATTGTTTTAATCAGAATAAATAATTAATATTTGGATTAGAGTGCATAAATTCACGTTCATTATTAATAAATAAATTTTGAAACGTAATTTGCCGCCATTTTGTAGATAGAAATGCTTTTGATATTTAAAATTAGATGCAGCCACCAAGCACACGCTGTTTACAGAATCGGCGTTGTGTTAACGATTATAAAAATTGGCAATTCATATAAAGAATTTAGATTAAAAACTTTGTTTTTACGGATTATATTATTTTCACAATTGTCCATTGCGCACGAAGGTCAATCGTTCAAAATTGCGATGTTAAAGATTAGACATGAAATTTTATTAGTTTGGGAATGGTATTAAATCTTAATGCATTTACAACAACTGCAAAAATAATCCATGGCTGTAAATATTATTTAAAAAAAAAGGAATTCCTAACTTTGCAATGACATAACTGAAAAACCTTAAGAAGCAGAAAGTACCATTATTACCAGTGAAGCCCATTTTCATTTGGATGGATTTGTCAATAAACAAAACTGGTGAATATGGGATACTGAAAACCCGTCTTGCAACACCACAAAAGTGACCTTTTGAGTTGTGCTATCCCCTAAAGGGAATACAGTGACAATGCACCTTGATGTAAATTGATGATAAAGTGACGTTTCTTCTAGGGTAAGTACATCACGCGAAATTTTGACTCCCCCTCCCCCCTCTCTCTCGTCATTTTTTGGGTACCATGTCCCCTTAATGTAGTTTTGAAATAAACTCAGATAAAATAAAGTCCGACTTTTTACAGAATTACTTTGATCAATGTGATTTTTGGTCATATGATTTGTTCAGATAAATTAAAATTAATTTTTTAAATTTCACATTAAAAATATAAAATTCTATCAAAAGTTTAATTATTACGTCATACAAGTAATTCCCCCTTTCCTCTTCCATATTGCAGTCCATCACGTTGACCAACCCCTCCCTTCCACTCTGTGCATAAAGTAATTTATGTACGACCCCCTACACGAAAATGGAAAAAAATTGTGGAAAAGCAACCAATCATTTCCCATTGTTTCTACGAAGAAGTTCGAAATTATATACCCTTGTAGTTTAATTTAACATATGTAGTTTAATATAATTGAAAATATTTCAGGGGGGGAGGAGAGGGGTTGAACCCTATAAATCCCTTACCTGGGTAAAGCCCTGTAGTAATAGATACAGCACAAACAAATAAATGAAAATCAAATCCATAGAAACAACTCCTGATTTTAATGGGTTGAAATATTTCCATGCTTAACTGTAATAAAAATAGTTACGAAACACAGAAGAGTAAGTTACAGTATGTAGTTTAATGTAATTGAAAATATTTCGGGAAGAGGGGGTTGAACCCTGTAAATCCCTCCCCTAGATACGACCCTGTAATAACAGGTATAACTCAAACAAATAAACAAAAAACAAATCAGTAGAAACAACTCCTGATCTTGATGGGTTGAAGTATTTTCTTACTTAACTGTAATAAAAATAATTACGAAAAGCAGAAGAGTAAATTACATTATGTAGTTTAATGTAATTGAATTTTCGGGGTGGAAGGGGGGTGGGAACTCTATGAATCCCTCCCCTGAGTACGGGCCCTGTATTAACAGATATAACACAAGCAAAGGAATGAAAAACAAATCAATAGAAACAACTACTGATCTTGATGGGTTGAAGTATTTCCTTGCTTAACTGTAATAAAAATAATTTCGAAACACAGAAGAGTAAATTACAGTGTGTAGTTTAATGTAATTTCGAGGGAGAGGGGATTGAACCCTATAAATCCCTCCCCAACTCAAGCAAATAAACAAAACAAAATCAGTAGAAACAATTCCTGATCTTGATGGGTTGAAGTAAATCCTTGCTTAACTCTAATAAAAACAATTACGAAAAGCAAAAGAATATTTTCGTGAATTTAACGAGTGTTTTCATATCACTCTGCCTCACATCGACTCTCACATTTCAGTAAGTGATTCTGTAGTTTCTTAAGAATCAGTTTTTTAAAGGACATTGAAGAAAATCTCATACATGTTTGGAGTCTATCAACGAAGCAAGTTTATAGGGCGGAAATTGCAGAATGCTTTTACGTAGGCGTGGTTGGGAAATGCGAAAAGGCGGTGGAAATTGAGGGCAGAAAACGAAAAAAGAAATAGAAAATTCCTTGTGGTAAATACTAGAGTAGATTTTTGTTGTGTACAGTGGAGATTCTTTTCTCTATTTCTTTTCCGGTGGAAAGTGTGAAAGAATCAAGGTCTTATTCCTCGTAAGAAAATAATATAAAAAGTAAAATCTTAATGTGCCCGATTTCGCAATGCTGGGTAGATTTTTCGCTGTGTTTTTTAGCATTCATTCAAAACAAATTGAAAGATTTTAATAATCAGCTTTTAGTTGAAATAATTAAATTCTAGAGTAGGAACTCAGACGACGAGTGTTCCGTACTTGCTCTGGAACACCCCTTTTATTTGTCTGATCGTCTCTCTTTATCTGTCTATCTAATTAAGTTCCAGTGTCGGAACTCAGACGACGAGTGTTCCGTACTTGTTTTGAACCTTTTACTTGTCTGATCTTCGATTTCTCGATCTGTCTATCTATCCATCTAAGTTTTTTTTTAAATCTTAAATAAATCACCACACTATACTTACTTAATATTGAAGAAAAATAGCAGATAAAAAGGTAATGTTGTATTTGTATAAGTTAAATAAATCTGAGTGAAGTGAAAAATACCTTCTGGGAAGTATTTCAAGTGAGAACTGCTCCGCATTTTGCGTCTCGAATGGAAAGTAACCTTCCCATCGTTGAATAAGCTCTCAACATAATCCTCACTTCCCCTGCCAAGCCTTCTGTGGTGGTGTTTTTTCTTCCAATTTTTTTCTTTATAATACAATTAAGTTTTGTAAAAAAAAGGGAGAAGTCGTAAAAAAAAAAAACTCAAGTAAAATGGTCAGCCAGAAAAAATTATGAAATTTAATGTTTGCCACCAAGCTAGCGCGTGTAATTTCTTTGGGTTACTTGTACACAATGAACTAAATGGAAATTATTAGGAGAAATCCCCATAGGCGTACTTGGCAGGTTAGAGTAATTTTGGAATAATTTAATTTTATATGCTTGAGCTACTTTGCACTGAATTGTGATTAATTTTATAAAAACTCTAGCCTTCCTAGTACTGATTGCCTATGAGGATTCCTCCCAATATTCCCAATTTAGTTCATTTTTTACAAGTGACCCAAAGAAATTATACGCGGCTACTTGGAGCCAAACATTAGATTTTATAACTTTTTTGGGTTACCATTTTACTTGGCGTTTTTTTTTTTTTTTTTTACAATGTCTAGGTGTTTTTTTCTACTAGCTGTACTAGCTGTAACTTGAGTACAAAAACATGATGTTAAGCATACAAATAATAATAATAATAATACTTGCTTTAGATGCGAAATAGAGGATTATCAGCTTTACACCAATAAATAAAAAAGAAATGTGTTTCAAACCAACTTTCACTTTGAAATATGAGAATATGAAAGAATGAGAATATGAGTTTGAGTGAATGAATATGAGTTTGAAATATGAGAATTGTTATTATTTTAGAGAACTCTGCAATCTTTGGTGGTGCAGTCTTTAAGATGTCAGGCTAATGATTAGAAGGTGCGTGGTTCATAACCAACAAGACGCCTTGAAAACTTCATTTTAAACTGAAAAGTGGTTTTCTAACTCAAAGTTGAAACACGTGTTTTCAGAGCTCTGATAATCATCCAATAATTGAAAAATATACAAATTTTACTTTTTTTTCTAGTTACACTGTTTTAATAGTTAATTTAAAGTACGAAAGTCATTTCCTGAAATTGAGCGAAAGATGATATCCGAAATCTGTAATGACCCGTTTTAAGCATTCATTGCCCTTTCTAAATTTCTCAACTTCCAGGGATTCCTTCATTTCTGGGGAGAGGGAGAAGGGGGGGGGAGGGTAATCCTCGAATGCAGTAATTATACAACTGGCACTTCCTCTAATAATGCTGAAAACAATAAAAAGATTGGTCAAAATTCATCAAATAGTTTTGGCCGTAGCCGTGGCTAAATTTTTGGTCACAACCAGAAGAAAAAGAATCAGAAGAAGAACCAAATTCTGGTGACTTAAGGTGTGTTTTTTTGCCTTATTCGCTTATTCAATTTCAACAATTATGTTATTTTTTATCTAATCACCCGAGACAACACGATGGCAAAAAATCAGCGTTCTAGCTATAATAAAGGTTGAGCTGTGAGGGGTCGAAAACGAGCCTAAACTCGGTCAACATAACACTTGCATGTCTGCCGCTTTGGCATTGGACTTGGCGGAGGAACACTGGGTCTCCTTTTACATTTGAAAGAGAAAGGATTCACCGTTGAAAATGGAGATCAAATTCAGCAAGAAATTAAAGATTTTAACCTTTTCCTACAAGGAGAGCCGATAATTTAGAACTGGTTACATAATATTTTATTGATCTGCTTTACGAATACAAGGATTCGAGGCTTTGAACAAATATGAGCGTTGGGAGAAAACTTGGATGCATTGCAGGTGCAGATGGTGTAGTGGGAAATCCACACGGTTGTTGCAAGAGGTGCAGAGTGGGCGATTCGGACGTAAGCTTATTTTAAGCAATATGTTTTGGGGAAGAAAAGAGTTTAAAGGATTTTGAGTGTTTTCACTTCCAGATGTCTGGATGGATTCCAGAGTCATAGAAGGAGGGGGAGGTGAAGAGGTAATTTGCGTGAAAAAAGTATTTAAAAATTTTCAGAATTCATCAAATTCTGTGCTTCTTTTCGTCTTGATGCAGTCCATGTTTTTACAATGCACTATGGAAACGGTGAAGGTAAGGGAATTACTCGAAGCGCGACAGCAAGACGGTAAGAAAACCTCGTTCCAATGAGATCGGCATAAGAACTGTTAGGAGTCTATATTTCTTGATAAGGACTTGACCTCTAAAAAGCCAACCTTTCTGTTGTTGTGCCCAATCGTTTCAATCCACACCATTTTTATCCGACAGGGATAAGAATAGGCAAGTGATTGTAAAGGAATTGGTAACGTAATAAACTAACTCACTATTTGCTAACTCACTATTTTGGCATACGCATGATGTTGCCTGATGGCACTTTTAGCAGTGTTGGTAAACTGAAATAAAGACAACGAAAAACTTTTCCTCACAAATAGCTCAAATAGTTCTTTCAACTAGAAGAATTGTCTACTTTTGATATTTTAACAAAAATGCAGGGCTGACTCTAGGGGGAGGGACAAGCCGGGCCCCTGTCCGGGGCGGCAACCTTAGGAGGTGGCAAATGGGCTGTAAAATTAACTAGTTTATCAAAAAAATTATTAAACCAAGATTCATTTGAATACTTATGAAAAATTTATAGGTGGAATTAAATAAAATTTGCTTTTAAAGTGCTATACGAACTCTTAAGTATTGGTACCAACTCACTTAAAAAATCCTCAAGCATGAGAATGACATAAGAAGGTTGAGATATGTGGTTTTAGCTAAAAACACGTTTTAAAAGATGAGTAGAGTTTTCGTATATTAAAGACCAAATCCAAAACAGAACCAAAAATACAGAGCAATATGGATAAAATATAAAAATATTTCAAGGAAACCGCTTGCAAGCATAATAAACTACCCCTTGAAAATGGCTTAAAAATTCACAAAAAAAATTATGATTTAAAAGATACTCCTCAAAACGACTTACTAAAATATTGTAAAGATCTAGAAATGTGTTAACTAATGTAAATTCATCAGATATAAACGCGCTGGACCTGGCAGACGAGATAGTATCGGTTTTCGCCTTATTAAATAAAAAAGAAAGTCCAATCGAGATTTTAAAAATAATTTCAAAGTTGGATTTTGCTCCAAATTTCTGTATAGTTTTAAGAATCTTGCTTACTCTCGTAATGAGTGTGGCAAGTGGAGAAAAAAGTTTCTCCAAATTAAAGTTAATTAAAAAAAAAATTATTTTCTACAACTACCGAGGATTGGATTAAAAGTGAGAAAAAAAAACACTTTTAAGTTTGACTGTATTTTTAATAATTAGGTTTTTATTTTTAGTAGTTCTATAATTTTGTTTACTATATTTTTAATCTATACATTTTAAAATTATATACTAGATTTGTGTCTTTTCTTTTTTTCTGTGCAACCTTAATTTCAATTTAGTGCCAAAATCATAAGTCAAGAAATTTGTATTTTTGGCAAATCAGAAATTCAACATTTTTAAAACAAAATTTTTTTGCTCGCGTTTAATTTGACTACTAAGCGCGGGAATGATTTATGTTATCTCTTTTAATATTTGTTATAAAGGGGCGGCATTTTACCTTTTTGCCCGGGCGGCAAAACTGATGCTAGCGCCAGCCCTAAAAAATGTCACCGAAAAACAATTAAGATAGAAAAGGCCCCTTTTCAAATGCAAGATTCACTGGAAATGGTGTTTGACACAAAGTTAAATGAATTAACATTAAATATAGAAAATCTGGATACATTAATGTTAATATTGTTTTCTAAAAGTTATTTTTTATCATAAATTAAAAAACAAATTTCAAACAATCAAATTTATAAATCAAAAGAGGAAAATTTTGTTTTATGTAGTATTGCATTTTACGATCACAATATGTAATAATATCCTTGAGGACAATATCTGCAGCATTATTCGCAACTTCAGAGTCGACATTTGCTGATCTCACAATAAATTCGTCAAGACTTCCTATTAATTTTTTCTCTCTGCCTTTCAAGAAAGCTTGTTTTTTGCGCTTTTAAAAGATGATATGGTTTATTTGAATAAATACACTATGAGATACTTAACCCCTTGACATACAAATAAAAGTTTGTGCAGTGAATATACACGGATTATTTCAGAGATCATTGCCGACTGATGAGTTTGTCGATGCGATTTTTTTATTGATACTGTTGAAAGAGGAAAGCATCTTCACCAGTCAAACAAAACCGCATTGATGCTGCCTGGTGTTCAGCGAAAACAGTTCTTGACGTCTCCGAGACGTCATTGTATGTCAAGGGGTTAAGACGGTTCAAGATCAATATAGTTTGATTTTTATGTAAAAAATTCCTTCATGCAGATTATAATATAAAATATATTCACATGGCTTTTGTGAAACAAAATTTATAGGTTAACATCCAATGGTTGGTTGTTTTCAGATTATCTGGCGCCGTCAGGGAGGGGGGGGGGGGGTACGAGGGCTATAATGCGCCGCAACATTCGTCATTAGACAAGCCAACATACATTTACAAACACCCATGCCAACACGGGACTCGAACCCGCAACCTCGCGGTCTAGAAGCTAGCACGCTAACCACTATACCGTTTTAACCTTTAACTGCTGTAAGCGGTCCAACAGACCGCGAGTCATTTTTTGTAGAATGCTTCCACCTCCTAAAATATCTCATCTTTGACTTTTATATAAATTTTTTTGATACTATGTTTCTTAAACTTTAAACTGAAGTTCATAAATTCGTTTGGCGCAGTATGGACCATGTGTTGCTCTTGCGCAAAAAACCTCAAACCACCCAACCACAGCAGTTAAAGGTTAACATCCAATGGGCCCCCTGAAATCATGAGCCCCAGGCCCTGTGGGTGGGTTGGTTGTTTTCAGATTATCTGGCACCGTCAGCAACAGGAGAGCTATAATGCACCGAAACATTCGTCATTAGACAAGCCAACATACATTTACAAACACCCATGCCTAACACGGGACTTGAACCCGCTACCTCGTGGTCTAGAAGATAGCACGCTAACCCTTGTGGGTGGAACAATGATATCAGGGCCTACTAATCAAGATAAATCAAAATGAAGCTGTTCATCTGTCTTATTTTATTTCTAAATCGTAATCTTGTAATAGAACCTTTTGGTTATTTCTCTACAAAATCGAAAAACAGAATTTTGATAAACTAATAGTCATTAACTTTCTTTTCTTCTTCCCTTCTTTGTAATGCAGAGGTCTAAACCAGGGGACATCAACTGCGGATTTTATTTTGCCTTTCGGTACAGGAAAGGCTGGTGAATGTTTGTAAACATGCTCTTAACCAATATTCTATGATCCTCAACATATCTCATTTTGTTGGGTTATATTTGTTTATTTCTCACCATTGATGCAACGTAGGTTGTTTTAACTAGCCCTGAGGGAATCTTTAGAAAAAATTAGATGTTTGCCCTTGAAGCTTTCCTTCTGGTTTTGACCCCTTTTTCTCAAACACAATATACGTTGCTTTCTGACTGTGAAACTTAAAAAAATAGTTATTATGAAATTTTCAAAGTATATGCACCGGTATACATTGTGATATTTGAGCCCCTGTTCCCTTTCTGAAAATTTTTAGTCATTCTTAGGCCTACGTAGGTTTCGGTTAAAATGGACCAATGAGAACACTTGTTGTGGTTCCTTGGAACACGAGGTGGTGTTTCCATTTAAGGTTTGACATTACGGCATAGTAGGACGGATGGGTTGATAGTGTGTGAGCCACACCTGTTTATTCCTTTAAATTTATTTTCATTTCAAGTTTGATTTTATGCTTTTATTTTACTGGAAATATATTTAGCGTTTACTTTCTGATAATTTGATAACATATTTGTGAAGAAATATGTCAGTTTTTCATACAAAAACGATCGAAAGCATTCTAGAACCTGTGGCCCAACAAGTGAGTTGTTTTCTACTTTTGAACTAAAACAAAAAAAAAAAGCTGTTTCCACATTCCTGTCCTGTCCGCTTAAATTTCTGCGATCTTATTCGATCTTTCCGAATTTCTTATTGCAAAAATTTGGTCACTAGTATTTTCTAGTTTTCATTATTTCATTGAACACGAAATTTACAAAAGCAATATGTATTGTTGCTTGCTTTCACTCAATTAAAACTTTGTTATATTTATTTAATTTATTTCTTGAAACGTGTTAATGAAAGCTTAATTTTAAATTGAGATGTTACTCGTAAATTTTTCAATGAAAAAATGAACGTATAGAAAATATGCAAAACTAAAAATATCGTATGTTGGCTTCTAATATTTTTATTATTACATTAGTGTATTTAAAATTTTGTAAATATTACAATTAGTTTTAGATTGTTAAAAACTTAAAATTTATTTTTATCAAATTTAAATTGCTTATTTTTTTAATAAGTTATTTTATTAAGCAGTCATTAGTAAGCAGCCAATGCATTTTCTTATAAGACTGCTTATTATGCTTGTTAAAAAATTTTCTTTTTTTAAGAAAAGTATATTAAAAGTAAAATGTTATAATAAGAGAGCATGACAAAGATTAAACTCATTAATCTAAACATCAGGTACTTCTACTGCAAAACTCGAGTACTTTTTAAGATTGTTGTAAAAACTTTATTAGTGTTCCTTGTCCCAAAAGTAAAGAACTGATTATTTATAGAATCAATTCTATGTCTGTTTAAAAGAGTAAAAACTGTAATATTATGGTGGAACCAATTAGAGGATTTAAATTAAACTTGGCACTACAACTATTTGCTACTCAAACATATAATAAAATGGAAAGTTTTTATATTTGATAAACTTTTTTCCTTTTAAAATATTGCTTTTAAATTTTTTTATATGTATGGCTATGGTTTGTTTTAATTTTTGAATAAAATATCTTGAATACTGTCTGAAAATACCTGTCTTTGTCTCCTACTCTTATTCTCATAACTTACTTGAAAAAAAAATGTGAAATAGGACTTAAAATAGGTCACGTAAAAATATTTATTTTTGGATTTAAATAAATATCTAAAAGCTTGTATGTGTGTGCAACTGGTGGTTAAAATTTTAAAATTGCAACCCCAATTGGCAATGTTCGCATGTCTAGTTCCAACCTGTTTTGTTTATTCACATTTGAAAATTAAATAAAAAGTAGAGAAAAGTAGTAACATTTCTATGAAAAAAAGTGTAATTTGGGTGTAAATTATTCATTTACAAAGAAAATTGTTGTATAGTCCTAAGTTTTCTGTCGGGCTTAAGTCAAACTTCTTGATGGCCAATCCCGACATTAGGCATCATTAGCTTGGAGCCACAATATTTTATATCTTGAGTTGTGTATGGATGTACTGCCCAGCTGTAATATATAACTCTCCAGATATTAAATCAGAGGGGCCTCTGATGATAAATTTTCTGCAAAGATATCTTGGTAGACTTCTAGTGTAGTTTTTGATTTCAGAAGCTTTTGTTTCGGTTCCTTTAGCAGACTGCCTCAAATCATCAAAAGGCCACCATCAAACTCTGATGGCTTGAGAAATAGGATAGTTTGTTCCAAACATCATGCCAGTAGTATCTAAAATAACAGCTGAACTATCGAAATTGAACTTTTTTTCATCTGAAAATAAAATATTGCCATTTGTCTCCAAAATCAACATGCTTCTTTATGAACTATGGGTGTGTTATTTCATGCCTCTTAGTTAGAGGTCATTGATGTATCTCTGTACTAAATTGTATGTTTGGGTGCATTGGGCAAAAGCATTTTGACAAGCTTCTGGTCGTAATTACTTACCGAGCTGATTCAAAAGACTTTGGTTTAATGAATTTCAAGTTCTTCCTGCACATGGAGCATACAGACTTCCTAGTGCTATAGTTCTGGATTAAACCATTTTTTAAGAGGTGAATCTTCGAATTAAGACACATTCACTTTGCACAAGATAACAATTTTTCCTCAGATAAGATATCTTTTCAAAATGTCTCCTGATTTGTATTTGGCAGTTGGAATAATAAGCTTTTGACTATTTATATGTTTTTTACTGTAAACAATTGCCATATTTTGTAAGCTTGCTGTAACATCTAATTTTCCCAAAACAAAAGCAAGAACTTGTGGGAGAAACAATTGAAGCATGAGTGAAAAATAGTTTTAAAATGAATAATGTTTGTATACTAGTCATTGAAAAATTTGAAAAAATTTAATTTTGAAAAAGAACTCGCTTCTCAAAAATAAGTTTTAATCTTAAATTTCTATATTAATATTTTAGTCTCGAAATTTGCTACACATTTATTTTTAATAAGAATCTGTTTGTTTGAAGAAAAAAAACTTTATGCATTCTACATAATGATGGAATTTATGTCAAAAATGGAGAGGGAGGGGAGGTTATAAAGCAGCGTTAGCCACTACGCTGGGCGGATTTGGTCCTCGAAAGATTTTTCTGCGGTCCGCCAGCACCACAGAATAAAATATTTTACGAAAAAAATCCTGATATGGACTTCTTTTTTTATATAATTGTAATTTATTCGAAATAATATATGTTATCTACGTAGAACAGAGTACATCCACTACGTGCTGGAAGAAACTATATTAAAAAACTTTCAGCAAGGGGATTTTCATCAAGAATAAATACAGGAATAACTTAACCGAATCTCATTTGAACAATTTATTAAAATTGACTGCAACAAATACTCAGAAAGGCATCAACTCTCTCATAAAATAAACTGAACAATTTTGTACGCCATCATCTCACAATTGAAATGGACTAAAACAGAGTAATCTGGAAGTGCATTTTAAATACTTTTATTAATAGTTGGATCAAGTCGCGTTGAAACAAAGATTAACTTCTTTTTTAGACTTTGATTTATAATAAATTAAACTATTTTTTTTTTTTTATTTTTTGAAAAAAGAATCAAATATCAATTTATTTCACTAAGAAAAAAAAGCAATATTTTTTCCAGTTTTCTGAAATGCTATGTATTGTTAAATCAATAATAATTAAAGATGCATATTTTGGTGTATCTGGTCCACTGAAAGCTTCAACATAAGTCATACAACCCTAAAAGTTAGGGGCAACCACTGGCGTAAAGGAAAGTCAAACTGCTGGTAGAAATTACAGAAAAAAAGTTGGCTAGAGAAGCACTGCCTCTTGTAGTCAGCGGCACTGTTACTACACAAAAATACATTTTATTGTCACCAGAATGTGTCTCTGGATTTTACTTTGGAGTTTTCTTCACTTAAGTTCAGTTATGAAAATAACTTGTTCTATTAATCTAATAATTAGTTGCAAAATAATATAACTCATAAAAACTAAGTTTTTATTATAAATCCTTTATATGCATTACCAATTTTTATGTGCAATTGCAACTTCTTGAGTTAACATCGAGTTTTCATCGTGTTTGACCACTAAGCACTAAAGGTCCATTCCAAACTATTTACTACTTTCTTTTTAGCCAACATCAAATTTGCCATCAACATCAAATCTATCTACCAAATTTCAGCTTGATTGATGGCAAATGATTTATTAGGCCTCCTCAGATTTGCCCGTCAGCCACAGACACGCACAAACAAATTCAAAGTTAATAAAAAAGATTTAAAGTAATAAACTTTAAACTATTAATATTAGTGTTCTCTAAAGTTTTATACCTGATAATGATAATTCCAAGCACCACCATATGACAGGATCTGCCAGCCCATAAGAGAGAAGAATATAGAGAATTGAACTTCGATCTCGTGGAGAACGGACATGTTTTCGAAGCTTCTGATGTTAAAAACCAACGAACATTCGACCCCCCCCCCCCTTTTTCGAACTTGTGATATAATGATAATTATGTAATATATTAATGTTTATAGATTTAGCTTACTATGGATTTTAAAATATAGTTTTTAATTAAAAGATTTCTATTGATTTTAGGTTTCTAGGTTAGTAATTCTTCACGAAGAGGCTGAGGATGGAAATGCTATGCCAGATTTATCCAGACCTGTTCAAGCCGTTAGTAAAGCTGTTGCTAATTTAGTGAAGGTAACAAGATAGATGAATATCTTATAAATTTCACAGTGTTATATTGTGTTTAAAGTAGTGTTTTCCAAACTGTGGGTCATGAACTAATTTTTGGTGGATCGGAAATACTTGAAAAGTGTTTATGTGAAAATTTAAAATCAAGGGGGAAGTACCGAAAAGGGGGGGGGGGGGGATTAGAAAATATTAATAAACTGCTACCTAGACAATCATCCTGTGAGACATTGCAGTTAATATACTAAATATTGTTTTTTCTGTTTTTGCAACTTTTATACTAAAAAGCCACATCGGTAAGCAAAAAAATCTAAACGATGGCTATATCTTGTATTATAATTGATGAAATAAAAAAAGTCAAGTACTATTGTAAATTGTGGATAGATTTGAATTATTGTATATAGGGTCCTTTTTTGTCTTAAGAGATTGTCTACATATTTAAACTCAACCAAACTTCGAAAAGTTCAATGGCAACCCCATAATATTATACCATATTTAGAATTAGCTTAAAAAAAATGGTGAAATACAAAACTTCATAATTTTCCAATAAGCGGTTAGATATTTAAATAATATCAAAGAATTGACAAATTAATGTTAAAAGAAAAAGTTGCTTTTTTTGGCCATAAATTCTTAAATAATAGTATATTAGTCATTTTTGTTTCAAACAATAGTTTGTTAAATGTCAAACATCAATAGCTAATTAATTTACCAAACAGTTTTTTAATTATTAATAAATAAAACAAGTTTTAATTTTTTTTTTAAATAGAAACGTTTTTTTTTGCTTTCATTAGATTCATCATGTTTGAAAACCCATTCAGAATTTTTTATTCCATTTTGAGTCTTGGTTCTCAATAATGCAAAAATGTAAAAAAGCTCACTTTAAGGGGCCGTAATAGATTATGTCTCGAAGCACGCAAATGTTCGATTCTTCCCCGCTTTAAAGTAGGTGCCCGAGATTGCCCTGAAGATTGGCCAAAGAATTTTCCCTCATAAGTAGCATGTTTCTCAACATTATAAACTGAAATTTGGTAATTAGGGTAAATGAAGTATTCTAAATCGAATGAAAACATAAAAAATAGGATTTTATATTAAAATTTTCAAAGATAGTTAAATTTACTTAGTAAACAGCCCCCTAAAAAAAATGTTTGTTCCAGACATATAGAAAGTTATAAACAAAACATTTTGATGCAAACTGCAAGATTCTATGATGATTAGAACCGATTATATAAGCCATCGTTCGAATTGTTTTTTTGTGTACTGTACATGCTCTCAAATCACATATAAGTAGTAAATTACTTTTAAAAATTTGATATGAATTTTATAATTTTTATTAATTTGAAAGCATTTATTAATTTTTAATTATAATTTCAATTAAGTTTTTATGATTAATCAAAAGTAGCATTGAAAGCAATTAAAAATACTTGCTTAATGGTGGGTAAAATGGTGTAGTAGAAAAAGTGGGCTGCAATCAATAATCAGTTTTCTAAAAAGGTGTATCCCGACATTTGAAAGATTGAGAATCTCTGGTTTAAATTATTGTTTTTACTGTATGCAACTATATAAAATACCATAGACAATCCAGACATTTTTTAAAAATCTTTCCATGCTTTTTTTTTTTTTTTTTAATCAACAATTAATGATAACTAGATGTTTTAGTTTTTTTCTTTTAGCAAATATTGCTGATTTTGATTTGAGGAATCACAAAGCATTTATTATCCTCAGTTTAATTTGCTTGCTTCTTTAGAGGTGTCTTATATTGTCTCCTTGTATATTATCTTGATCAACAACCCACCTTTTATTTGCACTATGCTTTATCCAGTGCTTATTAAAATTGTAGTCTCTTTAATTTAAATCATTTCTTTTATTGCAAAAGTTTTAGCTTGGCAAATATGCAATTTAGGGATGGTTCCCCTGCTCCATCCACCATTTCTTCTCCAATCTGCTCTAAAACATCTTGTTTTAGTTAAATTGTTCCAAAACTGTTTTATTTAAAAAAATTGGCGTTGAAGTAAATTAATTTTTTAAAAAATCTGGCTGATCCTGGTGCTTAATATAGAAACATACTTTTTGAAAAGTTTTGCAATAATTAGTGTTTTATATTTTGACTATACTATTAATGTATTTTTTCAACAACTTGCTGAGTTAGAAATTATAAAAAGTAAGCTGCTTTGAAAAAATTATAGTCTACCTGATGGCTGTGTGGTTAACATGCTACCCTTGCATGCTAAAGGTGCAAGATTCAAATCTTAGGATAGCATTTACATTTATTGTCATTCGAAATCCATGTTAATCTGTGGGTTCTGGCCTGATTAGCTATTGTTCACAAAAAAAGATTGTTGAACATACAAATCAACCAATTAATAAAATTATTAAGTGTTCTGTAAAGGAGGTATTTTGTTTTTGAATTCACAATCATTGCTCGAATTTGGTTATTCGATTGCTGATCTGTTCCAATTTAAAAATTTTGCTGTTTCAAAAACCTGGGTAGTACTCCTATGTAATAATTAATGCTAAAAAACATGATTTCATGTACTTCCCAAATATTTCTTCACTGGTCTGACTCTGTCAGACTGGTTTGGAGATTAGAAACAACTACAACAGCATAGTTCTTCATTTAATATTTTTTTTTGAAATTCTCACTTAAAAGCTGGAAATTTGTTATTGGTATTTTGCTAAGTGAAAAAAAAAAAATCAGTTATAATGCACTCCAAATTATCAGGAGTGTTAATTTTTAATGGTATCTAAAATGCAACCCTAAATGTCACATATAGATTAAATGATTTCAAAACTAAGCATTTTTTCTAAAATTTAAGAATATTTTTATAGGTTGGGCGAGAAACAGTGAATTCCAGCGATGACCCAATATTTAGGCAAGATATGCCCACTGCTTTGCATCGTGTGGAGAAAGCATCAAAACTTCTTGAAGAAGCCTCTACTCTATTGGGACGTGACCCTTATTCACAACCAGCGAGAAAGAAGCTTATTGAGGGAGCCAAAGGTAATTTTTAAAAATATTTACTGTACCTATAAATACATAATATTTCAAATATGTCAAAAGACAACTGAAGCAAATGCATGAATTCTGTTGTAATTGCTGGTTCAATTTGTTTTACTTTATTTTCCTTGATTTATATACATTTGCTTAAGGGAAAAGCTTAAATGTTTTCTTATGAAAAGCATAAGTAGAAAAAACTACTTAATCTTACCAATTGCATAAGAAGGAGAAAAAATAGCCTTGGTCATAGTTTGACCCTGTATAACTACATGCTTAGTTTGTCCATTTAAAACTCAGATATATAAGAGATATTTTATGCAATTGTTTGTATAATTTGGAAAAAATGTAGCTGATTATTTCAGAAAGAATCTTGATAGTCTATTGCAGTGGTCTCCAACCCATTAGCCACTGCCCACAAGTGGGCTGCGAGTTGCGTTGTACTGGACCGTTGGTACTGGCTGAGTATCAAAGTACCTATAAATTAAATATTAAAGGTGCTTCAGGGGTAAAGATTGGAACAATCGAGTCACTCGATTGTTAGCAACAGTCGAATTGATTTATTGTATTCTTCGATGGTGTAACAAGTGAATAATGCATGAATTCAACAGCATGTCTAGAAACTATCCTATTTCAATCCAGATATTGACTCTCTCGTGAGAAACAAGAGAGTCAAAAATCCTATTAACTTTTTTCTCTTTTTTTAACTTTAACCACTTGTTATTTTAATTTTCTTATGAATACAATAAAGTTTCTTTCATTATAACAAATTATTGTTTAATCCTTCTTGTGCAGCAGCATTAGCCCCTAAGTGGCCCGCAGGCCGGGTTTGGCCTGCGAATGATTTTTCTGCAGTCCGCCAGGACCACAGAAGATAAAAAAAAAAATTTCACGATATGGACTTTTTTTATATAATTATAATTTATCGGAAATAATATATGTTACTATGTAGAATAGAGTACTCCTAAACCCGAAGAAACGATATGAGTCAACTTGGTTTTCATTAAGAATAAATACAGAATAACTCAATTGAATCTCATTTCAAAAATTTATTAAAATTGACTACAACAAATACACCAAAAGACATCGACTCTATCATAAAATAAACTGAGCAATTTCGGCCGCCAAAGTCTCACTGTTGATATTGACTAAAACAGAGTAATTTGGAAGTACAGTTTAAATTCTTTTAATAAAAGTTTGTCAAGTCGTATTGCCACATTAAAACAAAATATTCCTTTTTTTTTAGACTTTTATTTACTAATAATGAAATCTATTTTTTTTTTAATCAGTTGAAGAAAAAAATCAAATATCAATTGTAATTTTATTAAGATAGAAAAAAAATTAATATTTTTCTTCAGTTTTCAGATATGCTACATATTGTTAAATCAATAATAATTAAAGGTACATATTTTGGTGCATCCAGCCCGCAAAAAGCTTCAATATAAGTCATACAGCCCGCAAAAAGCTTCAATATAAGTCATACAGCCCGCCTCTAAAAGTTAGTGGTGCACGCTGTATGTTTTATTAATTAATGAAGTGCACACATATTCTATTAACTAGTTAGACTCAAAGTCTTTTTTTATCTTTTACCAATTTACAAAATAGGCAGTCCACCCAACTAAAAAGGTTGGGAACTGGTGGTCGATTGTAACTACCTATATTTCGTTTCTTTTAAAAATAATGTATAATTATGATAGTAGTGCCACAATAATAAAACTCTTGTTGACCTTTAAACAATACTATACTAATATACAATCATGTCATATATTATCATTTCAACAAAAAAATATTGTTACAAATTTAAAATAAGAGATATTGAGTCAAGTAGCATTAAAAATGTTTTTAGTAATTGTAATTTTAAATTAAAGGTCAATGACATTGATTAGGACTACTTCTGAAGATGCTACTCAATGTAAAAATATTGGCATCAAATCAAACAATATACAATGACTCCTTTTTTGTACTATAACTTTAACACTATTTTTAGGTATTTTGCAAGACACATATGCATTACTTTTGTCTTTTGATGAGTCTGAGGTGAGAAAAATTATAAGAGAATGTAAGAAAGTGCTAGATTATTTAGCAGTTGCTGAGGTCATTGAGAGTATGGAAGATTTGGTTCAATTTGTTAAGGTATTTATACTCTAAATTTCAGTTTTATGAAATTATATTAAAAGTTTAGTCCCCTTTATATTATTCAACCTTTTTATCTCTTGTAATTTTCATGACACAGTTTGGTCCTTTTATTTTCATTGTGCCAAAAATTCTAATCGATTATATTATTGTCATCGATTTAAATTGTATAATATTTCAAACAATAAATTGCATAATTTATTCATGGATTTATTGAAATATATTTTTTATTGTTACAAAACGATAAAGGGGGAGGGGGAAAGGAACACTTATAAATCACATCTAAAGATCGCCTAACTCATTAATTGTTGGATAATGCAAGAATCAGTTGAATATTTTGAATGAAATTTACCATGCAGCCACTTCATAAGTACATACTTATGTATTATTTTATTAACTAATTTTTAGAATTCTCTGTACAAAATTGAAAATTTCTGCATAATTCATAAGCATAAAATGAAAAAAAATCTGCCATTACTTCTGATTGCTTTTTTCAAAGTGTATATTTAAATTTTACATTATCAAGAAAATCTTTGATGATAAATTTTCTCATAATCATTTAAAAAGTTATGTGTGACTTTTATGAATCCAATGTCAAGTAAAACATGCAAATACAGTTGCAGATGTTATATGTTATAAGTCACTTCAATTAATCAAACGTTAGTTTAAAAGTGCAAATTTAAATGTATATTAAACAACTAATATTCTACGATAACCAACAAGAGCTAGCTCAGGTTGACCAAAACGTAAATATACGAGTACACTGTGAAACAGTTTACTGGCAAAAGTTAGCTTCAATCATTTTATTTTCATCATATTTCATGCTCTAGACTGCTCTAATTAAACTGCTTACATTATAGTATTGGGTTATATTAAAGAACTTGGGTTATATAAATTTCTTTTATTGTAGTAGATTTTTCTTGCAAGTGGACCATCCTTTTTTTTCTATATATATATATTTTTTACTACATTATTCTTTAATATGTAAGTACATACATTGTTTTAGGTTGTGAAAAATATTTTTATATTTTTCAAATTAAATTTTGTTTTTTAAAATTCAGTTTTTAAAAAAAAAAATTTTAATGCTGAGTTTATAATTCAGGTACTTCACATCTTACTGCTATAGTGATGTGTTCTATTTTGTCACAAATTATTTTTTTTTATCATGTTAGAGGACAGAAATATAATTGAAAATTGATGGGTTTGTAAATATAGCATAAATATTACTGTGGGATGATTTAAACTGTTTTCTGATGTGAAAAGAAAATTGTTTGCCAATTTCTACAGGAAAATATTTTGGAATCCAAGATTCAGACATCAGCAATTTTCATTACAATACAAACTGTTTTCAGGAGAAAAAGATAAATATCACTTTGTCTGTAGATTTCTACCAATATAATTCTTCACTATAAAAATAACAAATTTCTGTACCCATCTGTCAAAAATCTCTAATATTTAAGTTTTCTGTATAAAATTTCTAGCATGATATATTTGTGCCTCGTAACTTTAACATCAACAGTTCTACATCTAATGTGTTATTAAATTGCCTTTTTGATGGTCTATAATTGGAGTGTTTTCTTTGTACAAGAATAAAGTTCTTGCATATTTGTTTATATTTTATTATTACTACTTTTAATTCATAGGATTTAAGTCCATGTTTGACTAAAGTGTCTAGGGAAGTAGATGCAAGGGAGAAAGAGCTAATACATCAAGCACACAGAGATATTTTAATTCGATGCCTGGAGTCTGTAAAATCGCTGGCACCTATTTTGATTTGTAGTATGAAAATATTTGTCCAGATTCTAAGTCAAAGTAAGAATTTTAGAGAACTTGTTTGTTTTGTGAATGATGTCTGAACATAAATTTATTTTCAATTTACAAGAAACTGTATTTTAAATAAAGATTTATGTGTAGAAATGTTTAGTACTTGTATTCCTTGTTTTGTTAACTTAAAATATTTTCCTTTGAAGTTGCTAAAATTGTTTAATTAAAATTCCTAAGTTTTATTTGAAGGAAAAGGTTTATCATAATTAATGTTTAGAATTAATGTCTTACATTAATCATTTTATGAAATTTTCCCTCAGCCTTATGGATTAAAGTTGATTTTACATGGTTATGAATTGAGTTATAAAATTTGTGAATATTAAATTATTCAATGCTTGTTTATATTTTCTCAAATGCATGTTTAAGGATTTAAACACTTCTGTCTAGATGGTAAAGGAGTGGATGAAGCTGCAACAAATCGTAATTATCTTGCCCAAAGAATGACTGATGAAATCAATGAAATAATCAGAGTTTTGCAGCTCACAAATTATGATGAATATGAGTGGGATGCTGATAATTTGACAGTGATGAAAAAAGCTCAGGTATAAAATGTTTACTTTTTAACTTTACTTTTTTAGTATTTCTCTTTGTCTTGTTGTTCCGTCATTGAATAATGTATTATAAACTGAGTTAGCTGTTTATAATACATTATAAACAGCTGTCGGTGCATTCTAGATTAACATTTCTCATAACTTTTTATTATACTTAAAAATTAACACAATTGGAGTCGTTAAACATTCAGTAAATTAAATTTTAAAAGTTTAAAGTGTTATAATATTTTAATGTTAAAACATCACATTCATTAGATGAGATAATTTTTTACATTAGTTTAAATTATTAGTTTAAAAAAAAAATAATTAAAATTCATAAAAATTTCTAGTTTATTTGGAAACTCTGTAGGCTTAATTTTGAACAAGCAATACAAGTTTAATATGTGGCATACTCTTATAATGCCTGGTTTTTATCAAATTATTCTATACTCCTTACATGTGTTGCTAATAAAACTTAGAGCCAATTTTATATTTTAAGATCTCTGATAATTAGGAGGCTCTCTCTCTCTATATATATACACATCAGTGTTTTGAAATTTGCCGTAGTTGATTTTATCTCCCTACTTTTTTTATTAACAATTAGATTTTATTTGTTGTTCCTAAATAACTACCTCTATGCACTTCTCTTTTTTTGACATTAAGGAGGATATGTGTAAATGACTTTCAATTATTGTAGGGTTCATTGATTGTTTTAATTTAGCTGTGTTTAAAAAAAAGATTATAAAGAATGTGCCAAAAATTGTAAGATATTGTATTGATAAAATATGCATTCATGCAAATTAAAATAATTGATATTACAGCAAATTCTTTAAACATTATAAAACCATGTACACAAATTGAGTTTCAGACAAAACTCACGTAAAGATCATGCTAATAAAGCACACACTGCCATGTACTTTAAAGAATGCTTAACCCTTTGAAGCATAGTGGTTCCACACAGAAACCCCTTACTTAAATTTTTATTTCTATACGCAGACTGGTTTTACAGTAAAGCCACATAACATATCATAAATAATCTAAGTAATTTTTCAATTTTGTATGACCTGAAACAGAGTGCAATTTTTTTATGCAGAAAAAATTTGATTAGGTATGTCATTTGTGTTCACTGTTACATTGTGATATCATAAGTTAACCACTTACAAAGTTAAAATAAATATTTTTTAGCAAAAAAGAAGTATACTCCATCATTTTTCTACACATAGAGACAACCCATTCCAAATGTCATTAAAATCGGGAATAAAATCGAAATTCATTCTTCAATGGGTTAAGATGGATTGTATGTTATAATTATTATAAAAAATTAATGTTTCTCTAGTTAGAAAAAATCAGGTTAGTGTGGCTGCTGAGCTCTTAAAGGTTGAAAGCTAAACAGTGACTAAAAATATTAGGAAACAAATATTCAACTTAAAATTTTCAAAAACATTTGGATATTTGAGATAAATTAATGATAATACACTTTCAATTATACCAATTTTAATATTCTTTTAATTAAAACTTTCATTTGAAAAATATGTGTTCACTTTAAAATATGTGTATTTTATAAAATTAATAAGGATAATAAACAACACTTTTGAAGATTTAGCCTTAAAAGTGTAACATCCTTTTGTAAATAAATGCTTTGATGTTTAGGAAGTGTTAATTAAATATATTTTATAGAATGCTATAGATGGAAAACTAGCTGCTGCTCATGATTGGTTAGAAGATCCTACTACGGTAGTTGGAGGTGTGGGTGAGAAATCTCTTCGGTATATTATAGAATATGCACGCCGTATTGCTGATCGGTGTCTTCCTCCTGATAACAATGCCATTCAAAAGATGTGTGGGGATATTACTGCTATGACGAATGCTCTCTGTGAACTAAGAGAAGAAGGAAAGGTATAATTTTCCCCCTTAAGATTATAAAATTATTTTTAAGTTGCATATGTTACAGTCAAACTTTTCACTAAAAGTAATTAAAAACAATTTTAGTTGATTATAGTCGGACATATTTTATACAGCCTAATGTCCCCTATAATTCTAAATGCATTGAAAGTATGGTTATTTAAGTCTTTCAGAATCATGATTTTCACCATTTCTTTATGAAAAGTAATGCATTTATTTTAAACATTAAAAATACAATAAGATAAATCCTATCCTAGTTTAAAAGTTTTTTAAACATAGTTTTAAAGAACATCTCTTTTTATAACTACTTTCTTAGATATGAACTATTCTATAATATAATGTTAATTAAGTATGTGTTTATTATTCATCTTGAATTTTAGGGTACTACTCCTCAAGCAGAGGCACTTTCAAGAGGAATTAGTCAAAAGCTTAGAGAACTGATTAGTTTAGTTAGCCAAGGCATAGCAAATGTAGAGAGAAGTAGTATTCAGCAACCAGCTCACACCCTTCGAGGACGAATGGAGCAAGCCCGTGCATATTTGGCTAACCCATCATTTAATGATAATGGTTTAGGTGAGAAAACTCATGTCCATTTAGGTCAAAATTATATTTAGACAAAAAGGTGCAATTGATATTGCTTTAAGGTAGTTGAAGTTAGTTTCGCAACTATGATCCCATTTAAAGAAAAACTAATACTTATTTATATCAGAATAACAAATCTGTACATAATACTGAAGATATCAATAAAAGCTTATTATAATAAGAGCTGTAATTTTATCAGCTTTTGTATTAATTTCTTTATCGATAGCTTAACATGGTGCAGAGTGGCCACAGAACCTGGAAATTAGGGAAAATGTCAGGGAATTTTTTTAAATGTTACGAAAATAAGGGAAATTTTCATGCACGTTTTTCCGTTTATACATATTTTGCTGCCGTATACTCGCAGATTTGTGGTGGAAATCATTAGAAGTTTGATGTTACAGAATAATTTAAACTTTTCATTACCACCAAAACTATTTTTAAAAAATTGGCATGTTATCTCTTTAGTATACATGTTCTATTGGATCAGGGTGTCTACACATCTGGAAAAACCATGACAAATTGGGGAATTTTTTTAAAAAGTTTGTTGTAAAATCAAGGAATTTTTTAGAAATTTGTCACGGAAATCAAGGAATTATCGTAGAACTTTGTTCCTGAATTTTGTGACCACCCTGTACTAACAATGCCCAAATGGAATATATGCTTTAATCCAATTTTTCTAGTTTTATATTTATATAACATTATGTATCGTTTATTTATATAATTAGTTGGTTACTTGTTAAGAGTATAATTTCTTAGAAAAGCTACCAAGTAGGCATTTTTGTAATGTTTCCCTCAAATTAAAATTTCTAAACATTATGCTTTTGATTTTTTCAACCTGATCTTTGTTCTGTAGGTTATCAAGCTATACAACTGATTGTTGAAGATGGAAGAAAGATCGTTAATAGCTGTCCTCCTTCAGAGCAAATGACAGTACAAAAACTTTGTTCAGAAACTGAAAATCTAAATCGCCAACTTGCTGAAATGTGTCGTCATGGCCAAGTGAGTTTAATGTAAAGTTACAAAGATATTATGTGTATTTTTAATTCTTCTAATTTAAAACGGCATATCAGTCGTACTAAAATTAAAATATTCATTTTTGAAATTTTACATTGTGTGTCATTTTTAAGTAATGTGGAATAAATCTGTGCTAGTTTTGTATTTAGCTTGTAATACTATTTTTTTTAATTCTTTTGTTTATGAATATATCTTTCATAAACAAACTTTGTTTATTTCAAGTAAGTTTAAATATTTTTAGTTCCTTATTTCTCAAGCTAATTTTTTCAGAGATATTTATAAATTTTTAAGCTTTGTATGTTGATTAAATAAAATTTGAAAAAGAAGCACTATTAAAGTAGTGTCCAGACCTATCAGACAATAATTTGCACTTGTAGGTCCACTACCACTTTAAATACTTAGGTGTTGATCGGTTAATTTATTTGAGAATCATCAAGGATAACTAGATACTATCTATCATTTTCTCGTTTGAAAGCATAAGCTGTAAAATGACTGTCTTGTGCTGTAAAATGTGCAAAATTTTATTGCTTGACCTTTTTTTGCAAATAATAACAATGCCTTAATTTTTATATTTTAAATACTTTTAGGGTAATAGTTACCAAGCTATAACTGTTGCACAAGCAATATCAGGGAAACTACAGGAATTGAAAAATAGAATACAAGAAACAATTGTTGGCAAGGTAAGTAGATTGATGAAGATGATTATTTACAATTTGAACTTGAGTATGTAAATTAATATTTCAAAATATATTTAGAATTATAGTTAGCCAATTAGTTTCTTAGAATCAATTTCCGAAAATAGTGGGTTTCGTTAGTTTTATTTTGAAGGTTGCCACAATTTTATTCATTCCTTCATTGAAGAAAGTGAATTGGCATAGTTGTAGAAAGGAGATATTTTTTAATGTGATTTGTTTTTAATTCTTTCGCTGATTCATTCAATAACTTTCCACTTTTTCGACAACCCGTTCATGTGAGAATTGTTTAAGTCGGTGCTTTTTTAACAGTGAGTCTCATAATTAATACTCAATTTGACTCGACATTGCGTCAGTCTGTTAGTTTCACACTTTCATGGTCTTTTAATTTCCATGCACATTTCCCACGTTTCAATACAATTCTAGTTTACAGTAATCTCTTTTGACGACAATTCTGGATTATTTCATTTGTCATTTTCTAAACGTTAAAGGTATGTGCTAATCCATCTCTTTCTCTCTCTCTAATCTTTCAACTTAACTCAATAAATGTGTTGACTGCATCTTAAAAGACTGTTTCCTGACCAGGGTTCCCACGGTCATTGAAAGTCATTAAAAGTGCTTAATATTTTTGAACTGGTTTTAAAGGCCTTGAAAGTGCTTGAAAATGCTTTGAGGTGCTTAAAAGTCCTTGAGAATACTTATAGGTCCTTAAAAGTCCTTAATTTTTGCAGATGTTATGTGGCTAACTGCAAAATTTATAAACATACAACTCGGACTTGCTATCCTCGCGTGACCGCCACTTATTTGCACCGTATCAAAATTTGCCGACATATTTGTATTACGCATCCCCCAATTTGTAACTTTTTGGACAAAATATACTTTATTAAAAATTTATTTATTGATATGATGCCTGAAAACAATTTTCAAAGGTCCTTGAAAACATTGATTAGGTCCTTAAAAGTCATTGAAAAGTCATTGATTTTCATTCTGTGATTTGAGTTTGAGCCTTGCTGACTTGCCACACTTCCTAAATTTATAAAATCATGTGAACATTACATATTTATATAGCACTTGAGTATTGGGTGATAAAAGAAAAAAATTTCAGGTTGTCAAAGATTTTATTGATGTAACGACACCCTTGAAACAATTCACTGATGCTGTTTTATGTCCAGAAGGTAAGAATTTTTCTATTAATGTGAAAAGACAATTACAATTTAAATATTTTGTAATATAGTTAATGAATATTTAATTTCATTAACAACTGAATCATTAATTGCCAAAAATGCTTGTGTATATTTTATGAAATTGTTCATCTGGTAATTAAAACTTAATTTTTTCCAATAATATTTAATCAGATTTTAAAATAATAAGTTCCACAGCAAAATATCCCAAAAAGTTATATATTTTTATTTTTCAATTTGGACAAAGAAAATGACAAGTATGTTTTTTATTGCCAAACCAACTACTATTAGCTTTCTCAAAAACAGTTGGAAAAAAAAAAAATTGCAAGTAATTGGAAAGATTAAATTGTTAAGGGCTCTGTCTACTTTAAATGCATGAAAAAAAAAAACGCATTTTTATTAATTTTTTTTAAGAATATTGTTATGTTTATTGATATAAAACTAGTTAGGCTTAACAAAAACATTCGTAAATTACTAGAAAAATAAATGATTGATTTTAACCACTTTTTTAGTGTGAAAATGCTAGATAAACAGGAGTTCTCAAAAAGTAGGTAGGTGCGCTGTTGAAAAAATCTGAACAACGGCCCATCTGAAACAAAAAAATTGAATGGTTTTAGAATTAGTGTGACAGTGGCTATATCCTGTACCTCTAATATTAATTTATATGCAAAATAACAAAATGGCGGGGGAAAAAGTGTGTTTTTTTGCATGTTTTTTGCCAAAAAAAAATAGCAAAAATTGAAATTTTGCAATAATTCTGGTACGGGATATAGTGATAAGTGTACAGAATATGTGGTTAAAATTTCATAAGAATCAGTTCAGTAGTCCGAGATTTTTTCAACAGTGCACACCTACCTACTTTTTGACAACTCCTGTTTACTTGGCATTTTCACACTAAAAAAGTGATTAAAATCAATAATTTTTTTATTTTTTTTTTAAATTTACGAATGTTTTTGTTAAGCCTAACAAGTTTGATATCAATAAACATAACAGTATTCTTTAAAAAAATTAATAAAAATAGCATTTTTTCATGCATCCAAAGTAGACAGAGCCTTTAATATTTCATCTGAAATTCTAAGACTTTTAAAAATTAACTGTCATACGAGTCTCAGTGGAAGTAATCTTTTTAGATGCCCAGTAAAAAAATCAATTGTGAAATTGAATTATACAAAATTAAACAGTGGATAGTTCATACTGGGATAGCTTGCATTACAATACCGCACACAGATTACACAATCACCTCTCCCTATTCAATTTTTCGTTTATTCAATTTTTTTTCCCTTTTTTTTTTCTAGTGATATTACTATGTTGAATAGTAATGCAACTAGAAAAGTAAAAAAAGACTTGAATAAACGAGAAAAAGGGTTGAGATGCATGTCATCTTGGATTCTGTGAGAAAATAATTGTTGAAATTATCTATATAATTTTCAATTTATCACATATATTGCAAACAGAAACATGAATATTTATCAAACTGGGTGACTTAGTGTCACTTTTTGATGTTTTTATATAGTATCTATATCTAATGTTTGATTGAACACCAAATACAGCAATGATATGCACCTTGACTACTAGTTGATATGTTCAAAATTAATCTTTAATCTAAACAAATTATTGTACAATCTTGACGCATAGAGTAGTGACTTAGTTTAACTTCTGTTTTCTCCATTGAAACCTATAAAAATCTGACTGTGAAAGATGTTAGCTTTTTGGTGTCACATTCTGCAAATTTTTTTTTATCAGAAACTGAAAATTTTTAGAAACAAAATCTTAGCTCATAGAAATAGCAAAAAAAAAAAAAATAACCACACAGATATAGCCAAAAATTCTGACAACATAATTCAAGATGCTTAAAAGGTACAGAATTGTGTTTTTAAGATCTTTTGTAGATGTATATTTTTATTGTGGGTTTAAAGTTTATGTTGGTAGTTTTTGTTGTGTGATTTTTATTATGAGTTAATTTTCACTACAGGTGCTCAATTTTTAAGGAAGTTTGAAAAAGTTTGTTATTTCTTTTCTTGCTAGTACTTAATATTTTAACACATACAACTTCATTTTACAGTGCATTTGTTTTTGCATCACACATAGGACTTCAGTTATTAAGTTAGGTTCTCTATCTGTCATGGAACCATCTCTTAAGTGCTCTATTTGACTCTCTGGCTATTAAAAACTAACCCATTGTAAAGCGAGAATCTGTTGAACTATGTTTAATTTAAAATGAATTTCATGCTTTAGCGACTTTCTTTCCTTAAAGTTTATAGTTCTGAACAAAATCTGTGAGATCTGTAGATGGGGCCAAGTCTGACACTGTTGTCTTTGTCTTCAAAGTTAGTAGATGAGATGATAATGACAGATTGTCTGACTGCCTGTTGAAAGTTTTCATGATTTTGTCCTTCTTGATAACAAGTGTAGAATGTTTCCTCTTGTAAAACCCTGGGAGGCATTTCCCTCTTGACGCGTAGACTACTTTAGGTTGTGCAAAACTTTTGGAAATTTTCTTAAATAAATCTAGCCCATTTTAATCACAAACTCTTCATATAATGCAACTCATTTTTTCAGTGTTTATTAATTGAAATAAAATATATATATCCTGTTGTTCTAAATTTCAACTGAACTGCTAAATGTGTAAAGGGGTCATGGTCAAATGGTTTTCAATGAGACATGACCCATTTTGGCACTTAGAGAAAAACTTCATTGAAATTTCTTTCTTTCAACTACATTTCTTGATATTTTTTATAAATACTATATATAAGTAAAAACACACTTTTAATATTGCATGATTGGGACAGATTAAGCAAAATCCAGTGTGTCATGGATATCAACCAGATAGCCAGGCCACTTGAGAAGTACTTCACTGTCTTGCTTTGGTGGAAGAGGGAGAGATCATCTTGGGTTCCGAGCAGGAAAGACGCAGGCCTTTGAGCTGAGATTCTATTAGTCTTTTGGCTTGGAAAATGTTTAGGCACAGGCTTAACATTTGTAAACTAAACAAGATGAGGAATTGTAAATAAACTTTGTTTTGTAGTGTGTTATAACAACGTGTTATAATTGCCTCCTTTAAAATATTAAGATAGATTCAGGAAAATCCATCACAATGATTTTCATCATGAATTATGAACCGTGACAATTTACTTGCAAAAGGGTTTCCTGGCTGCTTTCTTTTTTTTCCTAACTAAGGTTTCTTGTTGAGCCAAATCATAATTTTCATCATTTTATTGCTATTAAGTGTGTATAAATAGATTATGTTTTTCAAGTATATAAATGTAGAAAAAATATAAACTTGCGAGAGAGAACAGGAGAGATGTTTACGGATTTAATTTTTGTAAAAAAAATATGTTAACACATATTATATGTTAACACATGTAAATGTGTTATATATGCATTATAATATGTTAACACATGTTATATGATGTTTTTAATATATATGTTAATATATATTAAAAAAATATGTTAACAGATTTAACTCGTCCATCACACTAATTTTCCATTAACTTCTAGTTGAAAATGAGTCATTTGAAAGTAATATAAATTTAATGAAGAGTAAATTGTGAATAAATTCACAAAAACATTATAATCAATGAGAAATAGAACCTGATATGAGATTGCAATCAAGTAGCCTTTAAATACTGTTGAATGCAGAGGAAGCCATTATTCTGAAATAAATACATTTTCCCAAAATATGTGCCTCTGTAGATACAAACCTTTATCCTGCCTGTTTTCTCCAATCTGTGCCATAAGGAGCCGATTTAGTTCAGGAAAAAAATTAATTTTAAGATTGGAGGTCTCTAAAAAAGAAAAAAAGAGTGGGCTAACATTGGTAGTTAATCTATCGAACAAAGAAAACATTGATAGAAGAAGAAAATTGGCCACATTTGTGAGAAATGGCAACCCCAAATCTAAACTTATGCACTCAGTCAAAAAAAAAATTTAAGAGATACTGAAACAAAAAGAATTATGCATATAATTAAAAAAAATTTAAACTTTTTAATGTTTATGTAAATCTGCTTATTCCTATCCAAACAATTTCATTAAGTCCTTGTAGCCCTCCCCTGTTATAGAATAATATAGAGCAAGATTTTCTGAAATTATATATAATAGTAGAAATTTAGACTGTTACTATATTGAGGGATAACCATTGTATAACTCTTCTCTCCCTTCATTCTAAAATAAATATCTTATGTATATTGTCTAATTAAAATTAGGTTCATTGTGATTCTATTAATGTGTACTTATGAATTATAAAATATTACGATCCAGGTTCTTTTTATTAAAAAAAAACTTAAATATTTTATTATTCTTCAAATCACATATAATTTTTTAATACTTAAAATGTATTTTCAGGTACACCTAATCGGGATCTAAATTTTAATGATAAGGCTCAAGTACTTAGTAATTTTTCACAACGCATTGCACGTACTGCTCGCAGTGTAGCTACTGGAGGTTCAGCAAACAAAAAACTTGCAGAAATGTTATTAAATTCAGCCAATCAGGTACTTGAAACAGAATATTTAGATAACTGTTTGATTGCATTAAATGCGTTTCGGACTTATAATTCATATTTTTGCAGGTTGAGAGCTTAACTCCTCATCTCATCAATGCTGGACGAATTCGAATGTCTTATCCAGATAATAAGGTATTTTATAACATATATATATATTTTTTTTCATCTTTGATGTTATATTTTTATATAAGTAAATACTTATATTCAATTACTGTAAATTTAGTCAATAAGAAAAAAAAATTAAAAGTAATTGATGTAAGGCATTTTTTAATTTAAAATATTTGTATACCAAAAATACAACTTAATATTTGTTGTCTGTCAAAACTGGCTGTGTAAATAAGAATTATATTGGTTTGTAACATATAAGAAGAAAAGCATTTCGAATTGATTTTTAAAGTACTATTTACCTGTCGTAAAGTTAATTTAACATGTTTTGTTGAATTCTATGACTCTTAAAAGGGATAATTTTTTTCCAATATGTGTTTAATATTATTGCTAAGATTTGTTAGAGTAGACATAAAAATATAATGTGTTCTATTATTTACTTTGTGGTTTGGAGTATGTGTAAATGATTTTGTTTGCAAAATAAAATCTTTAATGAATATCATTGTTAGAATTTAGCACTTATATGAACTTCTGAAATAAACATTAATTTTGTGTTATTACTAAATATTCTCTTTGGAAACCCAAGGCTGCAGATGAACATTTTGAAAATCTCAGAGAGAATTATGCTGAAAGTGTTAACAAAATGCGAGCATTAGCTGATGAGGCAACTGACACCATTAGCTTCATAAAAATGTCTGGTATGAAAGTTTGTTATTTTTTGTGATAGTAAAATATCTTTTGATAAATGCCATGATAAACGACATGCCATGTTACTTAAAGTAAATATAATGTAAATATATGTATCATCAATTTAATTTGTAAGTTTGAAATTATAAAATTTATTGTTTTCAGAGGACAGTATACTAAAGTATACCAAGGCTTGTGAAGATGCAATTATTAACCGTGCACCAGAAAAAATGGTTGATAATACCTCATCCATAGCTCGATTGGCTAATAGAGTTTTGATGGTTGCAAAACAAGAATCTGACAATTCTGAAGATCCTTATTTTGTTGAAAGAGTTAATCAAGCTGCTGATTTGCTACAATCCAGTAAGCTTACCAATTTGCTATCCACTCATTAAATACTTATTTTAAATATATTGTGCCATTTTTATTGTTGATCTCATTTTTGCGTCATCCCCATATGCATTGGCTGATAGAGGCAAAGATATGCATGCTTTACCAAATGGCAATTGTAATAAAAATTCTGTTAAACTCTTACTTTTCTGGGGTAATTTATTCTATTTAATTACAAAGCAATCTAGTGTCATGGATGCCTTTGTGTGTATTAAGTACCCATAAAAAAGTGTAAGTTAAGCAATAAATGTAAGCTTGTTTCTGCAGGAAGCTTTGTATTCTGCTTTCAACATAATATGGTTTAACTTACAACATAATATGGTGAAAATTCTGTTTTCTTTTAAAATGGTACTTAATAAATTAGGTTTGAGATAAAAAAAAAATACTCTAATGAATTAAGCCTTTGTCCCCCACCCCAGTTTTAAAATGTTTCTACATTTTTTATATCTTCACGCTACCTATTCTTATACAGGTTCATACACCTCAAGGAGACCTGGAAAACTGAGGGAAAATAAATCAGCCTTAAAATCTAAGGGAAAAAGTTATTTTTACTCTGGAAAAAAATCCTATTTTTCGGTGCTATTTATTGATCCTTAACTCGAGGACTCAAAGTTACGGAATTATTTGATAACATAGACTTACAGAAAGTTATTTTTAAAGAAAAAATACTTTTTTTTCATGTTATCGGAAAAATTTGTGTAATCGAGGTTTGACTATTTTTATCTGGCTTGCTAAAATCATTAAAATAATAATTCTTGCTCAAAATAATTAGCCTCGCGATGGGAAACATGACTCAGGGAAATCTCAGGGAATTCTTTTTCTGAAAATGAGTTTGAACCCTGTATATATATTTTGACAGCATTCATAGGCATTTTTGCCCATGCATGGGATTTTAAAGTTTACTTAGTTCAGTTGATTTTGATTTTTTTTTTCATACACAGTGAACTATCTCAATGGATACATTTTGTTAATTTCTTATGTTTTTGGTGATTAATTTTGTTATTTCGGGTGTAATTCTTATTTATACTACAAAGATAAGACATAAAAATGAATTTGTATATATATATATTCTTTGAAATATCTTATACTTCTAGAAATGAAAATTTCTATTATGTATATTTTAATAATATTTTATAGCTGTTACACCAATGGTGCAAGATGCAAAAATGGTTGCCCTCAACATTCATGATGCAAAAGCTGCTTCGTGTTGGCGAAGCAGTAATAAAGCTGTAAGTTTTTAGTAATTATTATAAATTTTCCATTTAATTTTATAATTATAAGCTAGAATATATTATAATGTAATATAGAATTATACGATAGAACTGAATGGAATATATATCTATATATATATATTTTGGTTTTTTGCATTTTTGGTTTTGGAAAAAATATCATACTTGCGTAAATCTTGGAAATGTCATTTTTTTTTTTTTTTTTTTTTAAATCCTATTTTTATGTTTCTTAAATCTTTCATATGCAGTCAATATTCAAGTTGTTTCAATCAATATTTTATTAATAATTGTACATATTATAATTTTTTTTTAATTCTATTTTTGTTTTGTAATAACTTTTATTAGAGTAAAAATTGTGAAACATTGCAAAAATCCAAGCATCAAAGTAGAGGCAACAATTTGGATGCATAGATTATTTCAGAAATTTGTTGAAACACTCACAGCATTAATCAGAGTCTAATAATACTTTAGGATTTTACTGCTGTGAATGTAGCTATGTTTCTTTAAATAGCAACAAGTTTGTGTTTTCTTTGCCGGTATGGCTGAGGCTTTGGTGTGAGCTTGTTTATAAAGTGTTGCAGCTATTTTAAGGATTGTAGAGTTCTTAGAGAAGAACGATGAAGACTTTGCCATCTGGAAGCAATGATAATACAAGCTGGCAACAGTTGCAAATAAATTGAGAAGTTTTGTGATACTTCTTTCTCATGCTAACCATTAGTAAGAGTTTTTTTTAATACCTTTTGGAAAAGTTAGTGCAAAAATATATAAGACACACACAAAACGGAATCCTGTGGAGATCTGAGTACGGCTTGAAAAATACCCTGTATTAGTTTACTTCTGCAAAGCTTATATTTTGGCTGAATTTAAAGCAGTACTTGAAAGTTTTTTCCAAAACTTGATTGTGAGTTTACCATTGTAGAAAGAACCCTTAAAAAAATAACTGCTTTATTTTTTGTAACCTTATGCCATTATTTACCTCTGAAAACCATTCATTACAAAGACGAGTAAAGGAAATATATACATAGCTAACTAGCAACACTTTAAAAAGTTTTGAGACAAAAAATTAGTTAGATTTGATTTTCAGTTTTTTTGTTTTATATAATAAATTCAAATCTCCATTTGAATTAATTTACTTTATTGCTTTAAATTTTTTTATTAGAATGCTATTTATCATAAAAATTTTTAGCATTTTGTGACAACCATAATTCTATATTTTTAATGTTCTTTTTTCAACATCATTACAGTTAATTACAGCTGTTGGACAAGTACTTTATGCTGTGACAGTGACCCCTGAATTTCCACCTGAAATTCCTCTACCTCCTGATATGAGTCTTTTGAATCTGAATGGTGGGTATTCATATAGCATAAGATACTTTTTCTCTAGTTTAAAATTTTTTCACCTAAAGTTACTAATATTTTAATTCAGTAAAATTAAAAAAAAAATCAATTAATAAACTCTTCAAGATGCTAACCACTTAAGCTTTATAATATAAATGCATTTGAAATGTTCTTTTGCAGCTTTGATAGATACATTTTCAAGTATAAGCCCACATTTTTTATCAATTTCTATCCTAATAGATGGGGGGGGGGGGGAATATTTCAGTGTTAAAAATTTTGGTTTATTTGTGCTGACTGCATTTCAATGTAGTATGATTTTTTTTAAAATGAACGTTGTGTGTATCTACACTATTGTAAGCCATCGGTGACATTCAGCTTTTTTTTCTTCTTTTTTTTTGCCAAGTAGCTGTAGCCTGTCTGTAAGCATCTTTTGTAAACACATAGTTTTTAAATATGCTCATTTGGTAGTATTGGAATTGTATTAAATGCTGTTGATATGTAACAATAGACATTTTGAGTTAAAATTGGTAAATTCTTCTAAAAAAGGAAATTGAACGAGGAAATTCAGTGTGCATTCTTTTAGTGAGACTTTATAACTGCAATAGACTCATTGTTTAACAAATTAGCAATTGACTTAATTTACTTAAAAAAAAATAGTCATCTTTTTGCTGTATCCATTCCATGACAGTAAAGTAACTGGAATAGGGGGTGGAAACAAAATTTGAGTACTGAATCAGATTGTATTTATGGAGGCGTAGTCTACAAGATCTAAAGAAACTATTGAGAAATTTTGTTCGGGAACAGATAGGAAAATCTACTCAATAATTCCCTCTTTCTTTAAAAATGCGAATTGCATCATAAAACTTATTATTTTTCTTCAAATAAGTATAAATTAGAAAATAATTCACTCAGTGGCCGATTTTCAAAACATTATCGGTTTCAACCTTTATTAGCCGAGTGATGCTAGAACTGAAAAATACAAAAACAATATCGAAATAAAAATAAGTGTGGGCTCGTGACAATCTATTCTCAGATTCTGTAACCATGATGTTTGTAAGTTGTATATAGTTTTTCTTGGATGAATGTCATGTTTTAAAATGTATAAAAATAAACAACATTCTTGAATTATAATAAATCACTTTGTTTAAATTTTTATAAAATCTATGTGTAAAATTCTATTTTAAAGGTAATTTTGCAGCAGTTAAAACTCATGAGCTCCAAAAAATATGTTTTAACTGGTGCCCTATTATACCTTCTTGGCCTCCTTTTTAAATGTTTTACCTTTTCTTTTTTTTTCAAAGTTCATCGTCAAGTATAGTATAGGTGAGAGATCCCAAAAAGAACATAGATATAATACCTTTCACTCTAAATAAAATAAAGATGAAACAGGAAATAAAATTAAAAAGAAAAAGAAATGGCTTCTTCCAGACAAGTAATTGCATATGGAATTAATTAAATTTGATACGTTCATGAATAAAATGTTTGAGTTATTTAAGGGCCACTTTCATAATCTATTACTTGGTAAATTCCAAGTATTTTCAATTCCTATAACCTAATATTGTCACTTGAATGCTAAACAACTATCTAGATGTTTCTATGCATGTCAAAGACCTGGTGACTGTGGGATTGGCGCTCTGGCCTTGATGCCAAAGATGCCAGATTCAAATTCTGGATTAGGCATGAATGTTTGTTGTGATTTGGAATCCACATTAAGCTGCAGGTCCCAGCCTGATTAGCCTTTATTGGGCGTAAAAATAGGTTCTTGAGCATACAAAACAACCAACAAAATAACATTCTATGTGTGTCGATATAGTGTTGTTTGGCATTTAAGTGACAATATATGATAACACAATTTACATATTTTGGTAAGATTTAGAATTATATACAATATAAACAGTTTCGCCCACTGGGAATTCAGGTATGAACCTAGAAAAACATTAAATATAGGCCTCTTGGTTTTTATTTATAATTGTAATCTTTTTATATTGTTTTTAACTGAGCCAATAATTAGTTTTAGAATATTATAAATACGTTTAGACAATTTATACTTCATATTATTTTATAGTATTTACATAAAACATTTCCATTTGGGGATCATTTTGTTGCAAAGTATTTGGTATCTATTGCAATGGTTACATTTTAACAACTGCATAAATAATTAAACATAATGTCCTTCAATTTATGATTAACACTCTAAAAGAATTACATCGGGATGTATGTGTTATTTCTACTAGAAAAACCTCGTTATCAGGAAGTGAATGTTCCAGATTTTGGGCAAATATTTAAAGTTGAGACAAATTTGTATTCAACTCCCCCACCTACTATATCATACAAAAAAGGTACTTCTTAGAAGTGATGTTTGAAATTACTAATCTAGTATTTTTAGCTGTTTGCTCGTGTTTTGTTATACCTCTACTAATTTCTCATTGAAGCAAGTTCCCAAAACACTTACATTTTTTTTTGCAACTACGACAAAATTCTCTTAGTGCATCCCAGTTACACATATAATTGCAAATTTATACTTCCACACATTATGATACTGTATATAGATTTTTTTCTCCCTTGAATGTCATTTTATTACAAATGTTTTTCTTGTATAAATTAGGCTTTATTTATTTCCAAAATAAATCATCAAGTTAAAATTAAATGTTATTTCAACTTGTTGACATATCATAATTTGAAAGGCTTGGAATGTATATTTTAATTATGGCAACATCTATTTTTCATTTTCAATATCAAAGTTTAATAATAGATTTCCCTTTGCAACAATGGTTTAATATCTCGTTCTTTTAATTTAAATCATTGATACATTCATGTTTAATTCTATCACTCATAAATCAAACTAAAGACTAAGTTTTAAATTCACAATGAGATTTATTATAAATGGATAGCATTTTAGTGTGATAAAAAAGAGTGCAAGTATTCAACTATTTCAAAAGAAATTAATTTTACTTTGTGTAAAATAAAATGGGATGAAATGTTCAGAAAATTCTGTTCTTAAAAGCTTGAATGATAAATATGTTATTTTTAGTGTGAGAATTTAGTAATGGGATATTATTTTTTGTTGAATTTAGATTGCATAATATGTAAATCAATTTTTAATGAAAAATTGTAAAATACTAATAGTTGAAGAGACATTCAATTGTTGACACAATTGCACACTGTAAGTGTTATTTTTCATTTTCAATCCAATTTCATCTTCTGCCATCAGAGTTCAAAACTCTTATTCTTAAACTTCCATCAGAAAAATCTGGTACATCACATTTGTGTGCATACATTTACAACTCACTTAATGATCATTAAGTTTCTTTTTATACATGCAAGTATTTATGGTCTATTCTACTGAAGATTTTTATATTGCTTAACATTTTTAAGGCTTACATTTTAAAGTAATTTTTCCTAGTATACATTTGTTTTTTAAAGTTTTAATCATTGAGTCAGTAACTAAGAAATAATATATCAAGGGGATATGTAACATTTGCTGATAGACATTTAATATTTGATAGATTGCTAACTGATTATTTTTTATTTAAAGTAATACATCCAGCTAGAATCCACTAATTTAGTTAGATTTTATGTTCAATCATTTGCTTGGTTTTATTTAATAGGTGTCACAAGTTTTGATTTTGTGGTAAGTGCATGGATTTGTTTTTTGCAAATTTTGCTGTAGAAATATTTTATTTTTTTCATTTGCTGCTTTTCAGTTAACCTTTTGTGTTTGCCTTCAGCTTGTTACTCTCCCCCTTTTCTTTAATCTTTTCAGTTATTTACTCTATAACAGTTAGATTTTTGTATTTTTGAACTAGCTGATTCCTTTTATTGCTTTGTTGCATGTAAATTAATATGAAAAATGTTTACTTGCTAATAGCTATTGTTAAAATCAATATAATATATATTCTCAATTTGTTTTTACAGAAATTTTTGTTTTGTAGATATGTTATTACAATATTTATTGATGAGCTCGCAACCAATGCTTATATAAAAAATTGCTCATTTTGGTAGCATTAAACTTTTTGGTAATAATAATTTTGTCTAATAGCTAACATATAGGGATATAAAAACTTTTAGCTACTTAATAATTAAAAAATCCATCAAAATCCTCATATATATAATACAGCTTCAAATATTTTCTTTCAAGATTATTCAGATTGTTACAATTAAGATCTAGAAATTTCAAAAATTGTATTGTTCTCTTTAACATCACATTATTCTTTTTTATATAACAAATATAACCTTATAAAATGTTCATGAAATTTAAGATAAATGACTTGAAGCTAATGCTCCTAGTTTTTAACAATGTTTGTGTGCTCGCAATATGTCTCACTATCAAACACTGCTATTGGAAAGAGATCAGGATTTTGTCAATGTAATTGACAAATAGAATTCAACATATTCTTCAATTGTATAGACATGATCTTACGGCAGTATTGCAATACTGATCTGAAAATAAATTTAAGTTTTTAAGTCGGGATATTTTTGCGACACTAGAATAAAAATATTTTAGAATTTCAATCTTAATATCAAGAATTCAACTCTGATAACTGATGTTCAAGAAAGAATCCAGTTTTTTGTTTATGTAAAAATTATTCATATAGATTTTCAGCTACAAATTATCCCTTTTTGTATATCTAAGAAACTTGTGTATAGTGTGTCTCAAAAGTTACAGATTAAATAAATGTATTACTGATATGTAGTTCTCCACTTTAAACAATTCCCTTCATTATTTGTTGATACATTGAACTTAAAGGATCAAAATTAGAAAAGTGCCTTTTGTAGATACTCTGATGAATGTGCAGGATTTCAACAAACCAACCAGACAGGTACAGTGCCTTGCCCAGTTCTGCTTTCTAAATCAAATTTTGTTCCAGAAACCTTGGAACCATGATGATTCCGGATTTCAGGCCATTTTGCGATTTGCAGTAAAAAAAAATGGACATCTCCCCCTCCAAACGCTTTTTAAGTAAATTGCTAATTTACGGTGCCCCTTGGTGGGATTCTGAAGAAATTGGCGCCATTTTTAATGAAATATAAATAAACTTATAAAATAAAATGTAAACTTATACACTTAGTAATTGTCCGCAAATTTCGGGCGGTACTGTAATGTAAGAATAGGCCATGCTTTGATACAGATTTTTCCGGATCTTCATTTTTACAAAGAACAATATATTTTTATATTGCATTACATTTATTTTGGAAAAAACTATTTTTCAAAAACATCGATTACATTTATTTTGGAAAAAACTATTTTTCAAAAACATCAGTATTTTTCTTTGTCACATTAATTTTTATTTTTCTGCCAATGCTTTTTTTTTAATTAAAGTTACAGTAATTATCTCCTGCACAGTAGTGAAGTTCCACTTTCTAATCCCTTAGTGACATCGTCCTACCAACTCAACTATTTTGAAAAGGTAGAAATAGGAAAGCAAATACTCAGAATTTTTTTCCCTTAAGTATTTCTACCTTGGTTTTGATGCTAAGAGAAACGTTTTTCTGTTTCCTTTTGTTACACTTGTTTTTGGGGGGGTTTCGACATAGCTCAAAAACCAGGAAAATATTGGGATAGAAGAAGCTTTGTAAAACACGTTTAAAATCAGCAATCGCAAGAAAAAGAATAAAATAGGAATGGCTTCAGGAACCAGAGTTATGAGACGTGGTATTTTTAATAGTACTTTTTAAAGTGCACTAAGTCTTAGTTTTTGCAGTACTATTGATATTTCTATAGGTAAAAATATTATTAAATATATTATGTCCAAAATGCCCTTGTGAAAAATTGCCTGTCTAATAATTTTAAGTCTGAGGTCTGGCAACGCTGTCGGGAACCCAATCCTGACGATGTTCTTTTTCGATTAATTGCTAGCCCCAATGTAATTTTTTTCTTCAAGCCAGGCTGTGTCCGATGTGGCTGGAACCAGTCCCAGACAAATAGCCATAGTGCTCTTGTTTTACAGAACGAAATCAGTATTCTTCTTGTCATGTTCGGACATGACGTTCTTGAGAATTTTTTTTTAAAGGGCCAAATGGTGAGCAGTGGAGTCGGGGATAAATTCATGATTTCTCAATTCCTTTTTTTTTTAAAATGGGAAGATCAAAAGTATCCAATTTTTAGACGTCCTGATTTCAGGCTCTTGACTATATTTCCTTTGCACCTTTTTTGTAATCTCAGTCCAAGTGTAAATTCATATTTTTTCTGTTATTCACGGAACACCACTACAAATATATAAAAATTCTTGCCATGCGTAGAAAATGCTCCATGTGGCTTAGTTTACAATTAAAAACTGCACACAATAATATATTGAGCCTTTCAGAATTTGCTATTGGTACTGCAAAATTGTTGGTCCTAAAGTTAACCATTTTTCTTTTATTTTATAAGGTAGGTTTTTTCCAATTCAAGTTAATTTATATCTTAAAAATTGAAGTATTACTTGTAGTTCAACTATAAAATTTCATTAAAAAATAAAGAGCAACCATTATAGCCCATGATATCTAATAAACTTTCTAACTACCTGTAAAACAGTGTTTCCCACTTGCTGGATCACGAGTCAATTTTTAGTAGGTTGTGTTTGTAAAATTATGCTTAACAATGCATATTTTTCTTCATGCAAGTTTCTTTTTGACCCATAAAACTTCATTCTGAAAGAACATGTGCTGTTCGTCTCGGAAAAAAATTCAATGAGTCAAGGATGAAGTGGGTTGCAATAGATTCTATTTCTAAAAAGTGGTTGCAATGTCTGAAAACTTAGGCATTCCTTCTGTAAAATATTGTTATAAATTTTCCTCGGAGGCAATGATGGCACAGTTTTTATTAGATAAAAACTATTATTTATTTTCTCTTCAAAGGCTCACATAAACGGTGTAGTGGTTAGCGTGCTGACTTCTAGACCGCGAGGTTGCGGGTTCGAGTCCCGTGTTAGGCATGGGTGTTTGTAAATGTATGTTGGCTTGTTTAATGACGAACGTTTCAGCGCATTATAGCCCTCGTGTTGCTGACGGCGCCAGATAATCTGAATACAACCAACCAATCAAAGGCTCACAAAATTTCTCAGCGCAAAAGTGCAAATCACTATCAAGCTTCAACACAAGCTTCAGTAAAAACGAATACAGCAATAATTCAAGCGCACTCAAATAAGTAAACAAAGGGCTCAGCTTCTTTCATCGACATCCATAGTCAAACTGATCGCCGATGTTATGCTGCAGTCTAATTTAAAGGTGCGCTTGAGAATTTTCTCGAAATATCCAGCTAACCGGTCACAGAAGCATCCTGAAATTTCCCTTTTACTTTAGATGTTGCCACCTTTTTCATAACCTGTATTATCGCAGTTAACAAATAAAATTTAACTTTAAAATAAATACAATAAATAAGTCACTATTTATAATTATATACAGAAAACTTGTGTAACAAAATTATATCATGAAAGTAGTAACTTTATTGATTAATAAGAATCCAAACTGTACCTTTTAAAACATTAAAAACTGTCAGAGTTCCTGAACCACCTTACAATGTTTAATTAATATTTTTAATTGACTGCTATGCTCTGTTGAAAATAAGCCACCTAGTTCTTACAACTTTTATAATTGTTTTAGAAAACTTTCAGCACTTAAACTTAATTTATACTGCTCAAATTACTGATTATAAATTTTGAATTAATCACAGCATCATTTAATATATTTATCATTAGCTCTAAATTTAAAATTACTTTTGCTCACAATTAAAATTACAATTGTTTTTGGACAAAAAGTAGAATTTGAATATTTACATAATATTAAATCTAAGATTAAAGGTTTGCTCATTAAAATATTTTTGAGTAAATAACATTTCTGGTCAATTAACTTTAATAATTAAATGGTCGGATAAATATTCAATTCAAGACTGCCTCACACAATTACTATCATATCTATAGAGTCTTAATATAGCACTGATACTGGTTACCAAACCAGAGTTTCTTTCCACGTTAGCCTGTCTTTAAGATTAACATATTCTGTCATGAATCAATTTTTAAAAAATTTCTTTGTGACCTAGCATTGCCAATTTTGTCTAATTTTTTTAACTGCCTACCGTGGTTTTAATATATCTCCCGCAAAGCTTATGACTGATTTATTGTTTTTGCAAACTTACATTATTGTTAAAATTTGAGGTCACAAACATTCAATTAATCACAGAATTTCATATAGGTGTTCTATATGTAAAAGTAAAAATTGTAAGATCATAAGTGCTTCAACTTTAACTCTGAATTTACAAAATGCTCACATTTTAATCAATGAATTTAATGAAAGAATTTTTTTTAGATTACATTTTACTTATTCTAAGAATACTTCTGTTTTATTTTATTACTATATTTCATCTGTTCTTAAACTTTTATGACACTCTATACCAGTTTGTTTCAGGCATGCAATGTATCTAAGCCAAAACATAATTAAACTTTTGAAACACACTCTAGTAAGAGCTTATATCGATTTGTATAGCCATCCTAGTTGGGCAAAATGATAACTCAGTACTTCAGATTCAAGTCAGGAATATACAATCCTTATTTATATTGAATGCTATACAAATAAGATTCTAAAAACTAATTTCTGAATTTATATTTAAGTATTACTATTTGATAGATATTTTGGCGTTTTACTTTTTCCCTCTTTCCTTAATATAATGATCCCTTAATTGAAGAACTAAGATATTGTCTCGGATTATTGGCTTTCATAAAGCTTTACTTTTGTACTTTTTCCCCTTTGTCTGTCGAAATATCTGTCGCTGAGCATTTTTGAGAGCTGGAGTTGGTATCATAAGTTTGCCCAACATATATCAACTTTATACATTGTAAACACTCAATTTTATAAAAATGCCAGTCACATGTCCCTTTATCCATTTTACCCTTCGATTATCAAATTAAGTTAATTATGAGAATTTTTTAATATTTATAGGATGCATTTTAATGTTTATTTCCAGTTATTTAAATTTAAGTTTTATGAAAATAGAGTAGCATTATTATTCAAAGCTAGCTCAATTTGGGTTAAAGTACATTATTTAATTACAAGGCAGATGAAAGAGCAGATTAATACACATTTAAATAGCTTTTATTCATGAAGAAATCCATGAAAGTAAAATATTTGAATGTTTAAATTTTAGATGAAGCTCCACCCCGCCCACCTCTTCCAAATTCTGAAGATAATCCTCCTGCTCGTCCACCTCCTCCTGAGACAGATGATGAATTTGAAGCCCATTTTCCTGTTATTCAACCAAACCAGCCTATTATGGTGATCAGCAATTCATTAGCTTTTTTCTTAAAAAAATAATGCCATGAGGGTATACATATACAATTCAAATGATTTTCTTTAATTTTTGTGTGAGAATTTCAAACTTTTTGGCAGTATAATCAGAATGAAAAATGATGCATTTTTATAGTCTTTTTTTCGTTAATTTTTTAATTAGCTAATTGCAATTATAATGACTAATTAGGACGTTATTCGAACGAACATAAATAAACTTGTAAATTAACTTGGAGATATGCTTTTATTGCAAATAAAAGATATTATATTGATGCATGTTTCCATTAAGAATTGTGAATTTGGCTTCAGTACTTATTTAATTATAATTTTTTAAATAAAAATTTTGAAAAATACATAGTTTTGAACAAAAAATTAAGATTAAAATATAATTAAAAAACGTGTTTACTACAATATATATTAGATTTTTATGGAAAAATATTCACAACTATTGCTTACAAAACATAATTAGAATTTTGTAAATCGGACTATTTATAATGAAGTTATGACAGTTGGTGTAAAGTCATACAACACCAAAATGTCATTCTTCAGAAAACGCTTTTAAAGTTTACTACACTAATTAATGAGGTACAAAACAGGTTCACAAAACCCACTGTAATTTAAGAAGTAATTTGAGTCTCAGAAAGAAAATGTTATCATTTTAAAGGTAATAAATTCGGGAATATTTTGAAACAAAAAAACAAAAATGCATACTTTAGTCAAATTTTGCAATTCCTAATGTACATGTATACCTTAATTGAAATTGTAATTATAGGCATTTGACTGGCTTGAAAAACCCATGTAGATGTTTATTTCTTTGCAGTTATATATTATAATTATACGTGGTGGTAACTAGAAAAAAAATGTATACTAGTTACTTTAAATCTAAAGTATGGTTGAAGGGTTTCTTCTTTCTAAATTAAAGAAAAATATTGTCATCCCAAACCAGATCCATTGTTATTACCAATATAGAATTGATTTGTAGAGATATAGATTCAGCGATATTTATGATAATAGAATTCATTTTCTGTGATATTTGGAAAATTTCATAGTTCCATTTAAAATAAAAAAAATTTGCTTCAAGAAACATCACTGTACTTTAATTTCAGTAGATATTTTTATTTTCATTTAAATGACTAAAAACTTGCAGTTTTTGCATCTTATAAAATAAAATTTTGCTATCAAGTCATTGTTATAAATAGCTGATTTTAAAACATCCTTTAGAATGAGATTATAATTTATTTTCCTCTTTAACTGCATTTCAATTGCATTCTAAGAATTATTACCTATTTCAGTTCCATCCATTATGTGCAAATTCATTGCAAATAAGATTTAAGTATGGCCTGTTTGAGGATAAATTTAAGTCGATGGATTATACGCAAAATACAAATTTATTGATATTCATTTATTTTTCTGTAGAAACTTTATCTGTACAATTCTGCTACAAATCCTACACTTTTAACCTGGGATCAGTCCTATTAGCACATCAAATTACAGAAGAAGTATAATCTAATTATGTGGTATACATATCATTTATACCAAATATTAATAAAAACCTGTCTGAATCGCAGTTTTCATATTTCTAAAGGTTGCTGCACATGGCTTGCACCAAGAAGTCAAACAGTGGTCTAGCAAAGATAATGAAATTATAGCAGCTGCTAAAAAAATGGCTTTATTGATGGCTAAACTGAGTCAACTTGTGAGGTAAATACTTTGTTTTATTGTGTGTGTTTTTTTTGTAAAATTTGTAATTTCATCAATTTTGCGTGATCTATTAAAAATACTGTAATTTATAGTTGGTTTTTAACAAATTTTTAATGTTATGCATTGAAACAAGAACAACCAATAACCTTGTATTCCGTTTTAAGAAACAAGCTATAAAAAAACTTGAGCTCCAGTTACATCTATGCTATAACTCCCTAGATTTCAATTCAATGTGACTAATAAATATATATATATTTATAACTTTGGTTGCTCTGGTATAGAAAAAAATGTAACATAGCTTTTTAACTATGTACATTACCCCCTTAAGAGGTTTTTTTTTTTATTATTCTTGTTCTAATGTGCATATATGTGTGTGTGTCATTCTCTTGACAAGTTGTTGATTAATTTGCAAGGAGAAGCAAAAAACTAAACAAAAAAATTCTTGTAATTTTTCACAAGGGTGATACAGCATCATACCCAACCCAATTGTAAAATTCCAAACATTGTTGTTCCTAGAAGTTTGACAGATATTTGCCAACTTTGAATTTTCCAAAATTTCGTATACCGAACACTACTATAACTAGCATTACTTTATTAATCAAAGTCTGCATTTAATTCCACTGCTGAGCAATGCATAACCACACCCCAGTAGACTCATAAGCAGAATATTCTAAGCATGCTGTAGTTGGCATGCCAACTACTGGGTTTTGTACTGTATTATACTTGCAACACTATAATTTTTTTTCTATTTTTCCTTGTTTTGAAACTAAACGTCACTTAAACATGGAGGTGCTATAAATATTGAAATTCCAAACATTGTTGTTACTAGAAGTTTGACAGATAAGATGCACAAAAATGTTAAGTTAATGTTTTCATCCTTATCTTAATCTTGTTCAAGGATATACTTTAGAAGTCCAGAATAATGAAAACTGTTACAAAGACTTTCCTATCATAGCAATACCATCTAAAAGAAAGGTTTTATATTCTGTATGTTTTCATAACTCTACACAATTAGTAAAATTAATTGCTTTTGGTTGTGAGATTTTAAGCTATGCATCACTCTTTTTCCATAGACTTCAGTACAGAAATTGTAAGAAAGACTAACTTGATACACTTTATATTTTTGAGATCACTATTATCAGTGCAATAATCTATTACAAAAAAATTTACACTTCTTATTACACAATTCATTGTCGTCTTTTTGATCTCAATTACGACAAAACGGATTTGAACTTGTTAATAAAGTTCTTAACTATAAATAAGCAGTCTAAAATTATATTGAAAATATGGTTTACGTCAAAAACAGCGCATTCTTTTGATCATTTTGGACATTCCGCAATCCTTCATTCCTAGTGGTAGAAAATTCACTGACACTCGTAAAACAGCTAAATAAGAGAAATATTTTAAATGGAAAATGTTACAAAATATTAAAAACAGTTTTTAAAGGTATAAGAATGCTAAAATAGGATTTTTTATGGTTAGAAAAAAAGTTGTTCAAAAATTAGCTCTTGGTGCGGCAACATGTTCCTCAATTGAGATTTCACTACTTCCGCATTTAAAATAAAAATTCAAACAAATATTTTTTTTTTATTATTTAAAGCAAAATTGTTAAAGAAAATATGGAATTTTAGGAAATTGTAAAAAATATTTTCTCAAAATATGATTTTAATGTATAATTGAGATGCAGGTAACAGCATTTTGCCTGTTAAAAAAGATCACCTGCATGCAGATTTTTCAAAGGTAATTATGGAACGGTTTTTCAAAAGGGTACTATGGTAGATTTAATATAGGAAAATGCTATACAATTGTTGATTGACTTGCCATCTTCAATTCGCTTGACAATTTTCACCTTTTCTCCATGGAAAAGTTTTTTCTTATTAACATTAATCATTGGACCTATATGATGCAATGTTCACAAGGCTGCTGTAATGAACTAAGAAAAGCAAATTACTTGTGCATACAGTAAAACTAGTTGATTGTGGTTGAACTTTACAAGAACCTTTATCATTTTTGTGGAAATTAGTTCCTGCCATTGTGACAGAAAGCAAAAGAATGTGGTCAGGGTAAGTGGAATTCCTGTGAAAAAAAACTGACAATCAACTTAAAAAGGGGGGGAGGGTGCTTTCAATCCATATTCCGTACCTCAAGGGTTTCTTCTAGGCATTTCAAATAACATAAGTTACATTGGAGTTTGGTTGGGACCATTTGAAAGTTCATTATTATCAAGAGTTTGCTATGTACTCTATTCATTATAGTGAGGTTTAACTGTATTGCAAGGGATATTTGAAAGTCTTACTTTTTTTTAAATAACTATTTATAGTATTGACTGTGTATTGTTTATGAAGAGTTCATTACTTGACACGCATAGTGAGAGAATAACAATTTATGTAAAAATATTATGATTAAAAACATTACAATTTAAAATTGAGTGTAAAACTTGGAACACAAAATATCTACTTTCAAGAGATTTAACCATGTGTATTTTACCCTTCTCTATGTTTGATGTGATAATCATTAGGTTGTAGACATATTTTTTTGTATTAAGTATAATTGGATATTTTAATACTATTAAAATTAGCAATTGAATGTTTTGTAGAGGTGATGGGGGCTCTAAAAGAGATTTGATTGCTTGTGCTAAGGACATTGCTGAAGCCTCTAAAGAAGTGACAAGATTAGCTAAAGAATTAGCTAGAATGTGTACTGATAAGAGAATGAGAACTGTATGTATTTCATTATTTCTTAAAAATTTGTTCCTTATCTAAGCTAATAAAGATGTATTTTACCTCAAATCAATTTAATGGACATTAGTACTTTAGCAGTTACAATCCCTGTTAATCTAAATAAAAGGATTAAAAATGAACAATCATGCATATCAAAGATATACCAGAAAGATCTAAACTGTATAAAATCTTCACAAAGCCAAACATGATTAGCCAAAAGAAATTATAAAATCTTAAAACATAGGCTGCCAAGTGATATATTCTCTTTATTTGTATTATCTGCACATGATAAACTATGACAAAAAAGTTGAAGATTTTATTGTAGCCTGACATTCCTGAACAAGCTAAGATTGTTGTATTTTGCATTAATACAACGTGTTTAGTCAGTAAATACATAGTATCCTTTTGAGTTAAAGAATCATGGGTACTTTGGGCTAAGAAAGTCTTGAGTTAAGCAGACTTTCTATGTACTTGCAGCTTCTTCCATTGTCAGAATACTTTGTAGTGGAGAATCTGTGCTTTTCCTTTAAAGCGTTACCAAAATAACTTTTAAGAGGAGGGGACTACATTTTCTAATGGATTTGGATTCTGAACCTAAGAAAACATGTAGTTTCACTTTTTCTTTACTCTAACTTTTTCAATCTACCTTGCCGATTTCACACTTAGTAGGTTTTTTTTTCTTCATTCTTCTTGATTTCATATTTTTTTTCTTATTTTTCATTGTAATTTTTAAAAACAAATAATGAAATCGGAGGTTTACAAGCAAGACAAAAAAAAATAAATGCTGTATATGCAAAGGAGAAATGCTAGAGAAAAATTATTCTGCCCTTTTATTTTCTAAGCTCAACTAACTGTATTTTCATTTTTAATGAAATACTTTTAGTAACCTAAAATTATATTTTAGAGGGAATGTCAGTTTCACCTTGCCCCATAGAATTGCAGCTTTTTTTTGCAACCACAATTTCTGCTGGAGTATTGCTTGATAGCATGTGAAATTTTATAACAGGCAGGACATCAGTAATAAAAGTTTATTAAAAAAATTTGAATGACAAAAACTAGTAGTTTTTGTTATTATTTTAAGAAATTATAAGATAGTTTTTAAAAACTTTTTCAGTGTGAAAATGAAAAAAAAACCTAATGATTTTGCCTTCACATTTTTTAATGAAGTTCCTACTGATGTATGCCTTTTATACGATTTCAATTCTTCAAAAGAATATGCCAGCAGAAATTATGGCTGTAAAAAAAATATTAGGTCTTTCCTTCTTAACATGTTAAGTGCCACGTCAGCCATCGGTGGCTGACACTTAACTTTGTGCTTAGACCGCAGTAAAATATGATATAAAACTAAAAAAAATAAAAATTGTTTTTTATAATTACTGAAATTTATTTAAAATTTACTTAATTTTTATTTATTACAAAATTGTACAATACGAGTGCTTCTAAACAGTGGGTGGTCTGACAGGGATTTCTGTAAAAATGCATGTGGCTCTCAACGTGTTAATCAATAACTTGTAATACAGTACATTAATATGAAAAAAAAATATGCCAAAGAGATTTCAAATGAAACAACAGTAAATTCTCAAATAGTATCTTTTATTTTTCATCCATTCATTCAATTTGACATATAGACTCTTGTAGGAAATTTTCGATAATGCCATTTTTGTACGCAGGAGTGGAATATTTGTCTTAACTTTTGTTAACTGACTAATTCTTTGAATACTTTTTACATAATAAAATGTATAAAATAAAGCAGCATTAATATTTGATAAAAAATCATACTTTTATTTTTATATTTCAGAAATAATAATTTTGATAAGACACTTAGTAAAGAAAACTTATACTAGAATTTATTAATAAATTTGTCAAAATGTGAATTAATAAGTCTTAAGTTTTCATAAAATACATAATTCATTTAAAGTTTTTAAAAGCAAAGGCTTTAAAAATTCAGTTTCAGAACATCTGATGCATGAAATGTTCTGAATGAAAATGTTTCAATGAACTTGACTCAAACTTAAAAAAAAAATATTCCAAAAGCAAGATTTATGTTTAAATACTAAAACCAATTTCAATTTAATAATGAATCGAATTGTTTTAGATAATGTTTTAATGGAGCCTTTTGAGTCAAATCTACTTAGATTTAAATCAACTGTTTAACATTTTGAAGTATGAAATATTGTATATTTTTCTTTGATCTTATTTTTAGAACATTTTGCAAGTATGTGAACGCATCCCAACTATTGGAACTCAACTACGAATTTTATCAACAGTAAAAGCAACAATGCTTGCAGGACAAGGTTTGTATACTATTTTTTATTCTAGTTTCCTTTCTGAACTAAGAAATTCCTACTTGCATGATTTTGAGGCTTTAAGGGGGGATGCTTTGAAAAATGTCTTTCACAATCATTAGAAAATTCTCACAATCAGGAATTTTATAATTTCAATAAAACAGAATCTTCTCAAAAAATTTTACCCACAATCAAGATGCATATGAAAAGAAATGTCAATTGCTGGAGTTTGGGACTCTTTGCTTCTTTTATACAATCTGTATATGTTAGTTCAACTCTAGTTAATAAAAACTAAGAGGCAAACTAAGAAAACATTTATAAATTTTTTTTATTGAAAATTAGTATTAAATCTTAATAAATGCTGTCTTTGGTTTATGGGTTACTTTATTAGCTGCCACATTCAATTATATTTTTTATGGGAACTGATAAGTTTTTTTAATATGAAAGTAACTATCAGAATACAGACTGCTCAAAATAATTTGGATATTAGGATTTTAATATGAATTAATATGAACTGTTTACTGTACAAAATTGAAAAAATATAATGAAGAATTTTACCATCGCAAATTCTATTTTTCTCTGGCATTAAAAAAGGCATTTTTCCAATACTAAATGTAAATCAACATGCATAGGACTATCATCTTATCAAGAATAAGAATGTTCCCTTCATTTTGTAGTATTTCTTATTGTTACACCTGAATGTAATTGAGTGACTGATTAATGATTTATAGCTCAAAGGGATAAGCCATTTGCTTGGTTTCAAATACAAGAAGAGAAGGCATCTGTAGCATTTCAAAATTTGATTTACAGCTTTTTAATTAGGTTTCAGAGACTGGTAATGTTAAAGGACCAGAGAGGTTTTAGGAGAGTTTTTTAATAAAAAAAAGAACAGTGTATCTCTAACTGCCAGAATTAGTGAAGATTTGAAAGCCACTTGAAATAAGGAAGAAATTACCAATGGCATATTGCCGTCGCTTACACTTTCATGAATAAAGAGTTCTTATGAAGTACATTGTTCTTTTTAAATGACAATTCACCTTTTTTTTTTTTTCAGAATGTACACCTAAGTTAGAAAGTAACATACGTCTAATTTATTCTCTATTTGAGCAGCATCTTTTATGCTGATGCTAATTTTGGCTGTTAGCGATAAAAGCATTTTTATTTTGATATGATGCCTCTATCCTTATAGATAGCCATTCACAGCATCTTATGCTCCAGTGTTGGAAGTGAGCACTTTTTAAGTTTTTGAAAAAATCTGTGTAATCTGCAATTCATATGTTAGAATTTTTTTATTTTAAACCATTTTCTTCATTTTTCTATAGCAATTAAACAATTCAATAACCATAATATCCCATAACTGTACATTTAATATATGTATCCTTCTCGTAGGAAGTTGCCAAGTCAATGAAAATACTCATTGTTAAATAAAAAGGAAAATTGAAAATCAATTATCTGGTTCAATTCAGAATGAAACTAAAATGATCTTTTATATTATTAGAATATTTTAAACAATTGAATTTCAATTCTTAATTTTAGGGACAGATGAAGATTTAGAAGCCACTGAAATGCTGGTTGGAAATGCACAAAACTTAATGCAATCCGTTAAAGAAACCGTACGTGCATGTGAGGCAGCTTCAATAAAAATTCGTACCGATTCAGGAATGCGTGTCCGATGGATAAGAAAGCAACCCTGGTATCATTATTAATATATCACATATTAAGTTCTTAAAAATGAGTTTTATTTGTAAGTTTTTGGACTTTAGCATTTGTGTTGCAAATATTTTGACCCGGTTTTTCAGTTTTGTTGCATTTAGAAAACAAGCCATTTTGTCCGTCCTTTTTAAAATGCTTGATGTCATTACAATATACAGTTGCTTTTTGATGACATAACTATACATGGTTATTTTAAAGTCCTTCTCTGATTAAGACAGTTCCTAGTTGTAAAAACTAGGATACAAAAATTTGTGCAAGTTTCTTGAGCTTAGTCTTTTTTCAGGACATAATTTTTTTTCAACATTAGTTCTTTTCATTTATATGATAATCATTTTATCTCCACATTGTTTCAATTAATATGAGATAATTTTGAATACTCATTTTATCCATAAGCAAAACTTTTAAAAACTAGTCTTTTCCAGGGATCTTAATGTATTTTCCAGAGATCCTATTTGACAATTTAAAACATATCCTCAAAGAAATATTAGATCAGTTTATCAAAGGTCATTTGCAATTCAGGTCTTTTTTTTAAACTTTTTAACTGATATTTAGTGTTATCAGGTATGAAGCAACTTTATCCATAACTGTTTCTAATATTTTGCTGAACTTAGGTTTTGTTTCTTGAAATTAAAATATACTCTAATTTTGCATTCATTGGTCAAATTTGAAATAGTAACAATTTCATAGTCTAACGTATGTCATGTTAAACTAATTCATCTGTAGTAAAGAAAACTATATTATTTAATACAACAAACCTTTAAACTGGATGTTTTTTTTTTCTTATTTAGGGATTGCCTGTAGACACCTTGTATAATGTGATCTATAAATATCCATAAAATGCCTTAAAATTTATAAGGTTGTATTGTTTAAAAATTGTTAGTATGCATTTAATACAATTGCTTTTTATTTAGTTATGTTTGTGTCTAAAGATTGGAGTAATAAAGATATCTGTGAATCATCGAAGTATAAAAACCGACATCCAAATTATAAAGTTAAATGTTATTTACATAGAATCTCAAGTCATATTGCTTTAATTGGTAATTTTATCCCCCTGTAAAATGTACAAATATATATGTTGATAAATAACAAAATAAATATTTAAAATATTAATGCACTATGCAACTGTTCTGAAAATTTAAATAGTAAGCACAGTGAATAAAAATGGCAAAGATATATATAATATTACAAAATAGTTTTACTTACTTTTGATCATAATTTTTTGATGGGATGAATATTGCATAATAGCTGCATTTTTTTAACATACATTTGTTAAATATAATTTTCATATTGCATGGATTCACATTTTTCTAATATTATTTATCGAAATGTACTAAACATTCTAATACTCATTAAAATATACTTAACACTTTAATACTCATAATTATAAGCTCAACCTTTTAATACTCATAAGAAATATACTCAAAACATTAATACTCATTAAAATGTACTCAACATTTTAATACTCATACCGAGAAAAATCAATTATGTTTTGTTCTTGTAGACTGTTTTTGATAATATATAAAGTTGTTTGTTTTATGTATTGCTAATATTTTGATGTGGTTGACTCTTAGTTCTATAGGTTATATTTTAAGGAAATGTGTATGTGTAGTTCCAAGTGCCTCATATATATTAGTGAGCAAAAAGAGTGTTTTAGCCATTGTGTACTCACACACTTAGTGACTTAATAACAGTGCCTATTTTGAATCTGCGATTATAATTAGACGTATCATTAAGTTGTATCTAATTATCAAAATTGCATTATACTAGCATTTTTTTAGTTTTATTGTTAATTTTACAAAATATTTTTTATTTAACCCTCCAAATTATTTTTAGGGTTTTGGTGCAATTTATTACTTAATGTTTATGTTGTTTTTATATGAATACATTTTATTTTTAAAAAGAAATTCAGTTACTTATAACTAGATTCTGTCTTGCTTTTCTAATTGCAATTGGTTAGTAATCTCAATGTCTAAAATATGATGAAATTTATATTTGATTATTATCAAACATTTACAGTTAAGTGTTAATATCCAAATGAATGATCTCTCTAACGTTAAAACATTAATTTTTTTTATTTTACACAAAGAAAATAAGTATATTTTCTCGATTTTTGTTACTTTGAAGAGCAATCTCCAGTATGGCAATTTTAATGAAGGGATGGAAGTTGTATTTAAATGATGTTTTACATTAGTTTACTGTTCATTATTAGTAAAAAATTTTACATTTTAACTTCCACAGATTATATGCTTGTTATGTAGCTTAATTTTTCAATATATAAATATATGATAAACAAAAAAATTATGTTTCTAAATGTAAATTAGACGAGCAGAGTTTACCATAAAAGGAAGTGTCATTTGTAGTCCTAAACACAAAGGTACATTTTCCATAGAGGTTGATGCGAAAACTGAATTGGCATTAAATTTGGTAGACATAAATTAAGAGAATTCTATAAATTCTTAAATATTGGCTGTCGTGGTTGTAAAAATTTGCATTCAATTAAAAAAACTATTTTAATTGCATACAAGAATTTGCTAATATAATTTGAATCTCATCAAAAGTTATTTTATAATAATTTCCAATAGTTTTTCTATAGCATGTTAACATATTACAGGTTTATCTTCAATGTAAAATAATATATAGTAATTTATATCTCTATTAGAGTGTGCCTTACTTTTAAAATAAGTCTTTATATGTGTTGCATAATTCATACTGTATTTAATTATTCCTGCACTATTGAACTTTAGTCACTAGCTAATATAATCTGAAATCACTTACCTTTACATATTTTTAGAATTGTAAAGTGTTATATAACTCAAGCTGAACTTAAAAGCATACTAAATATTTTTGTCTTCCAATATATAATATTCTAGTGTTAAATATGAGGAAAATAAATTCCTCTGAATCGATCCTATAGTTATTTCAAATGCTATATTTTCCTTAATAAAGTACTTCTCTTAAAACCCTTGTAATGGATGCAATTTAAGCTTATAATATATTATAAAAGTAATTATTTTCATTGTAGGTAATACTTTAAACTATAGATAATAAATTGAAAGAGGAATCAAACTTCTAATAATTAAATATAAATATTGTGCAATTTCTTTTTAGGATTTTTTTTTTTTCTTTCTAATATTTTGTTTTGAAATGTATTTGTATATTCAGAATTTAAGAATTGGTTTGAATGCAATGATATTAAATCTGTTATTTTTTATATTGATCATTTAAATTCTGATACTTTTAAAAGAAAAATGTGTAACTTTTGGATTTAAGACTGTTGTATGGACTGGCAATTAAGCCATTATATTTATGTTAAAAATACAAAATTATATTTTATCTACTCATTTCTATTTGGATATTTTAATAAAGCTGAAAGTATTTATTTGATTTTTTCTTCTTTTACTAAACATTCATTACAAAAATTAACACTTTTGTTTAACAAGCTACAGCATTTCTTGAGAGATTTCATCTTGAGCAATACAAACTATAAATGTATGTATTCAAAATATTTATTTTTGTGTTTAAAATTTAAATATCTTTTTTTTATGTCCATAATTTTAATTTCCCGAAAATATGAATTTCAAAATACCTCAAGTAAAATGGTGCAATATTTAAAATAATTTGTATGGGTGAATATTACTCTTTGAATTTTTTAGAAATAGCCTTTTTATTTTTTGGAAATAACTATTCTTTGTGTTGTAATTCCATGGTTCTTAAATTGGATCCAAATTTCAAGCTTTGAAATTTTACCAGGACATCAGCTAATTTTGTTTTCGTATTTTAAAAAAGCAATGCTAAATTTGATGAAAATTACAGTTTTTAGAAGTAGTACTACCTCCTGGAATGTTAGCATTTATGTGTACTAGTATTAGTCTTAACCATTTAGCAAACCATAAAATGGGTTATTTTAAGAAAAAAAAATTATATTCTTTATAAAACAATAACCTTGGAGAGTGTAGTGTAGTTAATATACCTGTTTACCTTAAACTTTAATCAGTAATCTTTAATCATATCTGCAATAAAATATTTATTCTGAAGTCCAGATTTTTTTTTTATGGTCTGCTTCAACTTTCAATAAAAGCTTATTTTATTCTTAATCATTAGTGTGTAATTGTTGTATAAAGTTTTTAACGCAACTTCTTTTTCTGCCACATTGTTTTCCCACATGGAATGCCTTCTGTAGTTAGGTCATTTTCATGCCATTCTTCTTGGTTGATAAGAAAATCGTTTCCAATGCCCATCAAATAACCTCAGTCAGTTTGAAGAAATAATTGATTGTTACAATGGTTGCTTGGAGTTAGAATTTATAATGAGTCTTGCCTTCTTTACAACATTCACAGAATATCGACCTTTGTTAGAAAGCACCACAGACTATTTTGTTCTGACGTTCTTATAAAAATATTATGAGAGAAACAAGTTCCTCTCCAAATTACCTAAGATGAGAAAGGGCCTTTTTGATTGCAATGTTAGAAATACCCTCATTTACATTCTTGTAGTCATGAAACTTCTTGAAGGCCATCAAATCATTGCAACAACAAAAAGAGGGGCTGGAAACATTTTTTGCATATTATTACAAACACTGCAGGGTATAATACCTCTTTTTCTCCCCTTTTAGTAAGCCTAAATTGCTTCTTTAATATCCTTATCTTACTTTTATATATGGCTTTTGTCATCTATAATGCCCTGTGTATTTCAAGAAAAGTGCCAAGGAAATTATTACCAATTCCAAAAGAAGTCGGATAATTTTTCTTGCAAACTCAATGTGTTTCTTTGGATTAGCTACAGTTTGGACTATGAATGTGTCTTTGATCGATGTAGTGTCTGTGTATTGGTGTTTCTTTATTTTAAATAAGGAAATATTAGCAGAGTCACTTTGACAGAAGTTTAATTTATAATTATTTTATAGAAAGATCACAGCAGAGTTGTATATGGAAGATAACATGGGTATGGATGGATAACTGTTACAACATTTTAAATTATTTTATAGTTATGTGACTGTGAATATTGCCAACTGAAATACTATAAAACTATACAAATTACTGTTGCCATATACATCAACAACGGAATTTTAGAAAATAAAAATACATGTACAATAAATTACATTATCTACACCAAACCCATCATTGAGGCAGATGTCTTAACTGCTTATATTTCATTCTATTTGACAGTCTTGCATTATCAATGATTTTTTTAACAAATTTGATAGTCCTGTTCCTAAACACCCATTTCTTTTAATCGCTTGATGGCCCTCAAGAAATTTCACTAAACTTTAATAGAGCTTAGTGATTGCATCTCTTCTTGCTTAGCTTTAATCCATTCGTGATTTTCTGAACCACCCATTTCTTCTTCATAGTCCAGAGGCTCATTGGAAGCAAGATTGAAAACTGCAGACCTAATATAATCAGAATCTAATTTAACATCAATGTCAAATTCTTGAATATCGATATGCTTTCATATATATCCCTTATTTTAATGTCCCTAGGTTTCATAGTATAGTTACAACCCATTTTCTTCTCGAGCATATTTATAATAGCAGGTTTTTCTGGAACTGCATTTCTCAATGTCAATTTAAACCGAATTCCATGTTGAGATCTAATATCAACCATTTAAACCTTTCACCCATAACCAATTGCCATATTTTAGATATTGATGAAAATTTACTATAAGAATATTTTTTTCAGCTGATGAAACTGAAAACAAATTCTTCCTAATGCTTAAAACATATCACACAACATTTAGTGGTATTTCTTCCCATCTGCTATTTACAATACCTTCTACTTGAATCTTGCATTTCCCAAGGTTTCAATTGATTCGTTTGATATTATGACCTTCTGAAATGGCTCAAAAGTTTGGAATAGGATCTTCTGATTAGCAATGTTTATCCATAAACAAGTTTTTTTAATCACATTTGGTGGAAAATGCCTGAACTTGAAATTGTGACAAGCACCATATTGGTACCATTTTCCAACGTATGAGGTTTGGTTGATTTTCCATCTGCACTCCACTCATAACATTGTTTCAATCTGTGACTATTTTTCTTACAGTAATGGAAAACAATGTTGGTACTTGAATGCTTCATTAACTTCGTAATTCTTTTCAATTTCGGTTTTGTTAAACAGCACCTCATCAGAATTGCCAATTTTTTTTTCATTTTTGACCAATAAGACATCAGGCATATCCATCGGGAGTCAGGGAGAATCACTTATACCCTCCATCCTGGTTTTGAAAATTCTAAAATATGATGGAGAAAAATTCACAGGAAAAAAAGTATAATATAGGATTTAAATAGTTAATTTGAATATCAAATTAATGTAAAACTATTAATATTTCAAAGAGGCAGTATAAAGATCACATGAGCTAGAAAAGTGTCGCATTTTCTTACGAGATTAGTTTCAATTTAGAAAAGGCCCTACGGTTTGAATTGTTATTTGCATGATTTAAGGTAAGAGAAAAATATATATGGAGCAGGCATTTAAGGGATGGATCTTGTATGGTTTGAGGTGCGATTTTGTTTAGGGAATAAACTGATTTAGAGCTCATATTTACATATATGACAAGGCAGAATACATGCAACTTTTATCATATTATTTGTCTTTATGTGATAAAAATTTCATATCTCAACTAGGTGAAGCTAACATCTCCATGCATCAAAAAATGGTTTAAAGAAAGAAACATTCATCTAAATGTTATTGGTAATGTTTGAGGATATCTGACAAGCAGAGCATCTGTGTCCCTGTAGTGCTACAGCCCCCAGACTATATCGTTTTTAAAAACTGTTTACCTTTTGTGAAGTGGTAACTCCATTATTTTTAATATCTTGAAAGAATTAAAAATAAATATTCTTTTTCTCCCTGTTATCAAGTCCTCTAACGGTTATTTATTTAAACGGTTAAAAGATTGTTGGTAAAAGAAACGATTGTTTCAACATTCATTTTTATTAGTAACAAAAGGATTTGAGCATTAAATAAACGAAAACGGCAAGGGATGATGAAAATATGTGATACTTTGTCATCGGTCATTGCTAGGATTAACATCAAAATTCCACCGTTTTGGAAACCGGATCCAAAAATATGGTTTTTGCAATTGGAGTTCAATTAAGAAATGCTGCTTTAACGACATATCAAACCAAGTATTATTATGTCGTAAGCTCCATCGATGCTGTAATATTATCATAAGTGTCGGATATTTTGATTAATCCACCAAAAGACGACAAATAGATTATAATTAAGAAGGCTTATTTCTATCTTCGCAGACACCGAAATTCATTAGACTCAAAAGCTGTTGACTGAAGTAAAAGTGAGGGATAAAAAGCCTTCCCAGCTAGTATGTGGAATAAAGAATTAGGCTACTGATAAGGTAAGTTAACCTTTTTCTAAGACTAGACGGCTTTAAAGATTACCAGTAGAAGTGGCGAGCTTTTTATTAATCAGTGGTGATGATTTAGCAAAACTGGCAACAATGGTAGATAAAATGAGGGATTGTCATTTGAAGTTCGGCGACAAAGCTACAAGGCTTTCAAATACATTAAAACTTGCAATTGACCTAACAAGATCGACCTGCAACCGCAAGACAACTAGATCCCCGGTTCTCGAAGATGGCAGAGAGTCAAGGGGTCGATCTATGTCGTGTTTTTATTCGTGACAAGGAGACCACCACCCAATTTTTAAATAATACTGGTGAAGAAGTTTCCATGATTCTCCCATTTCCGCAAGAAGAAAGATCTACAGTCAAGCTAGATCTCTTCGCTGCAAATGGAACCAAAATTTAAACTTACGGACTAAAGTTGCAAAAATTAGGTTTGGACTGAAAAGCATACCTGCCAACTTGTACGAATTATCCGTACGATGTACGGATTTTTACTATTTTGTACGGGTGTACGAACAGCTAAAAAATCGTACGGATTTCATGGTACTTTTCGTTTTTTTCCTAAAACCTTTTTTTAAATATTTTTTCAAGTCACCTACGAAACCGAAACGATTTTCCAAAGCTGCCGCGTCAGTCAAAATATTTATTCACACTCCAAGATTGCGCATATGTTCAGCACTAAAGCGCGTTGGCGAGGATGCATTGTTTTCTTTTCTGTTGCCGACTTGATTTGGCAAACCAAACCACTGCTTCGATTTTTCGGGCTTTACAGGTTAATAAAGAAGCAGAAAACCGAAAGTGCTTTAGTTTTTTAATTCTACCTTCTTTTAGACTGAACTCCAAAACGTAAATAATAGTACTGGACTTGCGCGTAAATAATAGCACTAAACCACGGCGCCGGGGATGCACTGTTTTCATTTGTGTTGCCGACGGGACCTGGCGAACCAAACAACTATTGCGTTGCCTCAGACTTAAGAGATTAACAAAGAATCTGAAAACCAAAAATGCTTTAGATTTTGGTTCTTCCTTCTGTTTGGACCGTACAATAACGTTGCGCGTTTATAATAAAAGCATAAGCGCGGCGCCAGAAATTCATTGTTTTCATCTGTGTTGCCGACGGGATTTGGCGAACCAAGCAACTGTTTCGTTGTCTCGAACTTTAGAGATTAATAAAGTAGAAAACTGAAAGTGCTTTAGTTTTTTTTTATTCTTTCTTCTTTTGGACCGTACTCCAACGCTGCACACTAAATCTCGCCGCCGCCGTTTTCACGGCGCATTGTTTGGCGCCACTCACCGAACGACTTTTTCGTTTTCTCGGACTTTAGAGATTAAATCACTTTCGGTTTTCAGCTTCTTTGTTAGTCTTAATTATTTATTTTAAAATATCCAAGTTAAACAATCCTGGTGTAAGACTCCAGAAAATATCAAGTTTTTTTTGGAGTTTACTTCAAACCAAGCGGTTTATTTCTAATCATCAGAAATTCAAACAAAGAAACAAATTTTGCATTCTGCTCTATCTATGCATCTGATATTAAGATTTCTTATGGAGGATTTATTGATGTCGAAGTTCACATCAATTCTAAAAAGCACAGTGACAACATCAAATGTAATAATAAGAATTCGAAAGCCTGCATAATTGATATTTGTGTATATGATTAAACACTTTGAATACCGCCAACTCATTGTATGTATTTAGGTGTAATGTAGACTAAATCACAAACCTCATCAGAGATTTCATCGTTAAGTTTAAATTTGATTTATTTTTAAATCTAAGTTAGTTTTTTATTTTATAATTTCCATTTTGTGCTAAAATGTAACAATTTGTTATATTTGAGAGCAATTTAATATTATGCAATTTTTTATTTTTATTTTTGTAATAGAATTACTATTATTTCTATATTACATTCATAAATATTATCGCTATTTGACTTTCCATGAGTTATAGGAATGCAAATATTTGTTCTGTAAAAATTTTACTAATTTGAAAATGCCAATGTTGGCAGGTATGGAAAAGAGCATTTGAGTGGCCTCTTGAGATTGTAGATGTCAATAAACCAATAATAGGTATTAACTTTTTGTCCCATTTTTATCTTTTAGTTGGCAGTAAAAATTGCAAATTGATGATATTCACTTCCTTATCCTCTATTGGCAATCCCTGCTATCGGGTTGATTCACCAACATTAAATTCAGTACAAAGGCAGTATAAATCTATTCTTAAATAATTTATTTTCTATTACGATCAACACTCGTCAATAATAAATTAAAAGTCACAACATTGAACATTTTATAGAAACTTAATGAGCTCCTGTTACCACGAGGGCTAGAAGACTTTCGTCCGAAAAATTAAAAGCGGCAAAAGGGAAATTCCATTTCGTGTTACAACAAGGTTGCTGTAGACTTTCGAAAAGTTGTTGAGTTAGTTCTTTATATCTCACCTTAAAGAAATCAGTTGACTGGAGACCATGTGGAGATTACAGAGCCAGTAACAATATTCCAGATCGCTATCTTTTACCATTTCTCACTGACTGTGGTTCTATAGAAAGAATATTTTTTCATCCATAGACTTAGTCTGGGCTTATCAACAAATTAAAGTGCACAAAGCTGAGATTTCAAAAATGACCATTATAACTCGCCATTTGAGCTGTTTGAATTTTCTTTCATGATGTTTGGTTTACACAACACTGAGCAAACCTTTCAAAAATTCGTAAATATAATGTGATCAGGATTAGATTTTACATTCTGCAATTTAGATTACATACTAATTGCCTCTCTAGTCGAAAATCACTTATACATAATTTTTAAGGGTTAAACGACAACGGTTTACGTATCAATATGGCAAAAAGTATTTTTGTTACTTCTAAAATTAAATATTTGGGATATGAAATTTCAACTGAGGGAATTATACTTCTTCCGGCGAAGTTGATGCCATAAAAAATGCACTTGAACCTACGTCGACCACCAGCTTGCGCATGTTCTTAGGAATGATTAATATTTATCACCGATTCATCCAAATCACAACTTATTATTATAACAGCCTCTAACATTAATACTTAGCAGAAATAATAAAATACCTCTAAATTGGATCGAAAATTCTCGGAACGCATTTAGAAACCTCAAAACGTTTTTTATCGTGCTACCTATGTTTGTCTATACCAGAGTTAGCTACTACGCTGCCCGCGGGCCAGATTTGGCCCACGACAGATTTTTCTCCGGCCCGCGGGTACCACAGAAGATAAAAAATGAAATTTCACTGCATGAACTTTCTCTCTATATTGAAAAAAATTTAGGAATCGAATTTTGTGTCACGTGTATCTCAATTTCTGGAGCAAGGGGAACTGTGAAATTTGAAACATAAGTAGTTTCTGCATTCATTTAGTTTCAAAAGAATTTTTTTTAATGCTAATTAGTTTTTTTTTTTAATTAAATTTTAAAATTTGGCCATAATGGTAGTCCAATGGGACAAATTTTTTCCCTTACTTTTCTATCGCAATAAATACTCGAAATACTTAATTTTTCCATTGAAAAAAACATGGTTAGAATCTTTGAAATCTCATCTAGCCGATGGAATTAAAAATTTCGTTGAATGATAAAAAAATCAATTAGATACATCATGTTTTAAACAGCACTAAACCTCATTTTTTGTGCCTTCTTCCTCCTTCAAAAAGGGAATTCTCCATATTTGAGCAGGTGAATGAGAGCGTGGCGGAGAATTATGATGTAATTTTTACATGTTATAATGCATAAGCTCAAAGTATGGCCTCATGAGATTATAAAGCTCATCAATACTTTTAATTGACTTTCTGCTAAAAAACTGATTATCAGCATTTACTTGGTTGATTTTTTAGTTAGTTTTTTTAACAACACATTTTAAAAGTTTGCATAACCTCAAAGCGTCCTTGGGTTCTTTTGTATTTTTTATTCGGCAACGATCAGTTATTTTGAAATCGGCCAATCTACACTATCACTTGTGGTTTTAATTTTTGGGAAGAATATTCCAGAATTTCGTTCTACTAACAAAAATATATTCTCTGGCCAGAGTAACCGCTTGTTCCAGACAACAATTTAGTTGGTTTGTGCAAGTGCAATTTTTTTAGCGTTATATATCTTGTTCTATATTTGTTTTTAACATAAGTTATTGTTTTTGGGTAAAATATTGTTGGTTTGTGCTTTTGATGTATTAGTTATTTCTGTTTTTTTTTTTTTTTTTTTTTTTTTTAAGTAAGCCTTTATGCATGTTATTATTACATAATGTTCTTTTGAGTGCAATTTTTTTAGTAAAATCTGAGAGGAGGTCTGATACTATGTTCTGTTTTTGCATTTTTATATTACTAAAGTGTCGTTAATATTTTTCAATAAGCGCAGCGTCTTCAATTGATCGAGGATGTGCAAATGGGGTCTCTTATTTTTTTTTTTTTTTAGATAACAATGGTTTTTGTGTGAATGTTAATTATGATTTCTTTTTATTCGCACATCGATCTCCTTGTTTGCGCTGCGAGCGCGTTTGGGGGCTTAACCCTCTTTGGACATCCAAAGGCTTATGATCAAGGCCTATTCTAAGGAATTTTTACGACTGCCCAAACTTCCGTCCCCCCCCCTCCCCCGTCCCCCCCCCCCCCCCCCGACCTCACAAACATTATTACGCTAAACAGAGAATAAAAAAATTAGAAAAAATAGGCCTATTAACAGTCTCACAATGATATTTTCGCCTCCTATGTATGGAATTTAAAATTGTGATTCGTCATGTTGTCGATCCATAAGTCCCCATTTATACGTTTATAATTTCAGGTCTTCCTAGTTTTTAAATTTAACACAAAGTTGTTAAAATTTAAACCTAATTATTTAACTTAAAACACTACTAAATTCGAGGCGTTAAGGGAACGAATAACCGCCAGAATAGCTTCGATTATGTCAAATATGCCAATTATTGGGTTGCCTGGTAAGAGTTTTTCTTGAAGCTGAAACTTCAAAGAAGGAAGGGTTGCATAAACAAATAAAAAAGTCGTTTTAAATTTTATTATACTCAAATTCAAAAAGATGAATAATAATTGCACTCATTTAATAAAATCATATTTTTAATTTCCTTGTTTTTCTATTTTTTACGACTGCCCAATATCTGATTTACGACTGCCCAAATACAATTTACGACTGCCCAAATAGGCCACGACTGCCCGTTAGAATAGGCCCTGCTTATGATATAGAATAATTTAAACTTTTCATTACTGCTAAAACTATTTTTAAAAAATTACCATATTATCTGTTTAGCATACATGTTCTATTTTATCAAGGTGTCTACACATCGGGAAAAATTGTGGAAATTAGAAAAAATTTCCCGTCGAATCAAGGAATTATTTAGAAATCTGTCAGTGAACTATTTTTTCTTGATTTTTGTGGCCACCCCCATCATGAATTTTTATTATTCGAGATTGAAAATCTTTTTCACTTGTTTCATTGTTATACGTGCAACATGTGCCAGTGGGGAAGGGGGCGATAATGCTAAATTATCTATTTGAAGGCATATAAATGGTATTCGAAAGTGTTATTAATATTTTTCAATAAGGGCAGTCTTCAATTGATCGAGGATGTGCAAATGAGGGTCTGTTATTTGGTTTTTTAGATAACAATGGTTTTTGTGTAAATGTTAATTATGAATTTTATTATTCAAGAGCCATAATATTTTTCACATACTTCATTCTTATAATTAAAAATGTGGTCTCTTACTGTTTCTTTAACGTTTAATGTATGACTTTGATTTATGTGTCAATTCTATTGTTGATTATGATTTCTTTTTATTCAAGTGTGAAATTTTTTTTTCTAATGTTTATTTGTTATACGTGCGAAATTGGCTCGTGGGGGAAGGGGATAATTCAAAATTATCTGGTAACCGTTAAAGGCATATAAATGGTTTTCGAAATTGTCATTAAAATTTTCGATAAACACAGCGTCTTTAATTGATCAATGAGATCTGGTAAGTTTATCAGTGGCCACCATGTACTTTCAACATGGGCAAGCTACAACATCCAAAAACTTTTTTTCCATGAAAAAATTCCTATTTTACAAACCTCCACCACGACTTCAGCTGCTTCAAATACACCTCTTGGTTTGGCTAAAGATGAATTTTTGTTCACAAATGCCTTCTGTAATGCCACTCATTTGTTGGCGATTGTTTGCAATCCGACCAGTTCAAACAGGAAAAAGTCGCCAATGGGGTATAATGAGAATTTCAATAATCTTCTAATAATCTACGATTGTTTGCAATACGACCAGTTCAAACCGGGAAAAATCGCCGGTCCTATACTGCTTTTGTTCCATTTTTCAAATTTGGCAAACTGCGGGAATTGTGTTTTCTTCTTTATTTCAGTGTTTATCGTTTGTCGAAATCTAAAACCAGCTGAACAACTTTTGTTACGTAAGAAATTAACGTTTTCTAAATCCATTAGGAGTTTTTTTTAAATTCAACAACAATTGTTTTATTTCCAGATGAGAGTTTGTCTTGGGTTCATTGTATTGTTAGCAGTTTCTATTAGCTTAGTTTTTGTAAGTTAAAACTTTATGAGATTCACGTTAAAATGTTTAATTTTTTCTCGATTTTTCTTTTTCACTTTACTCGAAGCTAAATATCTCATACACTTGCGATTGGTTACTTTCTAACGTTTGATTTTGTTTTGTGGTTCTATTGTTGACGATTTTTGTTTTTGTAGACATTTAGTTAGCAATCCACGTTCAATCTTTCTATTGATTTATTTGAGGATGGGTGTACTATTAAAAAAAAAACCAAATAAAATTTCGCCATTTTGTGATAATACATGGTGAGCTAGAGAGAAAATCTGCTTGTGTTAAAAATATCACAGTTCTCCTTGCAGCAGGTAAAGAGATGCATTAGTGACAACACACCGGTTCCTTACTTTTTTAATATAGAGAGATTTGAAACTTAAGTAATATAGCTGACCTCTAATTTGCTATAATTTACTAAAACGACTGCAAGTCATGTATTATAACAGTGAAAGTGAGTAGTTCTTGTGGGATCTCGTCAATGTGGGGGCCCTGTTATTGAGTTAATTTGTTGATATGTGTTCGTTAAGATTTTTTCATTTCATTTCATTTTTTTACTGCTAAACCTGCATTTTGGTTACAGTTTCGGTTTTTAAAATTGGAAAAGGAATAATTTGTAAGTAATGGGAATTTTAAACAAACAATTTTAATATATTTTTTGCGTGCATACAAAAGTATTTAAATTTTTGTTGGCATCCTGTAACGCTAATGATTTTCTTTTTTCTGAGCGTTACATTAAATGCGTGTTCGTTAATATTAAAAAAATTCTTTCATTTTGCTTGGTGCTTTCTTGTAGTCGCCAAGCAAATAGTTGCAATTAGGGTCTGTTACTGCTTGTGTACCAATATTTCTTTTGTGTTTAATTTATGAGTTTGGTTTTTGTGTTAACGATAATTGTGCTTGTTGCAACATTTTATTATTTCCGTTTTAAATTTTTCATCTCGAAGGTAACCGAAAATGTCATTATTTGATTTCTAAATTGAGCCTGGGGGTGGAATAATGCAAAACTCTCTGGTAACAGTTAAAGGCATGTAAATGGTAATTGAAGTTGTCATTCATATTTCAATAACATCAACAACATGAAGGTAGAGAGGCAAACTAAAGGCATAAACTCACGAGTGAATCACAGGAATTGCGTTAAAAATACCTAGCTATTCTATTTCCTTGGTGTTATCAATATGCAGCCAAGGTAGGGGGTCACCGAGAAGGGGGTGAAGGCCCCTTTGGAGATCGCGCAGCGATCTCCAACACAAGCGGAGCCCCCTAGTTTTGTACATAATTGTAATTTATACAAAATAGTATGCGTTAACTATGCAGAACAGAATTCTTCACTACATGCCAGAGAAAACTATATGAAGAAGCTTTCAGTAAAGTAGTTTTCATCAAAATAAATACAGGAATAACTTAAATGAATCTCATTTGGAAAATTTATTAAACCTTGGTTAGGCGCACGACCTTTTAGTTGCATAGAGGACTAATGGCCGCCTAATTCAAATTTATGTGCATACCATTAAATTCTGGACCAAGAAATGGGAGAGTGAAAATTTAAACAATTTGCTCTTTTCTTTTTGTTACTGATATGCAAATTATCAGTTATGGCTAGCTAACATAGTAAACTTACTCAATTATCAGTCGCAAGTTTAGAATCAGGACATTAATATGCATTTAAATTACTAAATTTGTCATTATCACAATCAAGGAATATCAATGCATTATTAATAAAATATATTTTATACATAATTTACACAATCTCTTTACATTTTGAATGGCTAAGTTGCTTATAGAACATAGCATAAATTTATTGAACATCAATTCGTATTAAAGTTTAGTGATCTGTCATGGAGGTAGATAATTATATAAGTTCTTGAATGATAAAATTTCTATAATTTCTCAATTATAAAAGTTCATGGCTTATTCTATCAATCTACAATGAGTGTTTGACTATATTCTTGCTGGTGTAATTCTTTCCATTCTTTCTTGACTTGCAGCCGCTTCAACTGTCCATCCCTAAATAAACATACGACAAAGCTATGTTATGACTAAAAATGCAAATACATCCTTGAATTTTCTTTTTAAAACTAAGAAGTTTACTCTTTCATAAAAGCTACTAAATATTTCAAAGCACTGTACCAAAAATATTTGAGGTTTTTTTTTTGCATGTCACATCTGATTGCATTTCCTATAATTTTCTTGATTTTACATGAAAATGTCTTGTTGAAAAACATGTTAAGGACATTATAATAGCTATAATAATATAATGCGAGATATTTAGTGCAGCAACCAAAGTTCAATAGAAGTAGGGGTTTCAAGTCAGAAAAAGAAAATCTATATTGTTTAAATATATTATGATGTCCCTTTCTTCAGACTTCTATGACAAAAAAAAGAATTGCAATTTTTTTACTAAACATTTTATAAAATATTTTCTAGAAAAAAGTAAAATGTACATATGCTTACCATTCCAAATCAACTAAACCTCCTTGTCTAGATATCACAGCTTTTACTCTTTTTGCAAAATCAATAGAACTTTCTCCTTCCTATAAAAGAATGTTAAATTTAAAGCTAACTTATATAAAGCTTTGCAAAATAGCTTCGTTGCTATATGGTTTATAAATACCTGTCGTTTCATAGGAGGAAGATACCAGACATCACACACTATAGCCCAAGAGGACATCATCATCAATAAATAATGCATGTAACCTTGTTTGGTACTATTCCAAAACGGATCCCCAAATCTAGGATCATACTAAAAATACAAATGAAACAGACTAAAGTTACAAATTTATGCAATTTAAATTATACAGCCAGAATAAATTATTAAATTGCTATCCATTATCGATAAATCTGAGAAAACGAATTTTTAGTAGATATTTACATGGTATACTGAAGTTTAGATTGTTTTATTTATTTTTAAAATGTCATGGTTTTTTAAAATAAATTGATAGATGTAGAATTACATTTTCCTTTATTCTATAAAAATACCCAATCATTAAATATCAAGAAATGTAGAAAAAATATCAATATACAGGATATCCATAAATCATATACATAGTGTTCAGGAACAACATCTTTACAGTTACTTATTCTTGAGCAGGCATTTATGTCTCAATTGGGGGAAAATCTCAATGGAATCAATGGTGTAGTATAAAATGGCCAACCATCAAAGAAAATCATATGAATTTGCATAGATGAAAATCTAGATAGCATATGAATTTGGAAGTGGTTGTTTTCTGTTCCTATTAAAAAAGGTAATGAAATATTGTTCTATTGGGTTTATTCTCTCCCAAACCTCTAGATGACTATAACAGAATTGTTAGTATGTACTACTAACTTGTGTGATTAACTGATAAGGAAGAACTTCATGGGTCGCTATAGAACATACCTGAGAATGCATGAACTTTTTATGCAATGAATGAAGAATAAAATTACCCGAATATTAACTATGTAAGTAATTAAAGAGTCAGATAAAAATTAACATTTCCTCCCTTTGGCTCCAAGTGTCACGGGCAGGGCAACTAGCTCAGATTAGAACACAGCTAAAAAGAGGTTGTGAACATTAATAAAAGAGGTAAAATTAATCTGTTGAAGGATTTTACAGAAGAAAAAGTAGACATACCTAAATATTAAAACTGATGCAATATGCAGTTTTTAGTACCTCAGTCATGCCAAAAATTTATTTTACTTTCACGAATAAGAACCAAAATAAAAAAAATAATGATCCACTTCCTTTACCTTTCACCACTTAGTTTAATTGCTCAGACAATTAAAAATTAAAAAATAATGAATATCGATTAGAATCCTCCTGCAACACCTAGAAAAATAGAGAAAATCTTTGAAGAATATTTAAAAGATTTGTTGTTAAAAATAAGTTGGAATGGATACAGCATAAAAGTAAACACCAACGTCACTTGTTGTGTGAAAAGTACGGCCACATTTTCAAGTATCTTATAAGCAAGTCTGTATGTGCTAACTGTGGAGATAAAAATCACACTAAAGAATTTGCCGTAATGATTCCAACTACATAAATTGCACTTATAAAACTAAATTTGATCTAAAACATAATGCTTTAGATAAAAAATTTCAATTATATAAAAAGGCAGTCATTAAAATTAAAAACAGAATCAATTATGATTATGTTAATAATTCCGGTAGAATATAATGACCCAATGTCAAATAAATTATAATGTCGGTACTTTAGCCTTGTCAACAGTAGGGCAGCAAACCAACAACTAGAAAGAGATTACTATCTGATGATTTTAGCATTTCTCCCTGAGTGAATCCTACTCTTACGAACGTCAAATTGGATATTTATCCATCGACTACTAAGTATTAGCAATCATAGATAAACCAAAAGCAGTTCTCATCTTACAGAATTAGAAATTACAACCTATGTTACTTTATTGCACAAAAGGAATAATGGTTGTTAAAATTACTTATGGACAGAAAATAATAATAATTACTGGTCATTTTTCATTTCACCCTCTAAAGATAGTCAATATATTATAATCATAGATGCTCTGCTTGTAAAATATTAAATGAGATTCACATAATTGCAGGAGATATTAATGCCAAATCAGATATTTGGGGAAGATCTATTAATGACAAAAGAGAAGTTATGCATCTTTGACAGCAACACACAACTAAAAATTATTACTAAAAATTAATTTTATAATTATGAAATGCAGATTGGGGAGATGATGATTATAATTTGAAGTGTCGGACAGAAAAACAGCAAATGACCATAACTTAGTATCCCTCTTTATATTTAGATTAGATGGTACCAGAATTAACTAGAATCAACCTCAATAACTTATTTTTGTTATATCTATTTATTTATGTAAATTTGAAGTCCTGATTTAGTATAGGTATACCGGATTGTATTTGCTTGTAGTAGTTCTTCAATAAATATCATGATTCTCAGAATAATTTTCATTAATTGTTTTCATATGTTCCAAAAAAATTCACTATGTGTGAGCTCTATAGCAATAGGGTTATGGAGATCTTTGCCAAATTGTAGACAAAAAATGGATCAATGTCTCACATGTACATTAATGACAGTTCTGCTAAATTAAGCACATTTACAAATACAGTATTGAGATAAATGAATTCGGAAAACTCGAACTTGGTCAAATACAAAATTGACTCAATACAAATTGGGGAGATGTATTGGCAGTAATAAGGTTATTCAGCCCCTCTTAAATTTGCTTATCCATCAACAATAACCAATCATTATCCTCTTATGAAATGAGCCGAGTATACCTTATGGAAGAAAATGCAAAAAAAAGAGTGGAACGGCCTCTCGACAGCATTTTTCAAGTAGTATTTTTTCTTTTACCAAAGTACTAAAATACACCTGGAACACACAATGGAAATTTTTTTGAAGGAGGAAACAGGGAGCCTCCAGATTATATCAATGTAAACTGAAATGATGGCATTGCTTGTTTACATTGTTCATTTAGGGAATGTTGAGCGAAATAGCATAAAAGCTATTAAGAAGCATGTCAGAAACGGGGATTGCTTGAAAATATCCCTAGTAGGAAGCTGCATTGGCAGTGTTATCTAGCACATGTTTTTTGCAAACCTTTTTTGTGCTCCATCAAATGCAATTGAGATAAATTTAAAGAATTACCAAAAAATCTCTCTAGCAGCTTGGGCTAAAAGCGACACATTGAAATGGTCAAGAGGATCTAGATATAGATATTTGGAGGGAATGGAACTAGAACACTCTTAAGTGTTATCTAGAAAAGGTGATCTTTGTTGTAACTCATAAATGTAGATGGCACTCAGAATCGTATGATACATAGACGTCTGGTGTCGAAACTCTTCAGAATTTATATGCAACTCCACTAGGATAGAAGTCAGCATAAATAACTTGTAAAATACTTTTCAATTAATTTTCTATCTTATATAATTGTGTGTGATGTCTTCAAATAAACCAAGAAAATGCCAAGCAGTGGTTTTTATTTAGTGATAAGATTTATAATGTAGTGATTGATTACCTTGATGGATGAAACTATGAATATGGAGTGTTAGCGAGTGGAACCCATAATGGGGTTCTAAGAAGCAGAGTTCTTGTTAGGATGGAGGGGGGGATATTGATCTATACTTACACAAAAATAAAGTAAGCAAAGACACAGCAAATATTACCATACTCAATTAAAAACATTTTCACATTACACAACAAAATCACTGATTTTGTTGCCAAAAATGTGTCATGTTCCTGTAGTTGCAAAAAACCAGTTTTGAAGGAAAATATTAAAAAATAATACTATCTAATTTTTGAAACATTATTATTTGGCATGTGATGAAACTCCAGTCTCTTGACAACACTCCACAATGAAAACTTCAACACTTGAGTTTGAGCCTCATCCTGAAAACACCTGGGGATATTATTATACAACAGTTCTCTATCTCTTTCCAGGCATTTTTTAAACAAAGAGCATTAAAAAACGAAATTTAACAAAATAGGCTTAATGCACTGCAAATAGATCCTGTCAAATGAATTGATGTGCGATGCCCATCCAAAATAGTGAAAATACAAAATATTTATCTTTTGAAAGGTATTTTTTATAAAATATTTACATGACCGACCGGGCATGTATGAATATTTTAAAATTTTCTTAAAAAATAAAATTTTCAAGCCCTGATAGCTACACCATAGATCTTAACCCTTTGCACTCCACTGTCCCCTCTCAGGAGACATAATTCTAGCATATCATTCGAATGTCCCCTTTAATGGCATATTAAAGTTTATTAGTGATAACCAGGAATTAACTTATTCCATCACAACTTTTTGAGAAATGCATGTTACGTTCTCACATTTTAATTTATTGCAGTGTCGTGGTGGAGTCAGTGAAAAGTTAACTTGGAGAATTCTAACACATTTATTAAGATAGCACGGAGAGAGAGAACTTCTAAAAGTTACGTGTTATCTACATGATGGAAAGGAATAGAATGGGTCGTAGTATTGTCCAAGAGAGCCTTGTAAACCAGCATTGTGTTAAAATGTGAGAATCACTGAATTAGCACTAAAGGTGTGTTACAATCGACACAAGATCGAACAAAACTGAATATTAATTATGGGATACGCTGATATAAAAAAATGCTGACACCGAGGATCTCACACATTTAACTGTACCTGGACAGCTATCGAAAGAAGTTGTTGAATGAATAACAAAATAGGATTTTGGGCTTTGAAAAGAGGAATTAATTTAATGTCGGTTCTAAAAAAGAATTTATATTACATATCCCCCCTTGCCCTTAACAAAAATGCTCAGAGGGTCAAAAAAGTGTCAGCAAAATTAACCTAAAAAAAACCTCTACAAGGTTTAAGTAAAAAATTTTTTTGTTTTTGAAAAACGACTTTAGGTCAAACCTTATAAAATGAGTTTTAAAGTGGCTCTTTGTTAGACAACAAATTAGTAGTTTAGAAATAACATAAAAATATTTTTAAAAAAAGGTGCATAATAGAAGCTTATACTACAATGTAAACATAGCGTAAAATATTACTGGATAGTTGGGTGAACAGGCCCAACAAAATACAAACAGTATTAACTAAAGCATAAACAATTAAATGGTAAAGTTCTAAAATATAAACAATATTAAGTGTTATCTAAAACATAAAAAATGAAATTGTAATGTTCTAAAACATAAACAAGGAAATTATAAAGTTGACTTTGCAATATCAAGAAAGATCAAAGTTAAAAAATGTGTTTAGAGCATTACACCATTCAGATACGCAAACGTTCTTGTTCCCAAAGTGAAAAAATTTATTTCAGAATCGTGAAATGGCGGTTCAAATTTTGGAGTTTTCAAAGTAAAAAAAATTGTTAAGTCAGTGAAAAGTCAATTTGGAGAATTCTAACACATTTATTAAGATAGCATGGAGAGAGTGAGAGAGCTTCTAAAAGTTACGTGTTATGTACATGATAGAAAGGGATAGAATGTGTTGTAGTATTGTTGAAGAGAGCCTTGTAAACCGTGAGAATCGCTGAGTTAGCACTAAGGGTGTGTTATAAACAATCAACATAAGATCGAACAAAACTGAATACTAATTATAGGATACGCTGATATCAAAAATGATGACACTGAGTATCTCACACATTTAACTGTGCATGGGCAGTTATCGAAAGAAATTGTTGAATGAATTACAAATAGGATTTCAGGCTTTGAAAAGAGGAATTATTTTAATGTCGTTTCTAAAAAAGGATTTATATTACAGGCATGTTTCCCTGAAGTTTTCTCTTGAAATGGCAGAAGAAATCAAATCAAAATATGGTATTAACTCTTTTGCACCAAATCGAGATTTTTCTTTCATGGAATCATCCTTATTTAACCATTCCCGATGAAACTTGTTCCTTATTCTCTTTTGAAGATTGCTGATATTAGATTAATTATCCAATAATTTTATTTAAGGTCAAGAATTTTTTTTTATATATGTAGCACAGATTGAAGTAAAAAAAACATCTGTACCCTTCATTTCATAAAAATTCCTTCCTAAAGTCATCAAGTTTATAAAACCGTCTCTGAAATCAGAAAAACACTTTCCTTATTGGCTGAAACATAAATGAAAGGAGAAAAACTACCCTCTGCTTCAATCTTATAGACAATGATCGTGTAACATCAGTCACGTGATCAGACTTCGTCTATGTTCTCCCCGAAAAGCATGGTGTTCATACTAAGTAATTTCAAAAGCGTGAATTTAATTTTTTAAGATATACTTTTAGGATGTAATCCGGAGGTCAGGGTGAATAGAATGAAAAAATTCTGGAATTCTGGGGTACAACCGGAAAACTTTCACCCCTGGGTTATGATGTATTTGGGGATTTCATCAATACCATTGGTTGTTGGTCGGGTAGTGCATTCACCTTTGAAGCTACCATTGAATTTGAAGGTTTCAGAATGGTCAATTTTCATCATAAACAAAGGTTCTGGTCAAACACAAGTACTCAATAAGTGCAAACTTATCATTTGGGATGAATGCACTATGGCCTACAAAAGGGTACTAGAAGCATTTGATGACACTTGACAAGACTTACAAGGAAATGGGTGGTGCAGTTATTTTCCTGGCAAACTCTGCATGTAACTCTTTGCCTATAATTCAATGATGGGTTTTGTCACATTTGCAAAGCTCTATGTGAATAAAAATGGTTTTATGTGTTTATAATTTAAAATAATCACATACCCATTAACACTTGGAAAATTAGATAAACATAGTGATACCTTACATGACAGGTTTTGTTAAATTCATATTTTTATATGTGAACAAGATTATGCAGTAAATGTTATTTAAATATCTCTATAGTTTTTTGTTTTTTTTAAAGTAAAGATATATATAAAAAAAAAGTAAGGATTTTTATTCCTGTTATTTAAAAAATTGTCATACTAGAGAGCAATACATGTTATGCTTCTGTTAGGCCATGAAAGCAAAATGATCACCAGAGTAGAATAATACATGTTATTCATCTAAGCTAGTCCCACCAGAGTCTTGTATAAAGTGGAGGATAATTGCACTAGTTTGAAAGCTGCTGTCCAAAACTGTACTTTTCATAGTAATTAAAATACTTAATTTATGTAAATCTATATAATGTTTCAAACCTTGATTGCAGCAGGATATATTGTTCCCCCAACTTCAAAACTTCCCTTTTTGAACATCATTACTGATGTATTGTTAATACATGTTCCTAGAATTAAAGATACATTTGTAAAATGTGTTAATTATAAACATTTGAGAAATGTAAAGTAACTACTGATCAAATACTGAAATAAAAACAATGAATGAAAAAAAAAATTTAGAAGATTTTTTGTTCTACAATTTTATAAGTTTGGTATGAAAAAAAAACTAAATCTGAAAGCTGTCTGAAAATAGTAAAAGAGTGTTAGCAGTTATCAATTACACTATATTGCTCTATGAAATTTCCACAACTATTTTAAGTTAAATGATTGTAGTAAATAATGGTGATCTTATTAAATGAGGAGATTAGTTTGTGAAACCCATTTAATCCAATTTTATAAATTTTTATCAAAGACATCAAAAACATTTTACATCTAACCTTAATCTCTGGCCCAAGGCCAAGAATTAAAATCAATTTTTATATTGAATTGAGACAATTTAGATTAATATCGCCATGCTAGGTTATGTAGTACATTGTGGAAGTAAGAAGAAACAAATTATTTTGCAACAATTGTAAATTGAGCTAAGTAGACAGAAACTAAGCATCTCAAATATTTAATTTTAGGACTTTAAAAAATCTTCATGCATCTTCTATTAATTTACTTAATGAGAAAAATATATTGCATAATTTTTTATGATTCAGGTCATTTTCAAAATTGTTTAAAATGTACACAAACCTTCTGGAAATATAAGAATGGGTAACTTTTCTGGGTCTTCACAATGTTCTCTTAACCTGCAAGAGTATTTACATTAAATTTAAAATGTAAACAAGCCCTTTTCTTAACAATTTAATCTAATAAGCTTGACTCTTTACTGAAATATTTTTGTATTTTCTATAAAATTCTCGAATTATTTTACTATAATACAAAAAGTGCACATAGTTTTCGAGGAATTTTTATAATTTGAAATTTTGTAAAGTTATTTAATAAACTGCCTCTCAAAAAGCAGATTTTTTAAAAATTTTGCTAACAAGCCTTCAGTTAATTGAGATTGTTACGTGGATTCTGGAAATTTACTTAATGGTGTTATAATCAATTTCTTGATTTTGTTTATAACATAAAAAGACTACTTAACACATGAAAAAATTCTTTACCACAAAAAAACAAATTAATCATTCAAATAAATTAATACAAATAAATACAAATTTAAGTGGTCAATTTGATGTTAAAAATCATTTATAAAGAACACCTTGAAAAACACACACTTAAATAGATTATTTTAAGTTTGGAATTCTATAGTCTAGTAATTCTGAAAAATTAATATTAATTTTTCAGAATTACTATCTTCATTTATTCCAAGTACTTATAATTTAAATTAATATTTATTAATTTAAATCATAAGTACTTTTAATGAATGGAGACATCATTTTTGGAAATTGACCTAAATATATATGTCAAAGCAGTTCAAGCAGCTTTTCAATTTAATTATGAGCAAGTGAAAAATAATTAAACTAATTAAAATATTTGATTGTTGGTTATTCAAACTGTTGTTGATTAATAAGAAAATTTATATTTAGAAATTCAGGGACAATTTTATAAGAGCTTATAAAGGATGGCAAAGAATCTTGAGAAGCACAATGAACCATACTACTCAGTTTTAATTGAATATTTTAATATTTTTTTTTAATGTATTTGTAAAGATATAAATTAAACCTTTATTGCTACAGCGGTGTGTGATATTTGCTCTCATAAAAAAATTTAAATAATCCCAAAGGAAAATTTAGCAAAAAAACATGAAGAGCTTTAATTAATTTTAAATATAGAGGATGTTTAAATATGTTCTTACTATAAATGTGTTAATAAAAACATATTTAACAATATTTTATATTTAGAATTAATTAAAGTGTAGTAAAGAGTGAAATTTAAACAGATTAAAATATGCTTTGTTAAAGTAAAGTATAAAAGATTTTGCATTTTGTTACAATCAAAACATAAAGTCACAAGCAAATTATTTAAATTTCACTTAACATTACCTTTTAGTAACTAAAGCCCTGTCTTTTATTTCAAATCTTTCAAACCACACATGAGAAGTAGCACGGGCAAGTGCTCTTTGAAGCACTCCTAAGAAACCACCTTGTGTCTGACCTACCTAAAGTTAACCATTTTGGAAAATTTAATTTTGAAAAGGTAAATTGGTATGAAAATTGAATGAATAAAAAGGTTTGTTTCTTGAACTAAAACAGTTACAAAATACATAAAAGTGAATATGTATTTATAATATTAATACACACAATATGCCATGAGCCAAAAGTTTAATGTAATATGTACAATTAATACAATGAAATATAACACATGTTTTACGCAACCTTAAAATGCATATTCAAATGCTTAATGGCTTACTTATTTCCTTTTTAAGTTACTTATTCCTTTCCACTTTTTTTTAATATTGAGGAAATTAATTAGTCCAATTTTTATGTAACCCTTTATTTGCCTTTGCTCCCCAGTACAACTGTTTTTCACACAAGCGCAAATAGTTTTGCAAAATATTTGAAAATGTTTTACAATTATGCAAATTAAATAAGAAAACTTAATTTTTAACTATGGTTAAAATGATATAAGAGAATATTTAGAACCATTTTAAGTGCAAAATGTTTTGAAATTTTAAAAATTGCAATGCAAAGAATAATACTAGGAAAGGTGTATATAAACGTTGAGGAAGTTGACACATTGGATTAGCGAGGGGTATATATGCCCATCGCAGGTAAGGAGTTAATGCATAAAAATAAAACTACTTTTGAATTAAATTTTTTTATGGTATTCTTTACTGAATAGCACATAATACTGTTACAATTTCAAGACCAAATTTTACATAAAAACAGATTCAAATGACAGATCTAAGTATATGTAGGTTGAAAACATGAGATTTGACAACTTTTTGTGTGAAATTACACAGTACCATTTAAAATTCTATGAGAGGTTTATCAAAGAATGATTTTAAGGCCATTTTACACCTTTATCACCCGTCCTGCAACTCCCATAGAGAAAAAGTCAAGTCTTATTAGGATGGTGAGAAGAGTAGAATCTCATATGAATTTCTGTAGACAAATAAAACTGGTATTTTGAATTATACTACATTAGTATATTATTATATTAGTATGAGGGCTAGATCACTGTAACTCACAATGACTTATGACCAAACACAAAATTCTAATGCTTTCTTTTCCCATACCTATGGTGTCCCACTCCTCAGCAATGCAGTTGCGATTTACCTTGACAAGCATGAAAATATTGTGAGTTTTGCTAGATTGGCTGTGTACTGAACCCAAGGGCATATATATGAGAGGGGCCCAGGGGGCCCTGGCCCCTCCCGAAATCAGGAACAAAAAATTAAAGTAATAAGTAGTTATTATTTACATTTGTTTGCAAATAATTTCCATTCTCTTAGCTTCCCAAAAATAAAAAAAGTTGATGGCACCAGAATAAGTACTGTGAAATTAAAATATGTAAAATGCAGGTGTAGCTTTGGCATTTTATCTGTAGCTCTGTTTATTCAATAATGTGCTTTTTAAATAGATGTGTATCTGCAATCCTCTGCATTATGCTGTTGTGGAATCTTAATTTGCTTTATTAAGTTAATGGTATTCATAATGAAGAGATAAAAATTCTATTAAAAACTGTTTTGTTAAAAAACATTGTGTAAATAAGCAGTGCTGAAGTTGGCTGTATCAGTAGCAATGTTCCTTTTGACATCGCAAATTCTAATACCATTGATCCAGCATTAGTTGCGGAGGATTTAAACAAATAAAGAAAAAATTTGAAATAAAGAAAAACAAATAAAGAAATATTTAACTCGTAGAAAATGCATGGAACCTTTTTACAAATTTCTTTCTTCTTCTACACTAGTCTCCAAAATTAATGGATATTTCAGTTTTTCCATAATAACTTCTCACTGGAGCAGCATAGATACATGAAATTCACATTACAGAGGCATCTTAGAGGCCCCCCCCACCCCCCCATCGACAATTGTTGGAGTTATTTAATTATTGATTGACATTATTGCTGTCGTGATTAAATTAATGTTGAGATATTAATATTTTAATAACTGATAAGAATTATTAAAATTTATTCTTGTATTTTATGGCATTGATCAAGTGCGCTGAACATAATATTGATAGTTGCAAACTAATTCAGGATTTTAAAAGAATGGAGTAGCATTAGTGTGCAGTTGACTTTTAGTGTAAGATATGATCTCCCCTGTCATCAATGTTTACTCGGCACTGTATTCTCATACTTGACATGAGTTTCTTGATTTAATTCTAGTGGCTAAATTACTCGTCCAGACTTTTGAACTGTTTGCAAGTGATGTAAAGTTTCCAATACACTAAATCTTTACAAAATGCCTATCGTAGAAGCGTCCAAATCATATTTGATGAAATTCGGATTAGAGGAATGATCTGGTTTACTTATAGGGGCGATATTCATACTTTTTTTAATCATTTATTCAAAGCAAAAGTGAAACAAAATTTACCCCAAGTAACAATAAATGCTATTTAAAAACCAATATTTCACCGTTTAAAAATTTGCCTGGATCAAGTTAACATAATCACAGTGTAAAAGTTGAATTCAATTATCTCTTGTCCTCTTAAATGGCATCTAAAGAACACATTTTTTAACATTAGATACTTTTTATCGAAAATAATTTTTTCAATCTCATGAGTAATAATGGACATCAGAGGTTCTATAGAAAGATGGAAAAACGATATTACGTGGTAAATACCAAATCAAGTTAACGATTTGGTGGGGAAAAAGTTTTGGTCTTTGGGTACAGCCCAAGTAGTAGCATGACGTGATAAATGACGTAATTTTTAGGGCATCTTTTCTCGAATGACGTTATTCAGTAAAAAATCACATCAGTTTTGACGTCATTTAATGGTCATACAAACTGACGTTCCTAAAATGAAGTAAATTTTTTGGTCATCATATGATGCACATTTTTTTGAGTCATGAAATAAACGTCTTTTTATAAATAATAAATGACTCAAATAATTTTGGGTCACAATATGCCATCATTTTTTAGTCATCATATGATGCGACTTTAACTTTTATTATTTATTATACGGGCCCATGGCAGAATACACACTTTTACTTGTGAAGACTACTTGTATGACAATTTTATTTTAATAAACATGTAATATTCGTCGAGTATCTACTATAACCAGAAAATAAATAAAAATAATAGTACCACAAATAGGTGAGTAAGTTTTAGGTAAGTAATCAAACTGAGCAATTTAGTCACTAGAATTCATCAAGAAACTCATGTTAAGTGTGAGAATACAGAGCCAAGTAAACACTGATGACAGGGGAGATCATATCTCACACTAAAAGTCAACTCCACGAGTTGCGAGATTTTTAATGTGAATGCCTTTTTGCAACTGCTCTCTAATGGTACTTCATGCTTTTGAATATGTCCCCACTGTGCATTTTGCATTTCAATTTACGACTGAGTTGTTTTACTTATTGTTTTGTTACATAAAGATGCCTCTTTGATGTGAATTGAATGTGTCTATGCTGTTCCACTGAGAAGTTATTAGAGAAAAACTGAAATATCTTTAAATTTTGCAGACCAGTGTAGTAGTTCTAGCTCAAACCATACTACAACTTTTCAAATTAAATGGCTAGATGAATTTGAGTGGTTAGCTTATTCTGAAGGAAAATCCCGATCTTTTTGTAAATATTGCGTGATATTTTCGCATTCCAAAAGTATATTCAAAGGAGTTCACCAAGAAACAAGGAAATTAGTAACACAGGTTTTCAATAATTTGATAAAAGGGACGAAAATTTTCGATCACTGCTGAAGATAAAGAACCAATAGTAGAGATAATGACCTTAAAGACTAATTAATGAACAGAGGAGTTTCTTATTAAAAAAAAAGTTATATAAGGAAAAAAGTAGGGGGAGTGAGGAAAATAATATTAACGAGAATGCAATTAAGTGTTTTATAAAATAATCTGCTATCATATAATAAAGCATTAGTTCACTTCAGTTCACTTTACTTTTAGTAAACTGAAAATATATATAAAAAAAATAATAACTATGTTTTTTCCCAATATTTCGTTTAAAACCCCTTGAAAACCATCCTTAATTATTGAGTGAGAGCTCACTTAAAACATAAAAAACAAGTGCAAATAACGGTAAGTTTGGTCGTATTGGCCCCTCCCGAAATTGTAACTTATATACGCCACTTACTGAACCAATAAAATTTATGCATAAGTTTGAGATTATTTTAGTAATTAACCAATGTTAATGTTTATTGAAGTTAATAATATATATTAAGTTCACATACATATATATTGTTTTTTCAATTAAAATTCTTTCTATATTAGATTTGCTTTAAATTAAGAATTTGCAAGGTTTTCATAAAATGTGCAGGGTGAAATTTCATAAATGTCTTCCAAATAACACTAACATAATTAAATTATAGTAAATTATTTATAATTCTTAAACTAAAATTGTATGATAAAAATCCTTTTTAAATTGAATAAAAAAAATTGTGTTTATATGTAGTTTGAGAGTAAACATAACAATGAAACCAATTAGGCATTTTTAAGAGAGACCAGACTCACTAGTATGTATTCAAATGAAATTCCATTAATTCAGTTTACTTTTTAATAGTTTTTACAAATCCTCCAAATATTATGAAACTGTGTCAAAGAATATAAATGTTTTTTCATAAATAATTTTAATTAATGTCTTTAAGACCAAACATATTTACAATATGAAAGGAAACGCAAGTAGAAAAAAACAATGAAAAAACATTAAAAAGTATGGGAAATATGATAAACATCTATGAAAATCGTACAGTTGAAGAACCTAACATTCTCAGAACTAGAAAATTCCCAGTGTTCAAGTATGCACATTCCAACTGTTGCAGATAGATAACAAAGATGTGAAATGGGCTTTAACTTATTTGTTTGGTTTCTGTTTAAGTTACAGCAACATAAAATTTTCAAGTTTAAAACCTACTTTTAAAGAATTCATAAAGTACATTGTGTTATAGCTGTTGCAACATTATAATGATTTCAAATAATATTCTAGAATTTAAAGTTTTGGCATGAAATCAAATGGAATAATATTGATACTATAACTTACTAAAGCATAGCAACCATCACAAGCTAGAATAACAATATCAATGGGAGAGGTATGATTAGCTACACATATACCACCACCTTTAGCTCTGTTTTCTCTAAAACAAAAGTGAACAAAATAAGAATTAAAAAATTAAATTCATAATCAAAATAATTTTGTAGATGAAACAAATGAAATTAGAGAGATGTTCAAAAAACAGTTTATTGATTTTACTAAAAATTAAGTTTTTTTACTTATACAAGTTATTTTAATTGTAATGAATAATGGGGAATCATATTTGAAAGGTCACGGCAAAGAACAATCAAAGTTTAATTTCTTTGAAATCGAGGTTTGCCAGCCATCTGTGAGGTTATAGCAGAGAATTTAACCATGTAGATTCCCCTGCAAATAAATATCTTGGTACATGAAATTTTGAGCATCCATTTACATCAACCCTGATACAAGCCCTGAGATTTGAAACTTTAAATCAGCTTTTCTGAAGAATTGAGAAAAACGAACTCTAGTCGTTCTTTGCTGTAGCCCTTCATTTATGTAACCCATTTTTAAAATTTTAAATAGAATATTGATGCAATACTGTTTGGAAGTTTAAAAGATAGGTTTTTCCCTCTTCAAAGAGAGATTTCCTTTTTTAGAACACTACTTTTTGAAACCAAGCTGAATTCATCAACTTTAAAATAGCCCTATAAATAAAATTTCCCATCAAAAGCATAAGCACTTTAATCAGATGCCCAAAAAGAATGTATATATATATAAAAGACAATTTAAGGGTGATGGAAGTTGCAATTAGTGATTTTGTTTTATTAAATTGCTTAAAAATTAAAATTAATAAAAAAAAATGTGTTTAAATATAAACCAGAAAAAAAATTAATTCAATTTTAAACACTATTTATCTCTTTAACACAAACTGCAACATATCTTATGAGTACTTCAGTAAAAAAAAAATAGCATATCCATACAAATGTATGCCAAATTGAGTCCAGTAATGTAAGCAGGCAATTATTTTCCCACCCATTCATTAATTAGCTGTACCTTCACAGTCTGAAAGACATAGATAGGTTCCAAGATGGCTATACTCAAAAGAGTGGCTAAGCAGACAAGACAGCCCACAATGGCATCACCTCACATTGTAAAAACACATTCCTATAGTCATTCAAATCCGAAGATGTACAACAAAAATTACAAATACTGGCTGCAATCGCTGAAGCAGTAGGTTTAAAAGTAAGAACAGAAAAAACAAAATTTATGGAACTTAATAGCAATATTTTAAATTAACTCATAGTACAAGATACAAAAGTTGAAGACACTAATTCATTTAATTACATGAGAATAATAGTGAGCACTACAGGAGGAACTGATGAAGATAGAGTTTCCAGATTACATAAAGCAAGGAATGTTTTTAGAACCTAAAGTGTGGAGTTCTTCAGCATTAACAATTACACTAAAATTACTTATTTTTAGCTAACCCATAAAATGTGCTTTGCTCTTTGGTTGTGAGACTTGGGAAACCAACCAAATCTTAGGAGAAGTCTTTAAACATTTTTCAAACAAAATCTCTTCACAGGATACTTAAAGTAAATGAATGATATAAAATCACTAAAGCAAAATTTATCACAGGAGAAATCAAACACAGAAAATGGGCATAGATAGACATATTAGGACAGAAGAGGAAAGATGCAAAATGTGATGATCAAACTGGAATGTAAAAAGGGAAGTGGTTTTGGACCATAATGGATAGAGAACAGGATTTAAGGCTTTATGTACGAGTCAATCATAAAAGGAACTTTAAGGATGATGATGATAAATAAATACATTAAAGAATGCTGTTTTGTAAAGCTGAATCAGAGAAACAAAGTCACATCAGAGAAACAAAGATGTATAAAATCCCATTTTGCAATGATGCCAGTAGTTGAGAACCATCATACAACTCTCTTACTTTCAACTCAAGGTTTAAGTGAGACTTTAAACTTGTGATGTTCCTGTCATAATCTTAAAAATATAGATCACAAACCTTCTCTTCCTGGCTTAGAGGGGGAAATTATTTGCTTGAAAAAGCTTTTTTAATACATTTTTCTTGACTGAATAAACAACATTTTCCCAGAAAGTGGTTTTTTGCATTTTGATGAAATTTTCTAATATGTCTGTTTTTGATATATCAGCCATTTATAAAATACAGGAAGAGGGTATGCTTGATAAAAAAATATTGTTTTTCATAATAACTAATTCACATATTTTTTTTTTATTTACCTAAATTGCAACTCTGTGTTTTTTTAGAGCTAAACCATAGTTGAATTTTATTTAGTTATTTTAAAGAAAAATATTGATGAGGAAAATTAAAAGAAAAAAGCTTTTAAATTATTTAATAAACAGACATTTGAATTGCTCAAAATGTCTCCATAAAAATACACATAAATTATACTCACTTGTTATGATATGTAACAATGGCAGAAAATGATCTAGCTAGCATTCTAAAACACATTAAGCTTACATGCCAATACATCCATTTTTTGAACCTAAAAAATAAATTAATATATTTAGTGACTGAGAAATTATAACGAGGCATGATATAACTGGTGGGAAATGATACCTACCTAGTAGTGAACATAATAATTATTCTTACATATTTAAAGACTAGTGTATAAATGGTTTCCTTTTAAACCAAACAACTACTTTAAAACATGACTTTATACAATATAAACTTATAATTTTCCATACTTTTATAGATGATGTTTCCTTTTATTATTGTATCCTTACTTTTTAAATATTTGCTTCTTTCTCCCAAACAGATATTAACAGTGAAAGTTGCAACTGTATACACTGTCTAGCAATAAGTATTTGGACACCCATTCAAATGAGGATATCTTCTCAGTGGAGAAGCATAGACACATGAAATTCACATAGCAAAGACATCTTTATGTAACATATCTATAAGTAAAACAACTCAGTCGCAAATTGAAATGCTAAGTGTACTGTGGGGGCATATGCAAAAGAATGGAGTACCATTAGTGTGCAGTTGTACAGATGCATTTACTTTAAAAATCGCGCAAGTCATGGGGTTGACTTTTAGTGTGAGATATAATCTCCTCAGGCACTGTATTCTCATACTTAAAATGAGTTTCTTGATGAATTCTAGAGACTAAATGGTTCGTAACATGTTTTGAACAGTTTGCAGGTCATAGAAAGTTCCCAATACATTAAATCTTTACACAATGCATATCGTAGAAGCGTCCCACACATGCTTGCTGAAATTTAGATTAGAGGAGTAATCTGGCTTACTTATAGTAGCAATATTGATATTTTTTAATAGTTTATACAAAGCAAAAGTGGAATAAAATTTACCATAAGTATCAATAAACATGGTTTAAAAACCGACATTTCACCATTAACGACTTGTCTAGATCAAGTTAACATAATTTCAGTGAAAGAGTCGAATTTAATTATCTTTTGAGCTCTTGGGGAACTTATTAAGCCAATTCAACATTTGGCACCCAAAGACAAAATCTTTTAAACATCAGATACTGTTAACAGAAAATAAGTTTTTCAGTCTTATGAGTGATATTGGACATCAGATGATCTGTAGAAATGATGGGAACATGATATTTCATGGTAAATGCCAATTCAAGTTAACGATTTGGTGGGAAAAGAGTTTTGGTCTTTAGGTTCACTATGTTGAAATTATTTAATAAGCTTCCCAACAGCGCAAAACATAATTAAATTCCACTTTTTCACTGTAAATGCGTTACCTTGATCTAGAAAAGTCTTTAATTGTCAAATATCAGTTTCTAAATCGTGTTTATTGAAGGTTATGGAAAATTTAATCCCACTTTTGCTTTGGACTAAATGATTACAAAATATTAATATCACCCCTATAAGTAAACCAGATCACTCCTCTAATCCAAATTAATTTCATTAAGCATGTGTGAGAAGCTTCTACGATATGCATTGTGTAAAAATGTAATGTATTGGGAACTTTCCATCACTTGCAAACAGTTCAAAAGGTGGGAAAAACAATTTAGCCACTAGAATTCATCAAGAAACTCATGTTAAGTATAAGAATACAGTGCCAAGTAAACACTGATGAGAAGGGGAGATCATATCTCACACTAAAAGTCAACTCCGTGAGTTGCGTGATTTTTAATGCAAATGCATCTGTACAACTGCACATTAATGGTACTCCATTCTTTTATATATGCTCCAAATGAACACTTTGCATTTCAATATGCGACTGAGTTGTTTTACTTATAGATGTGTTACATAAAGATGTCCTTTTGATGTGAATTGCAGGTGTCTATGCTGCTCCCCGGAGAAGATATCCTCATTTGAATGGATGTCCAAATACTTATTGGTAGATAGTGTATAATGCTAATTTTTTTTTTAATTCTTTGGAATAATTACATAATTTCATATCAGCAGGTATGAATTTCATAAGCAAATTCTATTAAAATTAAAATGGATTATTTTTTCATAATTTAAAACTTGAAAAGAATAATTTTTGTCAGTTAACTATAACGAGAAAGATTAAAATTAAATGTAGCTTTTAAGTAAAATCTTCAAATTACTCTAAAACTATGTGCTAATAGTCAAAATTATTTTATTTGTTTATTTGTGCAACAAAAATATCAAATGACTTCCTTGGGATTAAACACCCCTTGCCATTCGAATCCAGCTCAAGCAACCCACCTGTGTCAAATCTGAAATGCCCAAACTGTCTTCGGGTAAGAGAAATTCAATGTTTCTATTCCGTTGATTGGCCCAGCATGGCTCTAGTGTTGCTCTTGCATCAGTAAACTAAAATAAGCCAAACCAAACTATGCTGTTGATTCTGAACTAAGTTTTCATTTTTGACACATTTTCTTTATATATACTCCCACAGGTAAGGGCAAGCTCAGTCTGGCCCAACGGGGTACTGGGACCATATCCAGTTACGCCCTCCCTAGAAACTTCACTCTGCGCCCTCAAATGAAAAAAACCCCGTCAAATGGAAGTTAAATATTTCAAACTCAGGATTGGTACTAAATGACGAATTAAATGTTTTCCACAATACAGTTGGAGTAAACGAATATGGATGTGTTAAAATATATCAAAATAAGATCATCTCTGGACTTTAGCAAACATCCTTTTCAAGGTCTATAGTGAGCACACAAACATTCATATTGTAAAATTGTTAGGAGTTGCGTTATGAAACGTACTTCTGATGAATCAGGGTCATATTCTGCATGAAGTTTTTTAGGATTTGCCCCTGCTCCCCATTATATATTGTACATTAATCAAAATACATTATTACTTTAAATTACTCCTACATGTATTTCAAACATCTTAATAAAAACAATGATAATTTACTGGTTGGTTTGTACATTTCCCCCCATTTTTTCTGCAGATGGGTAAAAATATTTTTCACTCTCCCCTTCCCCTACGACATGAAAGTCTAGGTACGCCCTTGCGATGAATAACCGTTGAATTTGTAATGAATATCTGTTTAATGTTCCCATTTTCCATTATCACAGAAGAGGGAAAACACAGAGTTTCTCCTTAATTGCTTAGTTATAGAAAATGTTTTTACAGTTTTTGCTTTTAGGATGACACTTGAATAGTAACCATTATAACTCCTCTAAACAGTATATGATTTTAACTCAAATCATATTTAAAAAAAATAAATTAAACAGTAAAAACAAAGTTTTTACTGTAAGACTTTTACATTCATTGCCAAATTTATATGCAATTGTAATTATTGAAACGATTTAAGCTCTGATCAAATTTTCATAGTTTTTGACCACTACGAAGAAAGCATCGACTGTGATGTAGTTCATTTACAAAACTACCTAAAGATTTGCAATTAGATTATATTTTAGCATTATTCAAAATTTCAAATTCTGAAAAGTTTAATTTCAAAGCCTGAATGAAGCATCACTCATTTTAAACAACTTTTTATAATTTGAAGCAATTTTGGTAAGTATGATATTTCTCCAGATCTTAAAAGTATTTGCTCTCTCAGAATACTTATAGACAAAGAACCTTGATAATATTCAAGCTTGGGAGCTAAAAGAATACTTTTCATTAAAGTTAAAATGTTTTCCCTCTATGCAATTGTTAAAATGCCTCAAGCATCCTAGAATGAATAGATGAATTTCCTTGCTCGCTTGAAAGATCACAATTGAAATGGAACTAGAGTAGAAAAGAGTACAAACTTTTTAAAAAATGAAAGGAGAGGACGCAAGACATGAAAATGTTGCTTCAACTTCTGAAGATACTTCTCGCATTTCAGTGTTCTATTATGTATTTTATATGATATAATTCAAACAAAGGACAATTAATTTATTCATGACTTTTACTTGGATATTTCATGGTTTGATTCCTAACGGTTTTCCATGCAGAAATCACTATCACTGAATGCCTTAGACAGAATCCAGAATCTGTGAAATTATTCCTTTAGTGGATAAACTAAAAAAAGAATTACTCACAATTACAGATTGAGGGCCAAAGATTAGTAATTGATATAATGTTCAAGACTACTCTAGGTTGGTTGGTTTGTACACTTAACGAATTATTTGTATGCACAATGTCGGCTAATCAGGATATGACCTACAGCATAACGTGGATTCCAAACCACAACGATCATCCATGCCTAACACGGTATTCAAACTCGGCCAAAGCCAGTCCCAAGTCCGGTTGAAAAAAGAGGAGGGTGCCTAAAAGCTGCCTTGGCACAGTCTGTTACAACCCTGACGATCTGCTGATGGTTGTAAGGCCTAGGTGGATAAAACAGGTGTAATAGAAGAACGGCAACCTAAATCCAAGGTGTGGATACCATGCTTAAGAGAATGTGAATGTCACATGGCAAGCAGGGTTAAAGGTTGTTGCTAACGGTTCACCTCATGAAGTGGCAAATCATGTTGTATTTAGCCTTCCGCTTGCACTGAGGGTCCATTCAGGTGGCGACACATACTTACCCTCAGTTCTCTATAACAGATGGAAAACAAAAACAAAAAACAAAACGGTGGGTCAAACCGCACAACATGTTCAGAACAAACCAAACCCGGCCAAAGTGGATCTGGCTCTTCTGAGTCAACCACTGAGGAATGTGGCGGAGTTGTCCCAAGCACCCAATCACCAGTCGATAGTGGTCCTTCGGGGCCCGCGACAAATCCAACTGGAGGCTTCCTCAGCTCTCTACCTGGATGTCACGTTCTTAAAAGAACAAGCATAGGAGGCAAGCGCGCCAGCGTCTTCACGCTGAAACTGGAGGAAATAATACTCAACATCAAAGCACAACTCTAGCGGGGAAAAGAGAAAGGGCCAGCGATATCACAAAATCCCCAACTACCGGTGCACAGGCTAAACGACCCAGAACAACAGATTCTCCGTCGTACAGCCAAGCTGCCAACGGTATGAAGATGGCTATCGTCCGAGAAAACTTCCTGGACGGTACACTGTCACCCGCTGATGCCCTGATCATTCAAGGTGACATTAATAAAGTCATTGACACAAAGGATGTCACCTGGGAGGCTCCCAGTATTTAACTTCGGGTGTGCTGAATGGTGCTTTGATGGTCCACTGCGCCAATGCCTACACCATCACTTGGCTTGCTGACAACTACAATAGCAAGGTAGTAAGTCAAGGAATCAAGGTCCAGGTGAAGAAGGCATCGGACCTGCCGAGACCAGGGAAGATGGCTCTCAAGTCCCGGCCATCTTACAGGGCACAGAGGGGGAGATTCACGGGGCACAGAGGAGGAGGTCCTGCTCAAGCGGATTGCCTGCTTGAATATAGGCCTCAACACTGCTGAGTGAAAGATCCGGGAGAGAAAAATCGTCGGTGACCACTCTTACATCAGGTGGATCATCGAGATGGATCAGAAGTCTTCCAAATACATGAGGGAGAAGAATTTTTAGATCTTCACAGGGAGCTTTGGAAAAGGCCTTCTAAAAGTCATAAGCAACCCTAATGTTGTTCGTGAGTCCCCTCTGTCTGCTGATGTGGATAACCACTGGCGGAATCCAGCGAAGTGGCCCAGCAGCCCATGCTGGAAACCGCCGTAATGAAACCTCGAGCGGTATCTGATGAGGTGGTCGTAAGGCCTGCATTGGATAGCACAATGGAGGAATCACTGGCACCTTCGGAGAAGGACGTACATGTAACGTCTGAAAAGCTTACCACAGAAGCCATGAAGGTCGTTCCAGATCCAGAGAAAACAACCTCATCAGTAAGTATCGGAGCGGGGGTTCAAGAACCATCGTCTCCCTCTAGCATAATTAGTGACTCTTCTGGGTCATTATATAAAGTTTTTGGTGATCTCGACTTTTCAGATTCGGGATCTGATATAACAGTTGTGTCTGTCTCCTCCACAAAGGAGGACACAGCACCAATAGAGAAGGAATCTTCTGAATAGGGGTCGATAGCTATATTATTCTTAATTAACCCTTTCACTCCCAGTGATGCCAATTGGAATCACAACATTTATGATTTTTTTTCTCCTCACCTAATACTCCCAGTGAATTCGAATCAACATTTTTACAATCATCAAACTATTCTCTGCCAAATATATTTTTCTTTTTCACCAATATATGGCTGAACGGGTTCTGTTGATGAATGAAATGAGGCTTTTTTATGTTTTCTCAATTCCAAAAAAGATGCCGAAATTAATTTCCTTTTTAAAGTAATTTAAATTAAATAACTCTTTCAAATATGTTCGTATTATTTTCTTTAATATTTAAAAATTGTATATTAACCATTTTTAACGAATAAATATTTAAAAATTTTAACATTCGCAACGATTGAAAAGTGACGATTCCATTTGGCATCAGTGGGAGTTAAGTACAACTCAACACCTTTTCCCGGCTATATTATTTATTTTAGATTCTAACTGTTATTACCACGTTATTGCTATTTTTTTCTAGCAGTATTCACTACGTTGAGATATATTTACGACTAAATAGAAGATCTCAAATTTTATTTGATTTATTTAGAAATGCCGAAGCGAAATAGCTTTAGACTTGTCCTATACCTAATGCCCAATGATGCCATTTGGAATCATTTTTACTTTTAATTAAAAAATTAAACAAAAAAAAATTGCTTTCAACCCTGTTATTCTGGATATTAAATGAGTATATTTTATAAATTTCAGATTTTTAAAATGAAAAATAAATAATTGGGACTGAAAGGGTTAATGTCTGAAACCCATAAGAAGACGAGCAAAACCATTACGGTTGCTCAAATTAATCTTCACCATAGTCAGTCAGCAACAGCTTTACTTAATAAAAGACTGGTAGAAGGAAGAATAAATATTGCCTTGATACAGGAACCCTGGGTCAATAAGGGTAAAATCCTAGGCCTAGGCAACTGTGGGAACCTATTCTTTGATCGCTCAAGTAGTAAACCAAGAGCTTGCATAATTACAAACAAAAATCTTAATGTTCTTCTTATAGCTGACGCACTAGATGGCGACAATGTAACTATCAAGCTAATCAGCGAAAATGGAGATGCCACTTATATTATGTCAGTGTATCTTCCATACGAGGATGAAGTTTCATTAACAACCTCAGCCAGAAGTTTTGTTGAGCGTTGTTCACACTCTGGCGTGAAGGTCATTGTGGGTTGCACACCACACTGTATGGAGCAGTACTGACTGCAACAAAAGAAGTGAGGATTTAAAAGAATTTTTCTTACATAATAATCTATGTATTCTTAATATCGGTAATAAAACAACATTTGTTACCAGTAACAGAAAGGAGGTTATTGATATAACCATCTGTAATAACAGAGCAGTTTATTGCATACAGGGTTGGCATGTATCTGACTGTACTACACTATCGGACCATAAACTAATCCAAATGTCTATTACAGGCCCTGTATTAAACACACAGCAGGGAAAGAGGAATCCCAGACATACCAACTGGGATTCCTATCGGGAGGATCTTCGGCTTCTCCTAGAAGGTAAGGGTTTCAACTTTCCCAAACTGATGGACCTGGAGCAGGCGGTTGACTGTGCAACGGTCCATCCTCCAAGTCTATCAGTTAAACTGTAAAGTGGTTACAACTGGGTTACCAAAGAGAGTTCCTTGGTGTAATAAAACCCTCAGCTTGTTATGAAAAAACTGCAGAAAGCTCTTCAACAGAGCCAAAAAAACAGGTGAGTATAAGGACGTAAGTATAAGGATGAGATGTAAGTAAGGTCAAAGTATAAGGATGCACTTACCAGTTATAGCAAGGCCATTAAGAAAAGTAAAGAAGAATCGTGGAGAGGCTTCTGGGGCCAGGCGGACAATATATCCAGTGTAGCTAGACTGACCAAAATCCTGACAAAGGACAATCAGAGCCAACTGGGTTCCATCAGGAAGGATGATGGCACATATACAGAAGATGACAAAAGTACACTAGCGGAAATGCTTCGAGTACACTTTCCTGACTCCATAGTCACAAACTCAAACGACATACCTACTACTCCCAATCTGACACTATCACGTAGTAGAAGAGAGGACTGGGAACTGGCAAAGAGTATAATTACTCCAAATAGAGTTGTATGGGCCATTAATTCATTTATGCTCTTCAAATCACCTGGCGCTGATGACATTATACCAGTTCTACTTCAACATGGCAAAGATATTATTATGTCATATCTATGTAGAATCTATAGATCATGTATAGTATATGGCTATATACCACATGCATGGAGAACCTGTAAAGTTATTTTCATACCCAAACCAGGGAAGGCATGCTATAATGAAGCCAAAGCCTTCAGACCTATTAGCCTGACATCCTTCCTCCTTAAAACTCTGGAGAAATTGATTGATCAGTATATAAGAGACAAGGTTTTAAAAACTAAACCCTTATTGAGATTTCAACATGCATACCAACCGGGGAAATCTACCGAAACTGCCCTATATGACCTTGTTATGGTGCTAGATGGAGAGGTCAATGGAAAGGAAATAGCCTTGGCAGCCTTTCTAGATATTGAGGGGGCTTTTGATAGAGATCAAACGAATGTAATCAGAGATGCCCTTCTGAAAAGAAATGTTAATTCAAGCATCTGTACTTGGATAAAAAATATGCTTGAAACCAGAATGGCTCAAGCCTCCCTTTTAGGAGACACACTCACTGTGGGAAAATGTAAAGGATGCCCACAGGGAAGAGTGCTGCCACCACTACTATGGAGTCTAGTGGTTGACGAGCTTTTAAACAGGATCAATTTTTTGGGCCGGCATTGTTTAGGATATGCTGATGACATAACAGTGGTCGCAAGAGGTAAATTTCAGAATACTGTAACTGACCTCATGAGCAGTGCTCTAAAAAAGTCCGAAAAATGATGCAAAGAGGTAGGATTGTTGGTTAACCCCAGCAAAACTAACCTAATAACGTTCACTCAAAAAAGAATATGTGATATGCAAACAGTAAAATTCTTTGGAAAACCACTTGTATACTCAGATGAGGTTAAGTATTTAGGAATTACCTTTGACAAAACCTTGACATGTAAGTCACATCTCCAATACTGCACGAGCAAAGCCAAAAGAGTGTTCTGGGCCTGCAGACGTGCCATTGGAAACAATTGGAGCTTGTCGCCAAAAATGGTGCTCTGAATATATATTGGAGTTATTACTCCAATATTTTCATGTGGTGCCATTGCCTGGGGGAATAGAACCCACAATGAAACAGTGAAAAAAAACACTCACTAGTTTACAAAGAATGGCAACCATTGCAATTACAAGTGCAATGAGAACTACTCCCTCACAGAGTCTAGAAATACTTCTAGATCTCTTACCACTATATAAGCAAGTGGAACTAGAGGCTATTTTGTGCTCAGGATGCCTAAAACTCATGGGTTCATGGAAATCATCCCATGAACAGCTTAGAGTCACAGGTAAAAGAACATCCCTATCTAACAATGAGATCTGACTGGATGTTAAAGCAATATTGCTTCAGAGCCAAATACCACATTGTCTTTCCGACCAGAGAGGAATGGAGACTTCCCTCCAATCTGACCAAAGGAGGAGAGTTTGGTACACAGATGGTTCAAAGACATCTTATGGCACTGGTTCAGGTGTCTTCTGTCCTAACAGAGAAATAATGCTGTCTTTCTCTCTGGGCAAGCTGGCTACTGTATTTCAGACTGGGGTTCTTGCAATCACTGACTGTGCCTACAACTGTCTAGATAGGGGGAGGGGGGGTGTTAAGAGGGTCATAAGGATTTTCTGACAGCCAAGCTACCCTAAAGGCCCTACAGTCACTGCTTTACCTCTAAAGCAGTGTGGAAATGCCACAATGCACTTGAAGATCTGGCTGAAAGAAACAAGGTGTCTCATCCCTGGTCACTGTGACATTAAGGGAAATGAAATGGCAGACCAATTAGCAAAACATGGTTCCGAATTGTCTTTTGTCGGACCAGAACCTGTCTTGGGCCTGCCTCACAATGCGGTCAGGAAAACTATAAAAGATTTGTTAATGACCAAGTCCTATCAAGCATGGCTTCAATCTAAAGATCAAAGACAAGCCAAAGAGCTCAATCAAAAGTCACCCTGGACTAGATCAAGGGAGCTACTAAAATTGAGCAGAAGAGAAATAAAGGTTGCTGTAAGCCTTATAACTGGACATTGTACCTTAAATAAACATCCCAGTCTGTTAGGTGTTGTAGAAGACCTACTATGTAGGGTTTCTCGTATGACAGAGGAGAGCTTTACGCACGTCTTGTGTAAATGTGACTACTACTCTGCCCAACGATTTGAATATCTAGGATACCATTGTATCGATCCCTGGGAACTGTCAAATGTTCCAATCAGGTCTATACTGAAATTTATTTTGGCAATTGGTCTTTTTAAGATCAAATAGGGGGTTTCAGTACAATAGACAACTATTGAGGTGCTGGTACTCGGCAGAGTTATCCCCATTCATAAGTCATAACTCGATATTCAAACGCAAGACCTTTGCCATGCGAGACCAGACCACTAACTCCCCAGCCATCAGTCGTGCAAAGACTACTCTAGGTAATGCTATATATAAAAAAATTGAGTTAGATTATTGATGACGAAGAATAGGAGGGGAAGAATTTGTTAAATGTACTGATGGGAGGAAAGGAGTGTAATTCTTATATTTGAGATTTTTTTTATATACAATATTGATAGAATAAAATATTCACTCTCAAATATTCGGAACTATTTAAAGTTTTCAATCACCTCTGTTTACAATACCTCTTTCTAAAGTCTCTTGCAAGATATTGTTTTTGAAGCTGAATATAATTAAAGCTTGTCTTTGGAACCAATAAATTAATTAATATTTAGAAGTTTTGTAATGACAACTGAGAAATGTTTTTAAACTCAATCCATATCGAAGTTACCATTAATAGGACATATGAAAGCAGATCTGAAATGTGGCAGCTTCTTACTTTAAAATGATGGTCATAATATTCTATCAGTAGGATTCAGTCTTGGTGTCTTTTTTTAATCATCGTTGTGTAAAATTTATTTTTGGTCACTTTTTGGTACTTGCACATTTATTCACAATGTATCTTCAAATTATATGCTACGAATCAATAATTTCTGCTCAATTGTATTCGTTTAAGAAGAGAAGTGTAACCCACTGCTTGTAGGTATTACAGTGTGGCTTGTCCCAATATGGGATAGTTTGATGGGTGTCATAGGGGCCTGGCGCCCCCTAGAAATTTGGTCCACCACCCTCTTAGGTGACCCAGGCCAGGCCTGGGTAAGAGGCTAATTTTATTAGATTTATAAATCATTATGCAATTAAATATAAAATAGTTTCTACTTAATTACAAGTTTAGGTAATAAATGTGTAAATGATTAAAAACAAAAACACACCTTCCTTCAGGAATACGCCCAATAATACTGGTGCATAATATCAGCCAACTGACAGCAAGGATGGTAATAAATACTCTGAAACAAAAATGTGAAATAGTAAAAAAAGAAATTAATAATTTGCAATAGTTTTAATACATAAATACTTTTTTGTTCTGGAAAATTAAAACAAGTATTAAAAAGTATACAGTTATCAGAGGAAACCTAAGATAACATTTAAATTTTTTTGTTGTAACTCTATGCTTTAACAGGTTTAAAAGAAAAAAATATTTCTCGAATGAAACTAAGACATAAAATATTTCAACCTAGTTTAACTTAGCAAGCATATTCACAAATGCCTACTTTGTTGTTTTGAATAATTTTTTTTTAATACTAGTTTTATATAAATATTAAAAAGTTTTTAGCAAAAGAAATTATATTCTATATTTTTAAAGCTTTTCTGAATCAAGAAAATCTAATAAGTAATAATTCCTAGTTGATGTTAAAATATCGGCAAGCTGATTTGGCGCTTTTTGGTAGGCGATACAGTTCTAAATTTGGCAACCCCCCCATTTTTTAGACGTGCAAGCGCAACAGTGATTTTATGGTAACCCTAATATTGAATGCGTGGAGGATGACATTTTTGGTGGTCATTTCATTTTTTGCTCTCGACTACGTTGTTTTTGTTAACGATGGTTTCAGCTTTAGTTAAAAGTGATGAGTATCTAAACTCAAATTTTTTTTCTTGTTGGAATTGAAAGATAAACGCCAGGTTTTGCAATGGTGTATGGATGCCGGTTTAATATCGGAATCCTTTATTTGTTCGAAATGGGTATGTATCTGGGTGAAAGAGACCAGTTAACCGATGGCTACCAATGGGTTTGTCAGAAAGATACAGCAAGGAGGTCCTGTCGGAAAGGAACTTGGTTTTCGAACAGCAATTTGTCTCTCTCGCAGGTATTGCAATTCACAGTAGCATGGGTGTATGGTGCTAGCCACAGCTACATTATGGAGGATTTACGGCTGGCAAAACAGACGGTCACCGACTGGATGAGGTTCTGCCGTGAGGTCGTAATGGTGTGGTACGCCTAGAACTCTGTGCCTATCGGTGGAGAGCATGTCGTTGTCGAGATTGACGAATCGAAGTTCGGCAAACATAAGTTCTGCCGGGGAAAGCAAGTAGAAGGCAATGAGTTTTTAGAGGGATCTAACAAGGTCTTCATGGCTGTTGTTCCTGATCGCTCGTCAGCCACCCTACTCGCCGTTTTGAAAAAGTATGTTTTTCCTGGCACCGTCATCATGTCTGACTGCTGAAAAGCATACAACTGCTTGGAGGATGAGGGTTTTCGGCATTTCACCGTTAACCATAGTGTTACCTTTAGAGATCCGGATAGCGGCGCCCACACGAGCTCGATTAAGGGGACGTGGGGTGCTGTGAAACGAGGACTTAAAGGGACTCGCAAAGTTCACCGTGACGATGAATTCGACTCCTACCTGATTGAATATATTTGGTGATGCGTCCATCAAGAAAAATCAAAATCGGACCTGATGAAGGAATTCATTCGTACAGTCATCTCTGTGTATACGCCGGAGACCGCTAGTGATAAGTAGAATGTTTTATATTTTACTTAATTTTTTATGTACTGTACAGCTTGGATCTGGAATTTATTCTGTCCTCGCTACGGATCGGCCTCACTTCTTGTAGGAACTGATTCGCCTAATCTAATATTAGACTCACTCCACAAACATGCACCTTTATTATCTATATTTGGTAAAAAATTTGCTTATTATGTCGATTTTTATTAATTACTTTAATATTCCTTATGTTTTCAGACATCATTTATTATTAACGGTCATTTTGACTGCATCTTGTTTATTTCGAATCATACGCCATCTTGTGGATTTGAAATCAACCGCCATGGCGCCATAAGTAATTTTAAAAAAAAAGTGATTTTGAGGGTGAGATGCCACTAACGACTGCCCGAATTAGGTAGGGGTATTTTTTTTAGGTTCAATTGGCCGCAAGGCCAACGAAATAGGCTGAAATTTTTTCTGGAAGAGCACAAAGCGTGCGCACACCTTAGTTTTTAGCGAGTGATTAAAAATAGAAATATTCTGGAAGGGGTTACATATATGTCATTAATGTAAAAGTTTAATGAAATTTTACACATTATAAATTATTTGAAATTAAATTTTAATTGCTTAAACTAGTTTTCAATTATCGTTTAAAATTAAATTTAAATTCTTTAACCTTTTTTTTTTTCCAATTATCGTTTACTTACCTAACTTAATTGCCTTTGAATTTTCGCCAATATCGAATAAACTTAAGCAAATCATTTTAATTTCTTACCGGAATGTACGTTTTTAATATAAATGTAATTGAAATGAAAAGCATAACTGCTGTGGCATTGGACTTCAACCTTCCGGTGCCACAAATCATGGAGCAGGTTCGATTCTCAATTTTTCATTATCCGAATTGGCAACATTTTGTCCTTGTCGCCAACTTTTAAAAAGCGCGCCAATCCATAAACATGAACTAGGAATTTATCCAAATAAAATACAACTAAGTTTTTTTTTTATTAAAATGACACAGATATTCGCAACATTTATTTTTTTGGATAAATCTAGTAATACATTCATGTTTCTTTTCCTTTTGTAGTCTTGTCTAGATAAGACTTATTAAAAATTTATGCAATATAAATATTATTGTATCAGCAATTCAAACAAATAATAAACAATACCAAATAATTATCTTATTTTCACACCAGCTAATTATGAATTCTTTTCTTGTACAAATAAAATTTCTAATGCATTTGAAAATGTGGTAGCTACTTTATTCAGTTTGTGGTTATGTAAATATTGGAAGATAGATATCAAGTGTTCCAATACATTCAATTGATGTCATTTGTGCAATATAAATACTTTTTATAAAAAAGTTTAAATTATTTTAATTTACAAATTTTTAAATGCAATTCTGTTTAATAAATCTTGAACAGCATGTACAACTTAAGCAAGCAGTTGGTAAGATTAGATTCAAAAGTAGTAAAGTCAAGTCTAATTAGGCCAAGCAGTTTGTAAAACCCAAAACTTACTTAATAGTATTCAAAAAAATTAAACTTTAGGAACTAGGCCCTTAATGTTAACTTAATCAATAAAGTAAATTGGCAAAAATATATGTTCTTGAATTCTATGTATATCGATCTCTTTCTTTCCTTCCCTTCATATTAAGTATAAAGGACTTATAAAATAAAAATTCTAATAAATTTTTTATCGAGTTCCAATTTTCAAATGAGTTAAATAGTAATTTATGTGCCTACAGAGAGGCAAGTCTTTTTAATTTAATCATAGATTGAATTTTTTACATTGGCTTTATTTTATTGAATTAAAAATTTCTATACTTAAAGTAATAAATAGCGAATAACCAAGTTATCGAATCTGATCAATATCTAGCATTTATAGAAATCTGTTGAAATTTTAGAGTAAGGTGCTAAAATGCTTCTAAAAATTCAATAGACTGTCATACATATACAAGTGTTCAAATATAAAACCTATTTATAAGAAGTATTGTTGCGAAACACAACTTAACTTTGTAAGAAAGTTTCGGTTCTTGTTTTAGTTCTTAAAGTTTTGGTTCTTGTAAGTAAAATTTGTCATTCGTGAAGTGAGTGTGTAGTAAATGAAATGTTCTTTCTTTGAATCAGCGTGTCTGTTTATTTGCTTATCATATCCATAATATGAATCTTGCTTTGTTTGTAAAAAGTACTTATAAGATTTATTCCTAAAAACAAACTATTTTTTTTTTATTTTATGTTTAAACTAATTCCTATAATTTCAAGGTTAGTCAGCTCTTAACGGAATTAGAGTGTTTGCCAAACATCACAAAAAATGTGTATACTAAGTATGATAATACTCTAAAAATTACTGTAATTGAGAAGTAAATCAAATATAACTGGTGTTCCTTATTTGATTAAAAATTCTTGGAAGAAAATAATCCCCAAAATTGAAGACACAAAATATGGTAGTTATATAAAAGTTATGATTATATTTGTTATTGGAAAGAGAAGTCAAAATATTTATTTATTGATAAATTTTGAACATTTAAAAAAAAACAAAAATTTACATAAAGAAAGATGAAAAAAAAAAAAACCCTTTAAAATACAGCAATCAAAAATTTTTTACACTGTGATGCACAATACTAATGAAAATCAGAATTATCAAATTAATCATCAACTGCACAAATAATAAAAATACACTCATACAGTAAATTACAATATTTAATTTAAGTTATTATGGAATAATTTTTTTCACGATATTACAATTTACGTATTTTCTAGATAAAATTGCACAAATTAGCGTTTGAAAATTATTTAATTTTTATCTTTTATATTACTATTGACAAAATTTTTCATTTTTATTTAATACCTTGCAGGAAGTAGAATCCAGTAGCGTAAAATCCATCCAATTCCCCACAAGATAGAAAGTCTAACACTGTAAATTTTCAAAAAAAAAGATTAATATTAATCCCATACTGCACTTTTCAAAATGAAATACTTATTTTGGTTACACAAATATTACACTTTTAATTTCCAACTGCTAAAAATAAATCATACTGATTAAAAAACAACAAAATTAGAAATAATAGGACAAGATATCTCTAGACTATATATAAAAGTACCCATATTGTAAAAATCAAACTACGTAACTATTTCTGAAAGATTCGAAAAGGGTAATGTTCATCTCTCAACACATACATCAATATAACAACCATAAATGTCCACATTTAATTGGTTACATCTTATGCACAATATATACGCTAATGATAAAGTTTGTAGACTTTTGTTTCATTTGTTAAAATGTTTCTTGCATTGTAAATTGTCAACAGTTACAGGAAAGTGTGATTTATTACAAAAGTAGGCAAAAAGTATTGTGAAATACGATTCAATCAGAGCAGCACGCTGGGTTTTAAAATTAAAAGTAAGGCTAGTGCTGCATATCAGTTGCATCGTCTAAATTTGAGCAATGCAAAAACATTAAACTTCTGAGCAAGATTGGAAAATCTTCAACAAGAATTCTGAAACCTAACCAATGACTCAATATGTTCCCCATTCAAAGTAATTTTTTTCGTTAATTGTATTTTTTGTCGTTCAAAGAAACTTCCAGTAATTCGTCTCCATTTGTACACAAATTTTTTCTTAAGGATTCAGCACTATAAATAATCCTGATATTTCTCAGAGTTTCTGTTGTAGATTTAAGCTTGCACAAAAACTTTAAATTCACATGTTGCTCTAATTTAGACATTGCAACTCAATGCAGCACTAGTTTTACTTTGAAAACCTACTAATCTGCTCTGACTGATCCAAATTTCCAAGAAAAATTTTCTAGCATGAGTAATGAACACTGGTAATAAATCACTAAACATATAAAACCAAATTATGGGATTTTTTAAATTTTCCTATTCATTATTTACAAAAGCATATTTTGTTGTAGTTAGTTTAGATTTTAATCAAACAAAACGAAAAGTTAATTTGATTCCAAACAAAATAAATATTAATAACAAAAACCTTCTATACAGATACAGTAGGGTCCTTATGTAAGGTAAAAAATGGAATTTCATCTGATTTTAACTCTCATCCCTTCATTTTGTTCCTTTTTCACTTATTTATATAGTGTACAAAATTTCCTTCTGATGCAGCAATGAGCATGAAGTTGTTACAAATATTCCAATAATTAAAATTTTTTGAAAAAGTGGAACTTTTCCAGATGTGATTTTATGCCTCCTAATTTTTTCTTTTTGACCTATTATGATAATATACCAAATTTTATTATAATAAATAATATGTTGCATTGGCAAAAATGAACAAAATTATCACAAATTTTCATTTTATTAAATAAAAAAGGCAAGTTGTAAAATATTGATACAATTTAAGAAATAAAGGAAATCTAACATTCAAACAATAAAAATTTAGTATTTTTAGCGATAGTTTCTTTTTAATCTCTTTTCACAATATGGATAACGCTTGTGGTGATCGAATACACGTACAAAAAAGCCCACTTTTTTTAACAGTTAAGGTCCACGGAAATATTTTTAATCAAATTTACTCCTCTTTTTAGTGTAACAAAGATGTTTAATGTATGGCACACAAAGATACTACACAAAGATGTTTTAATGTATGGCATTTAAAAAAGAAAATGAAAAAATCAATACATTTAACAGTCTGAAATAATTTTTTTTCAATAGATTCAAGCCTTTTACTGATACAAACTCAATAACTTTCTCATCTAAAATTATAAATAAAGTAAAAAGTAATCAGATGATATAGATTTTTACTATCCTCTGGCAAATAAATATCATGACATGTGAGATTTTGGGCAACCATTTACCTCAACTTTGATACAAGTTCCGAGACTTGAAACTTTAAATCAGCTTTTCGGGAGAATTGAGAAAAACGGACTCTGATGGTTCTTTGCTGTATCTCTTCATTTGTGTTTTATCATTGCAGTCAATTTTGTCAACAAAAAAATGACAATACACAAAGCTCTTCATTTAAATACCACAAGTGGTGACAGAACTCATTAAGAGCATTTCTGATATACATGTATTTACTTCTTTGAATCATTTTGGGATATAGAATCAATTTAAAACCCCTCAAGTCATGTTTAGAGCATCAATGCCTACCAGAACATTCATCTATGATTTTAAATATTTTTTTTTTTACCATATATAACAAATATTTTAAAGCTTTTTATGTCACTGAGCCTTGGAGGAAATTCAATTGTACAAACACATTTTTATTGAAAAAATAGCCTTTAAAATCCACCTCGCATGGTACAAAGCTCCCTGAGGTTTTATTTTTTAGTTAACACCCACCTCTTAAAATATAATGCAGAATCCGTTGTGTTCAGTGGTGTAGTGTAAAATAAAAAGGTGTGGGAACGCTATGTCGAGTCGTTAGAAACGTATACTTTCTGTGTGGAGACGAGGGGGGGGGGGGTGAAAATTAAGATTAAATAACTTTATTAATACTATTTTAATCAGGGGTCTATGCATAAGGAAATTTGGGTCCTTTTAAGGACCCTTCACAAAATTCCTTAACCAACAAAAGGACCCTTCACATAATCTTACAAACAACAAACGAACCTTTACAAAACTCCATGTTAAAATGTACATCAAAAATTGAGATATTTAAATCATCTAGGAGTAGAAGGATATCATTGTAAGTATTTATAAGTAACAACTCAACATTAAAGATTTTAAAAATTTAAAATTGCTTTTATTATTGCATGAAAGTATCGTAAAAATAGATAAAATTGGAAATTTTTCACAAAATTATTATTTTTTTTTTTAAAAAAAGGACCCTGTAAAAAAAATCTGGATCGACCCCTGTTAATAATCTCAAAACAGATAAAGAGCACCTCAAAAATTAAAAAGAAAAATGTGTGTTTAAACTTTTGTTATTTAAACAATTTTTTAAACTATTAAATAATATAGATTTTTAGAAAATTTGCCTTGCATAAACAATTTTAAGAGATTGTTTGACACTTTATAAATGGATATTTAAGATATTATAAGATATTTTCAAACATACTATTGACACAAATTTTAAACAGATTATTTATATGATTTTTTTATTAACAATTTTGAGATCGAGTTTCGGTTCAGACAAGTTTGACTTAGAACGCACCCTACTAATAGGGTCATCATCAGATCTAGGTTTTCGGAGCCTAAATACATTATTATCTGACTTCCAGAATTTCAGAGATACCTTATAAGCAATGGGTTCAGATAAATTCCCAAATTTTGTAGCTCCTCCAAATATATTTTTAAAATGCATTAATAAGATTGCGATTTTTGTAGAAGTCGATTGAGAGTTTTATAGTTTTCCTCTTTCTCGAGATAAAAATGTAGAGTGGTGATTAGTTGACAAGCGTCAAAAGTGAGAATGAATTGGAGGAGAAAGCAAACTGCAAAATTTATATAATATTGCCATCAAAATCACTAGCATTTTAAAAAAATGCTACATTTTTGGAATAAACTCTGAAATAACTGTAAATGTAAGCTTTCTCATTCTCAAACCAAAGAGCAATTTACTTTTGCATTTTAAAATACATTTGAATTGCTTTCCAACTATTTCACAGCCCAATTTCAATGTATTATACAAATCTTTAGTTGTTTTATATTAAAAATATATAGCACAAACGTATACTTTTTTCTTCAGTGTGAAGACTAGGAGAGGGGAGTGAAAATTGAATACCTTAAAAAAAAGTGAATGTGAATAACTTCACTTTTTGATAAAAGCAAATTCATTAGCATGGGGGCCTGTAGAATTATCTGTAGAAGGTTGAAAGGAAATAAAATTTTTTAGTCCAAAAACCATGATTTTTCCAAAATATTTTGCTTATCACAATGACAAATATAAAATCCATTATTAAATGGCACACAATTTATTTTTCCGGTGAATATTGCCCATTCTCCATTTTTATAAAAATGTAAGCTATTAGGGGAATGTAAGTATCTTTCCATACACATTCCTGGCACCACTCATTTCCATTATTTTTACGTATTGAGTTAAAGTAAGTAAGAGTTAAAAAAAACAACACTGTTTGGAATATATTTTGTTATGTTCAAACAATGTATCAGTTTGATTTTTCCAATATTTGGCAAGCCAATATAAATGCATAATTCTGTGATCTCAAAATATCCTAAAAGCTAATATAAAATATCGACATTCTTCACTCACTTTTCAGTTCCGTCAGAATCGAAGGCTTTTTTAGCCTTTTTGGATTGTCCAAAAAACGCTTTTTTTATTGTTATTCTTTTCTCTATTGCACAAATTCATGTCTTTGGCTCGGCGAGAGGTTTACAAATATATTATCAAGTATGTGATTTAAAAAAAAAATTAAAAAAAAAAAAGAAAAAAAAAAAGAACGTTACATCACTTTTGTTGATATTTCGGTTAGCGTTCCCGTTAAAATTAGAGAAGAAACATTTTTCAAGGAAAAGGTGCAAAGAACTGAATGTGTCAGACTATAGTTTTGTTTAAAAATGGAGATAGTTGGCTTGAACTTGTGTATGGAAGTTTTAGTCCGTATTCATGACGAGCCATATAAATTGGAAGTATAGAATTCATCCACAAATACAGATCATTGCTTGAAGAAGATAATTGGCATAGGATGAATCATAGATGTAAACATATTATGTCAGTTCATTTCTAATGAAGGAGCAATGAAACATTGAAAGTGTTTTGCAAATACTTGAACTTGCCTGCTCACCCTGAAGTTGTGGGTCAAAAACAAAAGCATAGTTCTCACAAAAGAATTTATTTGATTTCTTACTTGACTTTGAGTTTAGTGTCACGTCAAGAAAAAATATATTTAAAAAAAAAAAAATTAAGTGAGGGAAAGCCGTTCCTCCTTTTAAAAAGGTAAAGGATCGTTGTTCCCACGCATTCCCGCTCCACTACACCCCTGGTTGAGTTCCCAATAATCCTATTTAGAGTTGTTATTGTCATTGGGAGTCTCATGCAAATATAATTTTCCCATCATGAAAGTTCTTCTTATTGATATGGTTTCATTTTATCCTAAGTGTCAAAAAGATTGCTATATTTGGGGCTCTTGTTCAGTCTCTATCTGACACCGTGGTATCGGAAAACAATATAGCACTCGAGCAAATTATCTCGCAAGTAATATCTTAGATGATAATTTTGTGTCTGTTATTTGGTAATGAACTTTGCCAATCAAATAAATGTTGTTGACACTACTTCGTAAACTGCTTGCCATACTTTAGGCAAGAAAACTACAACTTTGATTGAAATCAATACTGGGTAAGGCGTGAGAGTGCATGCTTGCATTTCTGCCACCATTCTCCCCTCCTGAAGTTTACTAAAATTACATCCCCTTAAACCCATTTGTAACTGACAGCATTTGATAGCCAACTGTGTTTATGTAATGTACATGTGAAAGGGTCAGTGACACAGCACAATACAAAAGAATGTGGCCACAGGATGTGAATTTTAAGTTCATTGCGGCACATGTTAATCACTCTAAATTAAAAAAAAATAGTCAATAATTTTTATATCCAAAGGGAAAATGGGGAGGAGGGAGGCGAAAAAAATAAATTGGAGAAAAAAGGGACTATCCTAATATTCAGATACAAGGTTGAATGTTCATTAAATGAGAATAGTATATTGAATGTGAGTATACTTTGGTACTTGTTAGGAAATACAAAGACAGATTTTTCATACAGTCTACAATATGACCAATTTTAGCCAAAATTTTTTAGTAACATACCTAATGAATCTGTGATTTTTGTTGGTTCGTGTTAACAGATTCCAAGATGGTAGTTCTAAAAAACAAATGCAGACATATGTATACAGAAATTCATAGGAGGTAGATGATGCATACCATAAATACATCAAATCATTGAGAATGTTCATATTACACAGACCTACTATTAAAACATATCATCTAATTAAAAAAAAGTATCCAATTGTTGACAGCTTTGAGTTATTAATATAAGTAATAGTTATATTGTGCTTTTAAAGTTAATATAATTTTTGTGATAACTTTTTTTTATTATACAACAGATTAATATTTTCCAAACATTTAAGTTCATATAGTAAACTGAAATTTCAATAATACACCAGCTGATAAAACTTAAAAACTGTTATTTTTATCTTGTAATTTTATAAAATAAGTTTATTATCACATTAAAGAATTAAAGTTTTGATGTTATGCAATACTACTACTACTTTTCTAGCATTTGCAGGTATATTAACTGTATATATATATGTTAAAAATATTCTCATGCAATCTTATCTGCAAAAAGCATGCAAAAATTCTTTAAAATTTTAATTCTAATGCAGATTTTATTATTACTTAAAAACAAAAAAAACCATTTGATGGAAAAATTCAATTCTAAGAAAAAAAATTAAATGTCATTTATTGTAAATATAGAAAAGTCGTTTTAGAATTCTAAGTAAAAACACATAGCTGAATACTGTTAATATACATTTTTCAGTTAAGTAGTGAAGTTAAATTATCACAGTGTATGTTATGAGTAGGCCTGGGCGATGTTAAGATTTCTGCATCGTGATATATCAGGAACCAAACATCACGATGTCACGATACATCGCAATGTTAACTATGTGTTTATATATTTTTTTTACAAAATACTACAAAACAACTTTTTCATAACACGTTATATAGCCGAAAGTTATGCTTACTTAGCTTTGTAAAATTTTATTAAATTCATGTATGAAAGTTTATTTTAAATAACATGAGCAGCGACTGAATTATTTTCAGGGGGATACACAAAACACCCAATGGGGTATAAGCCGGTAATTATTATTATTATTATTGTTGTTTTAATCCGGATATTTCAATTTCTCTATCTTAATGAAATTTTACTTTGTTATTTTCTAGGGAAGGAGAAGGGGAGGGGGGGGGGGGGGGACGAAGGGCAAGTGCACTTCCTGGGTGTGCACATGTTACTTTAGTTATTGGATATTCTTAATTATTAAATCAAAAACATACTTTATAATGAATATTTTATTACTTACAATGTACAATATAACTATTAAACAATAAAAATAAAATAATGCCTAACATTTAAAATTCTAATGATCTTTATTTTGTGCCAAAAAAATCTGCATTTTGCATTTTTAAGAAGCAATGTTGGATTGAGTAATTAATCTTATGGAAATAAACTTTATTCAAATTGTATAAATTGAAAAAAAAAATATATATATATAAAACATTTATTTACTTACGTGTTCGAAGAGAAAATCCGTCAACGTAAGAGAAACAACTGTGATTAGTCCATGCACTAGTTCACATTGATTTTGGCAGATATAACAAACAGCTCATAGTAATAAATAACCAGAATATCCTAACTGGGTAAGAACTAGACAGAAATTACCACACCAGAATCATGCAATCCCCTTTTGTTAATAAATAAAGTAGCATGATAAAAAAAATCTTGAAGTTAATATAAAAGACTTAAAAATAAAAAAGTGTAATATTTTATTTATTTCAAGTTAGAGAAATAAGAATTTTTAAAATTTTGAATTTTTAAAAAAAAAATCCAAATATGAAACACAAAAAGTGTAGGAAATGCTCAGTAGAATTCCAAAAATAGATATCAAGGTATTGTATTTGATGACTACTAAATAAAAATCAAAACTTTTCCAAGAGTTGAGAGAACAACATAAGTAATGTTCAAACAATAAATTCTTTTATGGAATCTCCAATATTACTAGCTGGCGCCACCTCGCAATTTCAATTCGCATCGCATTTACGTAAGGTGGATACGATTACCATGATGCAGTTTTTTCTGATGAATTATAAGGCATGCGCAAAAGCAAATGGAAATCGTCTCAAACGGCCCGATGTCGACGGTTTCACTATGTTTCTATACAATATTGGGAACATCGCGCATATGCAGGGCAGGGTGGATAGGGTTATCACGATGTGAGCTTGCTGATGAAGTACTGCTCATGCAAAAGTAACTCGTTTCAAACGGCGCGGTGTCGACGGTTTCAATACGTTTCTATAGTATCTTAGGAACACTGCGCATGAATCGTGGCACGGTTCTTTGTCCTTGAAGTGCTAGGCAAGTATCGTTAAAAAAGATCGTGATGTATCAGTTTAAAAAAAATAATTACACCGGTTTGACGATGTTGATTTCACATCGGTTTTTGCCGATGCATTGCCCAAGCCTAGTTATGAGCTACACAAGTAACATTGATTATGACACATACACAGTGTTAGTCATTGGTTTGTTCAAATGAACAATTCAGTTCATTAATTCTTATTGACTTATGATTAATGAAATTAAAAAAATAATAGAAAAACTTTGTTCATGATAATTAATAAACTGAGTAGTTTACCTTCTGCAGCAAATCTTTTTGTTACTTCATCTTCAATGATTGCCTAAAAAAGTTAGCCAAATTTAAAAAAAAAACTTTAAAAGGATTTTGAATCCGAACTCTAAATATTTCAATAAAACAGAATAATAAGATTGAAGGATACAATCCATAGATTGTCACAAATGAATTAGAAAATTTTCAAACAGAATTTCATGATTAAAAACACATTGAAGATTTAATGTTACATATTGTGTATTACAATTTCAATTGTCAAATTCTAAGCAATTTTTTACTAACTTCAATAACTTGACAATAAATTTACCTTCTAAAAAGTGATGCCTGGGTTCCAGTAAGTATGTTGAAGAACTTTGGAGTTAATGGAAAGAATTGAAATTTTGAGTAGTACCTTTATGGAGCAGTTTAAAAAATAATTTGGAGTTGTTCTTTTTTTGGCACAATCAAATCTTAGCAATGTTTAGATATTACTCTGATATAGGCATTTTTTAGCTTTTATTGAATGCAATTTAAAGATTTATTTATTATTTTTATAGAATTCAATTTATTCAAGTTTCATTTCTTAATTAGGCTAATAATTATATGAAAAAAAAAAAAAAAAGATTGTCAAAAAGAAAGTTACATTAGTAAGAAAATTATATGATAGTTAACATATCTTAAAATATACAGACTGGATTAAAAAAGATAAAAATTTTACTAATATAGATAAAAACATGTATTAAAATAATGAAAATAATAATGTTCAAAATTTTTATCTCTTTTGATTAAGAGAAATTGGAAAGACTAAACTTGGTTATGAGAAATTACCATTAAAAAAAGAATTATGTTTTAAAGCATATCTAAAAATTTAACATGGTTTTAGATAAGTACTTGTCAATAACATACATGTTTGTATTTTGATATGATAAATTTTAAGAAGTCAGACAGCTGTAGAATGTCCAAAGATTATTGCAATAAATATTTTTGAGCCTGCAATGCAGAAATTTAATGAATTAACAAAATTGTTTCTTGACAGGTAAAAGTTGAAAACATATTTTGCAATTTCCCTAACTGGCAACGATTTTTGCATGCTACTTTTCCTTTCGGAATATATATTAGATTTTTACAAAACTACAAAAAGTTGCATGAATAGGGCAGTGAGATAACAAATGACAACCCAAATGAAATGGCATTGGTTAAGCTTTTTTAAATGATAATTGACCAAGTCCATCAAATTAGAATAAGACCATCTTTTTTTGTGTACAAAATATCTATAAAATTTAAGAGTAATCATGGCTCGATTGTTGAATAAAAGATAATAAATTCACTTAAAACCAGATAAAATTTGAAATTTCGACTTGTTCAAAAAAAAAAAAAAAAAAAAAAAAAAAAAAATTAAGATGACTATCAATGAGAAAACTATGGATATCAAAACAATATATTGTAGACTTGATATTAATTGACCACACAAATCACAATTTTCTCAAAGTAAAATTTGTGATACGTCAGCAGTAATTAACCTAAATTTAAAGCACTTAAACTTCAAACAGTGCATTACAGTTCATACATCAACTATTTTTTTAAGGAATTCAATAATACATAATAGAGTTTAAACATGTATTAACACGTTTTTTTTTTTTTTTTAATAGAATTTTTTTTTTTCATATCATATATTTTTATATTCATTGTTACAAACCACTATAAATCCAGTTCTAGTACAATAATAACATCTGACTACCTTATTAACTAAATTATATTAGAAAAAATACTTCATATTTTGATGGATACTTAATTCAGTCATAAGATTATAGAACTATGATGTTGAATTTTATAATCAAGCAATTAATGCTCTTTTTTCAGAAATCAAATTGAATAAAATAGAATTTTTCAGAGAACATTCATTATATTGCATGATACTAATTTAGTTTTGAAATTTTTCATTGGACAAATAATTTTTTTTTAATTTACCAAAATAGTCAATTAAAAATAATTTTCTATTCTCTCCGTGAAAATGGCATTTTTTTGTGTGAAATAGTAGGGATGTTTGATGAGATAAAATAGTTTCAAACAAAAAGTGATATATTTGATGTGGTAATATACTTCAGGAATTTCAACATCTTTTAAAAATACATTTAATTTAAATTTTTTAAAAAACTTAATGAGTTGGTTTATTTTGAATAAAAGAAGAAAACTCCAGTAGAAGTTTTATTGTAGTGAAAAATCTACTGTTTAACTTTATAAATTTACTTATCTCAATATTTGTTGATGGAAATTATTCTTAATGATTTTTCTTCACTAAAGCAGTTAAATTTTTAGTTGCTTAGTGTAATATATAATATTACCTCATTCCTTTCAGTAAAATTTACTCAATTATCAAAAGAGAGGGTTTACTCAGAAAGCTTCTTCAGTAAGGGGAATATGTACAGAAAAAGCTTCTCTGATCGAATATATATTTTCCTAATAAATATTAAAAGCATGTTACTCTCTAATCTTGTATGTGTCCAGGATCATAAAATATATTAAAATCAAGAAAAACTAACTTACTTCCATACCAACTTTAATAAAATCGGCAGCATCCCACAAGTGAAATTCTCTTTTCAATGTATTAAATGACCTATTTCTAGGTAAACCAGGTATTTCTATTTGTGATGGTAATGGACCCGTATGAACTTTTTTATCAATGACTGAAATATGAAAATTTATTAACTTAATTGATAAAATGATTTATAATTATTCAAATAGCCAAATAACCTAGCATACATAAAATAATGAAAATAACCTTAACATAAATTAGTTACAAAAAAGGTTCCTTTTCTGTTGAAGCCATACTACAAGGGGTTAAGACCATCGTTGCCAAAATGGGATAGTAGAAATATTGTTTATTAATGCAGAGGTGTAGGCAAGTTTTCCCATTTTTTTCAAATTTGAACCATTTTGCATTTATTTCAGGTTTGAATGATTTAGAAGATACATTCGTACTTATGAATCATATAGACAATTTTATCAAATAGTAAAAATTGCATTTTTTTAATTTGAGAAGTAAGGAAAGGATTCATTTAAAGAAACATTACAGTTCTTTAATCAATTTTGTTATTAAAGCATTCCTTATGTTGAACATTTTGATGAGTTTTTTATGCTAATGTCGGATTGATTCGCTGTTAATTTTGTGCACATAAGATGATAAAAGTAATATTTGCACAATGGATTACTTGTATAATAAGTTCACTTGAATACTATGTTTTCAGATATGGAGTAATTTTAAAGTCGTAAATTTTCTAATCCACAGTCTGAACACAATGCCCAGTCTCAAACTTTAATTGGAAAACATTTTAAGTAGCTGCAAGGCCAACAACATAAGATTGAAATTGTTTTTTTATTGTGTGAAGCCTGTGTATAACTTATACTTTTCAATGTGTCAATTAATAATTTCAGAACAAATATAAATAAAATTATTTATATATGTTCTGAGATCATTATTAGTTTAAGTTTAAAATATACAGCAGCAATTATGATTGTAGTCAAGAACAACAGTAATTATGATTGTAGTCAAGATTTCACACTTGAAGCAGAGGCCATTTCAAATAAAGGTAAACATTACAAGATTGATGTGTTTCAAAAATTTCCATTTAGGAATTAACTAATCAATTATTTAAACAGATATAAGATATATAAAAACAGTCAGTACACTTTCCAAGTCATTTCACTGGCATGATGTAGTGGTACATAATATCTTCAAAAAAGCATTGTCACTAAGTGGCATGGTTTTAACAAAAACTATTTAAAAAAATTATTTGAAGGCAAGAACATCATAGGAAAGGAAACAAGACATCCCTCACTTAGAGAAAATGCAATGGAATGCAAATCCATTATCTGAAATATTTTCAACTAGATTTGATTTCCATGCAGTTAAAGTCTATTTCTTCAATGATAATCAGTAAGTTAGCCAGTCCATCATCAGTGAAACAAAATAGATTGAATTAAGGTTTAAAATGACATGAAAACAATCATGCATATTGTAATTGAACTGGTTATCTTTTGAATAAAATTTTACTTTTAACTTTTTTTATAAATTTATTTTATGGCAGTACCACATTTTTCATATCTCTAGTTTAAATTTTTCACAATAGTGTGTTAAAATTAATGAATAAATCCATTAAAATATATATGTGTAAAAGCAAAAATATACCACACATTCTTAATGTATAAAATATGTACTTGTACCTGAATGGAGCATGTCTGTAACTTTCCTTTCAACTTCTTCAAATCTAACACGCTTTTCAGCTTTTTCAATCTTAATCCTTCCAAACTGAAGCAAGACGATAAAAAATGTTAAACATGTCACAGTGTTAACTATAATTGTACATTACACATTTACTTTAGAAAGTTTAGTTTTTAATTCAAATGAAAAAAATATTTATAAATTCTCTCTCTTTCTCCCATGTACATTAAAACCAAAAACACCTTCCCTGCAATAATTTTAACTAATGCATGGAATTTTTCTTTAACAAGTGTATTAACTTCTTTAAACATGAAAGGCTTCTTTAAATATATTTCAAAGTTTGAGGTTATTCTCAAACTTTGAAATGAGTACTTGAAAGCTAGTAATAGTACGTCAAAAATATGATTTTGTAGGTAGATTTTTCCATTGCTATTCTTTTTTTATAAGACGGGAAAGTAATCCAAAGTTTAGAATGAAAAAATTAGGAGAGAGTGTTTTTTTTTCAATCTTAATTACCCAGAAATTTTTTCTGAAGGAAGTTTTAGGCAAGTTTAGTCTGATTGATAAAGTCCACTAAAAATAATAAATTTGTAGAAAAAGTGGAACTTCTCAGAGAGAAAAAAAGGAGAAATCTGCGAATAGGCAGATTTTCACCCCTGTACTTAGGAATAGCATTGTGCTTCATGTTATTTGGATAAAGCCGTTCACCTGAAATATCACTCTTTTTCTACAAGACTAAAAATGTATTGATTTTTTAAATTTTTTTTTACATAAGATTCACAAGACACTAGGAAAAATTTCACATGTGGTTCATAGTTTTTTTACAGTTGTAAATAGATAATTTAAAACTTTGATGGTCAGAAATCATCAATGACAAGTGAGTCTGAGTATTGAAAGAGGCAGAGGCACTAGATTTTCAAATTTACAGATTGGCCATACTAAATTGACTACAGCTTTACGATGGTAGTGTTAGCCACTCAGTTCTTTAATTTCTCTCTCTCATCTTTATTTAACTCTTTGAAGCACGAATTTCGATTTTATTTCCGATTTTAATGACATTTGGTATGGGACACTAGGTATCTTAATTTAATAGGGAAGGGTGAAAACACTATTTTTACAATAGGATATCAATGATTGGAATGATTTGCCAGCAAATGTTGCAAATTCCATGGGAGTAAAGAGTTTTAAGAAACACTTAGATATGCAAGGGGGGATCATCAATGGGCAATGATTGGATTACACTAGCTAGATAAATAACTTATATTTTGAGCTGCACAATTTTTATGTATTTAATTTGGGTTGTTTAGTGTACTATATTTGGTTATTTAGTGATAAAAAGGATATTTATATTAGTGTATTGTTGGATTCTATAAATTTTGTTTAGCCTGCATTATGTATTGTATTTTTCCAGTATGATTGTCAAACGCTGTCAACTTTGTCTATTGTATGCATAATCCTGTAACTATTATACATTGTATGAATGATCCTGTCACTTTTTGAATTATAATTTGTTAAAATTATCTTAATATATTATGTAATATGCAATTTTGGTGTTTTTATATAGTAATTCTACAAATTCTGTATCTTTTATGTTACTCGTCAATTTCTGTATTTTGTGTTATGCAAATTTTATTAATATAACTTATATATTTTTTTGGCTTGACCAGCCCTTTTGGCCCTTGAGCCTGTGGTTGGACTTAAAATTTGTATTTGGCCGTCTTTATGAGTAGAAAAAAGAAGAAGTATACTTCCTTTTTGGAAAAAAATCTATTTAAAGTTTTGTAAGTGGTTACATTATGAAACCACAATGCAAGTAAGAGTGAACACAGTACTGCTGATATACCTTATAAATTTTTTTTTGCATAAACAAATTGCACTTTGTTTCAGATCATGCAAAAAATTACTTAGATTATTTATGATATATGTTTTGCTGTAAAACCAGTCTGCATATAGAAATAAAAATTTAAGTGGTTTCTGTATGGAACCACTATGTTTCAAAGGGTTAGATGCATGGTTAAACAGTTTATGGATTCATAAGACGAGTGTACTTGGTATTTAGATTTCCAAATGTAAAGTATGTATCAATAAATGCTTTTGAATTTTTTTTCTGTGAATTTGGATCATGTGATTTTAGGTTAATTACATAAGTGCAACAAGTACCATATTAATTATCCCTATACTTCCCAAGTTACGCAATCTTATGTTTCTACAGATAGAAATTTATTTTTACATTTTATTGCCCATCAAGATGCACATTAACGTTCAAACAGTACATAAAGCAACAGGACAAACATCCATACCTCATCATTTATTTGAAACCAGACCCAAGGAAAAAAAAGAGCATTTTTGTCATAATTTTTTCGGTAATTCTTTGATTGCTACTCAAACAAATTGTTATTACAAGCAATAAAATGAAATTTGAAAAACCGGCAATGGAAACTAAAATGATGTGTGTGAAGAAAGTAGTGTATTCAAATTTTTTAAAAGTGCCTCGGCAAGTTCTTCCCAGAACTCGAATTATCATTCAACACCATATATTGTAGTCAAATGTAAAAAGAAAATGTGTTTCTTTATCAAATAGAAATATTACAAAGACATTTTTTTTCTAGTAAGTGAATATAGTTGAATATATTAAAGTACTTTCTTTCAGACAAAACGTACCTCAAAAACTTTTAAAAGTATATCCACATATTTCCGTCTTACGCCCAAGGTAGCATTGACGGATGCAAGAAATAACAAACCTAATACAGCAAACCATAATAACCACAGAATGTAGTATGTTAAATCAGACATGCCGATGGTAATACCCGTTTAATTCCTAGGAACATGTAATAACAACAGCGGGTACTCCTCTGAAATTCAAGTGGAATGATAAACAGAGCAATGTTTATCAGTTGTTAGTCGAAAGGGTAAGTGCGAGTTGCACGATTCGTTAAAAATTATTATGGGAAAAAATTAATATAAAAAGTGTTTATACGAAAAATATTTGCTGAAATTTTTAAAATTCATTTTGAAAAACAAAGACATTCGAAATTAGGAAATCATTAATCATGACAATTTGAGGAAATATGTGATGTAATCGTAATCAAGCTTGGGTCTTATGTCGTAACATAATACGAAAATTAAATGCATCCGCCACTTGTTTTCAGCTTTATTTTTCTATTATCGGAATTGCAATTGGTTAAAAGGAAAAAAAAATTAAACCAATCAAACAGGAAATTGAGAGAATTAGGAGGTGCTGCCATCTAACAGTTGAAAAAGACAACTATAAGTACATTGTCAATTTCCAAAATGGTGTGAGTGCTGATTTAATAAAAATATTTTGCGAAAAGACTACTTTGAGAGTTTCGTACATCAAAGCCAATTAAATAACACTTACAGAAGAATATATGTGTCCAACTGATACCTTAGTAGTTAAATGAAATGGGAAATTATTGGAAGATTTAAATGAAATTTTAACAAGACATTCTTACATTGTAAAATGTTTTCTGATCATTGGAAATACTTTTAGTATATTTTAAGTGAATGTTTCTCGTGAAGAGCTTTGAGTTTTTACAATTTTTTAAATAATATAGATGATGGAAAGGCCTATAATGCAGGCAGGAGCAGTGGCGGACCTAGGATTTTCCTGAGGGGGGAAGGGGGGCGCAATACCTGTGCATAATCACTATCCATTGATTGACCCCCCCCCCCCTTCCTCTTTTTCGTCACATTTCTGACTCGCTATCTTAGCGTAAGGTGAAATGCCCAGGTTATACCAAAATTACTTTTCAATTTAAAAAAAAAAAAAAAACTTCCCCTCCCACTCCTCAAAAAACACCCTTCTAGGCTAGATATTTTTATGAACTCCTTTGTTTCTTTATACTCATGACAAATAAAACGTTTTTGCAAAGTTTCATGAACGGACCAATTTTTTATTTTTTAATGTCGTATTTTACCTTTCCTTGGATTTTACATGTGTTTTCGTTTATAAAAAAGAACTGTAACTTTTTTTAGATTAGTTATATCGTTTTGCTTTTTTTCATTCGATTCAGCATAAAAAAAGTACTCTAAAAACATGTATCACATGCCTAGATTGCTCCAAAATTAATTTTTCAGCGAAAAAACCCCCTGAACCCCCTCCCCCCCCCCAAAAAAAAATCCCCTTCTTTGCTAGATATTTTTATGGATTCATTTGAATATTCATTTTCATGACAAATATAGAACATTTTTGCCAAGTTTGATCAACGAACCAATTTTTTTGTTTTTCTTATGGTCTTGGGTACTATTTTACCAGCACTAATACATATATTTGGTGCGATTTTATACATCCATATTTTTTTTTTTACTTTCAATTACCCGTATGGTATAAAAGTATTGAATTCGGGGAAAAAAAAATCGATTTTATTGCATTTCTACACGTTTTGGAACGTGATGAGTTCAAAAAAATGTTTGTGCCTGTTAGTTATCAGCATAACTCCCAAAATGGATTGACTTGCGATGTTCAATTTTTATGCACAAGTTATTGATGGCCATGGGACCTGGCATTACGGTTTTCGTCAAAATTGCACATGTGCATTAAGTAGCTGATATTGAAAAAATTACGTTTTTCAGCGATTACCAAAAAATGGTTTTAACGATTTTGATTAAAATCGCTATAAAAATTCCTTTAACCTTTAACTGCTGTGGTTGGGTGGTTTGAGGTTTTTTGCGCAAGAGCAACACATGGTCCATTTTGCGCCAAACAAATTGGTGAACATCAGTTTAAAGTTTAAGAAACATAGTAACTGAAAAATTAATATAAAAGTCAAAGATGCGATATTTTAGGGGGTGGAAGCATTCTACAAAAAAATGACTCGCGGTCTGTCAGACCGCTTACAGCAGTTAAAGGTTAAAGGTGTTCTAATCATTCCCACCTCCGTAGAAATGAGATAATGCGAACGCCCATCAACGACTGTTTCTGATCTGTTGCACTTAAAAGAGAGGATAATGCAGTGTTTATTGAAAAATATATCACAATTTTCACCGTTTCAGCGGCGTTTTTTAGAATAATCGCCAAACTGGGCATTTTTTTTAAATAATGAAAATAAAATAGGTAAATTATATCAATCCATGACAAATTAAAAAAACATCGTATACTGAAATATTTTGTTCCAATTCTTCAATTATAACTGGAAGAGTGAGATTGTAGGAGGATCATTGTATTTAAAAAAATTTAAGAACTTCATTTTGAGTTGTAATATCATTTTACTTCTTTCACGAAACTTTTTAAGAAGAATCAGAAGTTTCGTAAAAAATATGTTTTGGGAGAATAGGCTTAGAATAATCTTAGCCTTCTCTAAAAGTATGTACATATATATTATGCCGTAAGCGTTATAATTACTTATAAAGCGCAATATTTCATGCATTTCTTCTATAAAAAAAAAAAAAAGTGTGTGTGTGTGGGGGGGGGGGGGGGCAGAATTTGAAAGCATGTCCAGGTGAATATTTGTACAAAACTTTTCAAACATTTATTTTGTTCATTCATTCGTTTCATTTTGTATAGGGTTTGAAAGCGATATTTTTTAAATAGTTAATTCATCTACTTATAGTGCTACTTTACACAGATAATACTTCTTACAAAATTGTTTATAAGTCTAATTTTATGTAAAAACAAAACAAAAAACAATTGCCATACATTTCCAGTGTGGTGCAAGAGAGGATTGTTAATCGAAATTCAAATATGACGCTTATTTACAAGACGAATCAGAAATTAGGGCTGGACGAGTTCTTATGCAGTTAATAAATAACCTTCCTCTTCCTTTCTTTCAAAAGTTTTAAGTTTAGCCTATTACCATGTCCAGTTGAATGGGGGTGGCCATTTCCGGGGATAACCCAAATAGTCAACCTCTCATTATTTTTTTCCCCCCTGGGTTGGCGTTGGACATTACGCATGTGAGTCAAAATCTCTTCCTCCCACTCGACAGAAAAGGGATCGGGTATCAGGGGTCCAAGATATCTTCAAGGTCAAGAGGGTGGAGGTTTGAATACTTGTACAGTCTTCCAACATCCGTTTGAATGGGAAGAGAGATGGCTATAAATAGAACCTTGGTACAAAAATAAGCTGTTTTTTGTGTGCTTTTTTCGGAAATTAGATGAAGGTTAAAATATAATTGTTACGTGAACTTATTAAAAAAAACTTGGGGGAAAAAATATGTGTATATATTTTTATTATTAATATTTATTTCTGTCAATTGTAAAAAAAGACTCCATCTGAGGAGGGGGCTCGCGCCCCCTGGCTGGATCCGCCATTGGGCAGGAGCCTACTGACCTGTAGGTTGTCCAGCGTAATATCGGATCAGTGTCTGTAAAAAATGGGCTGGTTCGGTACGGAATTTTTTTGTCAGTTTTTTAATTATTTTTCAATATAAATAATTTTTATTTTTAAGAATTTTTTTTTAAAAGTCCAATGCATTCAAATCCCAATTACTCCTACCACCTCCTTATACCGGGCTTAAAAATATATTGCAGTTGTAATGGGAAAGTAAGCCCCTGCACACACACACACACACACACACACACGCAATGGACGTACAATTTTGTTGTATCCTCGGACCTCGTGACCGGTGTCAATTGCGGACTGTTGAGAGGCTTCTGGTTATTTTTTCTTTTTTCTTTCTTTTCTATTTCGAGACCCGATGATGTGCGGCTGATAACCCTTGTAAGATCTTCCTGAATCGCACCCCCTCTTGAAATTCGGACTACTCTCTGTAGTGCAGATGTTGTAATAAGCATAGTATAGCGAGCTCAATCGGGAAGAAGTTGTAATAATAATTTAACAAGCTCAATAGTGAAGATGTTGTAACAAGTATAGTATAAAAAGCTCAAAATGGAAAAAGTTGTAATAATCATAATTTGATAAGCTCAATAGTGCAGATGTTTTAACAAGAATTGTAAAACAAGCTCAAAAGTGCAGATGCTGTAACATGCATAGGTATAACAAGCTTAGTAGGGCAGATGTTGTGGTCCAGAATATACCTCTTATAGCTCTTACTCAATGAAAAATTCACCTCAGTCAACGTAAATTAAGAATTGACTTTATTTCATTTTGTGTCCTTTTTAAAGCATAATTTACGAGATTTCAACACGAGTAAATATATACGCATAAATTTAGTTTTGATTGGTTAGTAATGTAATTCAAATTTTCGAAATATGTATCCTTCTTACAGGCACGGCATGCGTTCTAATGATCTTCGAGATGCGTTCAGCCAACTCCCCCCAAACAATTGTCTAGGTTGGGATGGTTTCGCCAACCGGTTGCTGATTCCTTTTTGGCCTTGGCTAGAGAAATGTCTTTTTGATGGCATGTGCGTATTGTTCTCCCTTTTGCAACGCATCGATGCTCGAGTATGCGTTGGACTATTGAACTTTGCCAGACTACCATTAGAAAAAAGAAGTAACCCGAAGTGCAGATATTTGATGCCGGAGATAAGTATACTCTGCTCCTGAACAGTGGAGGCGATGAAGAGGAGGGCATTTAGATTTCGTTTTTCTGAGGGCGATATCGTCGAAGTGTTGAAGTCCGCTCTTTTTGGTACCAGTCCGAGAGGCCACTGAAAGTTTAGGTGTCCCAGGGAACACAAATCGTCTGCAATCTTCTTAATTTAAAGTTAAAGAGTGGTGGATTACTGGATGAAAAAGGATGTTCATTTTTTGGCTAGTTATCACATATTTGGCAATCGGATTTAGTTAAACTAATTCAAAGTCAATTTTTTGAAAGTTTCGGTCATTTTTGTCCCTGCAGACCAGTGGATTCATGTAATCTACTAACATTTCTCTACATTCTATGAAAAAAAATTCAGAGTGATGTTCGATGAGGTACCTAAACTTGCAATCACCTCTCAATACCTAAGCTTGCAATACCTGCACATTCTCCACTTTCTAATATTTTGTGAGCAATTTAATTTTAATTTTTGTAACAAACAATTAATGGTTTATGGAAACCATGTTCCCTCAAAAGGAAGTACAAATAGTAGAGACAGAAAATATTTAAATTAAACTAAATATTAAAACAACTCAATTGTTAAAATTAATAAATGAAGCTATTTAATTATTGAAATTAATTATAAAATATAAATATTTAAAAAATAAAGTAAAATAATTATTGAAAATAATTATGCAATAAATAATTGGAGTCATTTTATGATTAAAAATAATAATTAAAATTGATTTAATTATGCTGAAAATTTGGGCCGGTATAAACCCTAGTAGCAATTTTACCTCGGGCGATGATCGGAATTCCATCCCCAGGTGAATCGCCGATGATTGGCGATTCACCGGAAACTCACCCTAAACTTATCTTTCCCTTGGCAACTAATCCATTTTGTCCCCGTGGCCGGGCATTGGCCGATGTCCGGAAACTGATCGAATTCGAGGAGAAGCCGGCAAGAATTCGTTTGAAGGCCGAGGGAAATTTTGCTCTCAAGAAATATCGAAACGGTCGTTATTTTGTCGAAACTACCAATTAATAAACATTAAATAATTATAAAGATGTAAGTATCGAATATTAAAAACGACAAGTTAAAATAATGCAAAACTAAAATATTTTCCCAGAGCGCGTAATTCTTATATTGTAGTATTTCTAGTGACATATTAAGAGTACAAATCGAAGATATAACACCATCAAATTACTCACGCCAGAATTGTCTAATTTACTTACCCTGGAATCGAACCATGGATGTTGGTCTCCGAAGCGCGGTAACTTGGCCACTGGACTGATATGGTACTAGTGATTCTTGGTATAGCAATTGTATTGTAGTACAAAACTCTACTATCATACAGACTTTGCAAGAAAATTGACCGACATTTTTTTTATATATGGGGAATTTTTGGAAAATAGCAAATCCTCCGTAAATTTGGGAAAATGATATTAATTTATTTATTATAGCAAAAAAGTATATATATCCCATATGAAAACATATTTAGTTTTTGTATTCATAATAAATAGTGTCGCCATCTATTTTGGAAAATTTTAATTGACGTGTACATTTTATGATATTTTTTTAAATGCAATTTAAGAGTTTACTTAATAATTTTGACATTTAAAAAAATATATTTCATTTTTAATTTTTTTAAAAAACTATATTTAGTTTGATTAACTTTTTGAAACATATAAACATATTTTTATTTTACTTAAAAGATGTTTAAAAAACGGACCAAAATGAGTTCGGCAAATTATAATGAAAACTATTTAAAAACAAGGACTATATTTTTATTTTATATTGAAATTGAAATGAGAATTTATTTTTAATTTTAGAAAATTGTTCCTATATTTTTTTACACTATAAAAAAAATGTATTTATGGATTTTATTGACGTATTAGATAAGCAATATATAATTATGTGGTTTGCATTTTTTCAAAATATATTTTTACATTTAAAAATTTTCGTACACTTATTTTTAAAATATTTTTCACTTATTGCCAAAGCGAAATGTTTAGCAAATTGTATACTTGATTTAAATTTGAAATACATTCAAGGATCGCCTCTAATTCAGTGGAATTGCAAGAAAAAGAAACATAAGTTTTTTATCGGCTGTCGATGTCTTTCCGATATCTTTCGCCGATCAAAAAACGATATTCCGAAATTTCACCGGCCACCGATATTGGGAAGATATCTTTTGCCGATGAGTTTAGGGTCATCGGCAGACGAGGAAATACGGGTGTGTTTATATATCAGTCTGGGGAATCGCCGATGACTTTGATGAATTCCGATCATTGGCCGACGAAACGCCATGCAGTGATTGCTACTAGGGAATCTAAAATCACTGGGTCGATTTTTTTCTGAGCACGGCCCTGCCCTCCACCAGTCCCAAAAGCATACCATGGCCTAAGCCAGTGCCAGTCCCAAAAGCATACCACGGCCTAAGCCACTGCCAATCCCAAAAGCATATTCGGGTGTTTACCTTGCTTTTAGTTCACTTAGTATACGTTCTGAGACATGGATATACCCTAAAAAAAAAAAAAAAAAAAAAAAAAAAAAGGATAGCCTCTTGTTAAATTTCATGACTTAAGTTTTTTGCGTATTTGCTATTCACTAAGAAATTTAGCCATTCCAACATTAGTATTTATGCATTAAGGGTGCATAAGCAGGTACAACAACTTTATTGTGAACCTATTTTAATTACTCTAATTCATAAGAATATTTAACTAACAATAATTTTTTTCATACATTAACAGCTCATTTTAATAAAACAACAAGGTTACATCATTAGCGTATATTTTTATAGCAAAAATCAATCGGAAAATTAAATTTATGTTTTAAGGGTGCATAAAATTTTACCTCTTTTCTTTAAAGAATTGATTCATTGATTCTCAATCCCATTATGATTAATATCTATAACAATTAAAACAATTTGGGCATTTGAGTGGTTCTTAAATTTGTTTCGTCTGTTTTGCCTTTTGTCTGGTTGCGAAATTAAAGTGTAAAACCAAATGGTAACGCCATACTTTTATTTATCGAAAAAATTGCTATAGTTTATTAATTAATAATAGAAAATGGTTAAAAATTGCTTATATATTCTTAGTAGTAAGAGATTAGGCAAGGTCAAGCAAAAGCAACAAACAAGTACAGTGTGACCACGTGTTGTAGCTAGAATCTTGATCAGTGATAGAGAGAATTTGTTTATGTGTATATGAGGCATTGCGGATACGTAGAGTGAACTCAACATCGGAACAAAAAAAAAAAAAAAAAAAAAAAAAAATTAGCTGTCCTAATCTAGACCCTTCACAGATTCTATAAGTACATTTTTCATGTTCTCTTCTTTAACACTCAAAATACCCAGAGAATGATACCAAGCATGGGAAAATCAATACATGGAAAACTTTTCAAATGCGTTTTCCAGACAACCACCTTTTGATAAGTTCGCTTTCGTATCCGCAACGTCTCATATGTACCATCTCTGACATAACTGTACAAAATGTTCACTTCAATGTTGAATAATTTTTTTTTTTTCGTATAAGACAGGCTGATAGTATTTGTTTTACCATCAGCAAAGTATTAAATCGCGTTGCCGCTTATTCCAGATTCTCACTTCATTTTCATTGTTTAATCACAGTCGGCAGAATTTAAAATGTTCTATGTAAGGAACATATTGTTTTAGAGTTGTCATACGTTTTACAAGCATTTCTTTTGTGTCATTAAAATTAAATGAGTTTCGCTGTCATTTGAAGACCATGGATTAATGATGTCCCTTTCTTGTCGTTAGCTCGTTTTCTTTACATTTTGGATACAAATATTTAATGTTTTAAGTATTAAATTTTTCCCCAGACTCTAATACAATACTTTTTAAAGCTAGACTAAATCCTTAACCAACAAAAGGTTAAAAAAATTCTAATTTTAATATTACTGTTAGGGAAATCGACCCATGCATGTTATACAGTTTCAAAATTAACGCCCAGACTCCAGTAAAAGGAGATGGGCACCGCCTAACTGGAAATTAACGGAGTTTTAAAATTTATTCTTTTAAAGTAAAATACAAAGTGATAAATAACAATGGGAATGCAACTGGAAGATTTTGTATCTCCACTATGAATATTATACTGTATAAGGATCAAACCTATTATAAATACTTTCTGATGAAAAAGAAGTTTATAATGTTGGTACGAGAAGGGTTGATAGTTTTGTGCTAGAGAGATTTGACATGCCGATGATAATAAGCCGGAGAGATGAATATATTGGATGTTATGTCAAGACACAGCTAAATTTGTAAATTACCTAGTATTTACATAACTGGAGATTCAATTATGCAAGATATATTTCAGAAACTGATTCTTTAATCCAGTATCTTTTAGAGTAGATGGTAAATTTATATTTCGCCTAATGAATTTTATAAAGGGATTATCAATTGAATTCATCTAAACATATTAGGAAACTAAAGATTTTGCATTGTTTATAAAAGTACAATTTTAATTCCTTTTCGTTACCGCTTCAAAATAATAAAAACCTTTAGAAATATTTTTCCTGCTCGAGAACTGTTTTCTCTAATTATTTTAATGAAAATGTTTAAATTTATTCACATTGAGTGTTGAAACATTCAAGGAGACCAAGTTCAATACGATAATCATCGGAAGAGGCACTACAAGTTTAGAAACTGATTTTTTTCTTTTTCAAATTGACCCAAATTTCAATAGAAACGAATACAGCCGATTCTAATTCGTTGACGACGAAGTCAAACCAGCGACTTCGTAGTTTTTCATCAGCACAACGTATCAGTTAAATGTTAGGCTTTATCATATATTATCCAGTACAAATTTATTCAACATACTAAATTTCATGCTAAAAATAAGCATCTTTTAGAATCTAAGCTCTTTGTACTGACTGATCGTGAAAATAACTATAAATGATTCAACTAGATATCAAAATCACAGTTTTATTACCTATAAAATTTTTTATGAAAATACTAAAATTTCAGAGTTATAGAATGGAAGACTCGAATAGCATCTTTCAGTTTCCAAAGAGTGTCCACAAAATTCAAGTTCGTCGCAAAATGTCCTATATAAATTGGGCATAAAAAGTTTTCAATAATGAACCTGCATTTCAAGTTATGAAGCTTTTTAAAACATCGGGATCCATTAAGAACTCGAAAAAAAAGTTTGTCTCTTGCGAAATCACTTGATGTGGACAAACTCTGAATCTGTCAGACTAATTCAAGTTAAAAGTAATGAAGTCTTCTGGTTGCTTGAAAACAATTTATTCCATAATCTAACATACAGAAACTAATTCAAAATAGAAATGATATGAAAACGTTCGCGAGAAGTCGCATTTAGGTACAAATTCAGTGTCGAAACCAATTCTAAATCTACACCCCAAAACATCAGTAATTCAATCTAAACCTAGTGAATTTGGTGGCGATATGCTTGTGACGAGTAGACCCACACCATAGTGCTTGGTAGCAGGTGAGTGATGCAAGTAATGAAGCATGGAATGGGAGACGCTAACATGCGCATTTGCCATCTTTGCATTTGCAATCTTCCCCGGCCTTGCAACCACAAGCCTTCTTCTCGCAGCTGTCTGCGCAAGAATCCTTGTCTGTATGGCAAGAGCCTTTGCCATCTTGGCAGCAACTGGGATCTTCCTTGCAGCACTCCTTGGGCTCAGCTGAAGAGAGAAAGAAAACCAAGATTCAGTCAAGTTATAGTTCAACTTATACTCAATTGAAATAGTGAATATACAACCAACCAGGACCTGATTTACCATTAGGCCCCCCCAAATTTTGAAAATTTTCTGAAAATTTTAAATATAATGGTCTTTTTATGGGAAGTACTGCACAAAAAGAAAAATTTTTTAGTTACACATCCGCAATTTCCATTTTTTTATAGTCAGAGTTAAGTTAGATAGATTAACCTGATAAAACCTAATTAAGCAAATCTTTCCGGTTCAGTCAACCATATACAACTTCTTCATATGTACACGGAGACAAGGGCTTTACGCCGCTGTTCTTCTCTCGCCTCTTGTAAAGAGATGTTCACCAACCATATAAAACTTTTATTATGAAATAAAAAAGTCTTTGTGATTAGTTGGTTTGCAGGCTCTTCCGTGGACTTTTTTAAAAACTTTTTTGGCCCTCCTTTTTGGTGAGATCGTGGAAACGGTGAAAAGGTTACTTAGTTTTATAACAATTGTAAATAATACAAAGTAATCTTTATTATTATATAATTTGTGGACCCTGTGGTAAAATGTAAGTTTAAAAAGTTTCGTAAGTTTCCTAAATCGGAGTTCGCCACTAACTTTGAGAGGTGGGCCATATGATTTATGTTGGAGCTTTTCTTGGGCTGGATACACCAAAATATGCATCTTTTAATTATTATCGATTTAACAATATACAGCATTTCTGAAAACTAGAAAATAGTTATTTATGCAACAAGTGGGGAAAGTTATACCTTTTCAAAAGAGGTAAAACGCTTATTTGAGGTGTGATAGCACGAGTTAAATAATTTACCGAGTTTGAAAAAGCATTTTCCCAAAAGTTGCATACAATATTTTTTATAATCACGTGGAAAAAATAAGTTTAATACATATATTTATAAGCGTTGGCAACTACAGTCAATGAATTTCTTCTGAAAATATGTCATTTCAATGCCAAGACTACATAATATTTGAGCACGAGGCGTGCGAGAAAGTACTTTTTCACACTAGCGTGTAAAAGTTACTTAGCCATTCCTCGCGAAAAAGTGATACTTTCATTGCGATTATTTATTCAAAATGATTAAAAAATATTTAATTTTTTGCACATTGTTATAAAAAGTATTTTTTTTATCTTAATTAAATTACAATTGATTTTTTTTAAATGATTTACTAATAATAAAAATTATTTTTATTAGTAGTAAATCAAAGTCTAAAAAAGAAGCGAGTCTTTTGTTTCAACGTTACAATGCGACTTGACCTAACTTTTAATAAAATTTAAACTGTATACTTCCATATTATTCTGTTTTAGTCGATATCAATTGTGACTTGTGAAACGATAGCGGTCGAATTTTAAAACAATTGTCCAAACGAGATTCAATTAAATTATTTCTCTATTCTTGATGAAAACCACCTCACTGAAAGCTTCGTCATAGTTTCTTCGGCCACGTAGTGGAGAACTCTGTTCTACATAAAAAAAAATAAGAGTCCATATCGTGAAATTTGATTTTTTTAAAAAAAAATCTTCTGTGGTGCCGGTGGGCCGCAGAAAAATATGTCATGGGCCGCGTAATGGCTAACGCTGATCTAGATACTTCATTAGTTGAACAGTGTTTCAAGAATAATTTCATCTGAAAACGTCGTTTCATTTACTTTTATTAATATCAGTTTCAGTAATTATTGTAAATATCTAGTATTTTATTCCAACATGTCCAATATTGAATAAATTTAAAATAAACACAGAAGTGAACCTGATGCATTTACGAACAAATCGTTCATGAAGACACTTATGTAAATTGCTTAACCCTTTGCGCTCGAACGGCGAATCTCAAACACCACATGATTGGATGCCCCAACACGATATGTCCACTAGGTGTGATGCGAAAGTCCGATGCATGGCCAATGACTGTTTAGTTTCTATGAAGCGAATCCGTAACCTAGAATCGAATAAAAAATGCCGCGAAATGTCTGGAGTAGCTGGTCCCTCCACGCGAAAAAGGCCTCGAGTGCAAAGGGTTAAACAAAATTGGCTTTCCAAGTACTTTTAAGTCGCATTTAATGGTTCAAAAAAGCTTAATGACATAAGATAGCAAAAAATTCTGCCAATGAAGTTTTTATGTATAAAAAAATGTTAGTCATGCTGAAGAGGTCGAGATAACACGTCACACAAAATCCAAGTTCATTTTCGATGTTTCAATTTAAAACAAAGATTTGAACTTTCAAGAGTTATGAATTCAATCCTCTGATGGAATTTTAATGGATTTTCAGTAAAATATGATGACATTCTGACGTCAAATCCGGTACAATTGAACCATCGTACATGGTAGCAGAATCTGTAGATTTGTGTGGATTGGATCAACAGAGTAATTTAAAAGCTTCTCTCTACATTCATATAATGTAAAAGCTAAAATATTAAACCGCAATAACGTAACCAATTTTATATAATAAAGGGTGATAAATATTGTCTTTCCACAATTCCAGAGAAAACAACGCGTCCCAATTTAATTCCAAAAGATCTTATGACCTCTCAAGGCGGCAAACCAACAAGGCGCCAAGAAATTGCGTTTGACAGAAAAAAGGTCATTGCGAAGTAAGGACGGATTCAAATAACATGCACTCGTGATAATAAACAAGGAAATGAAAGGAGTGCTTGCTAGTTAAGAAAAAACTAGCTGGAAGATTAGACATCGCTTACGGTCAAGGCAATATTTTAATTGAAGATTCAGTGAAGGTACTTCCTTGTTTGAAAAAAATAAAAATATCGCTACTTGTTTACTTGTCAAGTTCTTGCGATTTTTGATTTACTTTGTGCAAGGCGTGCTTAGAAAATACAAAGCAATACGCAATTAGAAGAAAGTGCCAAATACGGAACTTCAAGGATTTTGGAAAAATCGATGAAAGTTCCCGTCAATACATTGCTGTGTTTATAAACGAGTTTAAGAATTTGATCAAATTTTAAAAAGCGGCTTGTCAGTTATGCGCTTATATAATCACATAACAAGTTTTACTTTGTACAGAAATCGATCTCGAATATTTACAAGTGAATTTATTGAAAGTACGGAAATTGAAGCGGTCGTTTAAATATTGACCTCGCATTTAGCCAGTGCTAGAAGTGTGGGTAGACGTGGGGGGAAGGGACGACGCGTCACCCCACTTCTAAAAACACTGAAATCCACCCCCCCCCCCTTTTAAAATCACTTAATCCGCCTATAAATTACAAATGAAAATAACATTAACCACCTTTAAATGTCGTGACCCCGAGAAAGGTTTTTTTTTACATTTGAAAACTTTAAACTATTTATGGTATATATATATCATACTACTTTGTATAAAGAAACAAGCATTTTTTATTAACAAATACTGCATAACACTTGGTCAATTTTTAACTTTGCAGGAACTTTCTTTTAAGTTAAATTTCTATTCTTGTTCCATATTAAGACAATACATTGTTTAAAAAAAAAAAACATTTTAGAGTTATCTTTTAATTTAATTTCATGAAACTATTTAGACAAATAGTGCTTTTAAATGTGCATAAACAGTTATGTATATAACGTTGAGTTATTACTTTATCTCTTACTTCCAAGTAAAAATTCTAAGTCGCAGAATATTCATTAAAATAACAATAAATTTTGGACCCTTGTTCAATGTGTTAGGAAGTATAAATTATTTCCTTACCATAAATATTTTTATCATAAGTTACGAAATTATAAAATCTATCGTTGAAGATGGGGAAGAGGGAGATGAGGTTGCTCTTGTCAACAACTTTTGGGCATCCCCCCCCCCCACACTTTTTTTTCACCACCTCTACCACTGCATTAAGCCATGGTTCAAAATCATGAGGCGACCATGGCATTAAAGAGTTAAGTTTATCAGTTGGATGAACTGGGTTGAAAAATTTATAACACGTCACATAATATTGACCTTTATAACACACATATAATATTGATAATATTGATATAACATTAATAATAATTTTAGCGATAGTTCACAAAGATCAAAATTTCTTGTTCTTAAAGTTACATTAAGGATCATGGCAAAGTTCGAGACAACAAACACCATTTACGGACTTTGCATACAATAAAATCTTATAAATCCAAATAACACTTTAACCATCCGAAATTCATTTGTTCTTTCCATCAAAATATCCTTCGTTGTATATTTCTAAAACCAATTGTTTGCAAACTGGTCAGTTGTGTTCATTGGAGTTCTTTTTCATAGATCGTCATAACATCTGGACTACTGCGTCGTAACATCTGAAACGAGAGTAATCTCTAGTTTCACGGTGGGATCGCCTTTCAAGAGGTCACTTTCACGAAAGAATGTTCTCAAATTAAAGTTGTTGGTGATTCGTGAAAAAGATAAAACTCTACATTTTTGTTGACAGCGTATTTTAATAAGCTTGCAAATTTAACAGAATACATTAACTGCGTATAATAAATGTCATTACTCATATGGTAATTGAAACAGCAATTTGAAGAACCACTCAAGCCACTTAATCAGTTTTATTTATTTGACAAAATTGCACTATGTGGAATAGGATTTTGAAATGCAAGCTTCCAAAAACACAAACAATAAAATGACCCGATCCCAAGTGTTTTTTTTTTTAAACAATGGGTGTGGCCCAAAATATATTATTCATGAAGATTCAATTTCGGCAAAATAGGACTTTCTTCTCAAATAGGCAATTTAGATGTCAGAACCACTGCATTAACATTAAGAGCAATTAGTTGAAATACCTTCGTTAGTCTTTCGAATCTAATTTAAAATAACCTTTGTTTGCTTTGTAGATAAAACTCAGAAAAGTATAAATGAGATGTAAGCATTTGTTGAGTGCTATTGTGATGCCAAAGAAATTGCACTTCATCCACTCGAAGATTACACTCATTAACGTTTTACTTTTCCCTTTGGAAATTCAAGATTACACTTCATGAAGAATTGAAAGACGAAGTGGTGTAAGTCAAGAGTTCCAAGTGATTTTCAAAAACAAAGCATTATTTCTTATATCCATGCACTTATGTAAAGAACTATCAGCTGCCTAGATAAAAAAAAAAAACACCAGGTCATTGGATCTACATGGTTATAACCTGCCCACTTTTGATGAAATATTTACCAAAAATAATGGAATTACTAATATTGTTGAAAATTACAGAGATGCCAACTTTTCGAAGGATTTTCTGTAGTTTTTATGGTTTTACGGATGTTCTTTGAACTCTACGGAAAAAAATCTACGCGAAATATCTTTTCTCAATCTTATGTCAATACTCTCTATAATCACCTATACCTTCACTATTGCTGAGATTTACATTGTTTTCGCTGATGTTATAGTCGCTTTTATATCTCTTATTCATTCATCGTAATGCAAGAGTATTGGCTATGGATATTTACAGTATATCTTGTGCTGTAAAATTTGTATGTAATTAATTTGGGCTATTAAGTGTAGAGTATTTGGTTATTTAATGATAAAAAGGAAATTTGTGCGTATTATCGGATTCTATAAACTTTATCAGCTTGCTTTATGCATTGCACTTTCTAGTACGATTGTCTAATGCTGTGCCAACTATGTATATTGGTATTATTCCCGTATGGTCCAGTAACTTCGTAGTCTAAATTGTATGTGGTGTAATAATGCTAACTTTGTAAAATTAATTATCTTTGTCTATTATGTAATCTGAAATTGTAATTTTGGAGTTTTTCTATTTCGTAATCTGTAAATTCTGTATTTTTTTTTATGATGTTATTTTGCAATTTTTGTATTCTTTGTTATGTATGCAAATTCGATCTATATATTTTACATAAATAGGATGTTTCATAAATTTGAAAAATGCATAATCCATAGTCATACTGGGAAGAACAGGTATATGACGTTGAGATAAAACAATAAAACTTTGTTTTCTCCAAATAATGAAGTGAATCCGAATGCATTCAAAGGAAAAGTTAAACTTTAAAAAAAATTCCTTTATAGCAGAGTTAAATTGCGGCGCAAAACACATAGCTTGGAAAAAAAATCGATTGAATTAATTCTAAAATTAACCAGTTAACCGAACCCTTAACTACATAGTAAATTTTAAAATGGTTAATTTTGGTAGTTTCGATAAATGCGGTTTCAACTTTAGGAATATTTTGAAAAATCATGTTTATTTAAATAGAAATTAAATTTGTAAGCTCGAAATTTCCAATAGGCCGAACAATAAGTTTTCAATAGTCAGCGCGTTCAATAAATTTTGAAAGGAGTTTGTATACCAGGATTCCCACTCAAATCATAGAATGAGAATCAATGACTTTTCAATGACTTGTAAGGAGCTAAATAATGTTTTTAAGGACCTTTGAAAATTTGTTTTCAGACATCATGTCTACGTATAAATTTTTAATAAAGTATATTCTACCAAAAAATTACAAGTTGGCGCATGTGTAATACAAATATGTCAGAGAATTCCGACACTGAGTGGATAAGTGGCGATCACGCCGGGATAGCAAGTCCGAGTTGTATTTTTATAAATTTTCTATTTGGGCAAATAACATCCGCAAAAAATTAAGGACTTTTAAAGAACTGTAAGCATTATCAGGTACTTTCAAGGCCTTGAAAACAAGTTAAAAATATTAAGCACTTTTAATGACCCCGTGGGAACCCTGCTTACAAACTCAAATGACTATATCCAGAGTAGACGGCGTACCCTTAAGTCATCAATTTTATCTAAATGCGTCAACAGTTCCGAATATGTTGAAATATATTAGCAAAAAAAAATAAATTATAACCGCGCGGTGATTCCAATGTTGAAAATGAACATTTCCTTTTCATCCAAAAATTACCCTTCCCCCCCCCCCCCCCCCACTTAGTAGAGTAATAGGAACCATTGCTCATTTAGGAATGTTACAGGAAATGCACGATTTCGTGGTCGTTTAAAAAGAATTCCTGGCCTATGTGTAATTCTGTGGTTTTGAGGTTGAGACAAGGCCTCTGGCAGTAAATCCGATTCTTCGTTACTTGCCGGTTTCTTGAAAATACAGCGGTAACCTTCTAGTTTCAGAGACAAAAAAAAAAAAAAAAATGGAAATTTCGCAGTAATGTTCTGTTAAAGCTAAAAATCTTTGAAAATAAATTTTTAGACTGCTTCTTACAAGAGAAAACTTATTTTAATAGAAAGATTACAATACCAAACAAAATCAAGCGTGACCTTTGTTCCCATTGCACACTTCATTTTTGGTCAACTTTACGTCCACTAAGGGACTTGTTGAGAACAACTTAAATCATAATTTAGGAAGGGAAAAATCTGCAATTAAAGAATATTTTCAAAATACCATTGGTGTACATTGAGGTATGGGTTATAACCATAGTTGCATGTCAAAAAAATAATGGCAACTGTAATTTTACCTAAATGGTAATAAAATACGAAAGTTAAAAATTAAGATGTTATTGAATCATCAAACTCTATTGCATAATAAATATAATTGCCATTTAAACTTTCTAAATTTCTTTCAATCTTGCCTATTCTTGATGGTAAACCTGTCAAAAAATGGTAAAAAGTCCCATGCAACAAATGATTGCATACGTTTTTGTATAGTTAAACAAATAAAGAAATTTTATCTTTCGTCATAGGTTTCGTAGAAGATATACATATTATAAGTTATATGGTTGAAAAACCAAATGAAGCTGCATTTTTATTAATCAGCAAATACGGTTGTAATGAGTCGTTTAACTTTAAAATGTTGCGCAAAAAAACTGAATGCTGTAAAACTATATTGTGGTATTAAACACCGTGTTAAATGTTGTAGCATGTTTTCTATACAGAGTTGGATCTTTCCAATCACAAGAATTATGAAAATCGATTTTCATCTCGTGTTTATTGAATTCTAAAATGTAAAGTAATAATTTCAGGAGAATTATAATAGCTGATAATGTATTTGCCGAGCAAGAAAGTTTACCGAAAACATTATGTAAATTTTTCAAAACACTGAGGAATTTTAAAACGAAGTCAAACTAATGTGCATTTCAAACTTCATATTTTATTTGGTTGAAAAGCAAGTACACAAGGACGAATATTCTGGCGCCGGTCCAGAGAAATCGATTTTATAACCCCGGAAGGGAAAGTGACAGCCCAGTTGCCCTGTCAGATAAAAACCTTGCCAAAATTGTAAAGCTCTTCTATTGGAGTAAAACTTTCAAAACATTAAATTAAAAAAAAAAATTAAATAATTTTCAGCTTTTAATCTGAAAAAAAAAAAACAAAAAAAAAACTACTAATGCAAATTCTGTTTTCATACTAATTCAATTCACCAGATTAAGTTTAGTAACTGGTTAAAACTAATATTTATGTTTCAATTATTGTGTAGTATTTTGATTAAGAGCCAATTTTATTCTATAGATTAATATACCAGATGCCAAAAAACCTTCTCGCAAAGGCAGTTATGAAAATGCTTAAGGGGGAACTTGAAATATTTAAGTTTTTGTTACATGACAACTGTATCTCCGGACTTGCTATCTTGAAAATGTTTTTCTCGGTGATGACTTTTTGTCCCTTTTTTTGAGTTTAAATTGATATAACTTAAAAACTACTTGTTATAAATGCATGAAACTTTCCACAACTATTTTTCATATATATTTCTTTAGTTTGTCGTCAGGAATTGTGTATTTTGATTAGGCTTTTTAAGAAGTTTTTGGAGCTTAGCATCATACGAGTTTTAAACAGTTTTTGCACAAATTTTTTCTTTTGAATTTTTCCTAAATATTTTATTGAAAAATCATGAAGACGATTTTTGATACGAATTATAAGAAGTGATTTTTAAAAAAAAAAATATATCAAAATTTCGGTTACGTCAAAAAAATTTTTAATTAAAAAAAATTTAAATTTGAAATAGTTATTTTAGTTTCAAAGCATAATACAACACTGCATCAAAAATTTCAGAAAAATAATTCTAAAAATGAAGATTTAAGAGTTTTGAGTCCTGGACCCCCCCCCCACCCCTCAAGTATTTTAAACATCTGAGCATTTGCAGAGTCGACACTTTTCAAGGTATCTTTACGAGCATTAATACACTTTTCATTACTTTCGGCAAATTAATTAAAATTTAATTAATGAATTCTTCCATTTGTATCGGGTACATAGGCTATCCTAAAAATGTACATTAAAATAATTTTATCGAAAAATATGATTTATCACTAAACACAAGAACATTTGTTCAACTGAATTACACAGCATTTTAATGTATAAAATTACCGTTTGTTAAAAACCGATGCAAATTAATGGTTCTTTAATATATTTCTTTGGCTTAATGAGATTGCCTCTTTTTTTTCCTTCTAAAGGATTTATCTTTATCTTCGAGCATTATAAAACATTCCTCTCCAAATATTTTGCTAGTAAATGCATAAACTGTAACCATTGTGGAGTAAATATTCGAAAAAGTTGATCCAGATGTTTAGCTTCTTTAAACTATGCCGGCCAATTTAAACTAATATTAATATCGAAATATTTGTTTCGAAATATTTAATTTTCAGAATTTATTTCTTGAAGTATAATTTCACGCATTCCGTTGATGAAATACAAACTTTTCTAAAAACAATAATTTCCAAAACAAACTTTTCCAATAGCAACTCTAAACACAAGATTATAAAACACAATACTCACTCGTCAAGCGTTTCTATTTCGTACATTAGATATTAAGTGTGAGTGGTTGGCGATGGGTTATAAAATATTTCTCAAAAACATGTCGATTAGTAGTAGCAAAGAGTTGTACAAAATGGTTCTCTAGAAAAATCCTACTATAATTAGAAAAAAACATTTTAAGTACATATGATGCAAGTAATATGTTGAACTACATATATTGGAATATACCTGCATCGTCTAAGGTTCTGAAATTTTGTCGCATTCACTCTTAGCAAGATTCTACTTTCATTAATAACTAATATTACTACATTTTCCTAAAGACTTCCATATCTGATCTTATAGACTTTAATCCACATCTACTTTTTCTACTTAACAGGACATTTTAAGGATCTTTTTATTCCATTTTTACTATCACCTTGTATCAAGATGCAATTTCCAGTCTATTGTGCATTCACTCGAGTTATATTGTTCCCATTAGCACCGACATTGGCACATTTGCAGATACAATGACTCCATCGTTATTTGCAACGTTTATTAAACGGTTTAAGCTTTTATTATATTTCCAGTCTAAGTTTAAGATACCAATAAGTACAGGGGGGAATAAACAGAAATTCGTTAACACCAGTTGTTCACCCTAAGAAATGTAAACGAGTTCGAAATAAAAAAAGAAAAGCTAAAGAAATGTTAAACAAGTTCAGATTTTACATTGTATCGACTTCTTCCCAAATAGACCACTTTTGAGGAAGCAGTTTAGAAAACAATTATTCACTCTTTCTATCGGAAAAAAAGTTGATGATCGAACATGACCTTCTAAAATTTTTTGCTAATACATGCAACAAATCATATGTTGCGTAAAAAAAACATAAAGGTACGTTATTACATTAAAAAAAATATTGAATTAATCCAAAAAATTTTATCTTTTCGAATGTGACAATTCAATTATAGACTAAGTTCTTAATTTAATTAATATAAGTACATCCTGATTTTTCCTTCTAAAAAACGTCGTTAAATTGGAAACTTCTGGATTTTCATTATTTTAGTGTATTGTATAAATACCTTTAACAATTACTACATCGTTAGAATTGCCAACATACATAGACTAAAACACAAGAAAACACAGAAAATTGCCCCTAAATTTAAAGTTGACTGTCAGTGAAATGAAAGCACTTAGAGACATGAACAAACAGATACATCAACAACATTTCTTTAAGAAACTCACCAGAAAAATTATAAATCATAACGTCATTTAGTCTACAGCAAAAAAAGCCATATCGTATAGTTTGAAAATCCAGAAAATTCTTAAGCCCTTGGTTTGGCGAGCGACCTTTTGTCTCGCGGTTAGTCACGTGGGAGAGAATGCCCCCCAAATTCAAATTTTCGTTCATACCATTAAATTAGTGACAAAATATCAAAGTGAGTATTTTAATAAAAACTCTACGTTATAGAACAGAATAAAGTAAAAATATATTAAAATAACCTGGGGAAAGAAAAAAAAACGGTAAGAAGGCTTTGATCATGAGCTGCCATCTATTGAGAAATTGATTGAGGGGTACATTTGTCAACCGCGCGACTTGGGTTAACCAAGCAACTAATTGAAATAACAAGAGATGGGAACACGCTTCCAGTAGTATATTTAGGATGGACTGTGCGTCTGCGGACTATATAAAAACCCTCACCAACTGCAAAAATACAATTTTGAAATATGTTTCAATGTTTACTGAGTTAAAACTTCAATCTTATATCAATCGACTCACGAACATGAGGCAGAATACCGCATAGTACAAAAGAGATCTCGACATTGAGTTAGCTGCCACTCTGCTGTCCAGGCGCGTAGCCAAGGGGAGGGATATATCCCCTCCCGAAAATTTTCGATTTTAGAATGCTAAAATTAAAGGATTTTATTTTTTAAATGGATAACTTATTCAAAATATTTTTAAATTTCGAAACATAGCAGATATTTTCTACATATCTTGATTGCTAAATACACATGGCATTAATAATAAATATGATAATCAAGATTTCATACCCCCTCCCGAGAAAAATGTCTGGCTACGCCCCTGCAGCTGTCTATCTTTTCAAAGTGAGTAGACACTGTGGTGATCATGAAAAAGTGGAAGTTTCAATCGATTTAATCTAGCTTTTATAACCCACCTTTTTTTATTGATGTCCAAATATAATTACGATCTAAAAAGAGCCGAGAAATATTTATTGGTTTGAAAACATTAAAGTTCGTATAATGCGAAAGGAATTCAAAAGACAAGATATTTATATTTAAATAAGTTGGAGTTAGGAATCGGAAGCACATTCAAATAAACTGGGTTCAAATCTCGGGTTTGCAAAATATAGATAAGTTTAAAAATTTCAAGTTCTTCAAAAGATTGTAACTGTGATAATCGGTTAAAAAAAGAATTATGCAAGAAAATTTGTTTCCACTTTTGCATAGAAACATTGTTCTGCAATATTAGATTTGCTTTTACATTCTTTGGATTTAATTTAAGAAAGTTTAAGTATTGAGGAACACCAAATTAAAATGTTATTTCGTAAGTTTTAGATTGTTAATTAAACTCATTTCCAGTTTAAGATCAGTCTTCAGAATAGTTGTAATATATTAAGTGTTATTACATATAATTTTTAGTTACAAAAATTCAATCAACACTTTGTAAAGAAGTTCAGATGCATTTTACTTCCCACAAACAGAATATTTAAGTTGCCAACTCATTAGCTGATCACACAGTTTGAATATAATATAATTCATGCGAATAGTAAAATAATTACAACATTTAAGTTAAATTTACAAATAACCACTGGAAAGTCAGCGAATTGTAGGGGACTGTTTAAAATACGAATAATTAAATATCGAATCTCAATTTAATTATCTTTACGAATTTGAAAGCAATGAATCGCTTGACGAAATATTTAAGTCACTACCACATAACATTTAAATTAAACTATAAGAACATTTAAATTTCAAATCATCTTAAAAGACACAAAATAAATTTCCTTCAGCAAATCTTTGCGAAAAGACTTATTTTAAACAAAACTCACCGCAGCACTTTTTCTCAACATCGGCCATTCTGAAGAAGTTAGTAGATCAACCGGTAGTCAGATCAAGAAGCCTAGGAGATCAGTAAGTCAAGTGTTGTCTACGAAATGCTTTTCCCCCTTTTTATACCGGTTGTAGTCCCGTGTGCAAAAAGCGCCGAGTGATCTTCGACTACAACTTTCTGACACGTATCATGACGTCACCCGCTTCCGGTGCTCACGCATCATTTCGTATCATTTTATTTTTTCTCATTATTTTCTTTTATATTGGGGATGAAGAATGGCTTCTTGTGATGAGTCAGAAAAATTGATGAGGGATAAGAACGGGTTTTTCTTCTTCCCGCCTTTTTTTCTTTTTACCCGTCTCAGACGCAGTTCTCATTCATCTTGAAATCCTTTTCTGAGTAACAATCACTTCTGCATATTTGCTTAATTTCGGGAAAAGAATGAATCTTGATAATTAGAGTGCGCTGTTAATTTATAAATTCTTTTAATGACGATAAATTCTGAGATTTTCGAATGTTCTTAACAATTCAAATTTCGAAATATTTTGTGGCAATGTTTTTCCTGGATGTTTTTCGTGAATTTCATAGATGCGCAGTTCTCATTCAGCTTGAAATTTTCCAATTTTTCTGACTAACAATGACTTCTGCAATCTGCACATTTGTTTAATTTTGGGAAAAGAATGAATCTTGATAATTAGAGTGCGCTGTTAATTTATAAATTCTTTTAATGACGATAAATTCTGAGATTTTCGAATGTTCTTAACAATTCAAATTTCGAAATATTTTGTGGCAATGTTTTTCCTGGATGTTTTTCGTGAATTTCATAGATGCAGTTCTCATTCAGCTTGAAATTTTCCAATTTTTCTGACTAACAATGACTTCTGCAATCTGCACATTTGTTTAATTTTGGGAAAAGAATGAATCTTGATAATTAGAGTGCGCTGTTAATTTATAAATTCTTTTAATGACGATAAATTCTGAGATTTTCGAATGTTCTTAACAATTCAAATTTCGAAATATTTTGTGGCAATGTTTTTCCTGGATGTTTTTCGTGAATTTCATAGATGCAGTTCTCATTCAGCTTGAAATTTTCCAATTTTTCTGACTAACAATGACTTCTGCAATCTGCACATTTGTTTAATTTTGGGAAAAGAATGAATCTTGATAATTAGAGTGCGCAGTTAATTTATAAATTCTTTGATAATGACAATAAATTCTGGGATTTTCGAATGTTCATAAAACAATTCAAATTTCGAAATATTTTGTGGCAATGTTTTTTCCTGGGTGTTTTTCGTGAATTTTCAAATGTAGAAAAGTGGAATTACACTAGCGGTGCCAAAAATGAGTTAGTATAATTATTTCAGAGTTTTCTTTTTGTTTGCAAATAAATATCGCGAATGAGTCAATGACGGTGCAAGAAAAATTGAATGTGCTAGAAACCAAACAAAATTGTAAGATGTCATCTCAGATGAATTTGGTACTCAGATTTTATCTATTTTTCCTTTCGTTTTTTCTTTGTAATTTTTCTCTTTTTGTGTTTTTTTTCTCTTTTGTTTTACGTATTTAATAGGTAGGGTCAAAAGATTGCACTTCCACTTCCCTGAAGTTGGTAAATTAAAAATAAAGTGGAGAAAAGTAGCAAAATTCACAGGGAATAAAAAGTTTAATAAGGGATTTAAGTTATTTGTTTGAACAGAAAATTCATGTTTAATTATTAATTAATAATTTTAGTTTAAAATCCAACTATCGGTCGTGAAAAATTTATGTTTTAACAGCTTTGGCAGCCTTTCACCGTTGTATGGGATTCTCACCCCCATGCAAATAATCCTACCAAACCCATGTCTTCAGTACTATATTGTATGCCATGTTTAGCTTCGGGATAAGATTAACAATTAATAATATAATCCATAAAAACAAAGTTTTTAATATAAACTCTATTTATGCATCCCGAATTTTTTAATTCCCTAACCGTTTCTGTTGCAAGCGTGTTCTTGGTGTTGGCATCTAATTTTAAATATTAAAAACATTAAAAACATCGCATCGGCAAAATATCCGGAAAAGTACTTTTGAAAATTTATTCATTAAAATTGAATGTGAATTTATGCACTCACATCCAAATATCTTTTATTTATTCTGATTAAAAAGATTTTATTATTTATTTATTAAAACAATTATGGCAACAGGAAAGAGTTTCTTCAATTATCGGTTAAATGCTATTTTAGCCCGAATGAATGACGGCAAGTTGGTTTATTAGTATTCCGTAAGAGCGACTTTTTACTGACAGTGACATCTGCAAAAATTTGATAGAATACATTGGCATTGGCATGTGCAATCGAATCTATATGTCAAGTTTCAGCCCGATTGGATGACGGCAAGGGGTTTAATTAGGCCTTCGCAGATTTGCCCGCCATCAATAAACATACCCACAAATATACGTACACACAAAATCGAAGTTAATATAAAGGATTTAATAATAGAAAAGAGTAAAATTTTTAAATGGGAAAAAGAACGTAAAAATTTAATTACAATCCTCTGTGTTCTGTATCCGAACACTGGTCTTGTCATTATTCACCATTGATATTTTTTTTTTCAATCAGCTTGAATGTTAAATATATAGAATTTTATTTATTTGAATATAAACAATTTTATAAACAAAAAGGAAATTCCAGGAAACTGTTCATAGAACTAATTTAAATGCAGGATTTTTCCCTCGTTATTAATCTTGCTTTGAATTGATAGACAACTAACAGCTAAGCGTTCTTATAAATGTTCATTTTTAGCGTTTGGGTTGTGAAATACTAAAACGTAAGAAAATATTCATTGTTCAAAGTATTTTTAATTTCTTGTTCAGTATTTTAATACATTGCTACTTTTAATTCACATACATTTTATATATTTAGAAGTGATTTCAAGAGAATTTTAAATCCCAAAATATTCTCTAAGTATATAATTTGTTTCCATCAGTTAATCTCAACTTTTTAGGACACGACCACGTTCTCAGGGAAAAAAACTGTTGGAAACCTTTCACGCCATTCTGTTGTTAAAAGTGTAATATATTAACCTTTAACTGCTGTAAGCGGTCTGACAGACCGCGAGTCATTTTTTGTGGAATGCTTCCACCCCTTAAATTATCTCATCTTTGACTTTTATATTAATTTTTCTGATACTATGTTTCTTAAACTTTAAACTGGTGTTCACAAATTTGTTTGGTGCAGTATGAACCATGTGTTGCTCTTGCTCCAAAAACCTCAAACCACCCAAACACAGCAGTTAAAGGTTAAGTTTAGATTTATTTTTTCAAAATTAATACCCAAGGCATACTGAACAGTCATGGATTGCCAGAGAATTTTAAATCCCAAAATAACCTTCAAGTATATAATTTGTTTCCATCAATTATTCTCAACTCTTTTTGGGATACGATTACGATCTTAGGGAAGAAACTGTTGGGAACATTTCTAGCCATTTTGTAGTTAAAAGTGTTGGATATTAACCCTTTGTACTCCAGTGGCGCCTGGCCAAACCACGAGAGGACCATTAGGTGTGATGCGGAAATTCGATGCAAGGCCAATGACTGTGTTTAGTTTCTATGAAGCAAATCCATAAACACCAGCCGAACCTAAAATGTCTCGAGTTGCTGATTCCTCCGCGCGAAAAAGGCCTGGAGTGCAAAGGGTTAAATTTAGATTTAGTTCTTCTAAATAATATCCGCCGACCAAACGGTATAGTGGTTAGCGTACTAGCTTCTAGACCACGAGGTTGCGGGTTCGAGTCCCGTATTAGGCATGGGTGTTTGTAAATGTATGTTGGCTTGTCTAATGACGAATGTTTCGGCGCATTATAGCCCTCGTGTTGCTGACGGCGCCCGATAATCTGAAAACAACCAACCAACTAAATAATATCCAAGGCATACTGAGCCGACCAAAAGGTATAGTGGTTAGCGTGCTAGCTTCTAGACCGCGAGGTTGCGGGTTCGAGTCCCGTGTTAGGCATGGGTGTTTGTGAATGTAAGTTGGCCTATCTAATGACGAATGTTTCGGCGCATTATAGCCCTCGTGTTGCTGACGGCGCCAGATAATCTGAAAACAACCAACCAAGGCATACTGAACAGTCATGGATTGCTATCTTAACAGTATGAAATACTAAAACGTAAGAAAATGTTCATTGTTCAATATATTTTTAACTACTTATTCAGTATTTTAACGTATTACTATTTTCAATTCCAATATATATTATTTATAAGTGGTTTCTAGAGAATTTTAAATCCCAAAATAACCATCAAGTGTATAATTTGTTTCCATCAGTTATTCTCAACTCCTAGGCCACGACCAAGTTTTTAAAGAAGAAACTGTTGGAAACATTTTAAGCCATTTTGTAGTTATAAGTGTTGGATATTAAAGTTATATTTATTTATTCAAAATAATACCCAAGGCATACTGAGCAGTCATGGACTGTCATCTTAACAGTGGCTATCGTAACAGTATGAAATAGTAAAACGTAAAATAAATTTTCATTGTTCATCAGTTATTCTCAACTCTATAGGATACAACCACGTTTTACTTATTCAGTATATTGGAATATTGTATTCATTTTGTAGTTAAAAGTGTCGGATATAAATTTTAGATTTGTTTATTAAAAATAATATCCAAAACATATTTAAACAGTCGTTATTGCCTTTTTAACAATGGGAAAACAAAACAAAGAGCAAATTAAAAATGCATCGAAATTATAAGATACCATAGCAGAATGTATTTATCTAACAACGTAGCTTATAACAACGTGGTTGTGTAATAACAACAACGTAGTTTCTTATTTAAACCTTTACGATATTAAATATTTCAAGACTACCTGATAACTGCAGGGTGATTATGATTAAAAGAATTTGTCATCGTATTTTATCTATAAATAAATATATATTAAATAATATAACAACACATATAATTTTCAATTGTGATTTATTCTTGAAATCGGAATGAACTTGCTTTGTTATCACTTGCTCGTTGGTAAATAAATGCAGATTAAGCTGTTTTTAAAGTGGATTACTGTAATCTATTTTTTGCTTATTTTCTTTTATTGTCACACATATACATGGTGGTTATACAATAACTTTACCGATATATGGGCCTCTAGCTTCCGTTCCGTTCAACAGATCGAGATGAGATTTCAGATATAGTTATTCAGAGGTATGAGCTCTGGTTGGTTGGTTGTATTCAGATTATCTGGCGCCGTCAGCAACACGAGGGCTATAATACGCCGAAACTTTCGTCATTAGACAAGCCAACATACATTTACAAACACCCATGCCTAATACGGGACTCGAACCCGCAACCTCGGTATGAGCTCTGGATTTTGTGAATTACAACAAAATGGCGCTCACGGTTACGGTAATAGTTACAGAAAATTGAAATTTTCGAATGGCAACACCTACTTTTTTCTATCGCAAAATGCTCAGCCCATGCGAAATCCGAGAAGAGCATTGAAACGGTACATGTATCACAAAAAACGGACACGTTATACCCCCACAAAAACCAGCTCTGAGAACGGCCAACAGAAACACGAGTGGGGCACACGGCGGCCGTTAGCCTGATATTCAGGGTAGAAAGCCGATTAAATTGCCTGTGATAGCACCTATGTGAACTTTGGTCTCTGTCATATGCAAATTTCCACCGTGGGTCCCAATCGTGTTTTTGTTGGTCGTTGGCAAAGCTGGTTTTTTTTGTGCGTGCATAACTTATCAATTTTTTGTGATACACGTACCGTTCCAACGCTCTTAAGAGTTTTCGTATGAGCTGAGAATTTTGCGCCAGAAAAAAGTAGGCGTTGTAGAGTTTCTGTAACTATAACCGTAACCGTGAGCGCCATTTTGTTGCCATTCACAGAATCCCGAGCTCATACCTCTGAATAACTATATCTGAAATTTCATCTCGATCGGTTGAACGGAACGGAAGCTAGAGGTCCATATATCGGCAAAGTTATTTTATGACCACGCTGTATATTTAATTGTATTGAGATTACTACTACGTAATTACAATTGAGGTGTTGAGCGCCAGAACGGACCATCTCACAATTTGATTTTTGTTGTTTCTAACCCAATTTTTTCTCTCCCCTAAAACCATTCACGTCAGAAATTATCAAATATGGTTTATCTAAAAATAAACCACATTTGGTTCGTTCTGGCATAAATGGTTTTCGAAAAACGGGTAGATACCTCAATGATTTGATGGATGTCCAGTCACGCACTCTGCCATTGAGTTAACCCTTTGCACTCCAGGCCTTTTTCGTGCTTAGGGACCAGCAACTCGAGACGTTTTCGGCTATTTTTGGTTGGTTAGCGGTTACTGATCCGCTTCAAAGAAACTAAACGCAGTCATTGGCCTTTCATCTAATTTCCGCATCAAACCTAGTGGTCCGCTCGAGTTACATCAAACACGGTAACTACGGCATCAAATCATGTGGTGAGTGAGAGTCATCTCTGGAGTGCAAAGGGTTAATAGTATACCTAGAACACTTTAGGTTACTGTTAGTGAATGTAACTGGATAACCTTTTAAAAAGATAAAACTTGTTATGAAATAAAATGGTATTGGAACAAGTGTCACCATACGTTCTAAGCAAGGAACATTTAAGAAGACGAACCTAAAGTATAGCCCTTGATATTGTTAATCAAATACTAATTTTAAGGCAGGTTGAGTAACGCTGATATAATAGAACACCTAAGTTATGCAAATTTCAACTTGGTAGGTTCTCCCAAATGGTAGTTGTTTAAAAATAAATTACCATGGAAGAGAAGATACTTTTCGTACTAATGAAGTGTTTGTAAGTGGCTAACCTTTTAAATAGATAAAACTTGTTATAGAATAACATGGTATTGGAACATAGGTCACCATACGTTCTAAGCGAAGAACACTAAAGACGAACCCTTTTATATAGTAAACCAAATACTAAAAGAGTTTAACCCTAGATTAGTTTATAGTTAACCAAATAGGTACTAATTTTAAAGTAGGTTGAGTAACGCTGATCTAATAGAACATATAAGTTGTGAAAATTTCAACTTGGTAGGTTCTCCCAAATGGTAGTTATATAAAAATACAACCCATAAAAACAAATCCTTTGGCAAAACATATAAATCCTTTATATGCATTGCCAATTTTTATATCCATTAACACAGCGCCAATTCTGTAAACAGCGCGTGCTTGGTGTGTGCATCTAATTTTAAATATCAAAAACATTTCTATTAGCAAAATGCACATCAAACCACGTTTCAAAATTTATTTAATAAAAATGAACGTGAATTTATGCACTCACAACCAAATATCATTTATTTATTCTTATTAAAGCAATTTTATTAGTATTTATTTATTAAAAACATTTTGGCAACAAGAAAGAGTTTTCTCAATGGTCAGTTAAGTACTATTTTAGCGCGATTGGATGACGGCATGAGGGCTTAATAGTAAGCCGTTAAAATGACAGTTACATCCCCAAAATTTGATAGCATGTATTGTCATTGACATCGAATCTACCTGCCAAGTTTCAGCCCGATTGAACGACGGAAAGGGGGTTAATTAGGCCTCCGCAGATTTGTTCACCATCGACAAACATACCCAGCCACCCAGCTAACTGCCATGGAAGAGCAGATACTTTCCTTACTTATTGTAAACATATTCTTGAATATCTTTTCTTACTGAATTTGATCAGTGAAACGGTAAGTTCCAATCCCAATTTTTTTTGAAGATCCTAGTTTCACAATTACTTTTGAAACTCACGAATTCCGTTGTTTCAGGCAAAAATTTCAGACAATTTTTTTTTTTAAATGGAATGCTTAAGAAGAATACTCAAAAATGTGATGAGAAAAAAACCCAACCTCATGGCTGATCATTAATATTCATGCTGAAACAATCAACGCCGATGTGTGAATAACGAAACGTTTAAATTGCATATTGTATTTGATATGCATCATTACAAATTCTGTATTCATCGTTGTTTCCTTCCAATACCTTTCAATGGGGTAACTAAAAATAATTGATTTCATTGTCAAATCGAAGTACCAGATACACAATGGGATTCCATGTTATTGACAGAATCATTTCCACTGAATTTCAATTCATAAAAATACGCGCTTGATGATAAATGTTTACAATACGTAGATAACTTCACTTGTTCAATTATTCACTTTCACAAACGTTTTTTTGATAAGGTTTTATACCCGTTTTAATGTGAAAGCGTACACAATCCTTTATCATTGTTTATTCAAAGCGATTGCTTGGTATAGTTTACTAAAAATGATTGCATATCCACATAGTAATCAAGATGTGTGTACACATCTCGTTTATAACAGGAAGTTAAGGCGCCAAAACAAAAATAAAATGGTGGTTTTATTTCATTCTTAAGAATTTCCTATTTCACGGATATTGGTTCTCCGAACGGGCGTGGTAAAAGCTGTGGTGATATTTTCAACCCGCGTCAAAGCGGAGATTTTGGGTTACTAGTCAATGAACTCTACATTGAGTTTTGTTGCTTCCGAGTTTTGTTTTGAGTTCTGTTGTTTTTATGTTTCTAAGAAATGCATAGTAATAGGACATTAAGAATTAACTCTGAGGTTTCCTAACTTTGAAACAAATGCTCTAAGATAATTAATCTTGCGCGACCATTTTCTTCTCTCCCTGCATAAAGCATTGAATATTTTACTTATTAGTTTCAACCAACGACAAAAGGATTTATAAAGTTAAAATAAAAAAAGTGAAATTTGAAAAAAAGTATATAGATTTTTAGTTTTTGAATTTAAAAAAACATTGAGATTTGATTTTTTTTTTTTTTTTTTGAGGATTTTGAATTATACGAGTTTGTAATTTTCATCATGATTCATGGGCTTATCCAGGAGATTTTTCGGAAGGGCATTTGCAATCTTGATCGACCCTTTTCTTTTCCTACCGACCAAACGGTATAGTGGTTAGCGTGCTAGCTTCTAGACAGTGAGGTTGCGGGCTCGAGTCCCGTGTTAGGCATGGGTGTTTGTAAATGTATGTTGGCTTGTTTAATGACGAATGTTTCGGCGCATTATAGCCCTCGTGTTGCTGACGACGCTAGATAATCTGAAACAATTTTTCCTTTCCTTGCATAGTGCATTGAATATTTTGCTTATTCGCTCTTTGTCGGTTGACGACGGAAAAAAGACTTATAAAGTCAAAATAAAAAAATAAAATAAAAAAAAAATATACATATTTTTAGTTTTAGAAGTTTTAAAAGATTAAAATTTGAATGTTTTTTTAAGGATTTTGTTATTGTCATCAGGGGTGTATCAAGGGACATTTTGTTGGAGGGTATTTGAAATCTTTAGTCAAGGTAATTAACTGATAATGATGCGGCTTGTTTGTTTTGTTGTTGTTTTATGGCGCAAAGGCAACACAAGGGCCATGCTGCGCCAAGATAATGATGCGGCATGCAAATTTGAAGAGCAAATTATTTAAAAATATTGTTGTATAAATGTATATAGGGCATAAAAGTTGAAAAATTCGTATTAAAATTTTTTTTTGGCTTGTGCTCTAGTGGATTAAAACGATAATTTTAGGTAGAAATATGAATGGTCCTTTACAAACAATAATTCTGGCTATACGCCTGAACTTGGGCACAAATAAGTTTGTGAAGTAAAGGAATAATTTGATATTGGACCCTGGGTCATTTCTCCTAAAATATTTAAATTGAAATTATTTCAATGACTTTTTTATTCATATGCTAGCTGCATGGCTCCATATTTCGTATTTTTGTGGAGACCCGTCATTGTGTATACGTCACAGCTTTTGAAGCTTCGCGAACCAAGCCGTGGCCATCGTGAAACCGTTCTTTCCCTCTTTAGTTCATCAGGCCAGACCACAGGGCGATATTGAAATTCAATTAAATAGCTCTAACAGGCTGAAATATTTTATTCAAATTTTTTTTAAATTTTTTTTCGTGGAACATAGATGGCAGTGCAGTTTTAAATGTTTTATGCGGGGCAATTTTGGGAATTATGTTTTTCAATACTTAAACTCTTGGTGCTGGACTGGGGGCATTTCGAATCAACGTGGACATTAAACTTTGGAAGATAGCGATTTTGTTAAGTTTGGTTTACAAGGTACGTTTCATTTTAGTATTTGTGAATATTTTTGACTTCTTGTCTATCCGGCTGGATGCGTAGGGGCTTGAATGTGATTATCAATCTCATTTCAGAAACGCATCCATTAAAATCCCGGGTGGATTCAATCCCCTTGACGAAGAAACTCAGTCGGGATTTCAAATATTTTTAAGATTCATATTTTAAAATCTTTTTTTTCTTTTCTTTTTCTGTTTAAGGTCTAACTTTGTGCTCTTAATTTTTACTATATTTGTAGGATTGCTCATACAATAATATTCTGTAGGCCCAATAAATAATTTTTATGGAATTATCAGTTTGTGTAGAGTTTTATGAATTAGCAATTTGATTAGCAGGTAATTGATTTGTGTAAGAAATAATACAAAGTATTCAAGCCAAGTAAGTAAGGAAAAAAAAAAAGGACATGTTGCATCCACAAAAGTTTGTAACTGCACTACCGATTTTTTATTAAGATTTCCCTAATGTTCGGTAAAATAAATGTTTTAATACATAATAAACTTTTGAAACAAAAGTGAAACATTAATTTTTTCATATTTGTAAAAATCATGTGTGAATTTTAGCTTTATAAAACATGTCCAATTCGTCCCTCGCATAAATGGATAGGACCTATAAAAATAATACTTGTATATTATTAATTACCATCATATTTATATTTTTCAAGTGAGTTAAAATGTTTGAATATGTTATTCTTAATGTTTCAATGCTGAAACAGTAGAAAATAATTTACAGGAAATATTTTTGTAAAAAAAAGTCCCATCCTTCTCTATTCTCCCCTATCTGAAATGGTATAAGCGAGAGTTGAAGTTGTGACGTCACTAAAGTTATGGTCTGGCCCGATCAACTAAAGAGGGAAAGAGCGGTTCCACGATGGCCCCGACCAAGCTCGCTTCGCTCACTGAAAGGTTCGTTGCTGCAAGCGCATAAGATCACTTCGATCGCTGAAATGTTGGTTGCTACCTAAACCCTTATTATTAGAACACCTCACCTTGTCAAGGGGGAACAAAAAATTTCTTGTTAACATAATAATACAATCCTCCCCTCGATCTCATGAAGTCACAAGGATAGCGCGACAGACAGATTCACAGACTCTTTGTTTTATTATTATAGATACAAGGTGACTATAATTAAACTGTGTTTGTTTAAAACCGTCTAGAATTGCTTCATATGAACATATCTTCATTATGATTTGATATGCATACTATTTATAGACCATACTGAAGAGATATCGGAAGGCAAAATGTAATATATATTCAAAAACTTTCCTTTAACTTTCCCTCCCATTTCCGCTTTAAATTTAAACTTATGGGAATAATGGTATTGGAATACTAAATAATAACCCGACTACTAAATAATACCTGGAATACTAAAGACAAACCTGTCGCCAATTTACTTTATAATCTAACAAAACAATAAAATAATTTCAATCAGAGTTGATGATTGAAGTGTTAATCAACATTCATATTCTTTTATAATGATCTTGCAACATACATTGTAGCCATAATTAAACTGCACCTGAGCAGAGGCGCATGGAGCCTATTCTAATGAACACGCTTACGTAAAATTTGGTGCACATAACAATTCGACAATGATATCTGGAGAAAAAATACTAGATCAAATTTTCGCCAGCAACTGGAGGTATGAACTTTTAGTTATTACACCGAAGTTAATTTTACAGGCTGAACTTTATCGCGAAAGTTATGAATTAAATTTTTGATAAAAAGAAAACAATCCAATATAGTTTTGAGATCTGTCACAAGTTATTGTCTTTGCAGGGTCAGTTGAAAAACTTCAACTACTTTTACAATTGAGGACTAGAAATGGAAAACGACTTAAGTCCAAAAAAAAGAAAATTTTTTAGGAGAGCCGAAAAGTTAAAAACCCTCACATCTGGTACTTATAGGCTATGACTTAAGTATCAGATTGAATTTGAGCTATTGCTACTGCAGTTCGTACTTTGGGCATTCTTCACTTTGTTTAGCTTGGTCTTAAGGACATTTTTCCCGTAAAAAAAATATCAATTTTTTAAGTACTTGGGTCGTTTTCCATTTCTAGTCCTCAATTTACTAAAGCTCACTTCTATACGGTCTTAGTAGCAAAGTTTTATCAGGATATGCTGATTTTTATAGGTTTCAGGATGATCTAAATCAGGATTTTTTATCTAAATTTTGGAAAAGATCCGCAACATCTTCTTTGCGGGTCGAAGCTTCGAAACAGTAACAATTTTAATTCAATATTATATTTGAGTTAACATACCTAAAAGGTGTTGCATTAAAGTAATCTGTTCTAATTTTTTTTTATTTGAAATCACATTTTGATACACTTCATATTCTTTAGAGATTCGGAATGATTTTTAAGTAAACATTTTGGTATTGTACAGGGCTGGATTTAGACTTTATAAGGCTCTAAGCTATTTGAGATATGGTGCCCTTTATAAGTCCAGATATTATATGTCAGTGCCAAATATGAATTTTTGATGCTGAATCTTCTGTGCTGTACTACTCTCTGGTTTATAAATCTTAATCTTTGTTGCTTCATTCGTTGAAGTAGATTCTATACGACTAGATGTACCAGGTTCTATATCAGGAATAGGATGAATATCCCATTGACTGACTCACTGTGTTAGAGGCTTTTGGTTCTATAAATATTTATTTAAATAAAAATAATATTTAAAAAAAGTATAAAAGAAGTTACTACAAATATTTGACCACACATTCACAAAAGTATTCCATTTATTGACATTCATTATCACAAATATTTTATTTAAATAAAAATAATATTTAACAAAAGTATAAGAGAAGTTGCTACAAATACTTCTCCACACATTCACACAAGTTTTCCATTTATTTACATTCATTATCATAAATATTTATTTAAATAAAAATAATGTTTAAAAAAAGTATAAAAGGAGTTCCTACAAATATTTGCCCCCCACATTCACATAAGTATTCCATTTATTCATAATAATTATCACAAATACTTTATTTAAATAAAAATAATATTTAACAAAAGTATAAGAGAAGTTGCTACAAATCATGCTACAAATACTTGCTCACACATTCACAAGAGTGTTTCACTTATTCACATTCATTATCAAAAAATATTTAAGTAAAAATAATGTTTAAAAAAAGTATGAGAAGAGTTGCTACAAATATTTGCCTACACATTCCCATAATATTCCACTCCATTTATGCACATTCATTATCACAATTATTTTATTTAAATAAAAATAATATTTAAAAAAGGTATTAGAGAAGTTACTACAAATCATGCTACAAATATATGCCCACACATTCACACAAGTGTTCCATTTATTCACATTCATTATCACAAATAATTTTATTTCAATAAAAATTATTTTTAAAAAAGTATAAGAGGAGTTGGTATTATTACGAGTTCATAAATTCCAATAACTAAAAAATCACAAGATTGATAAAAAAAATATTGAATAAGAATTTCATTTCTTCCAGAACATCACACACAAACTTTTTCTCTGGAAATTTCTTATATTAGGCATTAAAAGGTTTCACCTTCACAAAGTTCTTCTGGGAGGGTACTGAATTCTCATCTGAACTAGAATCTAGTATTTTTTTCTTGTATTTTCTTTTCCTCTTTTGAAACTGTAATTAGAAGTTTCCAAGAGTTTCTTGTCATGGAATGGAGCTTGAGCGCATCGATGACCAACCAACCATGTCTTGTAAGAAACTAAAAAAGATGCAAAAACCGCTTAAGGATTCCAACATAACCATGAGAAATTAAACTTAAAAAAAAAATAGACACTTGGAAAAATTCACGTTTGATGGAGCCTAATGTTTCAATACCCAGGTTTCTAAATCACTTGAGATCAACTTTGTTTTAACCTATGCAGTTACATAATCCGTTTTTATTGTATAAAGTAACGAAATAAACGGCAAAAAGTAGTGTTACATAACTCGAGGGATGTAGTGGAGCGAGAACGTAATGGAACGGCATTCTATTTCCTTTTCATTAAGAATTCGTATTTGTGGTAGAAATTTCCGTTTGAATTTTTTTTTTTGTATTTGTTTTGATAATGTTTCAATAACTTTTTATTTATGTGACACTTTATAATTTATACACATATATGTAACATATAATATCTTTATATTTCAATTAACATTGCCATAAAGACTCAATATTTAAAGCTAGGGACTGTAGTCCCATTCAAATAGATGGTATCAGATAATCTTTGGTATGTAAAGATTACAATTACCGTGGCAATTGGCAATGTTTCGATTGTTCTTGAAACTACATGTCTGTACACCCCGAGTTGGCTACGTTTCCATTGTTCTTGAAACTACAAGCCTGTACACCCTAAGTAAAAGCATAGAATTTGTAGTGATCTTCAGGTGATATAGCATAAAAATATTTTTCGCAGGAATATATGTGCCTAGAAAGACCCAAAGCATGATGGATGCAATCGTGGAAAATAATAAAGAATCAGCCTTTTGTTTAGGCAGCCATTCACGCACTTTATTGTGGAAAGCAGAATACACGTCTAATTTATATGGAAGGCAGAGATAAAGTGTATGAGAAAAAGGTTTATTGGGACTTGGGGCACAAGGAAAGATTGACATCAAGAGTCTGGTGTTCTTTAATATTATAAATAGGGATAATTGAAAGATTCATCTCTGAGAGAGAAACACTACCATGAGAACTAACAGATCATCGAATATTAATTAAGGTGGGAGAGTTAATGAGGTGTCGATTATGTGTGAAAGGTTTGAAATTTGATTGACTGTGTTGTAAAAACAGATTGAAAAGGAAGTAAATATTGGTAGAAACTAATTGGTGGCGCATTACAAAGACATTACATACATGTCAGAAAAGAGAAATTACAATATGGTGAGATAATTTAATACAATATTTTACAAAATTCAAAGAAAATCCCGGACCATCGCAGGTAGCACATCAGAATTGGCCAATATCGGACAACAGAGGTTTGGGAAGATTGGCCAATATCGGACAACAGAGGTTTGGGAAGATTGGCCAATTCTGGTCGAAATTCGAGCATTATTTCAAAACGATTCTTTTAAATAACCTTGTCAAAAGTACCACAAAACATATTTTTAATCTTTGTCCCATCCTTTCTTATAAATAAAACACTCCAATTTTAAAACTGTGTATCAACATTCCAAAACTTCCAGTATATTTCATACAGCATTGGGCGAGATTGGCCGATATCGGTAACAAAGGCCGTTTACCACGTTCTACATCGGGATTTGCTAATGTTGAGTGATATTGGTCAGAGATGTTGTGCTACTGGGAATCATTATAGCACTAATGACTAACACCAAACACGAAAAAAAATAATTTCGGGAACAGTTTTGGAAATTCGGACTTGCAAAGGCAAGCGTATTGACGAATTGCGAATTGCAAAGTATCGAATGAAACATAAATGGGATAATCGGCTCAAAGAAAGAAGTGCATAGTTTGAATTGAATTGGCATAATATTCTATCAGAATTTCCTGATGCAGATTTTCAACTAAATATTACCCTCATTTGGGTATCAAAAGGAAAACGCCAACCTGGATGTCTCAAGTTAACTAGAGAAGGAAGATGGAGAATGAGAAAGATATGATCGGATGAGTGAGCTGGAGAGAAGCAGCGGACAGGAGAGGATGGAGAGCTAGACTGATGATTTTATGTGCCCCTAGGCACGATAAAAATTGATGATGAGGATTTATTTTGTCCTCCAATTCATACATATTTTAAACATGACTGTTTAGTTCTATATGTCATGTTTGAATTTCTCCGTATTTTCATCGTAGCTTTAAATTTTGAATTTCAATAATTCTATACTTTTTAAGATAAGGTAATCAGAATAACTTTTCATACGATATGAGGCCTAACCAAGTCTTCGTGAATTTCCAAATTATTGTTCCAAGATTTAAATTGCAAAATTTTTTGGAGGAATCCCAACACTGTTTCAACTTTTTAAAACCTTACCAACCACACTTTGATCTGTCATCTTGAAAATCCCATTAACCAACTTTAAGTCGCTTATAACTTTATATCTTTACTAATATTTGCGGTATGAAAAGACATCTTATTTAATATTGTATTAGTTTATCTTATTTGAATCGCTTTCATATGTGCAATTTGTTCCTAACGTATCTCAAGAATCTCCAAAGAATCCGTTCAATCCATTAGGATAATGCCTTGATGCCCCATCAGATCATGTATGGTAATGTCAACGATGGAAATAGGAACCAAAACTTATAAAAAACTTATCTCATCTGTTATCTGTTTTACATACAATAATGAATAAATTAACTAAAAATTCAAAATAATCTTGACTATGCTTTGTCTTCCTGTGTCATGCAATTACTCAGTTGACTTAAGAAAATGTTTGAATTGATGTATTCAAATCATTTCCATAGTTATAATTAGCTGTCAGTTAAGGTAGTGGTTATTTTCCCTTTTTCTTCGTGCTTCAAAATAGGTTCTTGGTTCTTAAAATCTAAAATTAATTAGTTTTCTTGGTATTGCAATGTTGTATTAGAAACCATTTTATATTGAAATTGGAATAAAGGTACCAAAAGTGATTACTCTGCATAAAAGGGAACTATTCGGAAATGAGAAAATATTTCTGTGATAGTATACTTAAATTTTGCTTTTAAAATTTCAGTAATTTTAATTAATAAATAAAAACACATATAAAAAAAGTTATCGTTGGAAGAAACCAGTATTTTCATGGCTATGCCATTTCATATTATTAGTTGAAAAACGATTAAGTAGGTTTATCTCAATAATTTAAAAGGCACATAACTTTTGAAAAAAAAAAAAAATAGCTAACATTTTTTGCATGGATTTTTAAAGAACCGGCATTCCGCATGTAATCAATCTGAAATGAACAGTATAATTTTCAAGAGGCGTAGTCTTTTAATAAAGGCTCTTTACTCATCATAACATGTATTTTCCGATGTAGATGATATGGCGAAAAATCTACAAGGTCATTGTGATTATAAATGATTTGAAAGGAAACTTCAGCCTTCTGGGTTATTGTTGCGAAATATTTTACATAAGATAATTAAAGCTTTTTTTTTTTAACTATAATTTTGAAGGATAGTTTTTCTTTTGACTCTGCAAAAATTTCAGGTAGTTTTTTTTCTCCAAGTAATGTGAAATCAGACAGTCATGCACTTGGGTATAATTTATTTCCGTAGTATGGTGGTAAACTATCCTACATTATTCTATACTATCCAAATAGGTATGCAGGATGTTAGAAAAGCGTGTTCCAATTGAATACAATGGGTTGGAGACAGTGGAGTTACCGGAAAATTTATGTGGGAGGGTTTTTACCTAAGTTTGTTTCAGTATTCTGTGTATAGAAAACAACTTCCATGCAAAACTTTCTCATCCTGTATTTGTCACACGTCATCAATAATTTTGCAGTTTCTTAATATGCCACCTACATTATGAAAAAATATATAAATGGTTTTTGTCCAGTTTTTGAGTTATACAAAACAACTCAAAATGGGACATATTTATCTAGATGTCTTATTATCCATAATTTCTAGATTATAAATTAACATGAAAGCTTTCTCGTTTGTTTAAATTTAATTATAGTAGGAGTAATATTTTAGGTTGCCGGACAAACGCCACTATCATTGGCTGATTTTACTACGTGCAGCACTGATACCTTATTGTTGTACAAATTGTCTGTATATAGTGTAAATAGTGACGTATTATTTAAAAATTCTATTGTAATTTATTTTTATCTTATTTTAATTTATTAACAGCGATTATACAGGTTAGAAAAAGGTGGCAACACCTAAAGCAATCGAGAAATTTCGAGACATTTCTTTTTCGATGAATTGGCTGGAAATTTCGGGAATGTTCTCACGTGCCTGCTATAAAAAGACCGGCGATCGGGAAAGTTTTCAGATTGACTTCGGACTTCGTTGAAAGCTGATCGCTTTGTTTACCTATTGGAGTGAGCTTGTACAATCGCTGAATTCGAAGTTATTTTTGTTGAAGCTTGTGTTGAAGCTTGAGAGTAATTAAACTGTTGCCTGTGAATAAATTTTGTGAGTTTTCTGAAGAGATAATAAATATTTTTATACCGTGAAAACTGTGCCATCATTGCCTCAGTGGAAAAATTCGTAACATTATATAAATAATAACAACATTTGAAACATTCATATTTTTACATTTTTTTAAACGCCACTTTATTTTGAACTTAAGAAGACCAAAAATAATGTTCAGTGATTTTTTGATGCTAGGAGATTTACAAATTCGTTATTTATTTCCAAGTTCTTGGATGTAAATAACGGATATCTTGGACGTAATAGCTACTTTAGTGTGTCACGGTTGGCAAACTCTGTCTCAGTAATGGAAGATTGAAAACGTATTATATTGAAACTATTTTCGATTTCTAAGAGTGTGTGTGTTTCATATTCATTCATTACAAAACACCGAAATATTAGGAACCCTAGGGAAGAAGGGGGGATCTGACCCTTTGCGGGCCTGGTGGTTGGAGTAGAAAATATGCTGCGTTCTGTAGAAGAGCCAACCAACTACAGGCACGATTCCCAGTAATGTTGGTCTATTCAAGAGTAAAATCAACCTTTAACAATCCCCAGTGAGTGTCCAACTTTCTTTTAAGACCATCCACTGTAATTAAATTCTTAACCGACAGGCAAAGAATTTAATTCATCAATCACCCTATTGTTAAAATAATGTTAATTTCTTTCTTTTTGTATTAAACTGCAATTTAAATAATTTAAAAACATGACCCATCTTTCTATTATCAGTAATAAATTCAAAACTCTCAATTACTTTCTGTTAAATAATTTTGAATAAATAAATTGAATCTCCTCTAGCGTGTACAAATTCAATTTTCTTCATCTATCACAATGATGGATGCAAAACCCTCAATAATCTTTGCATCCCTCTGTTGAACTCTGTCCAACAATTTAATATCCTGTTTTAAAATGATGAAAAAAATTATACTGCATATTCAAGATACAGCCTAACTATTTCCCTCTTGTTCAATCATAGAATGATGTGTCACTAGATTTCGTACAAACGCATGTATTGGAAAAGGATGTTTTGTCCTTTGCCATCTTATTTCTGTATAAGTTTCGCCCACTTGATAGCTGTGAGGTTAGCGCTCTGGCTTTGCATGCTAAGACGGGTTCGAATCCTGTGTTAGGCATGGATGTTCGTTGTGGTTCGAAATCCACGTTAAGATGTAGGTCCCGGTCCGAGTAGCCGTTATTGTACACGAAAATAGGTTGTTAAGCGTACAAACTAACTAATCTACAGTAGGTGGCAAAACTTTTGAGACAATATGTTTTTCTGCCCTAACTTTTTCTGTAAGCAAAGTTTCTTAATGATGTAAATTAATAATTATAATCGCGTTGATCGTGAACAAAAGCTTTTTTTATGCACAAAATATGAACAATTATAATATTTGGGCAATATTATTATAATATAGTTTTATTTATGATATAAAATTTAATTCGGTGGCTAAAAACTTCAAGAATATTATACCAATAGTTCACTGAATAGGTAATTAAATCAATTGCAAAAAAAGGATTAAATTATTCCCCAAAAAAATTAAAATGTCTATCGGTACCATTTTTATTATTAGTAAAGCCATTCAAGTGTAAAGGATAGTTTAACTTCTATTACATTACGCAAAAATATAGGTGATGTTATAGTCCAAGCCTAATTCAAGAATAAATTAGTTTTTACCAGGCCAAACTTGTTTACGCTGATACATTTATTATAAATTTCTTATTTCAAATACCCATCTAGTTTATCCCGATAAATTTAGGAAAAGCTACTATATCAAATGTTAAACTAGTTTATTCTAAGCATAGGCGCTAACTACACGGGGGCAAATAGGACGATCGCCCCCGTGCTCTTCCAACAGCGGGGGCAAAGGTTTCACTTCGTCCCAGCTTCAAAAATCGGTGAAAATGTGTATTTCCAATATAAAATATTGCGTAAAAAGAAATTTTTTAAATGTCCCAAAGAAATAAATCCCATAAAAATTTAAAGTAAACACAATATTTATAAGCACACTGACACAATCCACCCCTCTCTCCCAAATGAGAATAAAGTAAGTACAGCAGCTCTTTTGTGCAATATCATAAAAATATATATGTATTGTATGATATTGGAATAAGTGAATTTGTAAGAATGAGTTTACTGGTTTAGGCTCTAAATTCGTGAATTATTATTCAGAATTATTATAATTTGCTTTCTTCATTTTAGTGCAACATCATAAAAATATATCTTTTCTTATATACATTTAGAATTAAAATATTACATTTAGAATTAAAATATTACATTTAGAATTAAAATAGTACATTTAGAATTAAAATAGTACATTTAGAATTAAAATAGTACATTTAGAATTAAAATAGTACATTTAGAATTAAAATAGTACATTTAGAATTAAAATAGTACATTTAGAATTAAAATAATACATTTAGAATTAAAATAGTACACTTAGAATTAAAGTAGTACATTTATAATTAATATACTACATTTAGAATTAATATACTACATTTAGAATTAATATACTACATTTATAATTAAAAATATTATTATTACAATTACAACATTACAATTAGAATTAAAGTATTATATTTAGAATTAAAGTATTATATTTAGAATTAAAGTATTATATTTAGAATTAAAGTATTATATTTAGAATTAAAGTATTATATTTAGAATTAAATTATTACATTTAGAATTAAAGTATTACAATAAAAATACTACATTCATAAAAAAAATCTTTTAACTTTGTTACATAAATCAAACATTTTGAGAAAAATGTAATGCGTGGTATGGAGGTAAGCTCAATACTGTCAGTGGGTATACCATGAAAAAGTGGTGTCCTGAAATCTTGGTCAAATCCCCCCCTCCCCCTTCTCTTTCCATCGAGTTTATCTATCGAGTCTAGCCCCTGGAGTAAAAGAGAAAAGTTGGCTCCCATGATTCTAAGGGTAACAGGAAAAATTAGTTTTTTGAAGTTAGATATGACTATTATAAAACAGGAAAAACTAGTATGTCATAGGAATAAATTTGTATTTGAAACTGTGTTTGGGCTGTAATATAAATCTATATTAAGTCATCACATATATAGACGAGAATATGAGGGTACTACAAAAGTCATTTATAAGAGGAACACTTTCCATCACGTAAAAGAGTTGAACGTCCTGTGGGAAAACTACTTGGGGAAATCTAAAACACCTTACAATATCATACATATAAACATTCATTCGTGACACCTTGATGTATAAAATGTTGCTATTATAATGAAGGTTTATTACCAGCATCTGCAGAATCATTCAATTGCATCTTCTGTTTGAAGTGAGAATCTATTCTTTGGATGTGTTGTACATTGAATGTCACTTTTAATGAAGGACCATGCTGGGAGTAGCAGAGGTTGCAATCTACTCAATAAAACGTCTGGCACCTGGAAAAATATTGATGGACGAAATAGTTTAGGGTGAAAGAGCGCAATAAGTCTAATCTATCCCTCCAAATTAATCGCATTTAGTATTAAAATATTACATTTAGAATCGAAGAATTAAAATTAAAATATTACATTATTACATTTACAATTAAAGTATTACATTTACAATTAAAGTATTACATTTACAATTAAAGTATTACATTTACAATTAAAGTATTACATTTACAATTAAAGTATTACATTTACAATTAAAGTATTACATTTACAATTAAAGTATTACATTTACAATTAAAGTATTACATTTACAATTAAAGTATTACATTTAAAATTAAAGTATTACATTTAAAATTAAAATATTATGTTTAGAACTAAAGTATTGCATATAGAAATAAATTATTACATTTAGAATTAAAGTATTATGTTTAGAACTAAAGTATTGCATATAGAAATGAATTATTACATTTAGAATTAAAGTATTATAATAAAAATAAAAGTACTACATTTAGAATTAGAGTATTACATTTGGAATTAGTATACTTCATTTGTAATTAAAAGTATTATGATTAGAATTACAACACTACATTTATAAGTAAAGTACTACATTTTAAATTTAAGTATTATATTTAGAATTAAAGTATTATATTTAGAATTAAAGCATTACATTTAGAATTAAAAAAGCACATTTAGAATTAAAATATTGTGTTTAGAATTAGAATATTACACTATGAACTAAAGTATTACATTTAGAATTAAAGTATTACACTTTGAACTAAAGTATTACATTTAGAATGAAAGTATTACATTTAGAATGAAAGTATTACATTTAGAATGAAAGTATTACATTTAGAATGAAAGTATTACATTTAGAATGAAAGTATTACATTAAGAATGAAAGTATTACATTTAGAATAACTGTACTACACTTATAATTAAAATACAATCTAATTTTAAATTTCCCATTATAATATTTTCTACCTTTTTTAGATTACTTCTAGTAATTTGAAGGATATCGTAAAACAACGATACTCAAAACTTTCCTGATAAGATGCCTCCTGGAAAATTAACTTCCACATAAGCCTTATTGTAACCCATATCTTTTAGCAAAATGTTTTATCTTTTCTTAAGTTATAATTTCCCGTTGATTACAATAAATAAGTATGTAATATTTTTAGGTATATTAGGTATGTAATTATTTATTTAATATTTTAGGTATGTAATTATTTATATTATCTCCATACTGCTCCAAACAGAAGAAATTTATTTATTAACTCCCTTTATGTATCAAAATAATGCTTGAACAATCACACGGTGATATTATTTTTTAAATAAAAATTTAATTGCACCTCTTTCATCAAATTTACAATTTCCTTTCAAAATAAGCGAATAAAAATTATATACTTTTAAAATAGTGAATACATAAAAAATAAAAAATGCATAAAAGCAATGCTCTATGTTAATTTACATTTATAAAAGCTTAATATTTTTTGTTAATTTACAATAAGGGGATAATGTACAGTACCATCTCTCCCCCCTCTCTATTTTTCTAGTCTATCCATTAAATGAGAAATCTTGGACTCAAACCAGAGTCTAATTGGGAAAAATTTAAGTCCTTTTACTTAAAGGTAAAAAAATACGATTTTTTTTAAATGGGGACTACTCAGAAAAAAAATCTCTAATTTTTAAGAAACTATCCCAGTAGCACAAATGGCCAATATCATTCAACACTGGCCAATCCCAATGTAGACAGTTGTAGACTGGCTGCTGTTATGGATCTTGACCAATCTCTCCCAGTGCTGGATACAATATACTGGAAGTTTTGAAATGTCGATGTACAGCTTTAAAATTGAAATGTAATTTGTATAAGAAAGGACGGAGAGCTAAAAAATATGTTATGTGATGGTTTTGACATGATTTTTTTTTTCAAATCATGAATTTTGGAGCGATGCTCGAGTTTCTGCATGGATTGGCTAATATTCTCAAAACCCCCGTTTCTGACATTAACCAACCGCTGTGCTATCTAGGTACCCTTCATAAAAATTTATGATCAAATAATATAACCCATAAAAACAAAGTTTTTAATATAAAATCTTTATATGCATTGCCAATTTTTATATTCATTAACACAGCGCCGATTCTGTAAACAGCGCGTGCTTGCATCTAATTTTAAATATCAAAAATATTTCTATCTGGAAAATGTGCGGCAAACTACGTTTCAAAATTTATTTTTTAAAAATGAATGTAAATTTATGCACTCACATATAAATATCTTTTATTCATTCCGATTCAAATAATTTTATTATTTATTTATAACAAGAAAGATTTTTTTCAATGGTCGGTTAAATACTATTTTAGCGCGATTGGATGACGGCAAGTTGGTTTATTAGTATTCCATAAAGCGATACCAAACGGTATAGTGGTTAGCGTGCTAGCTTCTAGACCGCGAGGTTGCGGGTTCGAGTCCCGTGTTTGGCATGGGTGTTTGTAAATGTATGTTGGCTTGTCTAATGACGAATGTTTCGGCGCATTATAGCCCTCGTGTTGCCGACGGCGCCAGATAATCTGAATACAACCAACCATAAAAGCGACCTTTTAGTGACAGTTACAGACCCAAAATTTGATAGAATGCATCGACATCGAATCTATCTGCCAAGTTTTAGCCCGATCGGATGACGGCAAGGGGGTTAATTAGGCCTCCGAAGATTTGCTCGCCATTGACATACCGAACCACACACCCACATATACACAAAATCGAAGTTATTATAAAGGATTTAACAATAAGGGACAAAATTCTGTGCAAAAAAAGTATTATTTGTATATTTTATTGAATTGCATGTTTTTTTTGCGTTATTTTTCTACTTTGGCATACTTGAAATATTCACTTTACGAGAGTAAATATCAGATCACGAGAGTAGATTTTTCTTAAAGCCATTTTTTACAAATATGTTTAACAATTCTCTAAAACAGATCCCTGCAAAAATTCTTACATCAATAAATAATGACTTCTGTGAATGAGTTTTGAAATCACTATTTAATATTTGAGAAAATATATGCAAAAAGAGGAACAATTTGGGAGCTGCACAATAATAATAAAAATTTAATAAATGAAATAAAAAAGAAACCTAATAATCATTAAAACAGAAAAGGTTGTCGGTTTTTGATTAACATTTTATTTTCACTTTCATAATTTAATATTTCTAAAATAAGTATTTCGAAATTGCATTGCTTATTTTTGTTCGATTGTTGTATGTCGTTAAAAACCAACCTTATTCAACAACTAGTTGAAATATTCGCTATCCTCAATGTTTGTAAATATTCATAATGTCTTATGAAATTTTTTATATTTATTTACAATACAGAATCTTCGGTTTTAGTAATTTACTACTTCATTCAAGTTAGCTCGACTCAAAAAGCTGGAAAAAAAAACAAAAAACAAAAAAAAAAAAAAAAACACTGGACAAAATCACCTGATATTTGACTTGTATATACTCGAAGAAAGCGAGAAAGGTGTGGCACAAGAAAAAAACTATTTCTAAGTATTTTTTTATTATGCTATACCATTGCTTTTTGAAAGTCAGGATTTTGTATACTGCTTTTTGAAAGTTGAATTCTATTCAACCCAGGGTAACTATGTAAATGTTGAATTCTATTCAACCCAGGGTAACTATGTAAATGTTGAATTCTATTCAACCCAGGGTAACTATGTAAATGTTGAATTCTATTCAACCCAGGGTAACTATGTAAATGTTGAATTCTATTCAACCCAGGGTAACTATGTAAATGTTGAATTCTATTCAACCCAGGGTAACTGTGTATAATAAAAGTTCAACTTTCAAAAAATTGTAAAAAAAAAATAAATACTTCTAGTTAGAATGCCCTAATATGCGAGTAGAAGTGTGAAAGCGGTATGTCATAAGAAGAAGAAAAAAAAAAAAGAAAAAAAAAGAAAAAAAAAATTAGAAATAGTTCTTTTTTTATTCCTCACCGTTTCCTTTTTCTTCGAGTATATACTGGTCAAATTTAAAATAATTCTGACCAGTGCTTTTTAACAGCTTTTTGAAAGTTAAACTTTAATTATAAACACCCTACGTTTCTCCTTTCTCTCAATAAAAATTTAACAATTTTTTGTTGAAAACACTTTTCCTTTCTTTTTAAATCCTTTATATTAACTTCGAATTTGTGTTGGTTGGCTGTGTATGTCGATGGCGGGCAAATCTGCGAAGGCCTAATTAACAACTTTTCCGTCATCCAATCGAGCTGAAACTTGGCAGATAGGTTCAATGTCGATGATGGATGACAATGAGTTCTATCAAATTTTGTGGTTATAACTGTCACTAAAAGATCACTTTTACGGAAAATTAATAAACTAACTTGCCGTCATCCAATCATTCTAAAATGGCCTTTAACCGACCATTGAAGAAACTCTTTCCTGTTGCCAAATTTTTTAAATAAATAAATAATAAAATTGTTTCATTCAGGAAAATAATAAAATTGTTTTAATCGGAATTAATAAAATGTATTTGGACGCGAGTGCATTAACTCACGTTCAGTTTGCCGCACATTTTACTGATATAAATGTTTTTGATATTTAAAATTATATGCAAACACCAAGCACACTCTGTTCACAAAATCGGCGCTGTGTTAGTGAATATAAAAATTGGCAATACATATAAAGGATTTATATTAAAAACTTTGTTTTTATAAGTTATATTATTTTCAGCAATTTTAACTCCAGTTTTGTTGATGATTTCAGTTATTAAAAATTGCTCCTTTTAACAATAAACTATTAAAAAACCTGCCTTATTTCCTGTATGTTGTCATCTTGGACCGATGCTTTGATAAATGAAGAATGCATGTTTTGTGTGTATTCTCATAGAAGGGGAGGTGGTGGGAGAAATTTGTTCCTGTACTTTGTTGACAATAAACGTCCTTGTCTTCAAAGGAGTATATCAGGCGGCGGTATTGGATCAAAAGCTTTCTTGAAGAATGTCCGCTGAACGTCTCCCAAGACAGTTCAATAAACAAATTCCAAAAAGGAAAAAAGCTTTCGGCAGTTTCTTAATCTAAGCAGATTGCCTTACCGTCACATGCAAGCAGAATCAAGCAACTGTAGGTGCAGATGCTTCTTTCGATAACGAAATCCTAATATAAATAATAGAGTTTCTAGAACTTACCCTTATCAATAAGGTTGTGTATTTTACTTCTTTTAACAGAAGACTGCATCAAACGGATATGAGTCATTCATTTTCGCCTATGTGAAAGGGAATTACTGTAATTTACAGTAAACGTTCGGTACCATAGATTATTCAAAAAGGCACTTTTTATAGAGCGAGAAGGTTGCGATTATTATGTAATGTAGGATTTACAGTTCCCTATTTAGCTTATCTCATGAAACTGCATCTCTTGACACATTTTGACACTAAAATGGAAGGTCCTTAGATTGGAAGTTACTGAAAGAAATTGAAATATGGATGTCATGTTCAGAGTAGTACAAGTTTAACTCTTTCAGAATATACGACTGTTTAATTCTTCATCACAACTGGTTAGCACGAGCATTTTTAAAAAGCCGTGAAAAGAAGAAAAAAAGCCAAAATGACTCGAAAAGCTGAAATTTGACCTGTATATACTCGATGTGGTAATTTATTAATTCAAACTGTGATACAAATGCAATTTATAGCGTTTTTGCTAATATATTTTGGAATTTCAGATTTCATAATAAAAAATTAACGTAACTGAAATGAAACGCCTTACTTAATGTGACAGCGTTTTCCAAATTGGATTTGCCAGCCTCTCTACTGTGGGGTTAGCGTTCTGGTTGGTTGTATTCAGATTTTCTGGCGCCGTCAGCAACACGAGGTCTATAATGCGCCGAACATTCGTCATTAGACAAGCCAACATACATTTACAAACACCCATGCCTAACACGGGACTCGAACCCGCAACCTCGCGGTCTAGAAGCCAGCACGCTAACCACTATACCGTTTGGTCGGCGGTTAGCGTTTTGGCATCCCATACCAAAGGTGCAGGGTTCGAATCCTGGGTTAGGCATGGGTGTTCGTTGTAATGCGGTCATTGTGCATAAAAATAGGTCGTTGAGCGTACAAACCAAACTGGATATCCATCCTCTGGTAGCTCATGAGTTTATATTCGGCGATCAATTTAGCTGTTCCATTTGTCAAATTGTACTGTAAATAAATTAAAAATGTCTTTTGGTTTGCATCGGGATATTCTGAGGGAACGCTATATCAATTAAAATTAGTTTAGGCATTTCTTGAGCCGTTAGTGGCTTGAAAGCGGAATGGTATTGTCATTTTGAGAGAGATGGTAGTTTTAATATAAAACTATCCTGTTACTATTTTCAAATAATTTAATGGTTTAAATATCAATTTGAAATTGATCATCAGATCGTGTTTTTATGACATTGGAACTATATAATAAAATTACATTACTTTTATTAGAGCGTGAGATAAAAAAAACAATGTAAAAATACAAGTTCAACTTTCAAAAAGCTGTAAAACATTGAACCACTTGTCAAAATGACCTGAAATTTGACCTGAACATATAAGAAGAATGGGGAAATGGTAAGGCATAAGAAAGAATAGTTCGAAATATTTTTCTTCTTATGCCATACCATTTCCTCCTTCTTCGCGTATATTCAGGTCAAATTTCAGGTCATTCTGATCACTGGCTCTTTTTTACAGCTTTTTAAAAGTTGAACTTAAATTATAATAATCCTGTGCTACATTTAAGTACAATTTGTATTTACTTTTAACCAATAAGTATTGCTGAAAAAATACAACTACATGTGTGAGTGGGGAAATAGCAATGAAATGTGGTTTTGCAGAAGGTCAAGTTTCTAAAAAAACGTGTACCGACCATTTAAAATTTTAGAATCTTTGATATATGCAATTCTGTATTTAAACAACTATTGCGAATGTACATGCAACAAAACCGAAACGCTTTAATCTTTATTCGATGTGGAATTTTGTATTTAAACAACTGCTAGAAATGATAATGCAAGGTGATATTTGAATTCTAACATTGTAATACTTTTATCACAAGGCGCGGTGTACTGATATTCCTATATATCTTCCTTTTCCGTTAGTGCTGAAGTATACCACAAGAATAATCTTTAGCGAAAGGTATACCCAAAGTGAATTTTATCATTCTTGTCTGTCAGATATCGGAGGCATTGTTGAGCACCGGAAGCTCTTAACCCATCACTGAATAGTGACAACAAAAGATAAAAGATGTTCTTTTGGCGCCATGTCTCTCATTCATCAGGGGCGTAGCCAGAAATTTTCTTCGGGGGGGGGGGGGGCAGTGTCAACGATTCCCCTCCCCTCCCCTTCTTACTCCTTTCGAGCTTCTAGTGATAATCCGCGGCAATTCTTCATACTAATTTTTTTTATTCCCCCAAAACTTAGTTTTTTACTTTTAATTACCCATATGTATATGTTTACAAAGGGTAATGAAAGTGTAGCATTCGGTCAAAAAAAAAAAAAATCGATTTTTTTTTTCTTTTTTCATTTTTCCACGTTTTGGAACATTGTGATTTCGAAAAAGTGGTACAGAAAAAACGTTTGTCTATGTCTGTGTGTACGTCTGTACGTGGTCGGCTTAATTCCCGAATAAATTTACCTAACATGTTTGAATATGGTGTGGGAGTTATTGGTGGACACGGGATCTACCTTTAAGGTTTGCGTAAAAATCACGCATGAGGTTGAATTCATGAAAAATCAGATGATTTTTCATGAATTGCGCAATTGCCTTCGAAAAAGTCCCAGACTTTCAAAGATCGCGAAAGTTAATTAACCGCGACTAACTTCTTATATTCCTCCTTCATCATTATATAAGTGTGATTAATTGTTTTCCGTTACTTTTGTTTTAGAATAACAATTTAATTCACACTGTAATTTTAAAATTTAATAAATTATCTAGAAAAACAGTTAAATTTGAAAAAGTTACTAAATGTATCGCAAATTCTTAGAAATAATTTACTCTTGTTATATAATTTGAAAGCGTATACAATCTAATGACAATTTTTCAGTTGCTTTTTAGCTTAAAGTTTCAAAAATCTGCTTATTGATATTTTCTTTTTTTTTCTCATTTTGGTATTTGTTATGACTCCCAATCTTCACATGGAAATTTAATACGAAAGTTGGTTCATGATCCACCATGATGCACCACAGTTTGGGAAACGCTGATCTTAAAATCTATCTTCATATAAATAAGCTCTCTTCATATTGTTACAAAAATCATCTGTATAAAATTGTAAATAGTCAAAAATTTACTTTAAATTTCTATTTTATATCTATTAATTTTGTATTTAATTGTAAATAGTGACGTATTTCTTTTAATGTTCCATTTTATTTTATTTAAGAGCGATAATACAGGTAAGAAATAGGTGGCGACACCTAAATCAATTTTCTAGTCATAGTCAGGAAATTTCTAGCCATTTCATTTTGTGATTGGTTTGCTGGATTTTGCTAGAGATTTCTGCCGTGAGACTAGTAGAGTGAAGTGGAGAATCAGACGCTGTTCGGAAAGCATCGGATCTTTGTTAACTTTCGCTGAGTCTGAATTACCTCTGTCGAAGTTGAATGTACCGAATCTTGTATTGAAGCTTGATAGCAATTGTTCTAAGACGTTTTGTGTTTCTTCAAAGGAAGAATAAATTATAGTTTTTACTTAGTAAAAACTGCGATATCATTTATTCGGTGAAAATTTCATAACAATATAAATTTAATTCATACAAATAAACTCTCTTCATACAAATATACTTCATATAAATAAACTGTACGCTTCAGGGAATAAACTCACCTAAGAACGTTTTGATGCTATTACGAAATCCAGATTATTTTTACGAGTTACGATGAAAATGACATTAGTGAAGATTTCGGTTGCCTAAACGGTGGAGCTTAATCTTGAATTTAAAACGTCTAGTAACCAATAAAAGATATTCCGTCTGTGTGTGTATTTTCTGGTGTGTTTGTTTCAAACACAGATTGCAGAACACCTGGCTAGGTTCATGGGACAACATCCATGCTAGGCGAACATTCTGTAAATCCGGCATTTCTTTTCCGTTGAATTTTGATGTTTACATTTTATTGTATTTTCCATTTCCACAACACATCTGACGATGGTGCCACTTCAACAAGTAAGGGTGTCTTTTCAGGACAATTTTTGTAAACGAATCAAAGATGAGAAGAGAATTAGGATTCCTGCGCAATCCTCGGGAGTTGGCGAGCGTTAACAATCAAGGGGAAGAGTTCTCTAGTTAATACATAACAATGGATTAACATTTCACTCAAAAATTCAATTAAAAAAAAGCACCTCAAGGTTGGAACAAAAGCTTTAGTCATCTTACACCCCTTTGAGTGGGTTCTGCAGAAAAAAAAATTCTTTCGAAAACCACATATCTATCTATATTTTTTAAATATTAGTTATGTCAAAAAACATACAAGAATACTATTGAAACGTAACACAACTTTGAAAGTAAATCAAGAAAGTAACTTGCTATGCAAATATTTATTTATGTACTTATTATCAATTACAAACGGGCAATTCTATGCTCTAGGCACGAGACATTTTAGCTACTTTTTCTACTCATAAACAAATTAGAATTGTAAAATTATTATCAATCTAGCAATTATGCTTTTGTTTTATATAGCTCTACTTGGTGACAAAGTTATATGGAAAATAATTATTTTAACTAGGTCAAATATGCATTTATATCGTCTGACGCACGGGACACGTCAGACGATATAAATGCATGTTTAACCTAGTTAAAATATTTATTTTTCCATATAACTTTGACACCAAGTAATATGATATAAAATGAAAACATAACTATTAGATTTATCTTAATTTTATAATTTTTTTTATCTGATAACGAGTAGAAAAAAGAGCCAAAATATCCCGGGCGTCAGCCAGAGAATTGCCCAAATATTCTTATTTCGGTAACTTTATTTCATACGGAAGGGAAAAAATATTATATTTTGCTAGATTTGGAAGCTAGAGAGAAAAAAAAAAAAAAAAAAAAACCGTAACTTTTCCCATTTTTATTCTTCCAACATAGGAATTCTTCTGCCTTTTATTTACTTTTCCAATGTGGTCTTCAATAAACTTTAATTTATTGTATTATTTCCAATAAAAATTACTTAAGCTTTGTTTCATTAATGCACAAATTAATAGAAATTCATTTCTTTTTTAAATCCTTTATATTAACTTCGATTTTGTCGGTATGTTTGTCGATGGCGGCGAAAACTGCGGAGGCCAAATTAACCCCCTGACCGTCCTCCAATCGGGCTGAAACTTGGCAGATAGATTCGATGTCGATGACAATGCATTCTATCAAATTTTGGGATTGTAACTGTCTCTAAAAGGTCGCTTTTACGGAATACTGATAAACCAACTCACTATCATCCAATCGAGGTAGAATAGCAATTTAATCGACCATTGAAGAAATTCTTTCCTGTTGTCAAATTTTTTTAACAAATAAATATTAAAATTGTTTTAATCAGAATAAATTAAATATATTTGGATGTGGATGTGACGTCCATTTTTAATAAATACATTTTGAAACGTAATTTGCCGTACATTTTGCTGATAGAAATGTTTTTGATATTAAAAATTAGATGCAAACACTAAGAACACGCTGTTAACTGAATCGGCGCTATATTAATGAATATAAGAATTGGCAATGCATATAAAGGATTTTTACTAAACACTTTTTTTATGGGTTTTATTATACTGACTACTTTCAAAATATAGCAAAGCAACCGCATGTCTAACTAACCGCATGTCAATTAAAACAGCCGCATGTATATTTCATATCGTTACATACTTAATTTGAAAGGAATATTAAACCAGCTTTATCAAGCGTCTTTGGTTTCACCGCACAGTAGATCTTTGTTAAAAGACAGATTAGATAACGTCAGGAGACCTCAAATGGCGCAGTATTCATCGCTGTCTTGAAACGCATGGAACAATGAACCCTTTTATGTGTATTATATTTTTTTATCCAGATGTAATGCGACTTCATCTTGAGCCGACCCCACACATGATCGCTTATCATTCATTGTATGCTTGGCATTATCGACAAGCATTGCTTTCTGGAGTACGCTTTCGTATCCTTATCTTCCTCGTGCTTCAATTCTTATCAATTCCAAAATTGGATGCAATAGACCAGTACATTTGCCATTTGGAGAATTTGAATTATCCGCTGGTAACACTAGGGGGGTGGAACACTACGCAACTTTCAAATACTTTATAATACTGGCCACTGTATTTAATTTACCGTATTCGTTTTTATATTTTCATGAAAAGTAGTATGATCCATAAAAACAAAATTTTTAATATAAATCCTTTATATGCAATGCCAATTTTTATATTCATTAACAAAGCGCCGTTTCTGTTGACAGCGTGTGCTTGGTGTTTGTATCTAATTTTTAATATTAAAAACATCTCTATCAGCAAAATATGCTTCAAACTACTTTTCAAAATTTATCCATTAAAAATGAATGTAAATTTATGCATTCACATCTAAATATCTTTTATTTATTTTGATTAAAACAATTTATTCGTTTGTTTGTTTGTTTATTTATTAAAACAATTTTGGGAGGAGTTTCTTCAATGATCGGTTAAATGCTATTTCAGCGCGATTGAATGACGGGGAGTTGGTTTAATAGTGCTAAGTAAAAGTGACTTTTAGTGACAGTGACAGCTCCAAAATTTGATAGAATGCATTGACATCGACATCGAACCTATCTGATCTGCCAAGTTTCAGCCACATTGGATGACGGCAAGGGAGGTTAACTAGGCCTCCGCATATTTTCCCTCCATCGACATTGCCAAACAACCACACACAAAATCGATGTTATGTAAATGATTTAAAAACTGTCAGTATGTCTGGCAACAATTATTATATTGGCCATAAAACAACGCCGAATTGGTGATATTTGTGACGATAATTATTATATTATTGCTTTCGGGTAAGTGAAAAGGAGGAAAAATAGTAATTGAGGGGCAATGTAAATTTGTCGATTGCACTTGGGAATATCACTATGTTAAAGACGTTCGTTGGTTTGTCAACCTTTTACGCTTTTATCTAATTGTGACAAGAAATTCGTTGGTGGAGTGATTAGAGCAACTTAAATGATATTAACCTTTTTAAGTTGTTCTAATCACCCCACCCCTTAGTGATTTTTATCCAAATTACTGTAACCGTTTTTTGACAATTGCTGAAAAACATACATTTTCAATGACAGCTACCTTATGAGCATGAGCTATTTTGACTTAGTAGCAGTTCCCAACACCTAGCTGTATAGATAAGTTAAACATCATAGGTAAATTCTTTCGGGATTGTTATGACATAGAATTTTTTTTTTGAAATTTTTTTTTCACTGAATGTAATGCTTTTGTAACCACATGGGGAATTTAGGATAAAAATGTTACAAAAAAAAAAAAAAAAAAAAAAAAAAAAAAAACCAAGTTGAGATCATCATATTGTTCGCAATTTTCTTCGTTACAACTTTAATTGAAAAAATATTTGCCCACATATTTTTGGGTTTAGAGATTACGAAATTGAAAAAATTATGAATCCTTAATAACTCAACTGATGCAGTTATTAGTGCATATTAAAATGAGTACAAAAAGAGAGAAAAAATGCTCATCCCATGCAATAGTACAATATTCACAAATGTTTACAATTAACACTATTATTTGAAATATTTTTTTAAAAATATTTGACACAGCATATTAATATCAGACTACAATTTAATATACCAGCATGACATGAATTTTATTTGAAAAATAAAACAGAAATATAAAATTTTTATTGAAAGAATTTAAAATGAAGCGAACATATCAAACCTGTTTTACAGCTGAGTAGTATAAATTCATTGTTCATTTTAACTCGGTTCCAGTATTCATTTCAGTTCCTGTTTAAACAATGCTCTTTTATTACAATTGATTTTTTTTTTTTCATTTCAGAATGTGATGAAACATAAAATAAGAAAATTCAATTTATTTTCGTTACGGTTAAATGAATTTTTAAACGTACTTTTATTTTTATTTTTTAATTGTAATGGCGTCATTCAAACAATACCGAAAAGCTGATGTTTCCGGAAAACATCAGACTTTAAAGTGTATTTTTTTCTGCTCGGAAACCTGCTCCTTGATACTTACGACATTTGTCCCATGCTAAATTATGAAACGCGGCTTAAAAATGTTTCGTCAAATTAATAAGCTTATTCCAATATTTCAAAATTACAGGGACGACAAACATCAAAAATGCATTAAATATTTTTTTATCGACTTTTAAAAAAATAATATAACTCATAAAAACAATTTTTTATACATTGCCAATTTTTTAATTCCTTTATATGGTGCCGTTTCTGATGTCAACTCGTACTTGGTGTTTGCATATAATTTTAAATATCAAAAACATTTCTATCAGAAAAATGTGCTGTAAACTACGTTTCCAAATTTATTAAAATGTACGTGAATTCATACATTCACATTCAAATATCATTTATTTATTCTGATTAAAGCAACTTTATTATTTTTTGGCAACAGGACAAATTTGGTTCAATGGTCGTTTCAATGTTATTTTAACGCGTTTGGATGACGGCAAGCTGCTTTATTAGTTTTCTGTAAAAACGACCTTAGTGACATTTACAGCCCCAAAATTTGATAGATTCATTGTCATTGACATCGAATCTATCTGCCAAGTATTAGCCCGGTTGATACTTAGTATACAGCCCCCTAAGATTTTTTTTTGAACCAGACAAAAGAAAATCGTAAACAAAATATTTTGGTGCTAACCGCAAGATTCTACGATAGTTAGAACCGAAGATATAGCAACCGTTCTAATTTTTTTGCGTACTATGCAAGGGATATCCTTTGTTGAAATTTACAGCTGGCCAAATTTCTTACGAACCTAAAGGCAAAATTATTTAGGATAAGTTTAAAAAAAAAAAGTTACGTCCATAAATAAAAGAATTCTAAGATACATGCCAATTTTCTTCATTTTATTATCGATAGCGATGTTGTTGTGTTTAAAGATACACTTCTCTTTTTTTAGTTTCTTTTTCAATATTTTAGCCGTTTATTTTTACTGATATTTGTTGTTTAAAGTGATGTATATTTTAGTTTCTGTTTTTTAGTGTGTCAATGATTTTTTTTCTTGCATTTTTTATAATGTTTCGGCATTGTAAGTGGAGTATTTTCTGTTGTCACCATCAAAGTTAACTCAATTAATTTCAATTCAATTTAATTTAATAACAAATGTAAACTATCTATAACATTTTTTACAATGAATCGCAAATGTGTTGAATTTTTGTCTAGAAAAACGAAATGAAGATGGTAACTTCTGTGCACCTTGTTTGCACAATTTACACTCGCTTCCAAAAGCTAAGCACGAGCGGTAAAATGCGAAAAAATGGACAAGTACTGCTTTGATTGACACGAAATGCTGCAAGTAAGTAGCTCTATATTTATTCATTAAACAAAACAAAGAATTACAAACAGAGATAAAAACAATATTGCATTTTCATAAATTATAAGATGATGTCATATTTGCGTCATTAACAAAATGATGTTTAAACTCAAAACAAAGAACAAAAACCGACATCAATAGGGTATGTGAGTCCCCCTCACCTGCATACAAAATGTACAGCGTGTGATCACGCTTGTTACGAGGTGATCAACCACCGCAGAATCCAGTAATCGCAATTCCTCTTGTAGGACAGTCTCTAAATCTCTGAGAGTGACTGGAGGTGGGAAATGTCTACATTCATCACGGATGAGGGCTTCCCAAAGATTTTCAATTCGATTAAGGTCCGGCGAGTAAGCCGGCCACTCCATACGCACAATCCCCTTACTCTCCAGAAAGTCGTCAACTCTATATGGACGCACATTATCGACCATTAAAACGAAAGAAGGACTAACTGTTGCAGCGTACAATTTCACAATGGGGTATAAGACTTTATTGCAATACTGTACTGCCGTCACAGGATCTCACTTGAAGATGTGCAGGTCGGTGCGATATCCCAATGAAATCCCTACCCAGACCATGATGATTCCACCTCAGAATGCATAATGTTCTGGGGCAATTGCGTGTGCCTTGTTCCCTCCAGACCCTTAAACGCTTATCGTCGGGTTTTACAGAGAATCTGGATTCTTCTGTGAACATAACGTTGCCCCAATCAGACACAGTCCAATTCACATGCTGACGGCACCACTTTAATCGTGCCCCTTTGGATTGTACGCATAAAGGAACACAAACTCGTGGTACCCGGGAGTACAGACTATTCATGTGTAGCCTTCGACGAACAATAGTGGCAGATATCGTCTTACCAATGGCCGCTGCAACCATAAATGCCACACGTGTGGAGGGCATTCTTCGATTCCACTTTGCTACAACAGCAATATATCGATCTTCCACGGGGGTCGTAACCCTTGGATGACCGGCTACAAGTCTTAGAACAATTGTTTGGTTTCCATAATTGTGAAACGACGGAATGACAAACGCCGAAGGAAGGAGCAGCATTTGTGATTAACCGTCCTGTTTCAAAGCGCCCGTCAATCCGCTAGCGCTCAGAATCTTTCATTCGCCTTCTGGATGCCATAGAATTACGTCTAGCTTGAAAACAAATCTTACGAATGTTCTAAACACCTTTCATCAGCACTTACATGCAACTTCTGTAACCCTTCACAATGCCAGCTTCTTTATACAACTGCCTGTTTTGCATATTTCTCGACGCGAAACCGTGATTGACTGTTACCTAACATATTTGCACACTTCCTTCTACCTTTGCAGCAAATTTCAGCCTCTTTAATTCAGATTGGCTTACGGAAATTAACATTTTCCTCTCCGTACTTAACTTTTGGAAGTGAGTGTATTTGAAAGCATTCCAACACTATTCATTTATGAAAAAAAAAAAATTCTTTCGGTTCTGATTTTTTTTTTTTTTTTTTGCCTTTGCGCATGGGTTTGAATGAAATTCAAGTTTCAAACTTATGGTTTTGTAGTAAAAGGTATTTGTTCAAACCTTTTTTTTTTTTTTTTTTTTTTTTTTTTTTTTTTTTTTTATAAATACAAAGGAAATTCATTAAATTTATTATTAATATAATTTACTATTAATTTTAAAACTAATTTATATATATATATATATATATATATATATATATATATATATATATATATATATATATATATATATATATATATATATACGTCTCCTTATGTGTATAAGGATGTATGATTTTTTATAAGAAGCTAAAGTAGACAGAAGCATTAGAAAGATTTTTGGCTGGTTAAAATTTTGAAAACTTACATTTCCTTCACTTTTTACCTCTTAAAGAGAAGGATTATAATTTGAAATTTATGGTTTTATTCCGATTTCGATGAAATTTTGCACAATTGATTTTCGTGAAAATTAAAGAGTACTGGCTATAAAATTTTGAAAAAAAAAATACCTCTCTTGAAAACCTTGAAAAAAGGGGAGGAATGTTAAGTAACTTGACTCGTCTCTTTTCAAGAAGGGAGAAGGAATATCCTAAGAGGTATGATAATAACTTAAAATATACTGAACCAATTGGATTGTGTTTTTTTCTATAAGCTTCTTGAACAATCCAGATACAGTGAGAGCTGAACTGATCCGGAAACGCTCAAAAGTGACTGAACAGGATATTCCAAATGGGTATATCGGTTCAATTATCTTTCTGAGTCAATGACTGAACATAAAATTACGTTTGAGGTATATAAACAAAAGATAAAATCCCGTAAAAGTGTTTGCCGGAGTCCATATTTAGGTTGTGGTTTTGGGAAGGCTGAACTTCGAAGTTTTTACGGGAGATTCGAATCGAATAACTCGGGATCAATTCAAATTAATTTCATTAAAATTGTTCATTTGGCCAAAATACTATTGACAGCGGGTGAAATAATTTTCCTTCCGACAGATTCGGTTGTTAAATAGAGAAAGTTAATAATTGTCGGTTGTATCTTGTATTAGTGGTCCTATTGATGCGCTTAAATGTAATTTATAGTATACTTTATTCATGAAGGAAAGATTTCAGTGTGTAGTTCTTTGTACAATAAAGTCATAACATAAAGTCACAAAATAAAATAATAAGCATACTTAATCGAAGCCTTCTCTTGATGAATTTAGCTTAATTTCTTCTACAGTATTAGCTAAACATTTTTCTTCTTGCAGACAGATTTCTACTGACATAGTCTATGTATAAGTTAATCACTAAATAAGCGCAGAAGTTTAATTAAAAAAATAATAAACACATGATAAAGTCAGACAACAGCTCTTTAAAATGTTTGGTGGAAAAAAATTTAATGCGTATTTTTGATTTCTTATTGGAATTTGCAAATTCAAGTTTATTTTTAAAAGTTTTTAGTTTGCTCAGACATGTATAAAATCATGCATAAAATGTATAATGTAATAGGGAGATTCTGATATTAAAGGGAATTTGAGGAAGTAAAAATATCATAAAAATAAAAAATAGATAACTTTACTCTTAGAATTTTATAAACTAAATTAATACATTTACCACTTCAAAAAAAGGTCAAGGAAAAATATATTTTCTAAAAAACAACAAGTTTTCTAATTTTGCTTCTAACCTCCGTGCTTAACACAACCAATGGAGGTTATAAATAAGTAGAAATAAGTAGACTGCCATGCTTAAAACCTAACCTAAAAAACTGAGGATACACTGATTTTGCTTTTAGAGAAAAAATTGGCTATTTGAAAGTTAACAGCAAAAGTATGCTTAACACTATAAGAAATTACATTGCTGGACATGGAGGTTACAAGTACAATAGTACTCACCAGATTTTTGAAGATTGGGCAGCTTTTTTACAGACAATATAAAACTATGCACATCCAACAACATCAACAGACAAAATGGTTGACTTGAGCTTCACTTTAGCTCTGTTAAAGAAGACTCTACTGCTATCTAGTAGAATTTGATTCAAGTTCAAGATATTCCATGGAGGTTACCTCAGTACCCCAGGGACAACTTATGTGCTTAAAATAAAGTGGTAAAATAAATTAAAGCTTATATTTCTTTGTGATTAGTATAAATAAATAATTAACCCATATTTTTCCACAATTATATTATTAATCAGGTTTATTTCTTCAGTTAACACTAAAAAAACAGGGGTGGGGACATTCCATGGAAGTTACATTTCCTCTACTTTGGATTTAAAAACAAACAATAAATAAATATGTAAAATGAAGACTGAAAACAATAACTGTAAACTTTTTTCTACTTAATACCAATTTCCTCGCTTAACCCACTGACGGTCATGCACTTATATACGTCATTTGATCCCCAGTTTTTCCAGCAATACACTCCATTTTTAAATTTATAAATAAAATATTTTTTAAATATTTTTATTAGGATGATAGGTTATAAACTATCTGAAAACAAATAATAATATTTAAAAAAATATATATATATTTGAATTAAAAATACAATTTAAAAATTAATGCAGGGAATACAACTGTATAATTTCGCCCATTCCCATGACCGTCAGTAGGTTAAAGGAATAAATACTAAGCCAGAAAAAGCACAGGGATGGAAATTTCCCTTTAATTTCAGAATAGTCCAATAACAATTCTCAATTTAAAAAAAAAAAAAAAAAAAAAAAAAAAAAAAATGGTGCAGGCGATGAATTTTTTTGTTGCGGTGGGGCCCAAATCAATATCGTTACGTTACAGCTACGCAATTTAATTCTTGCGGTTGAAAATATCCTCTACCACAAGGTGCATCTGACCAGAGAGGAGTTTGGTTGATTGTTTGGTAGGAGTTTAAAGGCGCTAGGGCAACACGTGGGCAATACTGCGCCAAAAAGAGGAGTTTGGAATGATATCAAAATATTACTCGATCAGTATCTTAATAAATTAAAATAAACTAGAAAAGCCAACTTTGCAAACACTCCCTTAATAGATTTTTGAAATGCGCCCAGAAATAAATAGTTTAAATAAGTCATGTATGTTATGGAAATGTGTCTAGAAATTATTTTTTGGAAATGCCCCTATCAAGAATTAAGAAAATGTGACAAGATATGTTATTTAAAATGTCTCAAGAAATAATGTTACTTAAAGATGGGATGAAATGTTTTGGAAATGTGTCAAGAATGGTTTTCTAAAGCGGATGAAGGAATTAGGTTTTGATAAGGTGTCACGAAAGGATATATCTGATAATGTGTTAAGAACTTGTGTTTCTAATAGTGTGTCAAAAAACAGTTTTTGGAAATATGTCAATAAAGGTTTCTGGAAATAGCATAAGAAATGACATCTTTTGAAATTGTCATAAGAAATAATTTTTATTTGAAATTGTCGTAAGAAATAATTTCTATTTGAAATTGTCATAAGAAATAATTTCTATTTGAAATTGTCATAAGAAATAATTTCTATTTGAAATTGTCATAAGAAATAATTTCTATTTGAAATTGTCATAAGAAATAATTTCTATTTGAAATTGTCATAAGAAATAATTTCTATTTGAAATTGTCATAAGAAATAATTTCTATTTGAAATTGTCATAAGAAATAATTTCTATTTGAAATTGTCATAAGAAATAATTTCTATTTGAAGATAATGTAACATAATAAACAATCAAACTTAATTACAATAATAAAAAACTTAATTACAATAATAAAAAACTTAATTACAATAATAAGAAACTTAATTACAATAATAAGAAACTTATTTACAATAATATTACTAAAAATAACACATTTAATAATAATATATATAAAAATAAACAAACTAGGAATGATCTGTCATACTTTGGCAAGGGTTAAAAAAAGTATTTGAATATATTTGGTAAAATTTTTTAAGTGAACTTTTGCATTCGCAACCCAACAATTTTAAATTCTATTTCAAAAGAAAAATCATTATCCCCAAATTAAAATCACAAAATTTTTCTACTTTGTGTCACAAATACATCTTTAAATAGCTGCAACTATTAGTTTTGAAATTTTTCATTGAGGACAAGAAAATATATGAATTTATAGTTATATTTGTTATTAATCCAATCACAGACAACAAAAAGAACAAATATATATTAATAAATAATAACCTACATAAAAAAAAAGTTTTTAATATAAATCATTTATATGCACTGCCAACTTTTATGAGTAATTGTAACATTGACTTATTTTAAGCTCAGATCGACTTTTATAGTGTTTGACCACTAAGAAGAAAAACATTGATTCCGTGAGGTGGTTTATTTTTTTCATAACCCAAAATTTGATAGAATGCATTTCCATCAAAAACGAATTTATCTGCCAAGTTTCAGCTCGATTGGATGATGGCAAGTATGTTAATTAACCTTCCGTAGATTTTCTCGTCATACACGAACACACTCAAAGTCGAAGTTAAAATTGCCGCTATGGTTGAATAATATAATCCATAAAAACAAAGTTTTTAATATAAATCTTTTATATGCATTGCCAGTTTTTATATTCATTAACACATTGCCGATTCTGTATACAACGTGTTCTTGGTGTTTGCATCCAATTTTAAATATTAATAACATTTCTATCAGCAAAATGTGCGGCAAACTACGTTTCAAAATTTTTTTATTAAAAATGAAAGTGATCTTATGCTCTAACATCCAAATATGATTTACTTACTCTGATTAAAGTAATTTTATTATTTATTTAGCTTAAAAGAATTGACAACAGGAAAGAGTTTCTTTAATGGTCGGTTAAATGCTATTTTAGCGCGATTGGATCACCTCAAGTTGGTTTGTTAGTATTCCGTAATAGCGACCTTTTAGTGACAGTTACAGCCCTATAATTTTATAGAATGCATTGTCATCTATCTGCCAAGTTTTAGCCTGATTGGATGACGGCAAGGTGTTTAATTAGGTCCCCACAGATTCGCCCTCACAAAATCGAAGTTAATATAAAGGATTAAAAAATGACGCAACTACGAAAATAGGAATTTTACAGTAAACGGAATATAACAAAATCAGGTATTCCTTAACACAATAGTGACTCTAACTCCGTTTTAACAAATTTTGCAGTTGCTTAATTGGTTTAACAACAAATGGAATTCAGCGGGTTCATTGCATTGGAAAAGAAATTTAAGATAAATTCAGTAGCAAATCAAAGTATCGACAAATGGAATGTTTGCTTTTGGAATGTTCGATGTTTCGCGACTTTAATAAATCTTCAAAGTTGGACATCTGTCATGATAAACCTGGTTCTTTAAAAGATGAATATGAAAAAATGAATGATCTGATAATACGGCATTTGGTTAGACACGCATTCAGTAAACATTCTCTAGGGAAGCCTTGTTTGAGAATGTAGGTCTTGAGAGACTTGAGAGAATTGATAAGATTTCGTTATTTCGCGAGACAATTATCCCTTCCATCCCCAAAAAGATCAAGAGAAGTTCAAGGAGATCGGTCTTATCTATGAAAGGCAATGAAAAGCTCATCACTTACAAAATTCGAACCCTATGTTGATTGACCAGAGTTATTTTCACACGGGAGGTCTGATATTTATATATTATAAGTTTATCTTTTCTAAATATAAATTTGAAGAAATAAATAAAAATAATGAACGTTCCTTGAACCGTTAAGTGACATGGAGATTTCAGTTGGTTGAAATTTCTTTTGCTCATAAGATGTGCCAAAACTCTGACAACTTTTCAAAACAAAATGATTAAACATGGGACCAAACATCAATTCTTGAAAATGTTTTAGGCTCGTTTCTGTAGTGGAAGCACGAGTAATAGTTTAAGTTGGTTGTTTTCAAATTATCTGGCGCCGTCAGCAACACGAGGGCTATAATGAGCCGAAACATTCGTCATTAGACAAGCCAAAATACATTTACAAACACCCATGCCTAACACGGGACTCGAACCCTCAACCTCGCGGTCTAGAAGCTAGCACGCTAACCACTATACCGTTTGGTCTGCCGTAATAAATTAAGAGATTTAATAGTATGGTTTCTAGTAACAGTCGCACAAACTTGATATACTAGGAGTATAAAAGTTAATGTTTTTTTGTTGAATAAACACTAGGACTGCAAAAAAAAAAAGAAAAATAAAAGATAATTTTACCCATGAAAACAAAGTTTTAATATAAATCCTTTATATTCATCGACAATTTTTATATTCATTAACACAGCGCCGTTTCTGGTATCAGCATGCGCTTGGTGTTTGCATCTAATTTCAAATATTGATTGGTTGGCAGGTTGGTTTATACGTTCAGCGAACTGTTTTTATGCACAATGACGACTAATCAGGCCAGGACCTACAGCTTAACTTGGATTCTGAACCACAACGAACATTCATGTCTAATCCGGGATTCGAACCTGGCACATTTGGCTTGCGTGACCAGAGCGCTAACCACACAGTCATTAGATGGGCATTTCAAATATTGAAAACATCCCTATCAGCAAAATATGCGGCAAACTACGTTTCAAAATTTATTCATAAAAATGAATGTGAATTTATGCACTCAGATCCAAACATCTTTTCTTTATTCCGATTGAAATAATTTCATTATTTATTTATTAAAATCGTTTTATCAACAGGAAAGAGTTTTTCAATGCTTGGTTAAATGCCATTTCAGCGAGATTGGTTTACGGCAAGTTGGTTTATTAGTATTCCGTAAAAAGAGACATTTTAGTGACAGTGACAGCAGCCAAAATTTGATAGAAAGGCATTGTCATCACATCGAATCTATCTGCCAAGTTTCAACCCGATTGGATGACGGCAAGGGGGTTATTTAGACCTCCTCAGATTTGCCCACCAACGACATACTCATTCACACATAAAATCGAAGTTAATATAAAAGATTAAAAAAAAAAAAGTACAGTCGAGCTTATTCATATAACCAAGCCATCCAGCATGTTTATCGCCTCTTTGCCACAACTCAAAATTCTTGAAGTCCATCTGATGGCTGTGGGGTTAGCGCTCTGGCCTCGCATGCCAAAGGTGCCGGGTTCGAATCCCGGGTTAGGCATGGATGTTCGTTGTGGCTCGGAATCCACGTTAAGTTGTAGGTCCCGGCCTGATTAACCGTCATATTACATAAAAATAGGTCGTTGAGCGTACAAACCAACCATCCACATAAAGTTATCAATGCATAATAAAGGATTTATATTAAAACTTTGTTTATATGGATTAGTTTTGGTTTATATGAGTTCTAAGCTTAATTTAAATATTAAAATGGTAATGTTAAATTTGACCAGAACGAAGGTTGTAATGAATGAGCCTCGTATTGTAAAGTCATTGATGAATTTAAGCATTATCCCGACATATAAGGGGACATCCGGCGATAATAACATCTCTTAATTAGTGATCAGGGATCACAAGTTTCCGTTTTCTACAAGTCAGGCACTCGTGACTTCCTTCGAATGAAGGATTTTTTTTTCAGTTGCGTTTTAAGATTTTGCTGCCTTCAGGCTATAAACATCGACCATACTTTGTGCAATAACAGACTTCTAAGAAGAATCCCAGGTAGAAAATTATTTCTTAGTTTATAAATATAGTGTTGTTTTCCGATAAGAATTTTTGGTTAATCTGAAAATGATATGATGGTATAAGGTGTTCTAAAAGTTCTCTTACTCCAACTTTTGTTATACACTGTAAATTGTAGTATCTTAAAATAAGACAGAAAAGGGGCACTGGATTCAGACGCTGTAAGAAGTCTTAAATTAAGTCACCAATATTTGAAGTACATGCTAAATTCCAGAGGGAGGTGAAAAATGGCAATCAAAGAGTAGTATCGTCATAGAGTATATCACACTGGTAAAGATTTTAAACCTAATTGTTTGAAATTTTGAATCTCTGTGAATAAGGATATCTGACCCTTTCAGACTTTTCAAATGTCTGAAAATGCTCCTAATATATAAAAAAAAACAAATGCTTTAAAAATTAAGACTCAATTTGGCGTCTGAATCCAGTGCTACTTTTGTGTCTTATATTAAGACACTTCAATTTGCAGTGTATTGAAATTTATCGTCTGGTTATAATTTTATCGATTTCTTAATTTTTATCGTTTGGTTTTCCTCCTGCTCATGTTGTGCAATATTCAAGTTTCACGCCATTTTGTTTTTCATTACAAGATAAGGAGACTGTATACATTCAACAATTTATTGTATTATTAGAAGTTAATGAACTAGATTCTTGATTCCAACATGAGTTCACACGAAGTGGGTGTGGGCCCCCAAGAAGTTTCAACTATGTAATTTAAATGATCCCTTTCACAGAATACGGAGGGAAATTTGAAATCTTCGTGCGGACTCTTTTGCGCATATTCCCGCAATTTCCAGAGACTGTAGTCTGACTCAACCAATTAAATTTTTTATTTTAATTTAAAGTGTATAATACAGGACAGAAAACCTACTAGGATCCAACTCATCGATGCAATAATTGAATTTGAACTGAATTTTTGTTTGTTTGTTTGTACTATCAACGACCTATTTTTGTGCACAATAACGGCTAATCGGATCAAGAACATCCATGCCTAACCCAGAATTCGAACCCGGCACCTTTGGCATGCGAGGCCAGAGCGCTAACCTGACAGCCATTAGATTGACACATTATTTGGGGATAATGCAGATTGTTTAGATCAAGGAATTAAAATCATGAATTGGAAATTAGCTTTTAAAATTTTTTAGAATTAATAACGAAAAAATCAACAGTTCATTTACCTTCAAATTTTGTTAACGAGATTTCACAACTGTTGTTATACTTGGTATAAAAATTCCTATATTCTAAAGCAATTTCTTCGGTAGATATTGTTGCTAATATGTCCTCGCTGAAATTCTATTGAGACACGCTGGTGATCCATTTTAAAACTATGCGTTAAAAGGGAATTAAGCTTGATTAAAATTAAACATTGTAAGCCGTGTTTAGGCTGGGTTCTTGCTCATCCCATCCCCAGTACAGTTCTAGATCTGTTCTTCTATAATAATCCGTCACAATTTATGCAAAATTTTACCTTTATTATTGATTGACCATTTCAAAAGTTTCCTATGCTCAATTTTTTCCAATATTTTATTTTCTATACATTTATTGTGAATTACAAGACCACATGACTTATGTACACACTTCCTTCTCATCAAACTCTTCGAGCACAAATAAGATTCTCTTATTTTTGCTAGACATAAATTCATACTTTGACAAAGATGAATAAGGTAAAGTATAGACAATCTGACATAAAGACTTTATTGTACATCTCAATTAAAAAGATAATGAAACTAAAAGGTAAGGAAGTTTTCTTGTTCTATCTGTCAAACACACAACAGCAACTACTTAACTGTGAATCAATAAGAAACGTCAATAACTAATTTTAAATAAACTCAATCTTTTTAATTATCTCTTTACAAAGGACTTATGAGTCAGGAAAATAAACGAAAAGATTTTACTAGTGGCGTCATCTATTGTCTTTTAATAGCATATCAAATAAAACTACAAGTATTCTTCCATTTAATAAAAAAATCTTACAAGTAGTAGTAAATGATATTCACATCTCCCGATATTACTGCTGCATAACATTTCTGCATTTTGATAGAAAAAAATGTAATATTTAAGATGTCATTTTTGAGGCATGGCCATGTTCAACAAAATACTCGTAAGACTAATGAATCTAAGTTAAATTGAAATATTTTCTTCCTAAATCAGGTAAAACTATCGTCTGGAAGGCCGAATGCTCTACTACATGGAAGAGATATTGCACTTGCTCTTTGCAGTATATCTTTTCAAAGGGAGTAGACACGGCGAAGTTCATGACAGATCTAGTCCCTGTATCCAGTAGTCAAATTGCCTAGTGAAAGTTTTCTTGATTTTTAATCTTTTGAAACTCAAACGCTGGGCAGTTCCCTATTGAACGACCCATGGCAGACTTCCCCTTCGCATGCTTGTAGGAACAGCTACCTTATTCCCCCACCAGTGTAGGTTTAGCGCAAGAAAATTCTCAATAGATCCACTTATCTCTATCTACAACTTCTGGATAGCGCATGGTTGGTTCATGACTTGAAGAAAACCACCGTAAATATCTATATTACAAATTACCCCCCCCCCCCAAACAATTATAATGTGTTTATAACCGTGGGTAACCTATTATGTAGCATAGAGAGGGGGGAGGAGTATTTATTTGTCTTCAACTAATTTCTGAGAGAAGAAACCGCTAATAAGCTATCCATTAGAAATTGTTGTAGTCCGAGATCAGTGGTACAACTTGCTTCTCAAATCAGAATTCTTTGAAAGTTGAACAATAAGTCCAATAAAACTATCACTTAAGAAGTTTTTGTAATTGAACTCTATTCTGTTACCTGTTTATTTAAAAAATAATGAAAAGAATATATATAAATATATAGTTTGGTTTTTAAAACCAAGAACTAAAGTGTCTGTTTTTTATGTATTCGGGTAGAGTCGTCTGGAGGAAGGAATATATTGAAATATTACTAGTACAGAATCATGTCCATATTATCCAAGTACAGAATCATGTCCATATTATCCAAGCACAGAATCATGTCCATATTATCCAAGTATAGAATCATGTCCATATTATCCAAGTATAGAATCATGTCCATATTATCCAAGTATAGAATCATGTCCATATTATCCAAGTATAGAATCATGTCCATATTATCCAAGTATAGAATCATGTCCATATTATCCAAGTATAAAATCATGTCCATGGCAGTAATAGGTCATTGTATCATGATACTTTCTAAAACCTCCTTTAATATTGTAGCTGAGCCAAAAATACTTTATATTTTTGGGGAAAAAATTGTATGTGTGCGGGATAAATATAAAAGCTGCAATATCGTGAAATGTCGTCTTTGATTGTTGTGTTGTTGTTTCTAATCTCCACGTCTAGCCTCGGCGAGACGAGATCCACGAGATTATTCACTTGCAAAAAATCATAAACAATTTAGGGAAGGTCAAACTGGTCATCACAGAACAACCACAGACACCCTAGGAAGGGTGCCGGAGAGGCCTGCTCAGATTGCCATTTTGATTGTAACACATCTAAGTACTCGTCTTAACAAAAATCTGTAAAAAATATTCCTTGCCTAAACTCTGTATACCAAAACAGGATGATCCATAAGTAAGGTAACTTTTGAAGAATAGATAATTCATGACCATTTGGGAATAGAAAGATGAGGCTTTGGCAGGAATTTCTTAGAACATTTTTTTCTAAATAAAGAAAAATACAGTTTATTATTCAGAAAAAAAGCATCATGTTATTAAAAGCAACAGAATTTTTTTATTTGTATGTTTAATACCTAAGACCTTTACATTTGGGCATATTCTAGCAATACATTAACTTCTCATCACAGTGGTTCAGCGGTTAGAGTCATGGTCATATAGATGGATAGGGTGGAATTCCTAGCTTTGATATTCAGAGCTGAAAAATAAGTTTAAAAACTTTCGGCCTTTGGATCGGGTACAAAACATTGTGCGTCTAACTTTACCCAATTCACCATTCTTTTTCTTTAACTCACAGACGCCAAACTGTCTGGTTTAATACATCATCGATTATATGCAGTGGCGGCTCGTGCATGGCAGTCAGTGCAGCCGGGCTGCATCTAAATAATATATTTTAGAAAACTAAAATTATATATTTTACAATTTTCTATAATGAAGATCCAATTTCCACGGTAAGTGTAAAAAAATCCGATAAACAGCAAACTTCTTTCCTCAATGCTCAATTCACGAAGAAAAGAAACCGTTTCCCTACGAACAGCAGTGCGCTTTTTGGCTGCGATGTTGCTATGCGTTGCTATGGTAACGAATATAATCCAATAGAGCTTTCCCCTCCACGTAATGTGTAGCGAGGCAATCAGGTCATTCATTTTCGACTTGACTTCGGCTGGCCTTGACAATTTCTGCTTTAAAATAATCTCTAGAGGGAATTTTTGCAAGATTATGGTATCATCTGAAGGCTATAGAGTTATTTTATTAGTTTGAAGTACTATTTTATTCTGAAAAAAATTTGAATATTTTAAATTCATTATCTAAAAAATCATGTTTTCGGCATGTGAAACTTCATTTAAACAGTGATAACTGAAGTTTGATAAAATCTTTTTAAAAAATGATTTGAGAATTCAAATCTGCATGAACTGTTAGATGTTTTGAATCTCAGTCAAATTGATTGGAAGAGAAAATAATTTTTTGGCTTTATATTTAAATACAAAATTTTTAGAAAAATTGCGATTTTTTCTACTTTCATTGTTAAAAAAATTCTATTGAAAAAACTATATATTCTAGAAACTAGATGGAGGTTCATAACATTAAGAATGATATTACGAGCAATTTCCAACCATAATTTCTTTTCTTGACCCCATAAAACTCGAGTAATCACTCGTCAAAAATATGCTAATCATAACGAGTTAAATGTTAATTAGTTAATTTTTGAATAAAACTGATATTTTTTCAATTTAAACATCATTACTAATTATGTACTTTTAAGTGAAAAAAAAAATCCGATTTTTAAAATAATTAAAAAGAAGAAAAAAAGTTCAAGTGTAAATTGTACATGATTTCGGAAAGTGTGTTTGTGGTTGTAGGGGTTGTTGGGAAGACGCATGTATCCGTCTGCACTAATATTTTCGACCACGGGCCGCCACTGAATTTTGGTTTCTCTTTGTAAAGAAACGACCATGAATACAATTGACTGCCCGAGTGATTCATGTGTTCAAAGTTTGGTGATGTTGGGAAGGATTTGATTTGTGGTTTATAACTCAATCCTTTCGAATTTCTTGGCCAAATAAATTTCAGCACGACAAGATATCCTTAAATACAAATACAATACAAATTATAAGACCGACAACAGTCTCAAGGCTCAACAGGGTTGGTCGAGTAAAAAAAAAAATATATATATACATGTATATAGAAATATAATTTGTATACAATAGTTACAGGATCATACCTACAATATAGGGGACGATGGGGCGCAGTGGTCCACTTTTACAGTTTTATTTTTTTCTACTTAAATAGAAAAGTCAATTCATCTGAAAACTATCACGCATACTCTTCAAGCTTTACTTCTTACCTCATAATTTTTTTAAGAACATAATTTTCAATTCACGTGTTTGAAAAAAATACTGTATGTGTGACCATGAAGTGGATCCCTGTACCCCTTTTCCGGGGTACACTGGTCCACCTCTTGGGGCACTGTGGACCAACCTATAATTACATAGTATAAATGAGTTTCATTTTAATTAATCTGCGCAATTTCAGATGTTTTTGAATGCGGATGAAAAATAAATGGATTGATTCATTATAGGTTCATAAAGTTGGTTTCAGTTATTGATATTCCTTGTGAACTCAGAGGTAGAATGACGGTCGTCAAATAAGCTTTAGTCTCAAGAAGTATGGGAATAATAGAGGGGACGTACATAAATTGCGTCACACAAAATTTATCTTTTTGGAAACCCTCTAGGTCAGTCACATTTGATCCCTTCCCCTTTCAAATTACGTGACGTTGCTACCATCCATCCCTAGAAATTAATTTAATTCATTTTATCATAATCCTGTATTTTTACATTAAAAAAAAATAAATAAAAAAAATGTATATTTAATGTAGTATGTAGTTTTGAAATTAACTTGTATAAAATAAAGTCCAATTTATTGCAAATTAACATTTATTACGGTGATTCGTGATCAAATGATCTATTCAAATGATTGAAACTAGTTTTTTCCTTGAACTTTAAATTAAAAAAAAAACAATTCTATTAAATTTGTCCAGTAAAAGTGAAATTAATACGTCCTGAATGCAATTACCCCCCCCCCCCCACACACACACTCTCTTGTCACAGACCATAACACGTTGGACAAACCCCTCCATCCCCCCCCCCTCTTCACGTGACGTAATTCATGCACGGTCCCAAAAGGCTCAAAGTGTAATTTAACCATTTGTTTTCTAGATGTATCTCTCTCATTGTATCGTAGCTGTGGTACTCCGACTGAAGGCACTACGCATCCAATCAACAGTGTGGTCTATTCTTTTAGGAATTTGGCTCTCAACTACCACAGTGTCATCTTTAAAACCAAAAGGAACCCACACGTGTTCTATCTCGCAGTCGTGAGTAAGCGTTTGATGTCTAAATTATCGTAACATACATCAAAGTTATAAACACACTATCATGTTTCACTTAATATTTTTTACATGGTAATCGTCAGTGGTAGAAGAGGTGAAAAAAAGTGGGGGATGCCCACAAGTTGGTGACAAGTGCCCCCCCCCCCCCCCCTCATCTTCAACGATAAATTTTGTAATTTCGTAACTTATGATAAAAATATGATCTAGTAAGAAAATAATTTATACTTCCTAACGCTAACATTGAACAAAAGTCCAAAGTTTATTATTATTTTAATGACTATATACCGCGACTTAGTTTATTTACTTGGAAGTAAGAGATAAAGTTAAGTAATAATTCAACGTTTTATACATAGCTGTTTATTTAAATTTAAATAGTGCTTATAAATGTGCGTTATTTCATGGAATTAAATTGAGGGACTGAAAAGCAAAGAGGTCCAAGTGACTTTTTCTTAACTTTTGAGAAAATACACTTTAAAGTTTCATATTTATATTTAATTTTATGAAAACTAGTGATACCTTCATTCCAGAGGTTAGTATTTCAACAACAAATAATTTACATACAAATTTAATATAAATAAAAAAACTTTAAAGTATATTTTCTCAAAAGTTAAGAAAAGTCACTTGGACCCCTTTGCTTCTCAGGCCTTCAATTAATAGAGAACTTTAAATTTTATTTTTTTTAAATAGCTTTTCTTTATGAGACAAGAATAGAAATTTACCTTAAAAGAAAGCTCTTCCTAAGTTAAAAGTTGATTGATTAAGTCTAACAGTATTTGTTAATAAAAAGTATCTATATTTGTATTCAAAGTAGTATCATACATTTTTAGAGTAGTAAGATAGATACCATAAATAGTTTTAAAGTTTTCAAATGTAACAAAAAAAAAAAATTTCTCAGTGTCACTACATTTAAAGGTTAATGTTATTTTTCAGAAATAGTTTTTAGACAGATTGAGTTATTTTAAAAGTGGGGGGATGGATTTCGGTGATTTTAGAAGTGGAAGGGACGCATGGGTATTTTCTGGAAAAGTTGGGGGAAGTTTTATGTACTGGTGATGACAATGTTATTTACATGCATAAAAGTTACAAACAAATTTCATGTTTCACGTAGTCTTGTCACGAGGTAAGTAATATTTACGTTAAGTATAGGTTTCAATTTTTATATGATGTTTTACGGAACCGGAATATTAATATTTATTTTTATGTTAAGTTGTTTTTTTATGCTAAGTTTATTTTTAAGTTAAGTAGTGATGGTTATCCCTCTTTCTTTAGATGTCGGAAGAAATTAGGTTAGTATTAGGCCTCGGGTATGATACGAGCGGCAAGTGGAGTGCCATTTGCGTTAGAGCGACAAGAATGGTAAGACGGTGACTGGCACTGGCTATGTTCAAAAAGTTTTCAAAATGAAGTGTTTATCTGAACTAGCTAAGCACTTCATTTTTAATGTATCACCTACAAGATGGAGTAACTAAAACCAAAAATATTTTATAGTGGTGAGATTATCACGAAATTTCACATCAATACAAGTTTTAAAAAAATAACAATAATAATATTTTAAATTATATTTCCAAATAAAATATATGTGAATTAATGTAAAATCGAAACACTATTTCTAAAATCATTATATTTGTCATTCCACAAACGTGATCTGTGTCTAACTTCCGAAATCAAAACCTCACACTCGAGATCTAGTAATGTTCACTTCTCTGGACTCTGGGCGGTGAGCGAAAATTAATGTTTGGAAATAGAGGTAAGCGTTAAGATGAAACGGTAACAAGTTTCACAGGAACGCTCGTGTTCCTCATAGCCAGCCGGCCTCATACTTCCGTTGTAATCAGTGTAAATTGTAAACATAAAAGTAAGAAGTGCCGCTTCCTTGTTCTGACGCTCACCGCTCGCCGCTTGTATCACGCTTTGAGATTTTCACATTCCTTGGTTAATGCTGTTTAAGTTCTTATTTTAGCCCATAGATGGCAGGTCAAGCCTATGTGAAAGAGAGCTAAGGTGGAAAACTGACACTGTCTACCTGCATACTGATAATAATTAATAATTTAATAATTAAAAAAAAAAGTTGAAAGAATGATCCAGTAGACTTTTCAAAGGGTCCTTCCTTCCCCTGTGCTCGGAGGCAGAGTGCCTCTCGCTGGGTACTAAATTAATTTATATGTTTCTGAGTACTAGGATAAAAAAAAGTTAATAAATATTTTCCAAAATTATACAAATACAAAAAAGATGACCAGTTACAGGCACAAAGCCCATCAAGGTTGGTCCAATTTAACCTTCCCGAACAATCCCCTAGTATAAATCCAGCTGTCTTTTAAAACTGTTGACTCTGGTACAATTTAAGATGAGGTCTGGCAGATTGTTAAACTTATCAATTACTCCATTGTAAAAATAATGTGCCATATTCTCCAAGTTAAAATGCGATTTAAATAGCTTATATGCATGACCTTTTTTCTGTCTTTCGCAGGATACTGAATTTATATATGAGGTCGGCGATATATCGATACGACGATATTTTATCGATTTTTTTTTAAATATCGATAGTAAAAATATCGATACAAGTCACCGATAAATCGATATTTTCAAACATTTTTAGTTTTTTGATGATCGTTATGTAGTTCCATGTGTTTTTTTGATTTTCTTTATTCCCTTTTCAAAAACTTCAAAATTAAAGTTTGGACTCGGCTGAGAGATAGTTAAAATGGCACCCTATCCAGAAAGAAAACATAAGATCAAGATAAGATCATTTATCAGTAGTCATTAGCATAGCGCCGTTTCTGTTGCCAACGTGTGCCTGGAATTTGCATCTAATTTTAAATATTAAAATCCTCTCTATCACCAATATATGTGGTAAACTACTTTTCAAAATTTCTTCTTTAAAAATAAATGTGAATTTAGGCATTGACATCCAAATGTTTTTATTTATTCTGATTGATAATATAATTTATTTATTTAAACAATTTTTATAATTTGTTTATTAAAACAATTTTTATAATTTATTTATTAAAACAATTTTTATAATTTATTTATTAAAACAATTTTTATAATTTATTTATTAAACAATTTTTATAATTTATTTATTAAAACAATTTTTATAATTTATTTATTAAAACAATTTTTATAATTTATTTATTAAAACAAATTTTATAATTTATTTATTAAAACAATTTTATAATTTATTTATTAAAACAATTTTGGTATGAATTCATGAAAAGTAGAAATTTGCCCTGAAAAACTTCGTCTCTGGCAAAACTGAAAGTCAATTAAAAAAAGAAAAATCATGTAACGATATAGTATCGATATTTATTTTTATAGTATCGATATTTATTTTGATCGATATTTCCGACCTTTAATTTATATGGTACTAAATGGGTACTAGATCAAATTATAAAAGACGCTCTCCATTCTTTTAGATTAATAAGTTATGATTGCGATTTAATGAGCATTTCGTGTTCTTTTCAGAGGAATATTGCAAAATCTCAAACGGGATCTTTCAGAATGGAATCCCTAACTTTGAAACGAAATAATTGCATTTAATAATTAGTAAGAGACAGAAAGAAGAGAAGTTTTAAGTGAATAGACAGGTATGGAATTATATATGTTTTGGCTAGGGGTGTCTAGGGGGATGAATTGGTAAATAAGTAGGAGGCAGTTGGCTTTTCATATCGTTCTTTTAATGAACGCAAAAGGAGTACAAGGGCTGTTAAGCCTTGATTAAAGATTCGCTTGCATCCGAAGAGGCCCTCGCAGCATCTAGCGTCCGAATCCCAATCCGAATGTAATGCTCCGCATCTGCGCTGCTCTTATAAAGCACGGTGGCGCCACTGTCGCTACGGGTGGCGCTGCTGCTTACTGATTTAGTATTATACGACACTCGGGCATCCTGGACATAGTTCGACCCCGAACTAATATTTGTAGTGGAATCTGAAAATAAATCAAAAAGAAAGAAAAGAGAAAAAAATAACACAGATTTTACAATGTCTTCTTAATTTTCACAACACTGTGAAAGATGAAAAGTTGAAAATTTAAAAGTTCACAAATGTTCTGTTTGACATCAGGACATTTTTTTAAAAAAATAAACTGTCAATGTTTTAAATGTTCTTGACTATAACTAAACTTGAAGAAAAAAAAATGTCAATAAAATGTTCTTGACTGATGAAAATTAAAGGAAAAATGTCAATAAAATGTTCTTGACGATCACTTAAACTTGAAGAGGGAAAAAAATCACAATCAACAGTTTGTTGATTTAAAAGTCACTAAAAAAAAACACAAAAAGTTTTTTTATGTTCCTTCCCAACTCTTCATAAAATCAACAGCAGTTGAAGTAAAGTTCGGGCCGTCATGAATCCCTGTCTTCTTAACATCATACCTGTCGTTTGGTCTTACCTTCGTGACTTCATAAGGACCAAAAAATCTGGGTCTCAATTTCAGGCCTGCTCCAAATTGTGTTCTTTTTATTGCCACGTTATCACCTACGTTGTATATTTTAGCTTCTTTTCGGTGTTTATTATAATGTTGTTTACTATTTTCTTGAAGTTTTAAAATATTTGATTTAGCATATTCTCTTATTTGCGATTTGTTTTGAATTAATGTTTGTATGTGTTCCTGTTCAAGTGTTTCTTTAATGTGAAGATCATCTTGATTTTTCATTTTTATTCCCGTTAATAATTCGAATGGTGTGTATTTTGTCGATAGAGAAATAGTACTGTTGATGATTCGTTGAACTGAGGAAACATGTTTATACCATTTAGTTGGATCTTCAATAGAAAGCTTCGTTAAGACGGGGATTAATGTCGCGTAAAATTTTTCTGCTTGACCATTTCCACGGGAAACACCTGTTGTAATGGTGATATGTTCGACATTTTCGTCTTGGCAATATTTTTGAAATTCTTTCGATGTGAATGCTGAAGCTTTATCAGAAATTATACGTCTTGGATTTCCAAATGTTGTTTGCTGGTGTTTTAATTTTTCAAGAGCGTCATTTGTTGAAGTCGATTTGACGGGGTAAATCCAAATAAATTTTGTGAATGCATCTACGACAGTAAAAATGTGTTTATAATTCTTATTAGTTGATGTAAGAGGACCCAAGAAATCAATATGAAACGTGTCAAGTGGCGCATCTCCTTTTGGAATGGGATGTAAAAAACCTTCTTGTTTGCCAGATTTTCGAGATGATAGTATGCATTGTACACAATTTGAAATTACGTTTTCTACTACTTTTCGTATGTTAGGAAAATAAAATTGTTGTTTAACGAGAGTTTCTGTTTTGTTTATGCCGAAATGACCTTTAGAATGTTCAAGTTGCACTATTTGATTTTGCATATCGAATGGTATTATCAACAGTTCTTGGTCATCGACCAATTTATAAAGAACGTTATTTTTTAATACGTAATCTGTTGTCGCTGACTGTTCAAGTAATTGTTTGATACTCGATGTGAATTCGTCTTTTGCTTGTGCTTCTCTGATTTTCTGTGTCATTGCGTTGTGCTGCAAAACCATGACAGGATAACGGCTGAGGGCATCTACATGACGCATTTGTGTACCTGGCCTGTGGAGTATTTCATAGTTAAATTCTTCTAAGAAAAGAGCATATCTTGCTATTTTAGGTGGCAAGTCTCGTTTTGACATTGTCTGTTGAAAAGCTTGGCAATCTGTATAGATTTGAAATTTAATTCCTATTAAGTAATGTCTGAATTTTTTCAGAGCTTCAACAATAGCTAATACCTCTAACTCGTAACTAGAATATTTTTCTTCTTGGGGAGATGTTTTTTTACTCATAAAATGTATTGGATGCATGTTATTATCTGAATCGCTTTGAAAAAGTATAGCTCCCAACCCTTTAGAACTAGCGTCACAATGTACTTGTAAAGGGAATCCCTGTTTATAAAGGTGTAATACAGGTTCTGATGATAGGGCTTGTTTTAAGGTAAGGAAAGCTTGTTTTTGATCCTGACCAAAATGAAATGGAACTTTATCTCTTAACAGGTCACTCAAGGGTCTAGCGATTAGTGCATAATCCTTGATGAATTTACGAAAATAGCCACTTAAACCTAAAAATGATTGAATGTGTTTTTGTGTTTTAGGTTCTGGAAAATTTATAACAGCGCTTGTTTTAGCTGTAGAGGGACGAATCGTACCCTTCTCCAAGATATGACCAAGAAAATTAATCTTCCGTTTTAGGAAATTACACTTTTTAAAATTTAACTGAAGTCCATAACTCGATGCTACTTCAAAAACTCTTTTAAGTTTAGAAATACCTTCTGCTTCAGTTAATGAGGGAATTAAAATATCATCCAGGAAAATAACAACAATTCCTTCATTTAACAGTTCTCTAAACACTATTTGTATAAATTTTTGGAAGACAGAGGGTCCGTTGCAGGTTCCGAACGGAACCGAATTAAAGACATACTGGTTATTATGTGTAACAAAACTGGTATATTTACGACTATCAGCATGCACTTTGATGTGAAAATATGCATTTTTCATATCTACGTTCGAGAAAAACATAGCTCCTTGTAATTTATTAAAAATATCTTCGATGAGCGGCAGTGGAAACCTTTCTTTAATTGTTTTTTTATTTAACTGGCGATAATCGACACAGATCCTGGTGCTGCCATCTGGTTTCTTAACAAGAACTAACGGTGCTGAATAATCGGATGTCTCTTCCGAAATAATACCATCTTGTAACCATTGATTTATTTGCTTCTCAACTTCGATTTTTTCAGAATCGGCCATTCGTCGTGGACGATGAGATATCGGTAGGTCGTCGGAAAGAATTATCTTCATTTGTAAATTAGTATCCTTAATTTTATTTGGCTTATAAGAATTAATAATATCTTCGACTTCCTTACGATAAGAAATATTTGTTATGTGCGAAAGATCAATTTCAGAATAAATCGCATCACCAATTGTAAATATATAAAAATCCGAATTTTTTTCCAACTCATCATTCATTTTTTCTTTATGAGCGCTTTTTATTTCGAAAGGATCATATTCCGATTCAGTAGTTTTTTTATTTTCTGTATTAGTCATAGACAAAACAGATTTCTTGTAGAAGCAATCCATTGGCGCCGGCATTTCGTCTTTTGCAGGAATTTCACAGGAACTCGAAGTGGGGTCACAGAGGTCAACTGCTTGAGATTGGAAAAGAGTATTTCCCTGCAAAGATGGAATGTTAGTTGCATACATGGGTGGGTGTCTATTTTTAGAATCGCTATAGTTTCCTTCTTCTGAAGATGTGGAATGTAGATTTTTTGCGTTTCTAATTTTATTTTCTGTTGTTACGTAATCAGATTTTTTTGGCATGTGTGGAAGTTTATCTTCGTAAAAAGTTTGATTTGGATTTTTCTTCTTTTTCTCTTCGATATTTTGAAACAACTTGGTTCCGGTTATTGGAAGGGGGTTTGTAGATTGTCCTTGACATGAATAAAGATTCTGATATATCTGAGGGGGGATTATTAAATCTTTACTTATATTTTCGCAGACGGCTGCTGTAACGATTATAGAATTTTGTGGGTGTTTTGGAAGAGATAATTTTATTTTAGCAAGTTTTGCTTCTTGTTCCATGAAAGCACCCTCTAAAATAATGTTACCGTCATACTTCGTATTTTCCGGTACGCATGAAGATTTGACACACACGATAACACTTCCTGAATCAATCAAAGCACTTACTTCAGTGTCATGAACAAGAATATTTTCGTATTGTAATTTATTTAAAAATCTTTCGGGAATAGTTTGTTTTTGCGTTTCGACTTTACAAACGGGATTTTCGTTTGAGTTGAATTGCCTTTGAAAATTATTATTTCCGCCTCTAGAATTGAATCTCTGATTGTGGTGACCTCTGAAATTGTTATTCGGTCTTCGAAAATTTTCGCTTTGTGTTTGATTATTGTTCCGATATCCATTTTTGTTTTTATTTTCGAATGGACGGGGATTTATTTCACTTAGTGGTTTGTGCTTGGAGGCAAAATAAATATCGCATTCTTTTGAAAGTTCTGCTGGTTTGAACCAGTTTTCTCCTTGGCGAATTGAAATATGTGATTGGGTGTCTCTATCTAAGGAACTAAATAATTTATCGGAAATCATTAACTCGCACACTGATTCGAAGTCGTTGACATTTCTTAATCTACAATAATATTCAAACGCTGTAGTTAATCTAGATGAAAATTGGACGTGTGATTCATTTGGTAATCGTTGAGCACGACGGAAATTTAAAAGACAGTCTGTTGCCGTTGGTTGAAATTCGCGCAAAATAATGTTCTTAACTTTTTCATAATCTTGTAGTTCGTTTTCTGGTATGTACAGTAAAATGCGATTTGCACGCTCTCCTAAAATATTAATAAGAATTTCCGATTTAAATTCCTGAGGTACATTTTTTGTTGTATAGGCACGTTCCAATGATTGAAAAAAAAGATTAAAATTGTCTGGTTTAGTCGAAACCGGCATACTAAGAGTTTTAATGCTTCTTATCAGATTTTCAATGTTCGGGGGTGATGTTTCGAATGTTGTGTTCGTGTTTCTAAGTTCGGTTTGGTTTGTTTCTGAAGTATTTCTGATCGCTGCGAGTTCAAGTTGCTTTTCGATTTGTGCTAATTTAGTTTTTTCGATTTCCAATTTGTTTTCTTCGATTGTTTTTGATTGCAGGAGCTTAATTTTTTCGAGTTCTATTTTGTTTTCTTCGATTAATTTTGCCTTTCTTTCCTCGACAGTTGAATAAATGAGATCCTTAATGAAATCAGGTTCGCTTTTGAACAAATCATTTTTCTCAATTAGTTCTTTTAACTTAATTATTGTGGCACCTTCCGGTACTATCGCGCCTAGTTCCTGGGCGACCTGTATGAGATCCTCTTTTTTCGAATGCTTATACATTTTAAATAATAAATTTTAGATCCTACCTCCACTGTTGAGGGTTTACCGTCGATGACTGTAGATGTGAAGTTGCATTTGCTGGGGCCCACAGTACCTCGCTTTTAGGCTATCCATTTGCTGAAACTTGATCACTAGAAGTAGTAGCACCACACTTTTCGATGCACACGATGCTTTACACTTTTTAGAGCACAATCGATGCACAAATGTGATGAAACACTTGTGATGTTGGTTTTGCTGCGTTGCTTGTTGGGAAGTGGACGTTGTGTTGGTCACCGTTGAATCTCCCAGTGTGTGACAGAAAAGGCTGGAACGGGTTTTCAGTCAAAGAGGATGAAGAGGGAACAAACTCCGGTATTTCAGAAGAGTTGAAGATCGAAGGAGACGAGAAAACTCCGGATGGCTTTCCTGTGAGGTGAAACGCTTCGCTCTTCGGCTTTCTTTCGGGGCGCTGCAGGATGATTTTCTGGAGCGGTGTGGTTCCGCGGGTTTTGGAAAGGCAACGTTGTGGAAGGTCGTTTTTTCGTTTTCTGCTCTTTTTGGCGGCGTTGTTGCTTGTAGATTCACGAGGCGTTGCGTTGGCCTTTCGATGATTTTGTTGCTCCTTTGTTGAAGATTGCTGCACTTTGGAAGGGTTGCTCCTATATCGATGATTCTTACGCTTTTTGGAGGGGTTGCTCCGATAGTGTTGACTGCTACGCTTTTGTGGAGGGGTTGCTTCGATAGTGTTGACTGCTACGCTTTTGTGGAGGGGTTGCTCCGATAGTGTTGACTGCTACGCTTTTTTGGAGGGGTTGCTCCGATGACTGCTACGCTGTTGGAGGGGTTGCTCCGACATCAAATACTGCTACGCTTTTTTGGAGGAATTACTTCTCTTTGAAGGATTGCTGCTTTTCTTCCAGCATTTTTGTTTTAGTAGCCGTTACTTCTCGTTGCGAAACGAACAGAGTTCAGGACCGGTTGAGCCCCCATGTTTTGGCTAGGGGTGTCTAGGGGGATGAATTGGTAAATAAGTAGGAGGCAGTTGGCTTTTCATATCGTTCTTTTAATGAACGCAAAAGGAGTACAAGGGCTGTTAAGCCTTGATTAAAGATTCGCTTGCATCCGAAGAGGCCCTCGCAGCATCTAGCGTCCGAATCCCAATCCGAATGTAATGCTCCGCATCTGCGCTGCTCTTATAAAGCACGGTGGCGCCACTGTCGCTACGGGTGGCGCTGCTGCTTACTGATTTAGTATTATACGACATATATATACACCGGTTTGCAAAATTGATTGATGTGAGTAAATAGGATAGCTGCTGCATATGGTTTACCGATGAGGTCCCATTTTTATTTGGACGGACTCGTCAATAAACAAAACTGGTGAATATAGGGTACTGAAAATCCTTCCGTGTGTTGCAAAACGCTGTAATTTGTTCGATTTGGGTTGCACCATCCAATGATGGGATTATAGGGCCCATTTTCAAGAGGAACTCACCCTTATGTGACCGATTTTACAACTATGTGTAGTCACATTTCAACTCTGTAACTAGTTTTGCAAACAGTTGTATTTAAAATTCCGTACATGTCTATCCAACATGCCACTTAGCTCGTCTTTCTGTCTCTCACTGTTTCGCAGTTATGTCATTTTAAAGCTAAGTAGAGCTTTCTAAAAGACCTTATGCATGGCTTTATAAGACGGAGATATTTGTTTTAAAAGAGCAGTAATAATATCATTACAGCTGGGACACATATATTGTACGCGTGGTGTTAATTATATCGTTGTTTAACACAATCTTTCTCAGTTATGTCGTTTTAAAGCTAAAGAGTCCTTTCTAAAAGATGACTTTGTACTATGACTATGTAAGATGACTATGACTAGTACATGACTTTATAAGACGGAGATATTTGTTTTGTAAGAGCAGTAATATCATCATTACTGATTGGACACGTATATTGTACAAGTGGTGTTAATTATACCTTTGTTTAAATCAATCTCTCTCAGTTATGTCATTTTAAAGCTAAAGAGTCCTTTCTAAAAGACCCTGTACATGACTTTATAAGACGGAGATATTTGTTTTGTAAGAGCAGTAATATCATCATTACAGATTGGACACGTATATTGTACACGTGGTGTTAATTATACCTTTGTTTAAATCAATCTCTCTCAGTTATGTCATTTTAAAGCTAAAGAGTCCTTTCTAAAAGACCCTGTACATGACTTTATAAGACGGAGATATTTGTTTTGTAAGAGCAGTAATATCATCATTACTGATTGGACACGTATATTGTACAAGTGGTGTTAATTATACCTTTGTTTAAATCAATCTCTCTCAGTTATGTCATTTTAAAGCTAAAGAGTCCTTTCTAAAAGACCCTGTACATGACTTTATAAGACGGAGATATTTGTTTTGTAAGAGCAGTAATATCATCATTACAGATTGGACACGTATATTGTACACGTGGTGTTAATTATACCTTTGTTTAAATCAATCTCTCTCAGTTATGTCATTTTAAAGCTAAAGAGTCCTTTCTAAAAGACCCTGTACATGACTTTATAAGACGGAGATATTTGTTTTGTAAGAGCAGTAATATCATCATTACAGATTGGACACGTATATTGTACACGTGGTGTTAATTATACCTTTGTTTAAATCAATCTCTCTCAGTTATGTCATTTTAAAGCTAAAGAGTCCTTTCTAAAAGACCCTGTACATTACTTTATAAGACGGAGATATTTGTTTTGTAAGAGCAGTAATATCATCATTACAGATTGGACACGTATATTGTACACGTGGTATTTATTATACCTCTGTTTAACTTAATCCAAATTCCATTTACCTATTTTTACTATTATTACCTTTTTATCTAAATAATTGACCTATTATTACCTATTTAATCTAAATTCCACTTACCTATTTTTTTGGTCATTAATTCCAAATTTTGCAGATAAAGAAATTCAAGAAAATGTTCGAAACATAATGTCTTGTGAAAGATTACATATGTACTGCAATTTGAAGAAAGCAAATAATTTTTCTTTTTTTAAATGTACGAAATATTTTAAAAGTGTTCAAAAATCCGCCGACTTGCATCAATGTTTAAGTTCGTCCATTTACATTTGCTAAGCTTTTTTAAAATAAGAAAGGAGTCTATAATACTGCAGTAACAGAATTTTTCTTTATCAGGGAAGTATAAGAAATTAAGACTAGTTTTAAGAAAATGTAATTTGGTTGATTTTGATTCAAAGAGATTACGTTAAACGTGTTTAACATTCAATACATTTTCTTTGATACTCAATGGCCTAAGTAGAATAGGTGGTAATATTCTATAAATGTATCCGATTTTTTCATATGAGTCGTCCATTTTCAAAAGTGTCTAGTTGCCTCGGGGAAAACTTTTCAGGAAACGAAAAAAACCTGTATTGCTGTTATGTTTAAAAAATCCGTAAATAAATTAGAAACACAAATTACAAGATCATGGGTCGGTATTATTTTATATAAAGCAGTAATAAGCTGTATTAATATTTCAACTAGGCAGTTTTGAAAATGGAATAAAATGCAACTAGGCCCGGTTTGAATTTGTACTCGATTTTCAGTTCTTTTTTTTAATAGTATTTAGAAGTTTTTGCCGTTGTGAAACTATTTTAAAATGTGTATTTCAGTTGTGCCAACAATATGCAATTAAAATCTTGACTTTTCAAATTTTGTCAATTAGGCACTTTTAGAAATGGACGACTCGTATACTGAACTCATATACGATTCAAATCGCGTTACTAAATCAACTGCAGTATTTTAAATTCATTTGTAAAACACATTGTTTTTATTTTAGGTATACAGAGACATACGTTCAATCCAAACAGATATCTTATCAAGCACGGTATACAACTTGGTGCTTTAGTTTGCCACCTCGTTGTACACGATACAGGTAAGAAATATACCGAACTATGATTAATTTATAGATGTTATTCTTTTTATTCATTTAAATTTTGTGTTTAAATCAAAATAATATATGAGATAATGACAATTACAATAATTAATTTTGTCATATATAATTACCTACTTCAACCATTTCAAATTACTCAATGTAATCCTAATATCCCAGGTAGAACAGTGGTATTGGCCAATGTCGAAAACAGGGGTTTTGGGAAGATTGGCCAATCCATGCTGAAACTCGAGCATCGTTCCAAAATACACAATTTAAAAAAAACAAAAAAAAACTTGTCGAAACCTTCACAAAAAATATTTGTTATCCCTCCGTTCTTTTTTATAAAAATATATTTCAATTTTAAACTCTGCATCAATATTTCGAAACTTTCGGTATATTTTACCAGCACTGAAGGACATTGGCCATAATCCGTAGCAACGGCTAGTCTACAACGGTCCACATCGGCGTTAGTCAGTGTTGAGCGATATTTCCCAGCGTATTTGTGCTGCAAGGGTTATAACCATGATTTATATAAAATAAACAAAGCTCTCCGACATAATTTTGAAGTAGCCTGATACTTTGAATACGTTAAAAAGTAATTACGTAAAAAAGTAATATTTTGTATTCATATAATCTTATACATCTTAACTTTTTAATTACGGAATTTAGTAAAATTTGTGCCAACTTTTTTGAATACTTAGTTTTTCCAAGGAGAAATATGCTTGTGCTGCCATCTAACATTCGAAGAATGAGCTTCATAGATGTGAACTTTTAAGTCCCAATGGGTTTCAAAGCGTTTAAATTTATACAGTACTATGACGGGGCTTATAAATGACTTCTGTAAATAAAGGGTTAAGGAGCTGTTGTGCTATCCATGATACCCCCCCCCCCACCTTTTAATGTAATATATACATAATAAAACTTATTTTATTACTTTAATTGTATAATCGGAATGAAAATTTAATTATGTGGTTATGGTTATAAGTATATTTGCTAATATTTTTATAATCATTTGGAATTCATCTATTTGGATATTTGCATAGATTTTTTTTATACAATACATGCAATGAGAAACTTGCACAAGTGAGGAAAATGAATATTTTTTGTATTTTCTAGTGTTATCCAACGAATATATTTGAGCAGTGCAATTATTTTTTTATCTTCATGCTTTCAATTAATAAAAAATCGAGTTTTAAATTAGCTGAAATCAAAGCAAAATTCACGTGACCAAAAACGTATTAAAACCGTGACATAGTTACGTATAGATACCGTCGAAAATCCGAGGAGGAACCTCACTCCCTTCTTGTCTAAAACAGGTTTTAGACTGGTTCACCATCTGCGCATTGACGTCACACGCAAAAGTAGCTTTTTCCCGCCAAATCGCAAAGTGAAAAACTAAATTTTTTTTTTTAACTGTCCATCCGAGCTCAAATTTTTGAAAGAATGGTATTGTTTTTCATGATTTTTCTTTACTTTTATCTAAAAATAAAACCAAAAAATGTGAAAATTCTTCATTGTTAATTTGGGCCCTCTCACATTTATTACTCACGAGACACCATTAAGGGAAAGGGATTCTTAATTCCAAACAAAAATATGCTTATTTGTCACAGGAGTGTATTTCTAATAGAGAAACAAAGATAAAACCATGTTAATTGAAAATCACCATTTTAGAAACATCTGAAAAATTGGTTAATTGGTTTTGGACAAAGAGCACATCTGGTCGATGTGTATTTTCTCACACACCCAGTAGGCAAAGCAAAGCTGGTCAATATTGCTCGACACTGGCCAATCCCGATTTGGAAATTTGTAAACCGGCCGTCATTACAGATATTGGTATATCCCACCCAATGCTGAATTGATGCATAGTTTTACAGTTGAAATATTTTATTTTTATGAAAAGATGGACCAAAAAAAATATGTTTTGTGATGTTTTGACATGTTCATTTAAAAATCGTATATTTTGGGACGATGTTCGAGTTTTGACCAGAATGCCAGAACTCTGTTTTCGACATAGGCCATTACTGCTGTGCAACCTGGACATTCTCTTCAAAATGTTCGAATTGAATAATAATTTTTGCAAGAACACTGTAGAGAACACTTTTAAAGAGAAATGAGAATATTATATACATAAATAGTTAAAGTTATCCATGTGGGTTAAAGATTTCATTTAAGGTAAATTTGTGCCATTTTTAGGAAAATTAGACCAGTACCTTTATAAAAATAGGAAGGGTTATGAAACATGAATTTATTTGAAAGATGTTTATGCTTAAAGATGTAAATTCGGCGGAAAGTATCATTATCATTCTATCGTGTGTAAATCATATACTTTCACTTCCAAAAGTTAAGCGCCGACCAAACGGTATAGTGGTTAGCGTGCTAGCTTCTAGACCGCGAGGTTACGGGTTCGAGTCCCGTGTTGGCATGAGTGTTTGTAAATGTATGTTGGCTTGTCTAATGACGAATGTTTCGGCGCATTATAGCCCTCGTGTTGCTGACGGCGCCAGATAATCTGAATACAACCAACCAAAAGTTAAGCACGGAGAGGAAAATGTTAATTTTCGTAAGCCAATCTGGATGAAAGAAGCTGAAATTCGCTACAAAGGTAAAAGAAAGTAGGCAAATATGGTAGGTAACAGCCAATCACGGTTTCGCGTCGAGAAATATGCAAAACAGACAGTCGTGTAAAGAAGCGGCCATTGTGAAGGGTTACAGGAGTTGCATGTAAGTGCTGATGAAAGATATTTAGAGCATTCGTACGATTTGTTTTCAAGCTAGACGTGTTTCTATGGGTTCCAGAAGACGAATGGAAGATTCTGAGGGCTGACGGGCTCATTGAAGCAAGACAATCTATCACAGATGTTGCTTTTTTCTTCGGCGTTCATCATTCCGTCATTTCACGATTATGGTTGGTTGTATTCAGATTATCTGGCGCCGTCAGCAACACGAGGGCTATAATGCGCCGTAACATTTCGTCATTTTACAAACCAACATACATTTACAAACACCCATGCCTAACACGGGACTCAGAACCCGCAACCTCGCGTTCTAGAAGCTAGCACGCTAACCACTATACCGTTTGGTCGGCCTCAGAGATTTAGAAACTGCCCTACAGGTGGCATTGCGATTACTGGATTCTTGCGGAGGTTGATCACACGCTGTACATTTTGTATGAAGGTGAGGGTTGCTCACATACCCTATTGATGTCGATTTTTGCATTTAAACATAATTTTGTCAATGACGCAAATACAATGTCATCTTATAATTTATGAAAATTACATTTTTTTTTATCTCTGTTTGTAATTCTTTGTTTTGTTTCATGAATAAACATATAACTACTTACATTTAGTGTCAATCAAAGCAGTACTTGTCAATTTTTTCGCATTTTACCGCTCCGTGCTTAACTTTTGGAAGTGAGTATAGATATTGCATTGTCTTAGTTGCTTTTGAGGTTAATAGTGCCAGTCATATTTTAAGATAAATACTCTAAATAGTTATTTTTTTAGTTTATTTTCCAATAAACAAAATAAACCTTCTTTTCATTCAGCGCTACAGCCCAGGGTGAACCTTGGCTTTCTCTACAATTGATTCCCAATTCCTTATCTCACTGGATTTCTTTGTCCAATTTTTTACCTTTAAAATTTGTAGATCTTCTTTGACTTGATTTTCAATTTCATGATTATATCTCATTCTCCATCTGTCATTTTCTCTTATCGGTGCAAATATATTTCTTAGATATCTGTTAAATAAATAAATGAATAAGGATTGCAATTAAAACAATAAAATATTTTTACTAACCTCCAGCCTCAGCTATCCTAACTAAGTTCTATAAAAATATTTCCAATCCGTTTCTTTCTTCTTCTTTGTTTTGGGTTAGTCAGATATGTGGCACCTCTGCTTTAGGGTAGCATTTTGTACAGTACCCCCCCCCCCCAAAAAAAAAAAACAGAACGATGGCTATATCTTTTGTTTTAATTGTTGAAATAACAAACAAAAGGTACCGTTGTAAATCGTGAAAGGTTTTTAATAATTGTATGTAGTTTTTTTTATTATGAGGGGTCATCTACATATTAAAACAGAACCAAACTTTAAAAAGTTCAATAGCAACCTCATAATATTATTCCATATTTGGATTCAGCATTAAAAAAGAATGCGAAATACAAAAATTCGTAATTTTCTAATGAATGGTTTGTAATTTAAATGATAAAAAGAAAATGATAAACTAATGTTAAATAAAAAAGTTGGATTTTTGGCCATAAATACTTAAATAATTAATATATTTCAGTATTTTTTTTTTCAAAAGGTAGTTTGTAAATGGCCAAACATAAATAGCAATCAGCTTTTGAATCAATTTATTTTTTAATAATTAATTATTAATTAATAAAGCAATTAATTTTTTTTTTTGAATAGAAACATATATTTTTTTTTTGCTTTTATTAGATTTACCATGTTCTAAAACCCCCCCATAATTTTTTTCTTTCCATTTTGACTATTAGTTCTCGATTTTTTAGAAAAAATGTAAAAAACGCTCACTTTAAGGGACCGTATAGTAGACGACTTTTGAAAACTATCAAAGATTAATTCAAGGTAAACTAGAGGTGTGGAAAATCGCATAACGTTCAATTATCGTATAACCAATAGTTTAAAAAACTAAGAAACACGCTTTAATAGGAAAGTGAACTAAAAAGTAGATAATTTTAAATAAGTTTGAAATAAGAATAGAGTGATTAACAAGAAATATTTATTTTATCGTAAGAAAGCGTGGGGTGCTTGATGTCAATTTTTGTAAATATTTAATGACAGATATTAGTAAAAGTAGAGCCATTATGAAAATATCTTAAAAAGCACCCCACGCTTTTTTACGATAAAATAAATATTTCTTGTTAATCACTCTATTCTTATTTCAAACTTATTTAAAATTATCTTCTACTTTTTAGTTCACTTTTCTATTAAAGCGTGTTTCTTAGTTTTTTAATCTATTGATTATTTTCTACTTTTTAGTTTGATTTTCTATTAAAGCGTGTTTTTTAGTTTTTTAAATTATTAATTATTTTTTCTGTAAACTATCAATTTTTTTTATTTAATCTGCTTTCTTAAATTTCATTTATTTAAAACAACATTTTTTAAGCAATTTCAATAAGTTATTCTTTAAAAATTTTACTGAATCATGTGACTTTTTCATTTTATAAATAATTTCAACGATATAGTTACATTTGTGTTTATAGTGAAATATTTCTGTAAAATATTCATGCTTTGCTAAATACTGTTTACTAATGCCTACATTTAATATTTATTAATTTTCTAATTATCAGTAGTCTTCGTTATATTTCTGCAATTACAGTTTTCGATATTTTATTTATTTCGTGTGAAGAATGCACATCTTTAATGTTGTAAATAAATTTTGTTACTTTTACGTTTACTTGCTATTTTTGTATTAATCTTAAACAAAACACTATAAATCCAAGTAGTTTCTATGCAATTTTAGACTAATACTTGTATTTTTTAACGTCGTGAAACGCGCCACATTGACCGTTCGTTTTCTCCCCGCTGTGAAGAAGAACCTTAAAAATACCTTTCGTTTTATGGAAATTCTTCCTGAAGATCGGTCAAAAAATCGTCGAAATATTTTCGCTCATAAGTGACGTGTTTTTCAACATAATGCATTGAAATTTGGTATATGTAGTAAATGATGTATTCTGAATCGAATGGAATGATAAAAAATAAGGGTTCGTATTGAAATTTTCGAAGATAGCGTTACTTTTACTTAGTAAACGGTCCCTCAAGAAAAAAAAATTGCATCAGATATATAGAAAATCGTAAGCAAAACATTTTGGTGCAAACCGTAAGATTCCACGATAATTAGAACCGAAGATATAGCCATCGTTCTGTTTTTATTTTGGGTACTGTACCATACTCCAACCCAATATTTCTTAGCTCCATTTATTCGGGTCGCCTACTTTGGCAATAAAGTCTGACAAACGCTTGATGGAACTAAGGTGTAACTCTTTAGTGTCAGTGACTCCTAAAGTTGTAAGTCGAGTGAGGGCAAGAGCATCACATTCCTTTATAACATGATGTGCCGTTTCCTCGTTTTTGTGACATTTCCTGCATATGGGGTCTTGTTGAAAATGTCCCATTGTATGAAGATGTTTTCTGAAATGGTAATGCCCTGTGATGAAGCCCACAGTTGCTTGCATCTTCAGTCTTGGATATCTAAGAATTTCAGAGGCAATCTTCGCAGATGATCTGATGATCATACTTTTAGCGTGTTTTTGTCCAGAAGAACTTCGCCACGTTTTATTCATCTCCTGTTTTTCCCATTTATGAAGAACACCTTTTGCAGTCTTCAGATTGATCCCATAGAAGGGCTCCGCATCAATTGGATTATAAGACGATTCCTGTTTTGCAAGTTCATCAGCCTTTTCGTTACCTTCTATACCCTTGTGTCCTGGCACCTATATAAGAGTTACCTCATTTTAGATTGCAAGCTCTTTTAGAAGGGTTCTACATTTCAAGACAGCCTTCCAATCCGTTTAGTTATCCGGCTACCTAGTTGGCGGCTCAGTTTTAAAGCAGTAAAAAAAAATCTTAAATGTAAATTAATTCTTAATTTAAAAATACTTATTTATATTAGAAACGATTATTTACAGCCATATTTACAAAGTAGGAAAATAGTATTTCGGAGCTCTTGTAAAGAGCTTAGCAAGTCGCGAGTTCTCTCTCTGGTAATCCTCGAATCCGTCTTCTTAAGTAGTCTGGTCAGCTCCGAATATTTGCACGAACGCCATTTGTATATCAGCGGGCTTCATGGTCTCCAGTGGCACCAACGGCATGCTAGGACGATGTTACTTGATTGGAAGCTTGAACTTACATCCGCTGACGCGCGTCAATTTGCTTGGCCTTGCACGCAGTGAACCACATTAACCTGCGTCATGCTGCGGTTTAACTGGTGATCATTTTACAACACAGACTTTAACAGTTCGTTGTTATGAAACGTGTCGTTTTAATATTTCGAAGGCAGGGGAGATGAACTCGACGAAGCTGTTAGCTATGTAGTGATTTGAGATGTTTTTATGCGGTGTTTTAGTTTCTGCCAAACTTCTTCCAATTGCTACCTAGCAGTGTTTAGACAGGAAATGACTTTTGTAGAGGTAAGTGATGTGGCCTCTGCAGTTATTCCAATCATAACCTTAAAATGGCCGCTGCTCATGTTATATGAATCAGTTATGTTATTTAGTGGTCAAGAAAGAATATAAAGACTATTGGAATGTAATGATAAAGCTAGCTTGTTTATAGTTATGTATCCTTGGATGCCTTGACACCAGAATAAACTATTTTAACTTTACACGTTAACTGCTACGCGAGTTTACAGTAAAATCTCCTTAAGGCCATGAGTACCGTTGTACGAAGCGTGTTCTGCTAACACTACCATCGATATTTTAATAATGCGAATCAGCTGGTGGGCGCAAGAATGATCTCTCGCTACGTTTATTTCCATGGTATCATGTCTTTTTTTGTCCGTTACTTCGCATCTGTTTCTCATCTCGCCACTTTACACGATCAGTTTGAATCTTTGCAGAGTAAAGAGGGGTATGACTTAAAATCTTTACCCTAATTCGTTGAAATGTCGAAAAGAAAATGAAAAACTTATTTCTTTGTAAGTCAAATAGCAGTGAACAAGAAAGCTTTTACGAGGCTTACAATAATTTTCCTAATAATTCATTTTCGTATTACTTTTATAGCAATAAAATAGTTTTGTTACTTTCTGTGAAATATATTTTCAAATACATACGGATATCCTTCGCAAGTAGTCAAATAAGCGTCACCTCAATATGGGTAACGCTGCCGGATCAGAAACTTTGCTGTCACCCATATTCGGGTGACACGGCGGTCATCCAACAGAAAAATCCAGCAGTAAAATACACAAAAATCAAATGACAAGTTAAAAAAATAGAAGTATTTTTTTAATACTTTTTAAAGGCAAGTCTTGATATTTTGGATTGAAATGTTTGATGTTTAATAAAAAATTATAATTCAAAATATTCATTAAATTTTACACACCTCGCATCGACCTTAAGAGACCAAATTTCGTTAAAGGTTCAGAGGATGGATATTTTTATTCCTGTATTAAATGCGTGTTTTTCCAAAAAAATTCCCGCCAAAACAAACAATTATAAAATATCTTATTTGTCAATTGAAAAATACTAAGAGCATAATAAAAGTATCAATTAAAATGTTTTACTATTTGCAGACATGAGATAGAAAAGTAGGTGTTTCAGTAGAATGACCAATATACAATATTAAGTGAAATGTAACTCTTTCAGAACTAGATACTACACATCATATACGACGGCGACCCGAACTAAATACAAATCTGTGTCAATTTGCTGCAGTGGATATACACAGGATGGCACCACTTGTAAACGTATACAATTTTCTTTTATATTCAAATTTCAAATTATATTGTTACATAAAATATTACGTTTTATTGAATACTAGCTGAAATGCTTGGCGTTGGCAGAACTCAAACAGCTGTGGACCTGCGTTGCCGAGCAAACCCCGGTTAAAATTAGTTCAGTTGATTTCAAATTATACTTCATGAGTATAATTTGAGAATTATACTTTAACCTTCTCACCTCGATTTAACCACATTAGCAACAAAACATCTGAATGAAATTGCGTTCCCGATAATCTGAATTGGTCAAGATCAGTATTATCAGATGTCGGATTTAAAATTCTTAGGTTATATAAAATATTGCGTTTTACTGAATACTAGGCATTGACCGGACTCAAACAGCTGTGACCCCAGGTTTCCGGGTATAACCCGGTTCAGATTAGTTCGATTGATTACAAAATATGAGTAACCTTCTCTTAACCCTCTCTCTTCGATTTCATCACATTAGCAACAAAACATTGAATGAAATCGTGTTCCCTGTAATCTGGATTGGTCAAGATCAGTGTTACCAGATGTCGGATTTAAAATTCTTAGGTAGGCATTTTTTCACAATGCTTTTTTGACGTAACATATTTAATAATATTTTTACCTATTGAATTATCAATACCCCAGTAGCACAAATCAGCTGGCCAGTATCGGCTCTACACTGGCCTATCTCGATGTGGATTGTTGTAGACTGGCTGTTGCCTGGATCTCGGCCAATCTTGCACAGTGCTGGGTAAAATATCCTGGATGTTTTGAAATGTTGATGCTAAGTTTTAAAATTGAAATATAGTGTTAGAAGAAAGGACAGAGGGGTAAAAAATAGGTTTTACGGCGGTGGTTTTGATCTGTTTATTTTTACAGAATCACGTATTTTAGAATTCGACATGGACTGGCCAATCTTCCTAGAACCTCTGTTTCGACATTGACCAATACCATTGTGCTACCTGGGTAGTACTTCAAAAATTAAAACTTTCTACATTTCAAAAAGTACTAAGAAAGGCATTAAGTCAAAATAATGGTGTGGAAAAAACAACAGCGTGGCACTGAAAATACAGGGTTACTACAAGAGAATCATTCCCGTCTGGACGTGTCTACCGCCTGGACGTATTTCGTGTGACCAGGGGGGGGGGGGGGGGACACATAGAACATTTTTAGAGTTAGCATAAAACTTGACTAGTTTGTGGTTATTTTCATATATCAATCATATTTGTAATTATAATACTTTTGAATAAATCGGGTTTTGAAAATGAATGATTCTTTTGTAGTAACCCTGTACTATGTCTGGCAACACTGGTCTGTGGTCAAGATACCTATAGAAAAACCCATGTTCAAATTGGCTCATTAGGTATCAAGTTATGATCTAACTCCCTTGACCCCATCTCCTCGATTTCACCACATTAACAACAAAACCTCAGAATAAAATTGTGTTTCCGGTAATCTAAATTTTGTCAAGAAATCAAAAGAAAAAAATTCCAACTGGTGCAGTAAATCTCCAGTTATAATCATACCCCTATACTAAGGGGAAAAAAGGGCGATTTTTCATAATCTCGTAGCGAGTAATTATCTACTTGTTTTGTAGATTAAGTATGCTAAGTTTCATCAATATCGAAATAAAACTTTAGATTTTAAATAAAGATATTGATGGTAAGTGTCGGAAAAACTAGAGATTTAAGTATTTAAGATCTTGTGAAAAAAATGAGAGGAGTTCTGCACATTACTTAGAGATTTAAAAAGAAATGGTAACCTCAAATATACCGGTCCCCCCCCCCCCATTTTCCACCCTGTGTCCATCAATTGAAAGTGTGTATGTAGAGAGGGAGGATGAAGGGGGGGGGGGAGAGTTTGGCAGACACTCAATCCTTTTGTTAACTAAATATAATTTTATGGCATTTGTTTTTAATGAGTATTTTTCTTTCAACTGAAATGCAATTATTTCAGCTTATTGTAGTAAGAATTGCTCCTCACAAGGAACTTGCACTTCCCCAGGAGTTTGTGCATGCAATGCTGGATGGAGAGGAAGCAAATGTGATTTAGGTAAATAAAAAATTATTATATTTTGTTAGAATCTATAAAAGCACTTTACCCACAAAAGAAAACATTTACCTACTTGTTTCAGTTTCAGCATAATTTTTTTCTAAAACGAGAAGTATCCTACTATGAAAAGAGAAAACTGTCTTACTTAATAATATGTAGTTAAGCAACATTTAATTTGAATCGTCCATGCGCTTTAAACTTTTATTTATGCATTTTTCTAAGTATATATAGCTTTCATGTGACTTATTTTATTTAAAAAGAATTTGTGAGACTTTAAGATTGATTTAAATACAAATTATTTAGAAAGCTTAAATTTTTAATTAAAAAATATTTTGAGCAATTATTTCAAACAAATGTAACTCTATTTCTTACATATATCGTAAACATAATCTGAATTGAGATTTGCGCATTGAACATCCTGTACATTTAATAATGCTTAGAACGGGGGTTCCTAAACATTTAAACCTTGCGACCCACTTTTTAAAAACCGAATCTATAACAACCTACTTCAGCGTGGATTTTTTTTTACAAACGAACAGCATTAAATCTTTTATTCTTTATAAAATGCCAAGCGTTTGGTTTGTAATAAAAATTATCATAATTTTTTTTTATAAAATGGAAGAATTCTTACAATTATTACCAAACTTTTAAATTAATTGTAATATAAACATTAAATAAATATATGAAATAAACTTTATTGTTGATTTTTTAAACTTATATGTTTAATGAGCACTTTATTTCAGTTTGCAATCTTGGAAACTACGGAAAAGGATGTGGAAATACGTGCACTTGCAAAAATGGTGCAGCTTGTGATAGGTTCGACGGAAAGTGTACCTGTATGCCAGGTAAGAATAAATTTTTGTCAAAAACTTACCCTATTTGGCAAATAGACAGGATAAAATTTTTCGAGTTAAATTTATTCAAATATATGTAATATTACCTCCCTCTATGAGTGTGGAACTGTGCGCGCCCTGCGCATTTCAGACTGCTTAGACTGAGAGGAATTCCTTTTTTGGAAATTTATCAAAGTTAGATACTGTATTCTATTGATGAGAGGAATGTGATGCCGAGAAGTTTACATTATCTTCACCAAGCAATTTGAAAGACATTTGCATTGCAATTTATGATTTTTAGGGTGGATGGGATCAACTTGTGGTGAGCCTTGTAGAGAGGGTCGGTTTGGCAAGGATTGTAAGAATACATGTGATTGCAGAAATGGCGCTAAATGCAATCCAGTGGATGGCTCTTGCTCCTGTGCTCCTGGATATAGAGGAAAACGGTATGTCTTTTGGATTGTGGCTATTTAATAAATGTTTACCTATTAAAGTTTAAATAAGGTTAGGTAAACAATTTTGTCTGAATTTGGATTTTTTTTATTTCATGTTTTATCACATGTACCGAATGTATAAACATATGATCTGATTCTAAATTGTTAAGCCCTTGTATACAGACCCACTCCTGTGTATGTTCTGCCGACCAAACGGTATAGTGGTTAGCGTGCTGGCTTCTAGACCGCGAGGTTGCGGGTTCGAGTCCCGTGTAGGCATGGGTGTTTGTAAATGTATATTGGTTTGTTAAATGACGAAATGTTTCGGCGCATTATAGCCCTCGTGTTGCTGACAGCGCCAGATAATCTGAATACAACCAACCTGTGTGTGTTCTCCACAGTAAAGACGCCTGGGCTAGCCACTACTGTTGCTCAATACAACAAGCTCCATATAACTGCATGTATAGCCTAGAGTCTGAGCTCCATAAGCGACCGTCGCAACCTCTAGCCACAGCAGTGGCCCAGTATAATAAGCTCCATAGAATTGCATGTTTCGCTTCGAATGGCTTGTCTGAGCTACTGAAGCGGTGGCGCGCGTTCGCCACTCGAATGGCTCTGTATATTAAGTCCTTTATATTTATGGAACGACGAAGATTTCGTGAATGAAAGTTATGTCGCTGAACGAGGCGTTCCTTAGAGTTTTAGGGAATCACCACTAGATGGTTCTATACATGTGGAAATCGCAATGAACGAAGTCTGAGACGAGTCTCTTCCTTTTGGATATTGGATGTACCCTGTATTTGTTTTTCTTCGTTTGGAAGGTTTAATGTATTTACGTTCTCTTAAATAAGGACATGGAAATGTTCTTTCAAATATCTTTTCTTTGAAATTTATGATACAAAGTGTATAAAAAATTAATGTCATCTTCTCAATAAACTGCGTTCATGGTGATTTCTCCGTCTTTCACAAACGGAGAGCCATTTGGTGGTACTAATTTCCTAAATCTTTAAGCCATGCCTCGTTCAGCAGTATAGCTTTCATTCACGAAATCTTCGTCGTTTAATTAATATAATGACTTTGGATCGAGTCACCTGTGTTTATTCCAAGAAGACTAAAAAAAAAAAAAAAAAATGCAAATAATTTTAATACAGTGCGTCCCAAAAGTTTATAGACAACGGTTTTTACTATTTAACAAGTTGAAAAAGATGAGTAACGATTTCAAAATCATTTTTAATTATAAATAACATCAAATAAATAATAACAATATACAAAAATAAAATCACACAATCACAACATTGTGGCCGACCAAACGGTATAGCGGTTAGCGTGCTAGTTTCTAGACCACGTGGTTGCGGGTTCGAGTCCCGTTGTAAGGCATGAGTGTTTGTAAATGTATGTTGGCTTGTCAAATGACGAATGTTTCGGCGCATTATAGCCCTCGTGTTGCTGACGGCGCCAGATTATCTGAAAACAACCAATCACAACATTGTGATAAAAAGTAAAAAGTAAATTTTGCTGTCCCAAAAGTTTATAGACAACTAATTTTTTTCCCTTTAGTGTTAAAATTTTTTAGCCTTTTCCGTGGATCACTTAAAAAAATCGGTCCGGCATATTCAAAACAAGAGTTTGAAGAAATTCTGATTTTAAAGAAAACCAACTTCGTTCAACTAGCAGCTTCAGATATTGAACAGTTGCAAATTGACGTCCATTAGCATATATGTCTCTAGCTAATATTCCCCAGAGGTTTTCCATTGGGTTCAGGTCATTACCTAAGGCTGGCCAGTTCATAACAGTTGTTTTTGTCTAAATCATTGTATTGTAGAGTTTGACACGTGAATGGAACAATTTTCAAGCTGATATATCCAGTTGTCCCCACCTAAAAACTTTCCAAATGGAAGTAACTGTACTTCAAACGTTTTTTGGTAATCTTCGGAATATTGACGACCTTTTAATATAACAGCAATATCGGTTGTACCATTATAAGAAAATTCTCCCCCCCCCCCCCCCCCCACTATGAGTGACTTGTTGTCTGCTGAAAAACGTTCGTGGTTCTTGGCGAATATCGAGCCAGTAATATGCCCAACCATCGGAACCATCTAAATTAAACATCTTTTCATCCCTGAACATACAGGGTGTTCGGAAACCACCGCACTTCATATATATTCATAATTATGAGCAAAAATCAATAATATTTGTAATTTGAACTAGGGTCCGCAAATCAATATTTATTCAGATATTCGCAAAGTTTTATCAATTCGAACCAATTAAATCCTTTCAATCCATTTATGAAACTCTTTATTCGTCCGTTTGTCTTTGGAGGTTACCAGAATTTTAATCGTTTGCTAATTGGAAAAAATAATATTTAAGTGGGCGTGGTGGACCAAATCACAAGAAAAATTAAAGTTTTAAGTTTACTTTTTTTTCTCTCTTTATCACCTTTTGGCTAACAGTTGATTTGAAAATATTTACAATTTTTAATGCTTGAATTTGAAGTGAGCATATGATTTGGAAACCCTAACTTTTCAAAAGAAATAATTTATATTTGGAAATTTGAGTTGCAATAAATAGCAGATAATTTTGAATTTTATTGTTCTTGTTTAATTAATAATCTTCGTTCGTACTATAAGAAACATTTTTTTTTTAATAAAATAATAGACAATTATCATAAATACATGTAGAAACTTATCATACTATAATTAAATAAGTTGTTAAAAGGCAGAATGTTTGGGCAACATGGAAAACGCCCTGCGATCGAACCTCGCCGACGCTTTTGAGTCTTTCTTTAAAATGAGTATACACGACAGTGATCGTAACAAATAGTGTTGTGTTAATTGTTTGGCTATATTAGGGAGTTATCTCAATTTTTTAACTCTACAGACTGAAAAAACTTGGACAGTTTCCATTGAAAGACCCCCCGGAAGGCACGACCATCACACAGGTATCAATTTAACGACATTTCGGTGCAGTATGGCTCCATATAGCTATTACGCCTTAAAATATATGACCAATGCTGAAAGAATATACAGGTAGGGGGCGCTGCAGTCATTTCTGAATGTACTTAATTGTAAAAATTGTATTTGATTTTTTTTAGCAACAGGGCTAGACTTCATTAAGACAGTGTAACATTGAACAACTCAGAGACATCAAAATTTAATGAAAATGCCTTCCTGGAGGTCTTTCAAGGGGAAAGTTAAACGCATTTTCGTCTTAAATGGGAAGAAATATAGAAAAATTCCATCACACTTCAAATTAATCAGAACGAAATCGTAAAATTCAGATAATAAAATAAACTACAAACTTCAATTTGTTACAGTTAGAGGGCGCTATATTCGCTTTGAGAAAGTATTGAACTGAATTCGTTGTATGTGATTTTTTTAGTAACAGATACTAGAGGACTATACTGTATTGAATGATCAAACATAGGCAAATCATTATTGGATTATCCATACTATAAGGTGGAACGCCTTCCGGGAGGTCTTTCAAATGGAAACTGAAACACATTTTCGTCTTGAATGGAAGGAAATACGGAAAAATTCCATCAAATTGCACATAAGTTCGAACGCAATCGTAATAAAATTCAGGTAATCAAATAAACCAAGTTAATTTTACTACTGTTAGGGGTAGCTATGGAAAAGTATTAGTTGGTTTTATGTTATGTCTTAGCAACAGCTACAAAACAAGAGGACTATACTGCACGGAAACATCGTAAAACATTGGCAGTTAATTTTTAGGTCATCCATATGTAATGAGGACTGCCTTCCGTGAGGTCTTTTAAAGGGAAACTGAAAAATATTTTTTTATTTGATTTTTTGAATTTCAATGGTCTTGTTTTGTTCATTGTGTTTTTTGACGGGAATGTTCTCTATTTCTTTCCATACAAGACAAAATGCGTTTTAGTTTCCTCTTTAAAGATCTCGCGGAAGGCTTTTCCTCCTTATCACTAGCACTACGTTCCTTAGCTTAGTTATTGTCTATATCTTGCTGTAACTATATCCAGGAGCAATTTAATCTTTATCTATAGCCATAAAATATCGAATCAAACCTAATAAAATATTAATACAATCTGTTGCCGCTCTGGCCTCGCATGTCAAAGATGCTGGGTTCGAATCCTGAGTTTAGCATCAATGTTCGTCGTGGTTCAGAATCTACTCTAAACTATGCGTCTCCGCTTCATTAGCTTAGTTATTGTAAAATGCAGTATCCCTGTGAAATACCTCCCAGAAGGCTTTTCCTCCTTATCACTTTGGACTACGTTCATTTGTCTATATATTGTTGTAACTATATCCGGGCGTAATTTAATATTTATCTATAGCAACAAAATATGGGGAATACCCGGGGTGCCCCAGTGATCTTTCCCTCCTTCTGTTGTACCTTCCTTTTTAGGTTTTGTATTTATTGTTTGGCTTCTCTTCCTTTCCTCGTTGTGGTTACCTCTTCAGAGGTGAGGGCTCCCCTTGAGAAGCTCCGCTCTGTTGCTATCAGCTTCTCTGGGAGATTATATCACCCACGTGTTTGCCGTGCGTGGAGACGCGTGTCCCTGGAAAGGGGGATCCTGGTAGTTGAGGGACGACATACTGTCCCAATATACTACTTTGGCCCTTGCTTCAGATAAACGGGAGGTGTACATTGGTCCCATGTGCATCAATCGGCTGGTCGTCCGACTTCGTCGGCGGCTTGGGATCAAGCGAACGGCTCGTCTACTGGGAATCTGGTTAAGGGTGGAGACATCTACAGGGACGAGCCGGTCGCGTATAGACACTAGATAACCTGATAGTGTTATGCCGTGCGTAACAGTTCAGTTACTATTTTTTTATTTTCTTGGTTTTTGTTGCTTGCCGGTGTGCACTATCCCTGATATCGAGGACTCCATGGTGGGTGGGATTCTAGTGTCCGAATTTCTATTTCTTTATTTTATGATGGCTTCTTCTCTCTCCAGCCCCACGGGAGGCATAAATCCTTAAAATTCGCCTACTAAACGACAAAATGATACCGATGACATTACAATAGTGAAAAAATAAGCTCCATCTCTTAATTTGCCTTCATTTTTAATAGTGCAATCTGAATCCGGTGAATTGGGAAAAATGTCCCCGTTTTTCATCCAAAAGGGGATAAAAGGTATTTGTGGCAACGAACCGAAAAGCATAAAAAAGCTAAGGTTGGGTGACTTCCTTGTCCAGACCAAAGACAATCGCAATATCTACTAGCTGCATCAACAATCAAAGTAACTCCTCATAAAGGTCTTAATTCCAGCAAAGGCGTCATCTCGGAATCGGATCTTCAAAACGTTGAAGATTCCGAAATCCTAAACGAACTTGCTCCCCAAGGGGTTACAGATGTTCGCCGAATAACAAAAGGGATAACAATATACTAAAAACCAAGCGCATAATATTAACATTTAACTCCCCTACACTACCTAGTAAGATCACAGCTGGCTACTTAATCTGTCCTGTGAGACCATTCATCCATAACCCATTGTGATGCTTCAAATGTCAAAAGTTCGGGCATTCCAAAAACTCTTGCCGTGGTGACCACGAAGTTTGCGCTGTGTGTGGCAGCATTGAACATCTAAGCGAAGGCTGCAAGGCTGAGCCCACCTGCGTAAACTGCTCTGGAAACCATCCATCTTTTTCCAGAACGTGCAAAGCCGACCAAACGGTATAGTGGTTAGCGTGCTAGCTTCTAGACCGCGAGGTTGCGGGTTCGAGTCCCGTGTTGGCATGGGTGTATGCAAATGTATGTTGGCTTGTCAAATGACGAATGTATCGGCGCATTATAGCCCTCGTGTTGCTGACGGCGCCAGATAATCTGAAAAAAAAAAAAAACCAGAACGTGCAAAACATACATTAAAGAAAAGAGAATACAGGAAATTAAGTCCCACAATAACATCTCGTATCCGGAAGCCCGAACTGTATATGAAACTACAATAGAAAATTCTATGGCCAAAACAATAGCTAAAGCAACTGTCTCCAAACCAACCCAAGTTAAGGCTACGGCCATTCAAACAGATATTCACATACCACATACCCCAATGTCACCCGAACAATTGCTTAAATGCTTTTCCTTGCCCGCCAAACACAGTACCTTTTCTTCCCAAACAAACCCAATTCCTGCAAAACCAACAGAAATTCCGCCAAAAACTTCTGTCAAACCCAAAAAAAATAATAAAAAACAACCTGAACTAAAGCTTTCAAATAAACCTGGTGAAATTCTAAAAAGTAAAGTGAAATCCAAAATCAAACATAATACGCAACAGAAAATTAAAACAAAGGGAAGGAAATCGGAGTCATCGGGAGCATCAACCGATGACGAAACTGATGTCCTTTCGGGTCTTGACCCAGGTGACATGGAGGTCGACCCAGCCCTCGAGACCCCTAAGCTTCTTCAACCAAGAAGCAGGTCACTCGACCGGCGGATCGCTAATCTTTCCAAGTGACATTCAATATGTTTTCTTGGAATTGTCGCGGTTTCCGCCACAATTCGGTAGATATAAAACATCTTGTAGATTTACACAAACCTGTCTGTTTCTGTTTACAAGAGACGCTCTTGAAGCCTTTCCAGAACTCTCTTGTTAGGGGATATAGTCCTCTACGCAAGGACTTTGTCAGCGGCGGCAGAGCAAGCGGTGGTGTTGCTGTATTTACATCTAACAGCAATCCATCCACCCCGCTATCGCTCACGACCACCTTACAAGCTGTTGCCGTTAGAGTAGCCGTGAAAAATGTATTGGTAACAGTTTGCTCTATCTATCTCCCCCCTAATCGTAACATCCGACAAACAGAACTAGACAGGCTTTGTGACCAGCTTCCACCCCCTATTATTTTAATGGGGGACTTCAATGCACAATCCTCTTTGGGGTAGCCCAGACATTAACAACCGTGGAAGACAGATTGAGAAATGTATGGATGACCAGAATCTCTGTCTTCTCAATGATGGGCAACATACATACTTCCACGCCCTATCGAGGACGTTTCACGCCATTGATCTTGTCTTGTGTTCGCCATCTCTCCTACATCTATGGTCTTTTCATGTCGGACGGGATCTCTTCAACAGTGATCATTTCCCCGTCTGTCTGGAGATGTTGGGAGTCGGTACTGTTCCCCCTGCTCGTATCCCTCGCTTTAAAATTGAATCCGCAGATTGGGAACAGTTTTCTTACCTCGTCCAGTTCTCTGACGAGATGGTGAACCAAGATGACATCGATGCTGCAGTAAATTCTGTCGCCCAGGCCATATTGGAAGCTGCTCGTTTTTCCATACCTGTGACATCTACCAATCTACCGAAGTCCAAAACCGTGGTGGAACAACGACTGTAAAATTGCTCACAAAAAGTAGAGGAAGGCCTGGGGTATCTTTCGCCGGATACCCCACTGAAGCCAACCTCATAGCTTTTAAATGCGCTCGATCTGAAGCTCGTAGGATCCGCCGGCGTAGCCAGAAGGACTCTTGGATGCGTTACGTCAGCACTATAACATCGAATACCTCCTCTAAAAGGGTCTGGAACAAAGTTAATAAAATCAAGGGCCAATATCCTAGACACTCTATTTCTATCTTGGAGACTAATCTAGGAATAGTTTCAGATCCTAAAAGTATTGCTGACACTCTGGCTGACTCCTTTGCAAAAGTTTCCAGCAACTCGAATTATCAAGAGCCGTTTGCCTCTATTAAACGCAAAGCTGAGAAGACTAAATTGAATTTCACATCTACTTCGTTGGAAGACTGTAATGCTGATTTCACCATGGCCGAGCAAATGCAAGCTCTTTCCAACATTCGCGGCTCGGCTGTTGGTCATGATGAAATTCATTATAGTATGCTGAAACATCTCGAACCTCTCCAACTGAAGTTTATTCTCAAGCTGTATAATAGGATCTGGCGGGAAAATAAATTTCCGTCAGCATGGCAACGTGCTCTTGTGGTTCCAATAGTTAAGCCAAATAAAGACCCTAAGAGTCCTTCCAGCTACAGGCCTATTGCATTGACTAGTTGCATGTGCAAACTTCTCGAAAAACTAGTCAATACTCGTCTTTTTTATTTGGAGCAAAACAATTGTCTCTCTCAGTTTCAAAGTGGTTTCCGTCGTAGTCGTTGTACACTTGACAGCCTCCTGCTTCTTGAAACATCTATTCGGGAGGCTTTTGTCAAGCGGAACCATTTGGTGTCTGTATTTTTTGACATGGAGAAAGCCTATGACCGTACTTGGAGGTATGGTATCCTCAGAGACCTACATAATTTAGATCTCGGGGGAAATTTACCACTCTTCATTGAGAATTTCCTTTCTCGGAGAGTCTTCCAAGTACGCGTCAACTCCATCTTATCAGATGGATATATTCAAGAGCAAGGCGTTCCCCAGGGAAGTGTATTGAGTTGTGCACTGTTTATTATAAAAGTCAACGGCATTATGATCTGCCTTCCATCTGCAGTGTCTGGTTCGCTTTTTGTCGACGACTTACAGATAACGTGCGCCTCAATTAATATATCTCATATCGAAAGACAAATTGAACTTACCTTCAGAAGGATTACAGGCTGGGCCAATCAAAATGGATTTGTATTCAATGCACAGAAAACAGTGGCCATGCACTTTTGCAGGAAGCGTGAGCTTCATAACGACCCCAAGCTTTTCTTAAATAGGGATCAGATACCTATTGTATCTGAAACTAAATTCCTCGGGGTCATTTTTGACTCGAAGCTCATTTTCCTGCCTCATTTAAAACATCTGAGACTAAAGTGCACTAGAGCTCTGAATCTTCTGAAGGTGCTTTCTAACACTTCCTGGGGTGCTGATACCACCTCCATGTTACGAATATACAGATGCCTTATTCGTTCCAAACTTGGTTATGGTTCTGTGGTGTACGGATCAACCAGAAAATCGGCGTTGAAGCTCCTTGACCCTGTTCACCACCAAGGTGTCAGAATCGCGTCAGGAGCCTTCCTTACATCACCCATTCCAAGTGTACTTAACATTTGTCTGGAACGACCTTTGAAACTGAGACGAGACAAGCATTCTATTTCATACTATTTTAAAATTAAGTCACACATCTCATCCTTTATCTCAAAATATTTATAGTCCATCACATATTAGACTTTTTAATGCACGACCAACTTGCATCCCATCATTTTCATTACGAATACGCCAAATTCTTGCATCTCATCATCTTGATAATTTCAGGGTTCGCCCTATCACTTTCACTCATCCACCCTGGCATACTCATGATATCAAAACACTAAATATATTTCGCAATTTTAAAAAAAGTTTTACCCCAGATATCGTTTTTACAAATTTGTTTTATTATCATCGAGAACATTTTTCTCATTTTAAAGCTATTTACACGGATGGGTCGAAAAGCCAGGGGCATGTCGGAGCAGCTGCAGTTCACGACAATGTCATGTCACGAGAACTGCACCAAAGCAGCTCCGTCTTTTCAGCTGAGTCCCTGGCTATTCTCTTGGCTTTGCAATTTATTTTAAAGCAAGACCATGGTCAGTGGATTATTTACACAGATTCCAAGAGCTGTTTAGACGCACTGAATAATCCACTGAACCAGACCCATCCTTATATACTAGATATTTTAAACATTCACATGACACTTGTAGATAGATATTTTAATGTTCTTTTTTGTTGGATTCCAGGTCATGTGGGGATCATGGGTAACGAGCGTGCCGAAACTATCGCACGATCTGTAAGTGGACCTAGGAGCACTTGGCTCTGCCCTGACGACGCAATAAAAGCTTGCGACACTGCTCTGTCTCTCACTTGGCAGGCCATGTGGGATGCACAGACAGCTAACAAGCTGCGTTCGTTCCAGAACGGGATTTTGTTTCAAAATTGTCACTTTTTGACATAATTCGATAAACATCAACCAGGCTACGTCCAATTTGCTTGATAGAGGTCTTCAGTTTTCATTCCACGAGCTTTCAAGTGATAGATTTGAAAAATTTCATTTTTGGAAAACTTCACTTTGCGAGGCATCTTTGCAATCAGTCGGAAAAGGAAAGACGTATTCGCCTCATGAAACTATTGCGTCACATGGGCATGACCTTGGAATTTGCAAAAGCTCTCAGTACTTAAATTAGCTTTTAACACCAATTATCTATATATTTTTGGGACAGCGTTTTTTTTCTTTTTTTTTCGTTTTTTTATATTAAATCTATTACTCCTTAAAATTGTTTGAGTATTTTATTATTTGTATTACCTCAATACATATTTGCATAATTTATTTAGTCTTTCTTACTCGTTTAGTTAGCTCTTAAATCCAAAAACCGGTTGTCTATAAACTTTTGGGACGCACTATAGAAATTAACCATGTTCTTATAATTTAGAAGAACATAATTTCTTTTCATTAGAAATATTTGTTATTTTTTTTTGCCCGCATGTAAGACGGTAAAATAGAAAACAAGAATTTAATGGACATAAAAAGAACAATGAGAATGGAAAGTGAAGTACAATTTTCATCAGATCCTCCATTTTAAAGAAGAATATGGAGTATTATGTCGAATTAAAAAAGTTAATGCAAGTACTATTACCCAGGTAGCAAGCAGTATTAGCCAATGTCGAAAACGGGGATTCTGGAAGTTTGGTCAAAACTCCTGCATCATTCTAAAATACATGATTTAAATATATATATATATATATATATATATATATAAAACATAGTAGCTATTCATCCTCTCTCATAAACAAAATATTTCAATTTTAAAACTATACATCAAAACATTTCAAAACTTCAAATGTACTTTATCCATTATAGAGCGAAATTGGCCAATATTCATAACAATGGACAGTTTACAACGGTCCTTATGGGGATTGGCCAATGTCGAGTGATATTGGCCAGCGTTGTCGTATAGTATATAACACAACCTTTTCGTGTTTACCGTCTTTCTTCCAGGTGCGAGGATACTTGCCCAGAAGGAACTTGGGGTAACCTTTGCCAGCAGAAATGTTCGTGTAGGAATGGAGCTAAGTGTCTTCATACTACTGGAACGTGTATCTGTGCTCCTGGTAAGTATACAAACCACAAACACTTTTCCGGGTTTTTTCCTATTCAAGATACACGTGGACATACATGGGTGCCATCAGGGAAGTGCAAGGGGGATGGGGTGCAATTTCCCACACTAAGAATTTGAAATTTAAAGATTATGAGGATAAAAGTGGTATAATTCCCTTGAAATAGAAGTATGATATAGATAGATAAGAAAGTAATTAAATTATATTAATTAAAATTTCAGCAAGGGGACTTGTTAAAGGGACTCATTAAGGGGAAATCATAAAAAAAAAACATAATTTTTATGAAACTGTTGTAATCGGATCAGCTCAAAACCTTGCCAGAATAAGTTTCTGAAAAAGCAAAAAATAGAAAATCGATATTTTTATAATTTTTTGTCAAAACAAGGGGTACCAAGTTCCCTTAAGATAGCCAATTGGAAAATCAAGGTTAAAACAAAAAAATTAACCACTTTGCACCTCTTTGGGGGCCATCTGCATCGTCCTTGAAAATAATTCTGCCAGTGCCCATGACGTAGTCAGCATAACTCCGACAAATTGTGGATGTTCAAATTTGGTGTACTGGTTAGTGGTGGCCATGGAACATCTTATTAAGGTTTTCGTCAATATTGCGCATTCGCAAAACATGAAAACGTGAAAAATCACATTTTTTAGCAATTGCTAAAAAACGACTATCAGATATCAATCAAAATCGCAATGATAATGCCTCTTACGGTGTTCTAAACGTCCTCACCTACGAAATTCCTGAAAAAGGCTATGAATGTAAAAAGTTGAGAAAAGAATGTATTGCACTCAATGTTCTCTTCCCTCGACCGTCGCTCATCAACGACCGTTTTGCTTCTCTCCTCTGTTTCACTCACAAGAAAGGTTAATGTAAGAGTTAACGAAAAGTATACCGCCAATTTGGCGTTTTTTTTTGCTTCTGTAAGAATTATCCACAAAAATATCACCAAACTTTTCAAACGAATGAAAATATGAAAATGGTAATTATACTATTCTACATCAAATTTAAATGAAATGACCAGTATTATAGTGTAATTGAAAGTTTTGAGATGTTCCACACCTACATGTAACTGTAAATGTATATAAAGAAACTTTCATTGCAATGAATCTTTTTCATAAAATTTAACAATTTTTTTCAGGATGGAAAGGATCCACTTGTGAAATATCTTGTGAGCTAGGGCGATTCGGCCAGGACTGTACTAAGACCTGTGAGTGCAAAAATGGTGCCAAATGCAATTCAGTTAATGGTTCATGCACCTGCGCCCCTGGTTACAAAGGGAAAATGTAAGATGTTTTCTTTGATGTTGGGCTTAAGAATCAGTATTTTTATCGCTAGAAAGATTATGGATGCTTAAATGTGTGGCAAAATATTGTTTCAAAAAATCTTCGCATTCAAGGATAATTCAAAGTTTATATTTTTGTAAGAAAAATCAATTAAATATTTTGTAATTTTCTCCATCAGAGGGTGCATCAATTTTTATTGAAAATAAGTTCTTTAATGTTAACTGTAAAAAGAAGAGTCACTTTGTTTTTCTACAACTTTGTTTTATTAGATTTAATTAGTATTTTTTCTTACATCAAAACAATTGAACATCAACACAAATTGAAAATGTTTTGAGGCAATATTTCTAAAATTAAAAACTTCATAAAAAAATTGGCATTAGAGAGTCTATGGATTTTTTTATACAACACAAATTGTAAACGTTTTGAGGCAATATTTTGCAAAACTTATAAATTCATAAAAAAAAAAAAAAATTGTCATCAGGGTTTACGAAGAGGTGAAAGACTAACGATTGATCATATTTCGATAGTGTTATATTCTAAATTCATTAGGTGTTTATATTTTTACACAGCTGTGATGAAATCTGCTTAGCAGGGACTTATGGTGACTACTGTTCTCAAAAATGCTCCTGTCTCAATGGAGCTAAATGTGTGCACACAAATGGACAATGTGTTTGCACACCTGGTACGTATGCTTATGATATGCTTACAAATATAGGGTAGTCCAGCATGATTCATCAAAAAAATTATAGTATAAAAAAAATGGTATTTGAGGGTGAAGTTTGTAGTAAAATGAATGCTATGTAAGATTATTTTTTTTAATTAAAAATACTTAAAATTTTAATGCATAGATGGCGCTGCGTTTGTTGAGATATTCTAATTTTCTGAATCTGTTCGCGTCAATTTGTTCTGTTTTAATTTTTGCGCGAAAATCCATCAAACCATAAAGAAAATTATGTACCAACAAAATGGTGTCTGAGGGTGAGGTTTGCAGTAAAATGAATGCTATGTGAGATTATTATTATTATTATTTTTTGAAAAAGTAAAAATAATTCAAAATTTAACGCATAGATGGCGTTGAGTTTAATTTGAGGAATTCTAATTTTCTGAAACTGTTCGAGTCAATTTGTTCTGCTTTATATTTTTATGTTTTGAGCATAAATCCATCTAATATACTTGTAAACTTGACTAATGTTTTAATGAAAAAAAAAAAAAACTCCACCAATCGCAAGCAATTTACAGAAAACTTCCGTTATCGTATATGATACTTAGTGAAATTTATTAAGTTCTCAAATGAGGCATTGGCACTTGGATCATCTAAGATTTTTTCGGATAAAGTGTAAAAACTTCAGTAACTTAGAATCGTTCGAAAATTGTAGCTAGAAAATTGGGGTTTAGTATTTATTGTATTTATTTAAATTGTCTTTAGTGAAACTTTTTGGAGGAAATTACAGAGAATTGAACTTCTTTCGTCCTAGTTGACCCATTTTTGAAATTGACTAACTTGCATGTATGTGTGTTAAGGGATTCAAGTTTAAGAGCGGAAACCTCAAAAAAGAATAGTATATTAGGTAATGTAGGACACAAAACTTAGAGTGATCAATAAATCTATGTATAAAAATAAAATATTTTTATTTCATGTCGATCTTTTTAAAACTTGAAATTTGTTTTTTGTATAGAACTAAATTTATTCTTGTCCAAAATAAAGACGACAGGAAAGCGATTTTCGTAAAAAAAAAAATTATATTATTGAAGTGGAATTGGAAAAAGTCCCTGAAAAGTACCATCAGTTACATTGAACTAAAATTACTTTTTAAATTGACGAAAGGAGTTGTTTATTATTTCTTATCTCATCTCATTAAGTTTGAATTTGCAGACCCCAATCTTATAGAAATAACATTTTCGACTGATATGCCTATTAATACTGGACTAAAATTACTTTTTTAATAGTCGGAAGGAGCTGTTTTATTGACATTGATTTCTTATCTCATTTCATTAAATTTGAATTTTTAGACCTCAATCTTATAGAAATAACATAATTTTGAGGGTGAAAGCTGCAATATACTCTTTGTTGTTTCAATTAAAAATATGTTAAATAGGCTGGAAAGGATCCAAATGTGAACACTCTTGTGATCCTGGCAAGTTTGGACAAGACTGTAAATCTTCGTGTACATGTCAAAACGGAGCCACATGCAATCCGATTGATGGCAACTGCACTTGTCTTCCTGGCTACAAAGGACAGAGGTAAATTTTCTGAAACAATTTATTGTACTTGATAAAATATCACAAACTTAATGTCTGTCTTTGCTCTCCAATTGATGTCTGAGCCACGTGCAATCTGATTGATGGCAACTGCACTTGTCTTCTTGGCTACAAAGGGTACAGGTAAATTTTATGAGACAATTTATTGAATTTGATAAAATATCACAAATTTAAAGTCTGTGTCTTTGCTATTATATTGCATTTGTTTGTAAACTATTCCTTCGATACAAGGAAATGTTTCTTTTAAACATCCCTTTTCTTTTAAACATGTCTTATAATTGTAATCTAAGGCTTTTAAAAGAAATTGAGATTTTTTTGTGATAATTATAAATCTGATTTATTACAGTATCAAAATCCCTGATATAAAGTAAAGTTATACTTGAGTAATGACCTATTCATTGAAAGTTTTCGGTTCTTTAACAAAATGATTGCGGAACAGCTATTGGTCCGTATACTCTGTTAGAATTGGTAAATGGATAAATTGCTCACTATAACACCACAGTACTAAAACGGAAATATGTCCACAATTAATAGTTTCGAAATAACGTATGCATTTTCAAATAGGTAACCGTAGAGTAATACAAGTTTTCATAATAGAAATAATTAACTTATGACTTTTTAGAATTGTTGGTACTGTACATAATCTATTAGTAACTATATAAGAAGAATGACGAAAATTGGAGGTGCTGCCCCAAGTAGCGCAACGTATTGGCCAATGTTGCAAACAGGGGTTTGGAAGATTGGCCAATCTTGGTCAAAACTCGAGCATTGTTTCAAAATAAATGATTATTTGAAAAAATAAACATGTCAAAAACATCGCAAAATATATTTCTTTATCCCTCCGTGCTTTCTTAAAAATATATTTACATTTGAAAACTGTGTATCAACATTTCAAAACTTTCAGTATATTTCATCCATCATTGATGGTGGAGATTGGCCAAGACCCGTAACAACGGCTAGCGAACAACCGTTTACATCGATATTGACTAATGTCGACGAAATATTGCCCAGCGAATTTATGCTACTGGGGGCCTTCTTGTTTGGGACGACATCAAAATAATCTTTACAAACACCACCGAGACCAGACACGTAAACAACCTACCAGGCAAAATGGCCAGCCTTAAAAAGTTACGAAATATCAAATGTTGGCCTAAAGTCGATCATGTTTCCGTTCTTTGGACTACTTTGTACACGCTAAAGCGAAGTGGATTTAAAAAAAAAAAAAAAAAACTCTTTAGACTCAGGGTTTAATATTTAAAAAAAATTATTTATGTCAAAAGACCTGATGTCTCTTTTGAGCCTTATTATACAGAGCCACCAGAGTGACGAACGGCCGCCACCGCTTCAGAGAAAAGAGAGTAGCATTCATTCCTATGGAGCTTATTATCCTGGTCCACTGCTGTAGCTATAGGTTGCGTCTGTCGCTTGCGGTGCTCAGATTCTAAGCGATACATGCAATCCTACGGAGCTTATATGGAGCCACAGCAGTTGCTAGCCCGGGCGTCGTCACTGTGGCGAACGCGAGCCACAGGAGTTGCTCTGTATTATAAGAGCTTTAGTTGAAAGTTGCTTTGAAAAATAAATATTGGAAGAATCATTTAGCTATATTTAGATATTAGTTCGATATTACTTTCTACATTATTATGAATATTCAGTTAATATATTTATTTTATTCTAAAATTGTTATGTTATTTATATATTCACTTAGATGCGACGAGGTCTGCTTAGCAGGAACTTGGGGTGACTATTGTACTGAAAAATGTTCTTGTCTTAATGGAGCAAAATGTGTGCATACTAATGGTCAATGTGTTTGCACACCTGGTATGTATACTTATAATACGATATATCAATAAATATATGGTGACTATGTATAGCTATTGTTATAAATAAATGAACATTGAATATGAGAGTAAAGTTTGCAGGAAATGATTATGTGAGGTACTTTTTGAAAATGAAAATGATTCTTTTTAAAACAGGTATCATTCATTGTACACAATCTAACTTTTAACGTTACTATTAACTACGCTTCATATGGTTTTGAGGCTGTCCTAAAGCAACGTTAATTGCTGTAAAACATCGTAAATTATACAACTGTAGTTACAAGATCTTTCTGAAAGATCTCCATAGCTTTGAAATGACACAACTGTGACATAATAGAAAGTGTTACGTTGAATAGACAGATAGGAAACTTTAAAAACACAGGTGTGCAAAATTATTTGCAATATTGAAATGTGGCATTAAATTGTTGTAAAATATGAATAGAGCGGAATGGGTACATCGTTTCCCTCAAAAAAAAAAAGTGCCCTATGGTCCCTTTGCTGCTTATTTTTGTCCAAACTGTTACTTTTTGCACATAATACAGGAGTTTTGCATTACAGACGGGTTTTGAGTACCCCATATTCTACAGTTTTGTCTATTGACAAATTAGTCTTAATGTAAATGGGCCTCATTGGTAAACCACATGCAACCGTTATTAAATTTAGTCCCATCAATCAATTTTGCGAACCAATGAATTTAAAATCTCTCGCCTTTCTATCTAAGATATATTTTCTTTCTGTTTCTCATTGTTTCCCATTTATATAATTTCAAAGTTAGGGATTCCCTTTTTTAAAGACCCTGTACCTCTAAAAGGTAACCTCCATTAATTTATATCAATGAATAAATCTATCCATTAATAAATTTCAACTTATTTTAAATAAGAATTTACATGCTTTCTCTATCTCTCAAGAGCACTGATGATATACACTAATCCGAAAGTAAAATAGCCGAAATGATCTTAGCTGAAATATGTGTTCGTGTATCAAACAGGTTGGGAAGGGACAATCTGTGGAGAGACGTGTTCAGTCGGAAAATATGGACAGGACTGTCAGAGCAGCTGCGACTGCAGCAATGGCGCAACGTGCAGTCCTACTGATGGATCCTGCAACTGCACTTTTGGATTTAAAGGACCGAAGTTAGTATATCATCCTTCAGCTGTATAAAAAAAACCTGTCTATCAGAAGAATAGCTCCCTTCAAGTAGTCTGGTTGGTGGCGGTTGATATAAAAACAAGATTCGTCGATTTAAAATAAGGATGCTGCATACAGAATATTAGCGGCCTAAAACTTTGTAATAAGGCATTCCTATTGGTGAAGAGGAATCGTTTACTTGAATAAATCTATTTTGATAATTTATGAAATATCACCAATGCGCCGTCAGGGCGTTCAGCAAGCCAATGTGGTTGTCTTTCTTCTTGAATTCATTGTTAAAAGTGAGCCTTGTTTCCACGACAATAGACAACCTTAGACTACTTGTCGGGAGCTATTCTTGCTATAGACAGACATATTGGTTGTAAGATGAATATTTACAGTATTGAAAAACAGTGTTAATCGAAAGATCAGCTCATAAATGTAACGTGGTGATGAACAGATGATGCGGCTTGCACTATAGTCCAAGACAACTTATCCTGATCTCATTGAATACGCTAAAGTGATGTGCAATCCGGTTTTACTACGCGCTGATTGGCTGCGCAATAATCTTACGTGTGACATCTTCATCTGAGAGGAGACGAAGTTAGTCGTGTTAGCCAGTAGGGATTTGCTAAGTGAGAGACGTCATGAAATAACTCGGTCAAAGCCATGATTCGTTAAAACTCTTATAGTAATTGTGGTTAGAAACTGTATAAAGTAAAATTAAAATTTATAAGCGCTTATTTTCTTCTTTTATATCAACATATATTTCAGTTTAATACAAAACTATGTGCGCAGGTTATCAATATTACTATATTAGTTGTGGTTTGCTCGGAACTATATCTTTTAAGCGGAAGGATCCATCCTACAGCGCATTCAATAAGGTCAGGATAAGTTGTATCGAACTATAATGTTGTCTAATTGTGTATAACCTCCTGAGACCCTGAATTGTTTGAAACATGATTTAAATCTAATTTTTATGTATATTCTTTTTGGTCTACGTAACGTACTTTTAAAGTTAATTACTAATCCATGCACTTTAAGTACACTTAGACAATAAATGACTATCTCCTTGAGCTTGCAAAAATTCTGAAAATTGATTGTTCAGATGTGAAATTTAACCATGAAAGACTACAAAACAATTTCGTGAGGACGTGATACAAAAAAATACTTTCGCTGAACATCCAGACATTCGGCAACGTGAGGAAAAAGTGTGTCCATAGCTGGCATTTGCTTTGCACCAACTTTTCGTGACGCCTCTACTGGCAGAAGAACTGTTTTTTGCCGTTTCTTTACAATCTCTACTTCGTCACAATCGGTGGAACTATCATCAGCTGTAGGACTGAATTCGGCTATTTCATGCAAAGAAAAATTATGGACCCAAAATACGATGTCCATTTAAATGTAAGCGGGGTCTCGGGAGGATATTATTCGACCCTGGCTGTTTTAGCTTCTAGTTGCGGAATGACTATAATGGTTGTTTGATTCGGATAATTCTGAAACAAGAGCAACAAAAACACGTACAGTTGGTTAGAACTGTTGCGTGGATGGGTTCGAAAGATTTGAAGCCAAAGCAGATAAAAACTTGCAGAAATTTATTCCGATATAACTCTTTGCAGATTCTCTTACAACTCCAGAACTTCTCGTTCTAGTAGACTCAATATAGCTCTTTACACAACAATAGAGCACAAAACAGTAGTTAAAAACTTGACAACACACCTGCTACAAATCGCCGCAAAAGACAATGCAATACAGTTCACTTTCGAAACTCTCTGAATGCTCGCTGTGAGACAGCTAACTCAGTAACTCCAGTCAACTATCTAACCCGAGGTACCCTAGCTGGGCCTAGCATTTTTTTCTTTCCTTTTTTTTTTGTTAGGCCCTACCGTATGTACTGTTTCGTTAGTTTGATTTTGTTCATTCAGTTCATTCCATATTTTGTTATACGTTTTTCATTTTAGTTTTTTACTTATTTTTCTGGGTTTAGTTACATTACTTATATTTCTGTGTTTAGTTTATATTACTTGTATGCTTGGGTTCATTTATGATTTTTTGTTGGATTTTCCCAACCCACGTGTTTGCCGTGCGTGGCGTCCCGTAAGGTGGAGAATGGGATCCTGAGGTTACCTTGCGTAGGATTCACATGGTTGGGTTCTCGCATGCGTGCCCTTTGGCCCAGGATTCACTGTAGAAGGGTGGCAGGAGGTAGCCCCCTCCTGTCAATCGGCTGGTAGTTGAACTTCCACCTTCACTACTTAGGGTTAGCATTGCGGTTAGGGTTGCCCAGCGGATCTACAACCCGAAGCCGTAATGCTATATCTAGATGCTATCCCTGAGACCCCAAGGGTCTCCCCTTGTTGGGCTCTGTGATCGGTGGGGACGCATCGAGATGAACAAAATAAAATTTAACTATGAAAACTATAAAACCTACAGGCACTGGTGAATCCTTAATTCACCAGAAAAACATCAATGCCAACTCCATTAACAAACGTCCATCTGATCTACCATCTACAACTAATTCCAAAAAGCTATCTGTCAACCTACCAACATTTTACATAATCCAATCAACCGATCCCTCCTTCAAAACTAAGTTACCCTTCTTCATCCAAAAGGCCTTGCAAGGGGCAATTGGTGAAGCTAAAACAATCAAACGCCTATGTTCAGATTTACTTGTTCAAGCCGCAAATCCTCTTCAATCGCAATCTAAACAATCTTAAAATGCTAGCCACCCTACCTGTAACAACAACACCACATAAAACTTTAAACAATATCCAAGGCGTCGTATCTGAACCAGATCTGCAGTGTGTGGATGAGGACGAACTCGTCTCTGAACTCTCGAGTCAGGGCGTGATTCGTGCTCATCGCATTACTATTAAAAGAAGCGACAATATCCTAAAGACTAAACACGTAATTCTCACCTTCAATACTCCTGTCCTACCACGCAATATTAAAGCCGGGTACTTGAACTGCCCAGTCCGCCTATATGTCCCGAATCCGTTGCGCTGTTTTAAGTGTCAACGGTTCGGGCACTCTAAGAACACCTGCAATAAGCCGGACACATGTGCGAAATGTGGTAGCGCAGAACACGCCGATCGGGATTGCATCGCAGATGCCCATTGTGTAAACTGCAATGGTGCTCACCCTGCGTTTTCCCGATCGTGCCCCGAATGGGTGCGTGAATAAGAAATTCAGCAAATTAAATCCACACGCAATGTGTCCTACGCTGAGGCAAGGGCACTGGTTCCCAAAAGACCATCTAACACCGGTCAAAAAACGTACTCGGCTGCAGTTCAGCCCCAATCCGTAAATAATATTAGTTGCCAGACAAATCTCTCGTATCCTTGCCAACTCCAAACCTCTAGTACATCCAAATCCAATAGTTCAACTAAACCCAATACTATAACTACTGCAATCCAAACTAAACTAGTTAGTAAATCTGTTAAAGCTCAACAATCTGTATCTCCTCAAACTACAATAGCTAAGCCAACAACAAAATCCTTAACTTATCCAACAAAACCCGGAGAAGCCCTTAAACTTAAGGTGCTCTCTAAACACAAAAAATCTCCTGAACATGAAAACAAAGAATTGCCCTTGCAAAAGAAAAATAGTACTACTAAACCATCTGATCCTGGTAGATCAGAATTATTATCGGATGAAGATGCCAATTCGGGCTTATCTGATTCCGGTGAAATGGACGTAGAGACGGGTCTGGAGACTCCTATCAATCTCCAGCCTAGGAGCAAGTCGAAAGATAGGCAGACTGACAAAAACCCATTTTAAAATTCAGTCTCCTTTCTTGGAATTGTCGCGGTTTCCACCACAACTCGGTAGACATAAAACATTTGATTGATGAACATAAACCTGTTTGTATCTGTTTGCAAGAAACGCTCTTAAAGCCTTTTCAGAGCTCTCTTGTTAGGGGATATAGTCCTCTCCGTAAGGACTACGACAGCGGCGATAGAGCTAGCGGTGGTGTTGCCATATTTACAGCTGATGGCAATCCGTCTACCCCGCTATCGCTCGCCACTAATCTACAAGCTGTTGCTGTCAGAGTTGCTTTTCAAAATCAATTAATTACCACCTGTTCTATTTACCTCCCCCTAATCTTATTATAAGACAAATGGATTTAAACAGTCTTTGTGACCAGCTTCCTCCCCCTTTTATTTTAATGGGGGATTTTAATGGCCACCATCCTCTTTGGGGTACCCCAGACATCAATAACCGTGGAAGGCAAATCGAGAAGTTAATCACAGACCAACATCTCTGTGTTTTTAACAATGGGCACCATACCTACTTCCACGCCCCATCGAGGTCTTTTCACGCCATCGATCTCGCCCTGTGTTCACCATCTCTATTTTCTGACTGGACGTTTTTTGTGGAAAATGATCCCTATCATAGCGATCATTTTCCTATAGTCCTAAACTATATAGGAGGTGCATCTACTCCTGTAATCCGCCAACCCCGATTCATCATCGAAAGGGCGGATTGGAACATGTTTTCTTCTGTCGTTTCTCTTTCTGACGAGATGGTGAACCAGGATGACATCGATGTAGCTGTGCAATCGGTCACCAACGCCATTATTGAAGCTGCTCACCTTTATATACCTGTATCATCAACAAAACTACCGAAACAATCCAAACCGTGGTGGAATCAAAACTGCAGACTTGCCCATAAAAAAAAAAAAAAATTGTGGGGTATTTTTCGTAGGTACCCCACTAAGACAAATCTAGTCAATTTTAAACGGGCACGGGCTGAGGCGCGTCAGATCCGCCGCCGCAGCCAGAGGGATTCTTGGAGGAATTATGTTAGCACCATAACTTCCTCAACGTCTTCCAAGAGGGTCTGGAACAAGGTCAATAAGATCAAGGGCCGTTATCGCAATTACTCTATCTCCATCTTAGAGAACAATATGGGAGTTGTTTCAGACCCTAAGGATATTGCCGATACTCTTGCCGATTCATTCGCCAAAGTATCAAGCAATTCCAACTATAAAGAGCCGTTCGCATCATATAAGCTTCGAGCTGAGAGGACAAAGTTGAATTTCGCTTCTGCTTCTTCGGAAGATTATAACTCTGAGTTTACTTTGGCTGAGTTGATGCAAGCATTATCTGGTTCCAATAATTCTGCTATCGGGCCAGATGATATACATAACTCAATGCTTAAACATCTCCAGCCACTCCAGCTCAAGCTTATATTGAAATTGTATAACCGCATTTGGCGGGAGAATACATTTCCGTCCAACTGGCAGCGAGCTCTTATAATACCAATTGTGAAACCTGGTAAAGACCCCAAGAATCCCTCAAGCTACCGCCCAATTGCATTAACTAGCTGCTTTTGTAAACTCATGGAGAAACTAGTTAATGCACGACTTTTATTTTATCTTGAATTTAATCACTGTCTTTCTCGGTTCTCGGTTTCAGAGTGGTTTTCGCCGTGGACGAAGCACTATTGACAACTTGCTCCTCCTCGAAACATCAATTCGGGAGGCTTTTGTCAAGCGGAACCATTTGGTATCTGTATTCTTTGACATGGAGAAAGCGTATGATCGTACTTGGAGATATGGTATACTCAAGGACCTACATGATTTAGGTCTGCGAGGAAATCTACCAATATTTATTGAAAACTTCTTGAAACGAAGTATCTTCAAAGTACGAATAAACTCAATAGTATCTGACGAGTTCATACAAGAACAAGGTGTCCCCCAGGAAAGTGTGTTGAGCTGCGCAATATTCATCGTCAAAGTCAACAGCCTTTTGACCTGCTTACCATCATCAGTGTCAGGGACGTTGTTTGTTGACGATTTCCAATTATCTTGCGCCTCAACGAATATGTCACTCATAGAGAGACAGCTTCAGATGGCTATCAGGAGAATCACGGACTGGGCTAATAAGAACGGGTTTACCTTTTCTGCTGAAAAAACCGTAGCCATGCACTTTTGCAGGAAACGTGAGCTTCACCATGACCCAGAGATTTATCTAAATGGTGCTCAAATACCCATTGTTGCTGAAACAAAATTTCTCGGTATAGTATTTGACTCTAAGATCACTTTCCTGCCACATATCAAACATATAAAGTTGAAGTGCAACAAAGTCCTGAATCTCCTGAAAGTTCTCTCTAACACTTCCTGGGGAGCTGATACCACCTCCATGTTAAAGATATACCGATGCCAGGTCCGTTCCATATTTGACTACGGCTCGGTGGTGTACGGATCTGCCAGAAAATCGGCATTAATGCTCCTGGATCCTGTTCACTATTTTGGTCTCAGGATCGCATCAGGAGCATTTAGTACATCACCGGTGCAAAGTTTATATGTGTTTGTCTGGAAGCCTCTCTGGGGCTGAGACGGGACAAACTTTCTTTAAAATTATATTTTAAAATCAAAAGTCATCCTTCTCATCCCCTTTTAGACCATATTTTTAATCCTTTGCATCATCGACTTTTTAACGCACGCCCATCATGCATTCCATCTTTTGCATTAAGAATTCGCTCCATCCTTTCATTTCATAACATTGACGATTTAAGGTTCGCCCAATCTCATTTTTCATTTCACCCTGGCATCATGATATCGTAGTTCGTAATATTTTTAATAATTTTAAAAAGAGTTTTTCACCGGACGCTACTTTTACAAGCATTTTCTACTATCATAGATTCAACTTTTCTAATTTTATACCAATATATACGGATGGGTCGAAAAGCCAGGGGCATGTTGGAGCTGCTGCAGTTCAAGACAATATCATCATGTCCCGAGAACTGCATCATAGCAGCTCCGTATTTTCAGCTGAGTCCCTGGCTATTCTATTGGCCCTGCAATTTATTTTAAAGCAAGGTCATGGTCAGTGGATTATTTACTCAGATTCCAAGAGTTGTTTAGATGCACTAAATAATCCACTGAAGCAGACCCATGCTTTTATTCTTGAAATCTTAAAACTTCATTTCACACTTTTAGACAGACATTTTAAAGTTCTTTTTTGTTGGATCCCAGGTCATGTGGGGATCATGGGTAATGAACGCGCAGATTCAATCGCACGATCAGCAAGTGGACATAGGAGCACTTGGCTCTGCCCTGACGACGCAATAAAAGCTTGTGACACTGCTCTGTCTCTCACTTGGCAGGCCATGTGGGATGCGCAGACAGCTAACAAGCTGCGTTCGTTTCAGCCCTTAATTTCCGGATTCGCGCCCATCCAGCAATCCCGGAAAAGGGAAGTGTTCCTAACTCGTTTAAGAATAGGCCACACGCGTTTTACCCATGTGCATCTTCTGCTGGCAGAAGATGCCCCCACATGCAATTCCTGTGGAGTTATTTTTTCTGTTTTACACGTTTTAAGTGAATGTCCATCTTTCAATGCATTCAGACAACGGCATTTTAAATCCAATCATCCTTCTCTTTCATGTATTTTATCTTCACCTCCTCACGAAAATCTTTTTAATTTCCTATATGACATTGGTTTTTATCAATTGATTTGAATATTTGTTTCTCTTATCTTTGACTTTTTAAAATTTTACCTAATAAGACCTGTTTAAGCAATCTTGAAAGCAATTGACGGTTGATTGGCGCAGTATGGCCCATGTGTTGCCCTTGCGCCGTTAAACTCCCACCAACCAACCAGTCAACTAACTCCACTCCGTCCTTAACTCAACTCACGGCCGGCTTAAATAGGAAAATCAATGCTTCGTGAATCTTCTAGAGATAGAAATTTGGAGGACTTTCCAGATCGTAGTAGAAAAGTCCTATACATGTACATGGGGACCGAAAATGTCACCAAATGGTCGCCAAGTTTGGCGACATTTGGCAATTTCTCGCTAAATTTGGCGACAAAAATTGGTCGTCAAAACCGTCGCCAACTTGGCTCTATCTCGCCAATTTGGTGAGATTGCCATTACCATAATGTTCAATGGCCTTCTCTTTGTAAAACTCGCTTCCCAGCATTATCTCTGTAAAACTCGTTTTCAAGTATTAATAGACACATTGCAGGAAAGCGATTAAAAAGACGAACTCATGCACTGCCTTATGCGAAATGTACATAAATTTCCTTTTTACAAAATTAATACCACGAAATATTTACAAATATACAGAAATTCGTAACAGAACTATGGGACAGCCATAGGTGATATTGGAGTGATTATTGAAAACGGCTACGAAAGACTCAGATTATTTGATACTGAGTTTCTGGTCTCAGAGGGTTTATTAAACATGTTTACAGACGACTTTTATCAGTCAATTGCCCCAATGTATATTTAGGATTGGACTGAAGAGGAAGTTATGATCATTCCCTATACTCTTTATGTTACAATCTTCTAGGTCAGTGAACTTAGAAACTGCTCTCTATAAAACCTTGAAATTTGGAGAGTAGGTACGAAAAAGAACACTTAATGAAATGACATAAATTGTTTTCATTTAATGTCTATCTATTATAAATGAAAATTAAATTAGCAAAAGACAAAACCAGGTGGAGCCACTGCATATGCATAGGCGTAAGGATTTCAAATATGAAATAAAATATATTGGACGCTATTTTCGAGTTTTTAATTTATGTCATTTCATTAAGGTTACCATTTTCATAACTACTCATCAAATTTCAAGGTTTTCTACAGAGTAGTTTTAAAATGCACTGGGCTAGGAGATGGTATGAAACTCAATTTTACAAAATTGGTTGAGAAATTGATTTTTTAGTGATTTTTAAAACTTAGAATTCATTGAAAACATTGATTTTGACTTAATTGAGTTTCAAAACACGAAGAATATTATTTCGAATGATTTCCAAGTGGAATTACCCTTCTAAATAAATTAGAATTTGATATATACCATTGTTTGAAAAAGGTACTAATTAAAAAATTTCAGCTTAATTAACAAATTAACAATTGCCGAAATTTGTATTTTTTTATGAAATGATTTTAAACGGATACCCTCTAACTACTGTAAAAAAGAATTGGATTTTTAAACTCGGAATGAAAAAAAATTCATGGGTATACGTATATATACGTATACCTTAATTCAAAATATGGGTAAGCATATGCAGGATATTGAAATCCAAAAAAAGTTACAATAAGGCAATTGTGTGGATATCTTTTTTTTTTTTAATCCTCCATTCAAAATGGGCCTAGTCTTGTTTACAGCAACAGACAACACTAGAGTTCGTAGAGGGAGCTATTCTTGGAAGAGATAGTAGTATCCCAATGCTGCTCTAAATTATTAGTAAAATTGTAATTAGAGAAGAACAGTTTGTGATTTGCTTGCAGCGTAAGGCAGAAGATTCGGATTTGCTTATTTCAATATTCCACTATCGAGTTCGATTTTCATACCCTTAAAGCAAAGTTATAAGTGACGACAGCGATAAGGGCAAAAGTGTTCGACTGTAAAAAAAATCTTCGACTTACCCTCATTGAAGTCTTATTCAAAATTTAAATTGAAAAGGTGCAAAGAAAGAACATGAGGATATTACTGCTCGCAGAAATGCTCTTGCAAAAATGCAGCGAAGTGCCATACGTCAAATGGACATTTGTAAATGCCCCTCTGGTAAGTAAATATTAATCTCTCTTCGCAAACTTTTACTTTGCATTTCTTTTGCTTCTGCTATAATAAATGGGCTCCACGATTATTTATATTCCCCTAAGATGGACTGGAACGGACTGCGGAAATCATTCCCCCACTAATAAATTTGGATTGAAATGTATTCAAAATTGTGAGTGTAAAAATGGGGCTAAATGCAATCCTGTTAACGGATCCTACAACTGTACTCAGGGATTCAGAGGTCTTAAGTAAATATAAAAGTGTGCCGCAAATACTGGTATTCCTTCATGGATTTCTTTATTAAGATTTTTAAAACAATTACATTTTTAAAACACCAAATATTTAAAGAATTTGTCAGAATTTCTAAATTTTAATAAAGTACTTTTGTGTTCTTTTCCAGTCAAATTCTTAACTTACGATCACCATAATGCAGAATCATTGAAATCGATTTAGATTTTACATTGTGTGTTTTAATGGTGTACCTTAGTCAATCATAAAAAGTTATTCAGTATTTTTAAAAATAAATATAAATATTTTTCATGCTATGAAATACATATATTAGACAGATGTGAGAAAGATTGCTCAACTGATGCAATGCGTTATGTAATCAATTTAAAAATATCTGTATTTTCATGCTATGAAATATTTATATGTTACGGCAGGTGTGAGAAAACTTACGGAATTGGCGCAGTGCGTTATGTATATCCATTAAAAAATATGTTTATTTTTCATGCTATGAAGTATCTATATATTATGGCAGGTGTGAGGAAAAATGCGCAACTGGAACATGGGGTTATTCTTGCTCCCAAAAATGTTCTTGTAAGAATCGAGCAACCTGTCTACATACAAACGGTGAATGCATTTGTACTCCCGGTGAGTATTCTTGTAGAAATCCTTTGGTATTTTTCTCATACTTTGTAGAATTTCTTGAATACAACTTTATTTGTGGTTAAATTTCGTTGTAGGGAGAAGTTTAATTTTAACGTTAAAACCCTTACATCAAGTTGAAGCATTTAATATATAAAATACCGTAAAATGGGGTGAATAGGAATAATGGGGTGAATCGGAACGAAACTTCTTGAAATTACAAAGAAATTATTATTTTACACAAATAAAGCAGTTTTATTAATTATATATAGTTTTCATTTGGTTAACATGTTTTTAATCTTGGAACTTGTTTTGTGGGGTTTTCAACACTGCCCTTTTTTTAAAAAAAATTCTGAAACAGCGTGCATACAATCCAATGAGTTTTAACCTCTCCAAAACTCATCCCTTAATTAATAACAAGTACCAGTTATAGACTTAACTAATATATTTTTAGATAAGTATAAACATCCACAACATCATGCCATACTTAATTTAGCTTGGTTTTAAAAACTTTTTATTTTGCGAATTTTTATGTTTTGCCTCGTCTCGATTTTGAGATTTGCGGGGTGAATCGGAACACTTGAAAATTGATATTAAAAAGTTGTTTTTGGCAAGATTATGTTCCACACAAGATTCAACGACTGAATAAGAGTCAAATTACTCCCTTCAAGACAGTAATCAAGATTGCAGGCTTGAATAAATGTCAGAAGAGGAGCCTAGTTTCCGCATGGCAGAAAACCCGATTGTTCCAGTGGTTTTTTCTCTAAATGACTTCGTTATCTTTAAATTATATGGAAAAATATATGAAGATTTTATGTGAGAAAAGTTTTACACCCACAAGATTATTGCTATATAAGTGTGTTTTACAAAAAGCGTTTATGAACGAAGACATTTTCTGAAACAAATGAGGATGCTTTTCTCCTTTCTCAAGATATTTTAAAGAATTTGCAGTCATACGACGCGCAAACATAAAGTAGATTAAAAAGTATTTTTAATTTTAAAGACTATTTGGATGAGTTATAGGAGAGTTATATAAGAGTTGATACGCTTTCAAACATATGATTTGTTTTGACAATAATTGACGCACAAATTTTATCCGTCATATTAAATGATTTTTTTATAATAATTTTGTGTTCCTATTCATCAAAATGCATTATTACTTGTTTTTAGTCACCCTGTAAACATTTAAATAAGATTAGACATAAATTGTAACGGGTGTTCCGATTCACCCCTTTCTGCGGGAAGAATCGGAACACCATGAAAAAATTCAAAATAAATTAAAGTCCTAGTTTTTACAAATTTTTTTGGGTTGATTCTCAAAGAAGGTCAGACCCAAGTTTCTATGTCAAAAATATGTTCCTTAACGATCTTATTACAACCGATTATTACTTTGAAAGTTGAAAAGTGTTCAGATTCACCCCATTTTACGGTAACAGATTAGTATCTTTATGTTCAACTTCAATAACGCTACTAACTTATTCAATTGTTCATTACTCCCGGTAAATCTTATTGCTTACTTTGATTCTTTCATCTCACCTGAATTTCCTGTATATTATTTTGCTTTCAGATATTCGACAATCGATGCAAATTATTTTGTTTTACTATTAGGTTGGAAAGGCTCCAACTGTGAAACACCTTGTGAAAATAATAAATATGGAACCAACTGTAAAGAAAGTTGTGATTGTCAAAACAAAGCTTTTTGTAATCATGTGAATGGATCTTGTAATTGTACACTTGGTTTTAAGGGTATGAAGTAAGTAAATTAATCATAAGTTGATAACTTTTTATTTTTATTAATATTCAGTCAAGTCAGCAATGAGTAACTGAATACTGTTTATAGGTAATAATACGTTGTTGAAATGTCATGCAGTATGCAGCAGAGAATGCATGAAGAAGAGAAGGCCTTCTTTGGGAAGAATTTAGAATTTTTTTTTGGAAAATTGGTTATTAGAAAAAATTGGCATTTTTCCAATGAGTTTACATACTTCTGATGGCTGTATAGGATAAAAAAACATTGCACTTACTAGAATAGCCTGTAACCATATACTTTTCCTACTGGAAAGATACTCAGTTTTCTATACATACACAGATCAGTGAATAATGTAACTTCCAGTGACGGCCCCCATGTACGGGCTTTTTATTCCTTATGTTTGGACTAAATATTAGTAACTTTGGAGATGGGGAGATGGGGGGGGGGGGGGGGTCTTGAAAAACACTCAAATTTTAAAGTAAAATAATCTTTGAAGTGTTTGAATTATTTTCAACAACAATAATATAATAAAAATAATACAACAAAGCTCTTTGGACGACTATTAATCCCTTGCATTTTTTTCAAGAAAGCTTTCAACGGCGGAAAAGAAATATAGTCCATATGACCGAACAGTGTAACAGAACATCAAGCATTTTAGTCGCGTGTTGGAAGGACGAGAATTCATAATTTTTACAGACTACAAACCTCTACATTTCAACAAAAACCTGAGAAAGCACGTCCTCGCCAACTAAGACACCTTGATTTCATAAGTCAATTTACGACTAAGATCTAATACATTACAAGAAAAGAAAATGCAGCTGTCGATACTCTATTGATAGAGTATCGGCACCTACATTCAGAATAGATGCACCATCTCCAATCGTCTACAGCAAGATAACTGAAGCACATAAAACAGGTGAAGAGTTGCATGAATTACTGTCTCACCCAGAAAAACCAAGCCTGAAACTTCAACCCATGTTTAATCAAGATTCAAATCTCTATTGTGACACTTACACAGGAATTCTTCGACCATTCGTGCCAAGAAATTTCCGCAAGATCATTTTCAATGTATTCCACCGAATATCTCATCCCGGAATTAAATCTTCACAGAAACTTCTGAACACAAAGTTTGTTTGGCCTTTCACGAAGAAAGATTTCACAACATGGGCTTGAGCATGTGTCGAATGCCAGCAGAACAGTCTTAAGGCATATAAGATCGTCTTTAGGATCCTTTTAACTTCCCTCCGAAAGAGTCGAGTAGCCTCTAGACCACGAGGTTGCGGGTTCGAGTCCCGTGGTTAGGCATGGGTGTTTGTAAATGTATGTTGGCTTGTCTAATGACGAATGTTTCGGCGCATTATAGCCCTAGTGTTGCTGACGGCGCCAGATAATCTGAAAACAACCAACAACCAACCGAAAGAGTCGAGCACATCCATATTGATATTGTTGGTAGACTGCCACCCTCAAGAAGATATTTATACTGCCTCACTTGTATCGATTGCTATACAAGATGGCCCGAAGCTTTCCCAATCCATGACATTACTGCTGAAACAGTTGCCCATACCTTATACGAGAATTAGATTTGTAACTTTGGAGCCCCAGCAAAGATAACGATCGATCAAGGGAGACAGTTTGAATCTAATCTTTTCAAGTCCTTAGCTGCACTTTTGGGCACAGAAACCATTCGGACCTCGCCATATCAACCATCTTGAAATGGGATCATCAAGCGAATTCATCGACCAATACCAGGGGACCAGGATGGGTCATATGCACTGTATTTCTTTTCCGTCGTTGAAAGCTTTCTTGAAAAAAATATGCAAGGGATTGATAGCCGTCCAAAGAGCTTTGTTGTATTATTTTTACCATGCAGACCAGGGATGGGCGGATGCACTTCCAACGGTATTAATGGGATGGCGAGCTACTTACCCGAGAAGATCTCCAAGCTACTCCGGCGCAAATAACTTATGGAACAAATATCAAGTTGTCAGGAGAGTTTTTCGTTGAAAATAAAACCAGGATTGACTAGACAACGTTCGTTGGTAAGCTGCAACATATCATGCACAACCTCGGACCAGTTCCAGCATCACTTACTCGTGAAAAAGTTTTTATTCACAAAGATCTAAATCATCTACTTATGTTTTTGTTTGAAGGAGTTCGCCGTGGCCTACAACCACCATATCAAGGCCCTTACAAAGTTTTATCAGAGTCTGATAAGTTATTTAAGTTACTTATTTATGATAAATTATATTTTATCAATCTAGATCGACTTAAACCAGCGTATCTCGCAAGGTAAGACGTCCCACCACCAGTTGATCAGCCACAAACATCGGTAACAACCAGGTTTGGCAGAAAAGTCCGCTTTCGCATAGATCCGAAAGGGCTACGTTGACACTGGAGGGGGAGTCTCTGTAGCAGTTAAGTGAACGTATGGTACCTGATCAGACCGGCATCATTCAACGCAAGTCGTTAAGTGTAGTCTGTGCTGCGATCGAACAAAGGATGCCGGCCAACGTTGATATTTGACCGCACTTCGATTATGCCAATGATGTATTGTTTTTCTTTGCTATATAAGACCGCAACAGGCCATGCAAAGGAAAAGCGGATGTGAGGCTATGAGATGCTAGCTTGCTTCTGCTGCAACTGCTAAACGCATTCCTCTGATAGTTCTGGATTCGACTATGTCTCGTGCTTTACGATTTTAAACTTGTAAATAATTTTTGTACATACGTTAAATTGAATCATTCTTAACCTTTAACTGCTGTAAGCGGTCTGACAGACCGCGAGTCATTTTTTGTGGAATGCTTCCACCCCCTAAAATATCTCATCTTTGATTTTTATATTAATTTTTCTGATACTATGTTTTTTAAACTTTAAACTGATGGTCACAAATTTGTGTGGCACAGTATAGACCATGTGTTGCTCTTGCGCCAAAAACCTCAAACCACCCAACCACAGCAGTTAAAGGTTAATTTCAACTTTGTGATTTTATCTTTTTACCAAATAGATTATTGAATCGATAATATGCTAAATTAACCAGGCAGGATATCATATAAAGCAGGCCCCCAAGTAGGGACGATCTACAAGTGTAATAAAGCATTTGACACTGTGAACCTTTAGTTAATAAAGAATGGGCATAAATTTTATTCATTTTTAACGTTGCTCTATGACAATATATGATATTCTTTATTTATATTCACAGATGTGAAGAAATATGTCCAACTGGAACGTGGGGTTACTATTGTTCCCAGAACTGTTCATGTAGAAATGGAGCAACGTGTCTCCCAGCAAATGGAGAATGCATTTGCACTCCCGGTAGGAAATACTTGTCAGTCATTTTCATTTTTTTTACTTTCTTGTACTAGTAGAATAACATTAATACTAGATTTTCGATGGGAATTATAAGAAATATTTCATCACACTCAAAAACTCTATACCACGTTGTTCTATCCAGCGCAACCTTTTGGGCGTCTTTCATTTTAAAAAGAATTTTTTATAATATCAAGTATCGATAATATGTACAAAGTAATGATACACTTTATTATTCACAACTTTTGTACCTTAAATTATCCCAATTTTCCCGATTCAAATGAAGTTTTAACAAATTTTGGTTGTGTCCAGAATTTTGTAATCTATGTAAATTTCTTTTTTCCTGCTAGGTTGGAAAGGGGCTAATTGTGAAACGCCTTGTGAAAGTAATAAATATGGCACCAACTGTAAAGAAAGTTGTGATTGTCAAAACAAAGCTTTTTGTAATCATGTGAATGGATCTTGTAATTGTACAATTGGTTTCAAGGGTATGAAGTAAGTAAATTTATCATGGGTTAATTAAACGTTCTCTCTTTTAAATTTATCTGTAATGACTAACTGAATACGAGTTGTTAGGGAATATTAAGTCATTAAAAATCTATGCAGTTACTAGGCTAAATTTCTGTAATTTTGTACACAAAAATATACCTATAAAACCTTTTAATGTGGTTTTATGATTTTCAGGTGTTTTATTAATCTTACGCCTCGCTCTTGAAACAACCAACATGAACCATCTGCCTTGGATATTACTTATAAAAAAACTTAAAGTTTACTTTAATAAAGTTGATTATTAATGTTCTTTCTTCAAGGCAAAGCATGCTTTCGGGTTCAAAACAAATTTAGTGAGAGTGCTCAATGCTCAATTACAAAACATTGGTTTAGCGAGAGTAGAAGGGAGCATTTGAATAATATATCATTAAACGTTTATGCTGTTACTGCGATTTTTAAATTTCTGTAATTTTGTGCTTAAAATTAAATCAATAAAGACAATGATGGTTTTTTTCTGAATCTCTGGAGTTCAATTAGTCTAGCGCTTCACACTTAAAATAACCCACATAAACCATATTCCTGGTATATTACTTGCATTATCTTAAAGTTCACTTTAATGAAGTTGATCAGTAAGGTTATTTCTCTAAAACAGAACATGTAATGGTGTGCAAAGAACAATTTAGTTCGAGTGTTCAATGTTCGTGTCAAAACACCTTTTTAGCGAGAGTACAAGTCAGCACTTTTCGCTCAATGTTCAATTATGAAACATAGTATGCGTGTAATCAGTGAGAACATTGGACGTTGGTGGAAATTTTATACAATTGCAATTGCAATAACACCCGAGTAAAAAAGCTTTTTTAAGGTAAAGTTTTTGTTAAAAAAGAATGAAAATTCTTTTAATCCTTTTTAACGTAGCTCTATAATAATGTATGATGTACATTGTTTATATCAACAGATGTGAAGAAATATGTCCAACTGGAACGTGGGGTTACTATTGTTCCCAGAATTGTTCATGTAGAAATGGTGCAACGTGTCTTCCTGCAACTGGAGAATGCATTTGCACTCCCGGTAGGAATTCTTGCCAGAAGTCATTTTAATTTTTTTTTTAAATATTTCAGATACTACTCAAATAATATTAATATTAGATTTTAAATATGAACTATAAGAAATTTTTGCTTGTATTCAAAAACTCGTACAACACGTTATTCAATCCAGCACATACTTTTAGACTTCTTTCATCTTAATCAGAATTATTTTTATATCATATCTCGATACTTACAAAGTAATGATGCACTAGAAAGCAATGATACTTACAAAATGTAATGATGAACGATGCGTACAAAGTAATGATCCACTTTTTTTATTCATAATTGCATAAGGCCGACCAAACGGTATAGTGGTTAGCATACTAGTTTCTTGACCACGAGGTTGCGGGTTCGAATCCAGTGTAAAGCATGGGTGTTTGTAAATGTATGTTGACTTGTCAAATGACGAATGTTTCGGCGCATTATAGCCCTCGTGTTGCTGACGGCGCCAGATAATCTGAAAACCACCAACCATAATTGCATAAGCTTTTGAATTATCTCAATCATTCCGCTTTAAATGAAGTTGAAGCATATATTTTTGTGTTTCAAATTTTGTTAATCTATGTTTATTTTTGTTTTCCTATTAGGTTGGAAAGGATCCAATTGTGATACACCTTGTGAAAGCAATAAATATGGAACCAACTGTAAAGAAAGTTGTGATTGTCAAAACAGAGCTTTTTGTAATCATGTGAATGGATCTTGCGATTGTTCTCCTGGGTATAAAGGTGTGAAGTAAGTGAATTTCTAAATTCACAATAAATTTTTTTATTATAAATATATTTTCAAATTTAAGCAAATTATATTCTTTGTATTGTTAAATGTCCAAAAGTCAACTACAAGTTTATGTACCTTATCGAATATTATTATTCTTGGTTCTTCTATTATTTTGAAGAATGTAGAGAAACATTAGTAGATTAAGAATATACTGTTCTGCCGGCCCAAAAATGGTCAAAAAGGTTTAAAAATTGACTTTGAGTGAGTTGAATTAAATCCGCTTGCCAAATATGTCATAGCTTTCCAAAAAGTGACCATCCTTTTTCGTCTAGTAACCCACCACTCTTCAATTTTCAATTATGAATTAAGCAGACTATCCGACTTTTTTTAACCAAATATTTACATATCTTGAAAATGAACCAAGTTAATTATTAATATTATGTAACTGAAGTATTAAGGTGTTTTCGGAAAGTAAATTCAGTTTCTATTTTTCTCTGCTGCAGCGCTGCGATCACAGTTTCGCGCATGCGTGGTAGCTACTCTGAGTCAAGTAGAACGAAATGACGCCATTTTGAGCTAGCTCTGTGTTGTGTGTCCCTCGAGCTCGTGGTGTTTGTTTATAATGGCGGCATTGATTGAAAATCCCGCCGCTTGTGAAATTCGATCAATAATTCGTTTTCTGAATGGGAAAAACGTTAAAGCAATAGACATTCATTGACAAATCTACGAGATTTACGGAAAATCTGCAATGTGATTCTATTGTGAGAAGACGGGATCGACCGCTTGAGGAAGAGCGTGATCAAGTGCACAATGAAGAACGAAGTGGACGTCTATCTGTGGTTTTTCTAATGAAGTGGTTAGTGCAGTTGAAGATTAAGGAAAGCCTTAAGTTTACGAGTCCTTGCTCTTGAATTCTCACAAATTTAACGAACAGTAGTTTACGAGATTGTTACTGAAAAACTGGGTTACCACATCATGGTTGACAACTCAGGCGGCAACATTCTATGAAGAACGAGTACAAAAACTTATACCACGCTATAACAAATGCCTGGAAAATTACTGGAGTTATGTCGAAAAGTAGTATAAGTGTTGTAGATTTTTGTGAAATAAATTGCTTGGTTCTATCTGTATTCGTTTCCTTTTCATTACGAAACGGAATTTACTTTACGAACGCACCTCGTAGGTGAGAGTATTTAATGAGAACAAGAACAACTCTAAATTTTTCTCACATTTGAGTTCAACTGTCTTTAATTCTTTTTTTCTATATTTTGCTTTAGGTTGCTGCGCTTTGACAAAAAATTTCAAGAAACGTTCTATCTCACAAAAATTTAAATTTGATATTCTTCACTAACCAGTATAGTTTAGTTAAAAAGTTTTGTAACATCTTACATTTGTTTGTGCAGTCAATCCGATGCCTCACGTTTTAATATGAGACAAAGAAGTCACATAAACATCAATCGTTCTACGGGCTTGGCATTGCGAATTTTAAACTGATAAGGAACAATGATAAAGTACTTTAGACGTTTCTATATGTAATGCATTTCCATTAGTACTTTAGTCGTTTTCAGTATTTTCTAGAGTTTTCCGGAATCAGTGAGATACGCTTGAATCGGGTTGGATCTTGCTTAAGCCGGCTCAAATCAGTTCTTTTGCTCATCTCACTTGTCCAATCTATAAAAGCCCAAGATATCTGTTCGGCTGGACATTTTGGCACTTTGCTCTCTGATTTTTCCTCTCGCCAAACGTCATCACGCCCCTGCCCTCCTCGTCTATGGAAATATATTCTTGTTTGAACTTAATAAATTGGTAACCGAGCGACTGGATTTTCGATGTGAACTACATAAAACGAGATTAATTGGGGCTCGTCGTTAAAGTTTGAGGCTTCCAGCCATTTGGAGGGCTGCGAGTTATAAACATATCAAGCCAATTTTTTTGTTTTTTTGAGTTGTGGTAAGATTCCAGTTATCCTGACTACAATTATCCGGATAGCTTTTAGAAAAAAATCATTAAAATCAGAATTTTAAACTCTTATTGGGGAATGATAAAAAGTTTGTAAATTGTGCGTAGTGATATACTATACATAAAAAAAGTAGTCACTAGTCGTATGATTTTCAGTGTAGCTGTGGCCTTCAGTTAAATTTCTTGGTAGTAGACTGAGTTTGTGAGCTTTCCTTAATCTAAAACGCAAAAAAATAAACAAAATTGTTTTCTTGGTTATTACATTAAATACTAAATATTAATATTTTACTGCGACAAATTCTTTTTTTCGTAATTATTCGGATATTCGATTATCAGAACAGGGGTTTGGTAATAATTTTTCAGGATAATTGGTGTTTTACTGGGCCGATATACAAGGATGCAGATTGACAAGCTTTATCAAAATACACATGAAATAGAAGAAATGGTTTTACCTAATTATCTAAAAAAACCAATACGATGCCACTGTGCTAATATGACTCACTTTTAAGACATTTTCTGAAAAAGACCAAAGTGGCTTATGAAGTGTTTGAATCTTCAGTCCTCCAATTAACATCATCTTATGCTTGTGCTTTTTCTAATGTTTCTTGTTATCTTTATGGCATACCGTATGGCATTCTTGGAGAGATTTTTTAAACAATTAACGATATAAAACACTTTTTTAAACTTAAATATTTGGTTATATGTTATAGGTGTAATGAAATATGCTCTAGTGGAAAGTGGGGATACTATTGCTCGCAAAATTGCTCTTGTAAAAATAACGCAACATGTGTTCCTGAAACCGGAGAATGCCTCTGTACTTCTGGTAAGAACATCTCTGATTTTAAGTATCATCCTGTTGTTCCGGTATTTATTAAATGTTATATTCTGAATTCATTTAATATTTATCAGGTTGGAAAGGAAAGATTTGTGATGAAGTTTGTGAAGTTGGTACTTATGGCGTTAATTGCATGAAAATCTGCGATTGCGAAAACGAAGCCGAATGCAACCCTGTAGACGGATCTTGTGATTGTAGGAGTGGATACAGTGGGGTTAAGTAAGTTCAGTCTTCCAATTTCTTTTGACTTGTGTAGATAAGTTACTGGGTAAAATGAAAAGAAAAGCTAAAATGTATCGAGTACTTATTTAAAATTTAGAGTTATAAATATTTAATGGGTACTTTGCAAAATAGAAAATAATCCAACCAGTCTTTAATCTTTAGCAAACCTGCTTTAACAATCACTTAATTTAATAAAACAATTAACAATAAGTTTCAATGCCAAAACCACTTCTTATTTATATGTAAACCATATTTGCGTATGAAGTAGAAATGCTTCAGAAACAATGAAACTGCTTTTCACGGATTCGTCTGAAGTATTAGTTTCTTAAAAGACACTTTACATTTTTATCTAGATGGTTTAATTTTTGCTCTTTTAAAATAATAAATAATTTAGAGAATTATTAATCGGTATACACCTCATGCTCATTATTATGGTAAGAACTAGTCCAAATTTCCAATTAACCCTTTGCGCTCGAGCGGCGCCTCTCAGGCACCACATGATTGTATGCCGCAACACGAGAGGACCACTAGGTTCGATGCGGGAATTCGATGCAGTGTCAATTACTGTGTTTAGTTTCTATGAAATGTATGCGTATCCGCAAACCGAACCAAAAATGCCACGAAATGTCTCTAGTTGCTGGGGGCTCCGCGCGAAAAAAGGCTGGATTACAAAGGGTTAATATATAAAACAGGGTGGGAAATTTATATTGCAAATCAATGTCCCACAACCTTACCATATGAAACATTAACTTCATGTTCAGTTTTTCGAATCCTAATAGAGGAAAACTGAACTTATGAAATCTCTTCATTATATGCTTATTCAAAATTTAAGAGTTGAACAATCCTAACATGAGCTTGAAGACTAGAATAAAATATCTCTGGAAGTATCCATTATCAAACATAAAAATATTACAAAAAATATAAACTTTTAAAATTGTGTCTCAATTTCTTTTTTCTTTTTTAAAAATATTTTTACTTCAATAACGTTTGCTCTACAATAAAATAGAATGACGGTATGATATTAAATAAATAGTAGTGGGTATTGTCAATTTGTTTTAAAACACATCTAAAGATACCGAAGACCTCTTTCTTTCAAAACTTAGAAATTAAAATATTTGATGAAAATCAATAACATACAAACCCCCAAATCATTTTGATGCAATGAAAATAATGCCAAATGTGTGTGACCTTTCGTAAATTTATGTTTGACATTTTGTAAATTATTTATATTTCTCCATTGTAAATTTATATTTTACCCTTCCTTAATTTATATTTGACCTTTGTAAATTTATACTTGAACTTTTAGAAATTTACATTTGACCTTTTATAAATTGATAAGAATGAGCTCATGTTACATACCTCAAAATATCAGATTAAGTTATAGTAGATACCTGAAAATTCAAATGCTCACTACTCGGCTTGTCAAAGTACCTAAAACTGGCACCGACCAAACGGTATAGTGGTTAGCATGCTAACTTCTAGACCGCGAGGTTGCGGGTTCGAGTCCCGTGTTAGGCATGGGTGTTTGTAAATGTATGTTGGCTTGTCTAATGACGAATGTTTCGGCGCATTATAGCCCTCGTGTTGCTGACGGTGCCAGATAATCTGAATACAACCAACCAACCTAAAACTGGCCTTATTTCATTTAAATCTTAAAATTTCAATGTATGTATTTCTTAAATCTTGAATGCCGACCAAACGGTATAGTGGTTAGCGTGCTAGCTTCTAGACCGCGAGGTTGCGGGCTCGAGTCCCGTCTTAGGCATGGATGTTTGTAAATGTATGTTGGCTTGTCTAATGACGAATGTTTCGGCGCATTATAGCCTTTGTGTTGCTGACGGCGCCAGATAATCTGAAAACAACCAACCTTAAATCTTTAATCTTTTAACCCTTAGTCTTTCTTATCCCAATCTTTTTAAGAATTACTTATCTAAAATTCGAACCTTAATAAGGTTTATTGAAACCTCTTGATATGAAATAGGTTTTATAAAAGTTCTTTTTTTGTAAGAAGTCGGTTAAAATATAACATGAATCTAAATTATATGCACATTATAACTACACAATGAACTGAAATGTAAAAATTTTACTGAAACTTTAACCATGGTTTTTATTATGACAGATGCGATGAAATGTGTGCTGCTGAAACATGGGGATATTATTGCTCTCTCAACTGTTCTTGCTCAAACGGCGCAATATGCCTTCCAGAAACGGGAAAATGTATTTGCACTGATGGTATGCTCTTTCACTATATCGATTCATTACAATGTTCTATGCATTGGTTTTGTTTATAAGTCTTTGAACTTGTTACTAGGTTGGCAAGGAGAAAATTGTGAGCAACCATGTGATGATGGTAAATATGGGTTAGACTGTGCGAAAACTTGTGATTGCGAAAATGAAGCCGAATGCAATCCCGTGAACGGTTTTTGCAATTGTAAGCATGGATTCAAAGGAGTAAAGTAAGTTTATTAAGGAATAAAGAAGCATATAATATGGTATGAGAAATAATGTTTTTTTTTTCAATGTTGTAGTATAAAGCATTCTGTGTTGAACAACTGAATAGACACAGTTAACCGAAAATTGAGAATTTTTAGGCAATTAAGTTCTTTAAAACTACATAAATCCGTAATAGTTTATAAAAATTTATAAAATTACAGCTGTCAAAATTCAAAAAGTAAATCTATGAATATGTCCAGTTTTTCCAATTTACCCAGGGAGTACATGTAATCCCCAGAACGTCCTTTATATGTCCCGAACGTTCAAATTTGATGCCAGGATAAAACAGCTCTATTTTGGTTAACCTTTAACTCCTGTGGTTGGGTGGTTTGAAGTTTTTTGCGCAAGAGCTACACATGGTTCATACTTCTCCAAATAAATTGGTGGACATAGGTTTAAAGTTTAAGAAACATAGTATCAGAAAAACTATGATAAAAGTCAAAGATGAGATATTTTAGGGGGTGGAAGCATTCCACAAAAAATGACTCGAGGTCTGTCAGACCGCTTACAGCAGTTAAAGGTTAACTGGGGACGTCATCTTAGGACTTCCAAGGGAAGGGAACTAGTGCGATGTCTTGGAGTCCCCTCCATTCGAACTTCACATAGTTGATACAAACACTATTTTCTGAAGACGTTCTATTACTTCGAATGAACTACAATTTCAGAAGGACCAAATGACATTAGTCCAGGCAAACTAAATTTAAAATACAGTGAACATGAAAAAAATTGCAACAGAAGCTTTTTTTGATCGATTTTTAATCAGTTATCATTGCTGAACAACATATCCAAAATCGGACAAAATTCATCCATGGGAACACCCCGAAAAACGAATTTCAAAATGACGGATTCCATGTCACATGATAGGATGCCTAAGCTTAGGTTTTCCCGCTCAGCACCTCCTCAACCATGATATTTTAATCACGGATGTTAGCTTTAACACATCAAAATGGTAGGTTATTGTGCTTAAAATGGTATGGAGCTTTTTTAAGAAAGGAGGACATAACATTTAATAGATAAGAAGGTATACAGGTGCAGGTATGTGTACAGGTTTGTGTTTTCTGGATGCTTTCGTTTTAAGAGTGTCGGTGTTTAAAGACAAAGTAATATTAGTGAAGCATCGATTACACTTGAAAATGAGTTAAACATACATGCTAACTCAATAAAGGACCACAAATAATATTAAGTCATAGTTTTTAGTTATTTTCTTGAAGTTACTCTCCTGAATAGCTCAATGTTATTTGAGGTGCTTCAAGAAATCTATGGATCAAATGCTGTGTTACACATGGTGATTGGGAAAACAGTTTACAGAGCGATACGAGGACACACGATTGTAGATTCAGTGCTTAGTACCCTGCTGATTTAAGAGTTTTTTCCTCATGATGAACATGTATCTTTTCATGGTCATGTTAAGGAAACTTGTGATCTGTTCTATGATATTACGACCGGCCAAACACAAAAAAAGACGTAGAACTGTGTGACGCATTGGCTCATATTGAGATTGCATAGGAGAAAGATAAGAATCATTTGCCCTCTTCCTCGAGAACAAGTAAACTCTGGTTGACCAGCGAATGATCATTGCTGTACGAACCTTGATAACAGCTGACAGGATAGATTCTTGGGAATTGCACTTATATGCTATGCTTAAGATTCTCACCAAAATAACAGCTGCAGATCATGTAAATTATCTCAAGTCACTCTACATATACTAGCAGAAAATGTTTTAATTACTATCTGAAAATACGAAGGTTCATAAAATAATTGTGGAAGGTAAATTTGTGATAAGAAGAAGTGACAAATTACGGGGTGAACTTGGATCAAATCTTATAATAGAGCAAGTAATTACGCGTTCCCTGAAAAGCAAAGAAAAACAAACGAGAGGAAGTGGACTTACTGAAAAATCAGAGGGCTACATGGCTGTTTTGCATGCCCTTTTGTTCCATTTAAAAGTTAACTGTGAAAGAATATGCAGGGGTTTCCACGCAAACTATTGAACAACAGAGAAATGAGAGACGGCAAACAAAAGAGGGACAGCAATGACATAAAAAAACAATGTACCAGAATCCATATCCCGATTTAATTCTGACTGTTCTCTACGTAATATTGTTATAGGCGTAGTAACCGAAGAAAAAGTTAATGTTGACGAGTTTCACTTAATCGGTGCGAAAATCGTCTCAGAAATGATTCGGAAGGATGTATTATAGTATTCTGCTTAAAGGTCAGATAAAGCGAAAACTCTAGGATCTGCTGGTGCTGTATGTAGTAAAGATGATTCAGATATACAAGTTGATCCAGCAATACTTTTTCAAAAAATGAAGACTGTTTCCACTTGTGCTGATATGAATCTTGTTGATATCATGCGTTATGAACTTTGTGCTTACCCTGCAGCATTATTTGAATCCCAAAGCCTAATGAGAAAAGCAGACAAATCCCAGTTAGCAGAAGCAATTGTCAAATACACCAAACATTTTAATAATGAAGAGTCTGACAACGTGGAAAGTACGGAATGGATGGAGGATCTCTCTTACATCGAATTTCGTGGTGTAACATACGAAATTCATTACGAAAACATTGCACTTACGACACTTACGAAAACATTGCAATGTCGTATGTTGAATTTACTCTTAAAACATATGGAAAAGCTGTTGTTGTTTATAATGGCTACATTGGGTCCCCTACAATCAAGGATGGGGCTCACAGACGACGGTACGCAAAGACCAGTAGAGATGTTAATTTTAGCCCATGCATGAAGTTCGTTGGCAAAAAGGAGCATTTTCTAGCCAATGGAAATAACAAGCAAGCCCTAATTGCCCTCATTGGTGACTTGCTGAAGAAACAATCTGCTGATTCTGCTTCTGTGTCAAGCCAAGGATAAAGGATTCAAGCTATATTATCGAAGTGATATAAGACATGGATCAACTCCAAAGTAAACATATGATATCCACATCATACAATCTATATTAGGTCGTGAAAGTTACAATTTGTTGTTTATGCATTCTTTTACCGGCTGCGATACCACATCCAGAATTTTTTCAACTAGGAAATCCTCAGCATTTGCCAAAATGATAAAGGAGACAGGGCTCCGCTCTGTTGCAAAAATATTTTGTTCTGATTCAAGTCAACATTCAGCTATCACTGTTGCTGGTAGAAAAAAATTGCTTCTTTTGTACAATTGCCGGTTTTTAGATTGCACAGATCAACTGTGCCTTCAAATGTTAGTAGTGAAGGTAACTACAGCAAAATCATTTGTTGCACTGGAACGTCTGCCCCCGACCGGTTCTTCAACAAAATATCATGGCTATCGAACATACTTATAAATAAATATATAGAAAGATACTAAAGAAAGAAACCAAAAGAATGGGGTTGGTATGTAAAAAATTACTCGTACTACCCAATACTCGGGGACTTACCATCAGCTCCAGATTATTTACTCAATATGAAACAATATTCCTGCACAAAAAACGCTCTACATTACGAGATGGATGCAAGCGTAATAGCCTGCCCGGTTCAACAGCTTGTGAAACGTGTCAAATCAATGGATGTAAAAACCACAACAGTTATGAATATGATGAAAACCATTAAAGGTTGTTTTTTTCTGAAACATTTTCTGACATTAAACAAACTTTTAAGCAACAATATAAGATATGAATTGTTTAAGATATGTTTATTGTTTAAAATACATCATGTATACCTGTACACCTTCTTACCTGTGAAATGTAATGTCCTCCTTTTTTAAAAAACTCCATACAATTCTAAGCACAATAACCAACCATGTTGTTATGTTAAAGCTAACATCCGTGATTAAAATATCATGGTTGAGGAGGTGCTGAGGAGGAAAAGCTGCGCTTAGGCATCCCCATCATGTGGCATGGAATCCGTCATTTTGAAATCCGTTTTTCGGGGTGTTCCCATGGATGAATTTTGTCCGATTTTGGATATGTTGTTCAGCAATGATAATTGATTAAAAATCAATTAAAAAAGCTTCTGTTGCAATTTTTTTCATGTTCAATCACAAATTGCCTGGACTACATTTTTTTCAGAGCTCTGAGTCTTGGTTTCGAGAGGTTCGAAAAGTATCATAGCCCCTGGCACATCCAAATTTCCTGCACGGGGACATCCTTGGGACTTTCTCGTGATTTTAAATAACCGAGTATATTTTAATGTCCACAGGACATCCTGTTGCTATTGCAGGATCAAATTTAGATGTCCTAGGGATGATCACATCATCCTAACGTGATGCAATTTGAACATCCTGAGGATCATAATGTGCTGTTTGGGTACGAACGTTTTTAAAACTGATGTTGAAAAAAAAAAAACTGGTAAATTTGATAATGGAGCTTACCCAAGTAGCACCGCAGTATTGGCCAATGTCGGAAACAGGGTTTCAGGAATATTGATAAATTCTAGTCAAAACTCGAGCATCGCTCCAAAATATGATTTTTTTTTAATATACTTGTCAAAAACATCACAAAGAATTGTTTGCCCTCCGTTCTTCTTATAAATAAAATATACTAATTTTAAAATTATGCATCAACATTTCAAAAATTCCTGTGTATTTTATCCAGAATTAGGTGAGATAGGTCAATATCGGTAACAACCGCCAGTTTACAACGGTTCACATCGTGGTCGATCTTAATGTCGAGCGACTTTGGCCAGCGTTGTTGTGCTACGAGAGTGAGAGGGGAGGGGGGATAACTTCTCAAATGTCAATTTCTTAACTTGGATTATCATACTGATTACAGGTGTGAAGAAATCTGCATACCTGGAAATTGGGGACATTATTGTTCCCAGAACTGTTCTTGCAAAAACGAAGCGACTTGTCTCCCATCAACTGGTGAATGCATTTGTAGGCCAGGTAAGAATTAATCTTTATACAAGGTCATTAAAATAGAATGAAAAGTTTTCAATATCGTCTCGCAGGAAATCAACAACACTTATACGCATGGTTTTTGGACAAAAATATTTAAAATTTTAACCAGTTTCAACGACCTTCAGTATGTTTCGATACGTGTGACACTAAGTCGTTCTTTAAAACAATAATGACGTGTAGTAATGCAACAGGCTCTCATAAACTTAAACTGGTAGTGCTCGGAAAATCAAAAAAACCTAGATCTTTTAAAGGAACAAGGGCTGAAAACCTCCCTGTACATTATTTCAACCAAAAGAAAGCATGGATGGACCAATCCATATTTAAGGAGTGGTTTGAAAAAAGTTCGTTCCTCAAGTTAGAGAGCATCTAAAATCTCAAAACATACCCCAGAAAGCCGTACTGTTGATTGACAATGCCCCGTCCCATCCAGGGGAAAACATTCTAAAATCGGAAGATGGAAATTTTTTCGCCAAGTTTTTGCCACCCAATGTCACAGCACTTATTCAGCCCATGGACCAAGGCGTAATTGCATCAATGAAGAAAAAGTACCGCACCAGCCTACTGAAAAAAAGGATTGAAGAAGGGAATGATCTGAAGAGTTTCTGGAAAGATTATTCGATTCTTGACAGCATTTATGATATAAATACAGCTTGGGAGTCGGTCAAGCAATCAACTTTAGTAAAGTCCTGGAGGAAGATTTTACCTAATGTGGAAGAAATTTTGCTAGATTCAGCTGAGGAAGAAGAAGAAGTTACTGCTTACGATTTAGCTAAATTAGCGAAATCTGTTGCTGGAGGAATTGATGTTGACGAGGAAAACATTGTTGAATGGATCAATTGTGATGCCAATGATCCAGGGTTCGAAAGCCTGACAGATGAACAAATCGTAGGCGGAGCAATGGATACGGTTTTGGAGGAGAGCGAGGAAGAAGATGAGGAAAAGACACTCAAGCAAGTTAGCCATGACACAGCTCTTTTACATGTTGACGGACTTATCCAATATCTGGAGGAACAAGATGACACATCTCTTTGTGATAAAATGTTTTTGAAAAAACTTCAATCACAAATAAAAAAGAGAAGTTTCAATATAAAAAAACAAAAACAACTGACAGACTTTTTTGTGAAATTGTAAGCACATGTTGCTACATTATCCCGTCGACTGTTGGCGAACTTTTTGATGGCGCAAAAAGATGGAATCGTCTGGCCTCCTCGGAAGTTCAGTTTAACTTGACCAGCGTTGGGCCTAACGACAAACAACTCGGCTTCGCTATGGTCCGCTCATTTATCCTGACGGACCGCTTCGAAGGAGAAAAATAATGAGTTTGAAGGACTCTTTGTCTCGCCAACGGTTGACGGGATAATACGTAAGTACCCAAATATTTATTAAGTCATATAATTGTACATACAGGGCAGATATTATAAATTAAATTGCTCTGAGGCATTTTTGTATTAATTGATGCAATTTTTTGACCATTTTGCGGATTATCCGCGGAATTCAATTATCCGCGGTTGCCGCGCCACTCAACTCCGCGGATAATCGGGAGTTTACTGTACTTAAGAATATCTTTTACATATTTAAGGATTCAATTTTCTGCAGTGATTATTTCGACATAATAATTGCCACATCTATTCTACATAAAAAAATTCAAATTTCAATTTGATGTTTCCTTTTTATCGAGGAATTTGATTCTAGAAAGGTGTACTTTCACTTTTGATTCTGACTGTATGTTAGATTCTCAGATATTGAGAAAATAGTTGAAATTACGTTCTTTAACAACATTTTCTAATTAAAATAATGTGAATACGTTTAACAGCTTCCCTTTTGTGGTTTTGAAATCCTACCATTAGTTTTCACTGACCCTGTATTTGATTTAAGCTTTTAATAATAATTAAAAAATATGTCATCCATAAACTTAACTCGTATATAAAACTGGTGTAAAGATACTTGTATATGTTTAACACATTCACTGACGCGCTGGCGCGTCAGCATGACGCTACATCCCATGCCGGTGACGCTCTGGGACGACGATCGAGTATGATAAGTAAACTGCTTTATTTATAGTTCGGATTTGGAGGTTGAACGATGAGGTTTTTGAGGCACGTTAGTGAAGCATTATTTTTATATTTTTAGGAAATAAAAGGTTTTTCCTTTTTTCTGGTTTTACTATTAAAATATAAGGAACGTTTTTAATCATTAAAACACTTTTTTTAAATTCGGCTTCTTAGGATGGATATATAAATTTTGGTGGCAGCGAATGTGTTAAAAATAAATACGTTTTTTCTAAAGTAATAAAAAAAATCCCGTTTTTGTTACTAATATTTTTTATCGACTTAGTTTACTGGTTCGATTTTTAAAATCATAATCGATGCTTTTGAGTAAAACGTTCAAATAATATGACTAAATTTACACGTTTAATGCGTGAAGTATAGAAAAAAATATTGAAAAAAATTCAATTGCCATCATTATTGTAAATGGTTAAGTAAAAGTTGGTTGAAGCATATGCAAGTATATGTAGCTTACAAATTGTGGGCGCAGACAGAAAGGTCAGCATTCAATTGAACTGGGTCCACATGCCAAGTCATATTTTTTATTTCAAATGTTTGGAAGAGTTTAGGCATTATTTCAAAGTGAAAATTATTTACAAAAAAATTAAAAAGGCAATTTTACCAAAAAGTACTTAAAAATACTGTTTACCACTATTTTTTTAATGTTATTTAAAAATGTGTATCTTAATTTTGTGATTATAAAATAAGTGGTCAATGTACATTTTTAACACGCTTTTATTAGTTTCACCTGTATGTTTGCTTGTAACCGACTCTTTTGGGCTCGATTTTGCCCTACTTTGAGCGATGACAATACAATAATTCAATAAGTTTGTTGCTTAATCGCAAGGATTAGCTCGTTTTGCCTTTGCGCAGTTAAATTCCAACCAGTCAACCTTCTCCGGAATCGAACCCTGGTGTGCTGTTACCCGTTACAATCAAAGTAATCACAGAACCTATCATCGACAATTGATAAGGCAGACATTTGAAAGATTTGTCGTGGGCACGACGGTTATACAAAGCGTGTTTTTTTAGTCGCAATAGTGATTAACAAGAAATATTTATTTTATCGTAAAAAAGCGTGGGGTGCTTGATGTCAATTGTTGTAAATATTTAATTACAGATATGGGTAAAAGTAGAGCCATTATGAAAATATCTTAAAAAGCACTCCACGCTTTTTTACGATAAAATTAATATTTCTTGTTAATCACTCTATTTTTATTTCAAACTTATTTAAAATTATTTTCTACTTTTTAGTTCACTTTTTTATTAAAGCGTGCGTTTTAGTTTTTTAAACTATTAATTTTTATAATTAATTTCAATATAAAGATATTTTTGATTCAATAAACGGTTTTATTTGGAGTTGTATATTATATTTTTAATTATTTCCTTATTATAGATAAGCTATTTATTTCATTCAACTATTAGGTTGGAAAGGATTAAATTGCGAACATCCGTGTGATAATGGCACATTTGGACAAGGCTGTCAAGGAATATGTGATTGTCAAAATGAAGCTGAATGTAATACCGTGAGTGGCACTTGCAAATGTACATTTGGATTCAAAGGGATAAAGTAAGTTCTTGCAAGAAAATAAAATGTGTTGTGAGATTAAGAGTTAGTGTGTGTGTGTGTGTTAAATATAAAATATATAAATATATACGATTTAGTAATTGTAGAATTTCTTGTGGGAAGTAAATTGCAGGGAAAATAAATTACATTCAAATTGCCAGACAAAGATTTTATGGAAAGTAAACTGCAAGGCCGTACCCCTGATGTCAAAGGGTCAAACTAACTTTTTGTGAGATAGTTAAGTGTGACCTTAACTTAACAAACATTTGTTTAAATCCTTTATATTAACTTTGCTTTTGCGTGTGTATGGTTGGGTATGTCGATGGTGGAAAAATCTGCTGAGGCCTAATTAACCCTCTTGCCGTCATCCAATCGCGCTACAATAGTATTTAACCGACCATTGAAGAAACTGTTGTCAAAAGTTTTTTAATAAATAAACAATAAAATCGTTTTAATTAGAATAAATTAAAGATATTTGGATGCGAGTGCATAAATTCAAGTTCATTTTCAATAAATAAATTTTGAAACAGTTTGTAGCACATTTTGCCTATAGAAATGTTTTTGATATTTAAAATTAGATGAAAACACCCCAAGCACACGCTGTTTACAGAATCGGCGCTGTGTTAATGAATATAAAAATTGGCAATGCATATAAAGGATTAATATTAAAAACTTTGTTTTTATGGGTTATATTATTTAGTAATAGCATGATGTTTAAGAATAAAGTATTGTATAAGAATTTCGATTATTTATATTAGCGTTTGTTCTATAAGCAGTTTTGTGTGGATGTGTAATGTTATAATTTTACTTGCTGATAATTCTTTGTCGATAAATTTTGAAGAAGTAAAGAAAAGTGATTCCCATCTGTAAATTTTTGAACTAATTTTTTATCTTTAAAAAAAATTCTTTAGACACATTTTACTACAAAACAAACACTTGATAACCATTTTTTTATTTTTTATTTTGTATCAATTTTCAATTGTGTGAAAAACTTTTGGAGTGATTATTACTATTTATTTTTATATTTATTTATGTATACTTGTGATAGGTGTGATGAAATATGCGATGTGGGAACTTGGGGATACTATTGTTCTCAGAATTGTTCCTGTCTAAATGAAGCATTCTGTTCCCCAGAAACTGGAGAATGTATTTGCACTCCAGGTAAGAATATTTATAAAGTTACTGTTTACTCGGTGTGTTGTGAACATGCATGTACATTGCGTTTCAAAACTTTCATGCACCCCATTAAAATCAAATTTACTAAGTTTTTGTTTAGCCAAAATATAATAGAGTATTTTTAAAGATACATCAAATCCTTTTGCACATAAAAAAAAATGCATAAATATCTAAAGAAAGTTAATTTAGTGAATTTTTTTTATTTAATTAAAAAAATTACTCTCGACCAAAAACTTAGACGTTTATTTTTTTAAATAATAAAATAGTAATACCACCATGATAAGAACTTGATCTAAGCAATCTGAATTATCCCCAAGTAATGCCTTTATTCACACACAGATGAAGCCTTTTGTATGAGTTAAATAGAGGAGAGTACAGTCTGTTTATCAGGAAAATAGTTAACTTGGTGGATGGTGGCACTTGCTGTATAACAAAACTTGTCGATTAAGAATAAGGAAATTCATGCCGGCGATTTCCGACTAATAACGTTACAATACGGCAAACGTAGATTTCTTTTACCTGGAATCCCCGTAGAAAATGGAGGTAGTCTTATTTCCAATACAAATGACAACGCTAGCTAAAGTGGCGGGAGCTATTCTGGTTTAGTTAACTTTGCACGGTTCCGTTTATCTATTTCTATTACTATAAAGGACTTATCACAGCCAAATATGCCTCTTAATTTTCAACAGTGATAAGATAACGAGGTCAAATATTTATTGCGCTTAGCTTATTTTAATTAAAAAATGTAGACAATATTTTGTCTATTAATATCCTATATCACTTTTGTAGGTTGGGTGGGCTCAAGTTGTGAATTTCCGTGTGAAAGCGGAAAGTATGGACAAAATTGTAAAGAAAACTGCAGTTGCTATAACGGAGCTCTCTGTAATGCAAGCGATGGGACTTGCTTCTGCACTGATGGATTCAAAGGACAAAGGTAATTTTATTAGTAACCCAGTAACTTATTATTGAAAATCACTTTTGATTTTAACTTCTAAACAATGGAACTAAAAAAATTCTGAAGTTCTTGTACACTAAATTATTGGCAAAGTTTCTATTCTAGAATAGCTTTTAACTTTGTTCAACAAAATATAAATTAAATACCTTTTGGTCTCCCTCTGAAATGTCTTTTTCTTGAAAAGTTTAAAGCTCATTTCGAATTTGAAACAAAACATTTTTAAGAAAATAATGTAATTAAAAAAAAAAAAAAAAAAAAAAATGCAATAAAAAATGTAAAAACCCCACATTTTCGTGCTGGAGTGACTTTTAAAAAATATTGTGGTTTAAATTGTAAGAGCTACAAAACCAGCTCCATCCATATTTTAAAAAATTTCAGGAGAGCTAAAAAAGAAAATTCTTTTGCCCATGTAAATCAGTTTTTTTAAAATATATATTTTAATTATTTGTTGTTATATTTTTGTTATTGTTAAAGGAACCAAAGTCCTTTATTGTTTCAAGGTTAACTTTACAAATTTTTTAAGTTTTTGGAAATTTGAATCTAAATTTTGGATGGGGCAGGTTTTGAAGCAAAATGAGTGATCAACAACCTTTTGCAATGCAGCAATATTGCGAAGTAACCTACTGCACGAAATCTTGGTAAAACATGAATTACAGTTACTAGGTATATAAACAATATTTCAAAACAAGAAAAAATTAAAAAATAAATAAATTAAGCAATATAATTGATAAGAAAGTTAAAAAGCTGAGAAGAGCTTTCTGCTCTCTTCTCTGCTGGAGCTGAGATAGCCGTATAAATAAATAAAATTAAACTAAGACAAAAAAAAAAAAAGTGATAGAGGAAAGTTACACAGGATCAAACAACCGCATTTTCATTCGGATCAATGCTCTCCCACTTGGATGGAATTGGTTCGGAAACAAACCTATTACTTTAAAAGTAACTAGGGGGCTTCGCCCCCTGCTCGCTAACGCTCGCCAACCCCCAAACGCGTCGCTGCGCTCGGATTAAGCTGCTCGAATTTATGGTTAAAACATCTTGCTGCGCTCGAATACGTTTCCCAGCCATAAAAAATGTAACCAAATTTTTATAAATTTAATGTAAGGCCTAATAGAGAAAACACCCAAATTGCAAGTTTCATAATAGAAAGTTAAATATCCTATCCGCCAACATTCTGACTTAAAACTTCATTAGCTATGCCCTTACATTGAAGTCCCAATATCTTTTATTTATTCTGATAAGTCGCCCCGTTAGAGAACGACGTCCAACGCGAGGCATTTTCTGGATAGAAATACTTCAAAATAATAATTACTCTAATACAAAAATGCTTCAGAAAAACAGAAAAAATCAACTTTGAAACGAAGAGTTTAAAAAGAGCTTTAAAATTAACAACGGGTTTGTTGTTTACATACGTAAGGATAGCTTAAAAATTAGCAACGGTTGGTTGGTTGAACCCCCGAGCAGCGGGTTTGTTTACTTAAGGATGTTGCCATTCTCATATTCAAAATCATTGAGGCTTTGTAGTAGCTTAATGATGAAAAATATTGAAATTTAACTAATTAATAAAGTGTTAATAAATTATTTTTGCACGTTTTGGCAAATCTACAGCTTATTTCCTTTAAAATAACACCTTGATCATTGAAATTGGTTGAGTAGTTTAGGCGGACGGACTAACCCCAAAAAACGTATTGCCTATTAAATATATAGATTTTCAAAATGAAGGAGCTGGTTTTTAACCTAATCGCTCGGCAGTGGGATGAAGACTATCAATTACTTATAAAATTAAAAAAATTATAATAAATTAAAAAATGTGGATGGAGTTGGTTTTGATGCTAAACACCTCATTTAAGGAATATGTTAATCTTTTGCAGCAATGTTAAGCTTTGGTCAAAACTGAGATCTTTACGCCATTTGATAGCATCTAATAGTAACTACAGTATTCTGTAGCTTCATTTTGGAAACTTCAGCAATTTGGTCAAACAATTTGCAATTGGTCTACTTTTAGCATTTTGGTTTAGTTTTGGTTAAGAGAAAATGGCGGGAAAAGTTTTGCTGTACTATAAAGTGACCATTTTCTGAAACGTAAACTTGACACATTTTGGTGGCTTACAGCTGTTCTGTAGTAATTAGTAATGGTGGTAATTAGGAGAGGCAGTTGTCCACTTGCTCCGGAGACTTAAGGTGAGGGTGGTGGTGGCGGCGACCTTCTCTTTTTCGATTGGTTGGTTGTATTCAGATTATCTGGCGCCGTCAGCAACATGAGGGCTATAATGCGCCGAAACATTTCGTCATTTAACAAACCAACATACATTTACAAACACCCATGCCAACACGGGACTCGAACCCGCAACCTCGCGGTCTAGAAGCCAGCACGCTAACCACTATACCGTTTGGTCGGCTCTCTTTTTCGAATAAATGATTTATATTACTCTACTGGGGGATGAAAGTTGACGTAGTGGTTGTGCTTTTATTCCTTTTACCCTTTATATGTAAAGTAATATTTGTTTTAACTATTCTTGATTTTTTTATTTGATCGTCAAATTATGAACGACTTTTTTGTATTTTCCAAAAAAATTTCTACATTTATAACAAGATTTTTTTTTGGCAAATTACATATTCATATGCCAATTTTTGATTTATATTAGTTTTTAAATGTATATTGGACCACCTGATACAGGGTGTCCGTAGTTAAAGTTCAACTTTCAAAAAGTTGTAAGAAAACCACTGGTTAGAATGATTTGAAATTTGGCCTATACATATGCAAAAAGTGGGGGAAGCAGATATGACATGAGATATTAAAAAAAAGTATTTTGAACTTTTTTTTTTCTTATGTCACACCATTTCTTTTTGAAAGCCATTATTTGGTATGAAAAAAAATGCCGTTTTTGAAATCATGCTTTATGAAAGTTGAACTTTAATTATAATTTACCCCGGGGAGATTGTAATTGATTCCACTTTCAAAAAGCTGTAAGAAAAGAAAACTCGTCAGAATGACTTAAAATTTGATCTGAATACAAGCAAAGAAGAAATGGTGTTGCAAAACACCTATGTCGAATTTTTTTTTATGCTATATCATTTCCCTCTTCAAATATGTTTTGGTCATTCTGAAGAGAGGTTCTTTTTTACAGCTTTTCGAAAGCTGAACTTTAATTATAAATACCTGTATCTGAGAAAGAAAACTGTATTGTTTTATTATTCGTTAGAAGAGAAGACAAATTCTATTTTCGATGCTCATTGTTTTCATTCGCCAATGATCCTCATAAATCTAAATAGATCTAAGCTTCTACTTCGTATTTAATACACTGACTTATAACGTTTCTTCCATACGTCCTGGCCGACCAAACGGTATAGTGGTTAGCGTGCTGGCTTCTAGACCGCGAGGTTGCGGGTTCGAGTCCCGTGTTGGCATGGGTGTTTGTAAATGCATGTTGGCTTGTCTAATGACGAATGTTTCGGCGCATTATAGCCCTCGTGTTGCTGACGGCGCCAGATAATCTGAAAACAACCAATCCATACGTCCTGTAGTGAGCAAATTAAGGAATTATGTTTCTTGCTGAACTATTAAGGAACTTTTTACGCTTTGCACTGAACTATTAAGGAACTTTTTAAGCTTTGCACTGAACTATTAAGGAACTTTTTACGCTTTGAACTGAACTATTAAGGAACTCTATGCGTTTTGTGCTGAACTAACAAGAATATTCGTTTTGTGCTCTTTTTATCCTTTTAAGATGTGACGAAATCTGTGAAGGTGGAACATGGGGACTTTACTGCTCTCAACAATGTTTGTGTGAGAATGGAGCAGCCTGTTTTCCTGTAACAGGACATTGCACATGTGCTGCTGGTAAAAGATTCATTGTTTTTCAAAATTTAATTTTTTGTTGTATAAAATTACATTATTGTTGTAAATTAGTATTCAACATTACAAGTTTCGTTTATACCTCTTATAAGCACTGTATGTGATTTCTATTAGTTTTAAAGAGCATTCAATTATTTTAGATGGGTATTTTCAGCAATTTCAAATTTTTCATACGAGCATTTGAATATTATTTGAAAAGTAAATTCAGAAACTGATTGAAATCGGTAATTTCTGGTGGGAAGGTTTGAAAGACATGAACAAAAGAGAATGAAATTGTAAGCTAAGTTATTCATAACTTGCCATATTTTGGACTTGCCTTAATCTTTTTTTTATAGATTTTTAACGAAAGTATTTTAAGAAACTGAAAACAGTAATAAATGCTTTTGCCAAGATATCATTGGGGAAATGTCTTCCGGTGGGACTTTCAAAGAGAAATCGATTCTCGGTGATGCTCCGAATTTGAGAAAATCAAGAAAAATCGTGAGGACAGTCCGATATCTGTTACAATCGTCGTCATGTTTCCTCACTCACAAGATCTGTATATAAATATACGCTTTTAGCTTACGTGCTCTTTGGATTCAGTGCTCAGATGAAGTATGCTCACCTAAATTTCAAGAAATCTTGAAATAGGACCTCACTAGGTGCTCATAAATATCTCGGTGAGGATTGCGACAAATAACCTCGTACCGGAATTCCTTAGAAGAGTTTGCAGGGTATTTTCAGGACGCAAATGCAAGGGAGATTTCCCAGAAGGCATTCTTCTTTAATAATCAGACTGTTCTCAGCAGTCCAGAACTTATTCTAACCAGCGCCGGTACAGTATAGCTCTCGAGTAGATATTGCTTAAAAGTTCCCAATACTATCAAGTTATACCACCAATTTTGAAACCTGACGGGAGAACAATATGCAGGGTATCCGGGCTAAATGTATCAAAAAGTAAGTTCATTAGTTTTCGATGTGTGCACCTTTTGTAGCACGACAAATGTTTAAACGGTGTTCCAGTTTTCAAATGTTTCGTTGCTTATTAGGAGTCATTAGACGAATTGCGTGAATGATAACCTTCAACTCATTCATAGTTTCAATTTCTTGTGTTTATGCACAACAAATTTAATGAATCCCAAGATAAACGTGCTCCGTAACTGAGTGCTCTATGAAGAAAATGAGCCAATGATAACATTTATGTGTATTCCTAACCATACATTGACTTAGGTGTATGCCTTTCTTGTTCAAAAAATCTTGGAAGGGTTTCCAATTCACGGAGGAGTCTATTATACTGTAATGAGTAGTTCCGTAATAATAAGCCATAACTTATATATACTTTTAGCCCAGACTAAATATTAATTGAAGAAATCTTTGCATTGTGGTATTAAGGCAAATTTGTGATAGATTTATGATAGCGTCGTACAAATAGGTATTGATTTTCGTTATACCAACTTTTTGGAATCATTTCAAGCTAATTCTGTACATCAGAAGCACTATCTGGTTTAACATAGCACTTACGAAAGAGGTACAGAGTTGTTTTTATGTATCAGGTTGTAACGAAAGTTTTCCTCCAAAAAAAGTTAATAGTTAAGTTAGAATAAAAACATGAAAGCGGTACATTTAGTGCTGGTAGTAATCGCCACCCAAATTTGTGATTTTCTGCCAACGTTTTGGTAGTTTTTCAAAGTCTTCGACCCAGAAACTTGGTGGAGCGAGTTCAAACGCAGATCAACCTCATCGTTGATGTCCTATGCTGAATCGAAGATAGCACCAGCAAGATGTAGCTTCAGGTGTGAATAACGATAGAAGTTCGAAGGAGCGATGTCGGGGCTATATCGTGGATGTGGCAATAGATCCCATACGAGTCCGTACAGAGTACAGCCGGTGAATGCCGACACATGTGTTCTTGCATTTTCTTGATGGAACACTACCTTCTTGCGTCGGAACTCAGTTCGACGTTTTGCCTTGATAGCAGCGTAAACACGGACTAGCATCTCGTTGTACACCTGACTGTCGTTGGTTTTACCTTTTTCCAGATACTCTTGGTGGATAAATACCACGGCAATCCCACCAGATACAAAGCATGATCTTTTTATTAATCAAACTGCGTTTTGCGACGCTACCGATAGGCTCACCGGGCGCAGACCAACCCCTTTTCAGATCAGTGCAGTCCTGTCCATCAGTTCAGTGCAGGCCTGAACACGTTTGTTCTTATCTGCTTGAGTCAACTCATGCGGCACCCAGCGATTGAATTTGTACGTCAAGTTTATGCTATGCATAGTGCGACTAATGGACATGGCACTAACGTCTAACTCCTTAGTTAGCTCTTGAGTGGTTGAATAACTGATCTTCTTCCGCAAGTGCTAGCAAGAGATCCTCATCAACATCAGCAGGCCGGCCAGAGCGCTCTGCTTGTCAAAGTCCTTGTTTTTGAACTTTCGGTACCAAACCTTCACAGTGTCATATGATACAACAATAGTACCTAAATTTGTACACATGATTCGGGGACATTCTGTAGATGACTTTTTGCAACAGAACTGGAAGTAAAGGATGGTTCTAATTTGGTAGTCTGATAGTTCTATTTTAGACACCTTGTACTTAATAACAACGATATTTTTTTACAGATTTCACAACAGTGTTGTTTTCAAATGCCAAAGATTGTCTGACAAAATATGAGCAAACGCGATGGCAACGTAATTAGCGGTATGGGAAACTTTCGTTACAACCTGATAGTTAATTTTTATAGATGATGGTACAAATTAAGAAGGATTCAGAACTTCTTAAATTTACCGTAAGAGAACAGCTATTATTTCACACTCGGAACCTTTTAATACGTGAACATTTAAAGGATAGCAAAATATCATAACTTATTCGAAGCTTTTTATGTTTCAGGATGGAAAGGAGAACACTGTGAATACAAGTGTGAGAATAACACATACGGACCAGGCTGTGAGGAAGTATGCTCGTGTAAAAATGGAGCTACGTGTAGTCCAGTAAATGGCTTTTGTCATTGTACACACGGTTTCAAAGGATACGAGTACGTTATTTATTAAATATATATGTTATAGTTAATTTAATTAATTTGTATTATTATATATAAAAACTGGTTATTTTACAAAATAACTACAATCATTGGTTACTATGACAAATTATTAAAAGTATCTTAATATTTATATTAACCATAAAAAGCAACATGTTAACTGACCCTTTTTTTCCATAAGGCACGGTGCCTAGGGCCTCCAAAATGCCTAAAAAATTCTGAATTGTGTAAGTACCAATACTCTTTTGCCGATCAAACGGTGTAGTGGTTAGCGTGCTAGCTTCTAGACCGCGAGGTTACGGGTTCGAGTCCAGTGTTAGGCATGGGTGTTTGTAAATGTATGTTGGCTTGTCTAATGACGAATGTTTCGGCGCATTATAGCCCTCGTGTTGCTGACGGCGCCAGATAATCTGAAAACCACCAACCAACCAATTCTCCTTTCTTCAGTGATCCTGTTCAATGCCATAAAATATGATATTAATATTAACGATATTAATATTTTTAATAGTTAATGAACTATAAAATATTTTACAATTCATTATTTATTAAAAATATTTATATCGTGACATTAATTTAATCAAAATTTAAATAACACAAACTATCGTAAATGGGGGCCCATATGATGAGTTGTGTCTATAGTAGTCAATTTTCTATATCGGTCCCTGTCTGTTAATATAATACATTGCATTCATTTATCTCTAATGAGTCACACTAACCAATTGTGCATAATAACTGTTAGCCTGAGGATAATATGATAAATACTGGATTCTGCGCAGTCCTTTTGTTTATGTTTTATTATCTGTTATGCTTGAGCATTCTGTCAGTGATAACATTTCTTTGGGATTCTTATTTTTAAAGTTTTGTTTGCATCTAATTTTAGTTGAGCCTACAGTTCTTGTTATTATTAATATGGAAATGATTTATAATAGTTGCAGTGGTTTTGTTACTAGAAAAAAAATTAAATCCTATAAATGAATCATATTGGCTTTTAACACTGAGTATAACAAATTTATCAAATTAGCCTTAACGTGTACAGGGGAGAAATCTTGGCCTAAAGGTAGAATGCATCCCGCTCCTATACCCGCCTGGTATTTAAAAATTAGCGATAGTGTTCTCGTCAAAAATTTTAAGTTTTTAAGTTCCTTCCGAAAGTACTAGATTTTGAATGTTTAAATTTTAGCTACAATATTATGCAAAAGTAAAAATCTCTTTAGTCTTAATAATAAAAAAAAAAATAACCTATAACTTCCCAGTAAAAACAATCAACTCGGACATCGCTGAGTGACTGACTTCACTATTTATCGTAATTTGTTTCAGTTGTGGTGATGTTTGTGAGAATGGACTATGGGGCCACTATTGCTCCGAGAAATGCTCTTGTCAAAATGGAGCCACTTGCGTTTCATCTACAGGCGAATGCATTTGCCCTCCTGGTGAGTATTTTGTGAAAACTATATAAGCTTGAAATATTAACATTTATTGTATTTATCATTTAACCGGGAATTGATTATAGTTGCAATATCGGGTAAAAATATTTATTTTTAATTAACATTTCTTCAGATATGGTAGTCGTAAAATGTTTTTTTTTTTTTTTAAATCAAGAAACGGAAAATATTCAGGGAAATCAATTATTTTATTGAAATAACATTAATTTTCCGCTTAAATATTTAGATTAGTGATTTAAAGTTTTCGCATTTGTTCTGCTCTCTATTTTAATATATTTTTGAGTCACGTTCTCACAAATTAAGATTTTAACCAAAAAAGCAAGTAGTAGCAAAAAGTAGTAATTAAAACATACTGCCTTGTTCTGTGTGATATACCACTTAGCCAAATCCGATTCTTCGTTATTCACTTTTGATCTTTCTTTCGGATGAACATTTTATTTTAAATATGTACCTCAGGTGTAAACTATCAAAAGTAAGGTAAAGGAATGTTTTTTTTGTATAAATTTATGAGAATTTTGCAAAATTACCAAAATATAAAAAAAAGTGTTTTGTACAAATATTAAGTTAAAAATCAGTTAAATTTCAATATAATAGGTCAAATAATTTGTTGTGTACAATAGAATCACAATTTTATTAAACCAACAGAAATCCACCAAAATTATACTAAAATTAATCCTACAATGGAATGAGGAATAGGAGAGAATTAAGACTAAAAATCAGAATACCCTACGTCGCTTGGTGTATTAAAGCATCGGCCTACAATCATATTTAATCCATCCATGTAATAAACCAATATTCTTCCACATAATCAAGGAAACTGAAAAAGTTACACCTATTGGTTAAAATCACCGCGGATCTAAATAGATATTAATATCAATATTATCGAAAAATTATTATGATTAAATATTATATTACTTTTTAACTTACATACGTTTTTTACGTTATCATTTGTAAGACATTGCGAAATAATGAATACTAATTCTATTAAAGGAATAGTTCTAACTTCTCTAGCATTGAAGCAAGACCATTCCTATTTTCCATGAGAGATTTCAGGAGAAAGATTTCTACTTTATAGGCTTTGGACCCCAATTTTTAAAGGCATCTCCCCTATTCTAAAATTACGAGTGTTTCTGTATCGGCCGCCACCAACTAGACTATCTGGCGATAGCTATTATCTTTCTATAAAGACAGTCCGTGGCATAATACAAAGTTGGTCAATGATGTTGAAAAAGTTTGAAAAGTTACTGCTTTTAAAACTATTTGTTAGATGAATGTTTAGTCAATAATAAATACTTAACAACTAGAAAAACTTGCTAATTAAATTTGCATTTAAAAACATAATTAATATTGGTTTCAATTTCATTTTAGGTTGGTATGGATTACAATGTGAAATTCCGTGTGATCTTGGTACGTATGGGGAAAAGTGTAAAGGCACTTGCGATTGTGAACATGGCTCCAATTGTGATCCAGTACATGGAGCTTGTAATTGTACATCAGGTTACAAGGGGCTCAGGTTGGTTAAAATAACTTTTTGAATTGCAATTTTAAAGTTGTTTGTTTTAAGAAATAAATTATTCGTACAACTGAAAATCCTGTTAAGTGTTCTTTAAAATTAGGATATTTCTTCAAAATAAGACGGTAACTTATATTCTTAATCATCTTGCTTTTAGTGAGTTACATACTTAAAGCAAATGGGTAGTGTACAAAACTTATGTAATTCACGTGTTCATTAAAATGATTATTTTAAATTCCTAGCTCAAGTTATAAGATTTTTTTAGTTGAATTTTTTCCAATATTGAATTATTTTGTATAGTTATTTGCTTTTTGAAGTATTTTTTCCGGTAGTTGGAATAAATTATGTTCTCTGGGTTTGTGAGGAATATCTACATAAAATTCAGAGGTAAGATTTTTAATATTTTTTTTCTGTAATTTAGTGTTTAGCCTACTAAATATATTGACTAGGGTTTAAATTTGTATACAGTCAATCCCAGTTAACGCGAAATCGCTTAACATGAAATCCTGTTTTATGCGAAGTAAAAACAGTTCCCCGTACTGAAAACTTAACATTAATTTATTCGGTTAACGTGAACAATTTCGGTGACTCCATCGATTCGCGTTAACGGGTTTGAATGTAGTTTCAATGGCGATGACTGTAACGTGGAAAGAACCTTATTTTGTGTCCTATTCAAATAGAAAAAAATATTGCGTGTTGAATTTTACTTTGTGTTTCCTTATTTTAGGTGTAAAAAAAGGAACATCAATTGAACATTGCAAATCAAAAACAGAAATTCATTTTTATTTCTTCGTAACTCTTTTAAATTTTGGTAAGGAACTTTCTCATTAAAGAACGTTTAATTTATAGATTGTTTAAATTAAATTTTGATATGCTTGATATAAAAATACATTGTACTCTGTTTAAAAGTTGTTTTGCTCAATTACAGGGTCTTTCATTGCCTACATAGTTTGGAAAAAATTCAAAGACATATTTTACCAATATTAAAACATTAGTTTTTTAAATTACTATTAATGTATAATCTGTAACAGTTCTCTGTAAAAGCATTGTAAATACTCATATTGATTAAATAAATTTTTCATTTTGTGTTGTCCCTTTCTTGTGTCTACTTGTGAAGCCGGTGACTACAATTGCTAAAGTAATTCATGAGATTGACCGGCTGCAATTGTCAGTCTACCACGCTTACTGAAAGGCTGCAATTGTCAGTCTACCACGCTTACTGAAAGGCTGCAATTGTCAGTCTTCCACGCGTACTGAAAGACTGCAATTGTCAGTCTTCCACGCGTACTGAAAGACTGCAATTGTCAGTCTTCCACGCGTACTGAAAGACTGCAATTGTCAGTCTACCACACGTACTGAGAGGCTGTAATAATCAGTTAATCAGTCTACTAAGCGTACTGAGAGACTGCTAATGTTAGTCTTCAACGCGTATTGATAGGCTGCAATCATCAGTTTTCCACGCGTGACTGAGAGGCTGTAGTTTCCAAGGTCAGCCACGTTTATTGAAAGGTACAGATCATTGTATAAATTATAAATATGTAATGAAAAGTACCTTAGACTTAGTTGATAGGTTTACACATTTAGATGACGAGTTTGAGTTGCTGAGTCAATGTAATGAAACAGCCTTTCAAGTCTCGCGTATTGAAAGGCTGTAATGAGGAGTTTGAATTCTCTAATTTGAACCAGTTTCAGTAAATTGATGTTCATAATCCGTGCACACGTGGCTTCTGCATTTGCTATATGAGCATGGATTCTAAGAACCGATTCACGCAGGCATGCTAAAGATGCTAGACCATAGGGTGAGGTTAGTCGCTCATATTAACCCTTTGCACTCGAGGCCTTTTTCGCGCTGAGGTACCAGCAACTCGAGACATTTTTGGTTCGGTTGGCGTTTATGAATTTGATTCATAGAAACTAAACAGTCATTCACCTTGCATCAAATTTCCTCATCAAACCTAGTGGTCCTCTCGTGTTTCGGCATCCAATCGTGTGGTGCCCGAGAGGCGCCGCTCGAGTGCAAAGGGTTAAGAAACGGATTATCAAAAGAGTGGATTGGAAATGCGAGCTACTTGAAGCTCTCGACTAAATCAAATTATATTTGCTTCACTCCATGTCACTCATTAATTGGTTGTAAGACAAACGTTACAGTCAAATTATCTTTTTTAGTCAAGGTAGCGGCATAATGGACTTCCTTTTAGTTATTTATGAAACTGTAAGATAGAAAATGTCACCGTTATCCTCGCAATATCGTAACTTTTAATGAAGAATTTCTTTTGATCTTCATGGTTATTTTAAACAAGGCGAATGACTCCCTTAGAAATTTCAAGATGTACTTCCGACTTGTTGAATAGGCGACCGATTTGAATTATTGAGTAATAGACTGAAAAGTAAGCAATCACTAGTTTGACATTTGCATGCATTACCTCACTAACACAAATAATTTACAACTCTTTTATAAAAAAAATCTAAAATTTTGATTAATTTATAACATGATGCCTGAAGTTTCTCGAAATTGATCGATGACAAAAATGTGCATCACCATTAAAATATAGGGAATCATTTCAACCTTTTTAACATCGTGTGTAAACCTCCTAAACGAAAAGGGTGCAAGGTTCAGATGATAAGGATGACCTTTTCAAAATCTTGAAAAAGGGGCCCCAGTTCACAGTTAACCCTTTGCACTCCACGCCTTTTTCGCGCGGAGGTTTTCATAAACTTGTATGCTATTTGGATGATGCTGATACATTATCTAATACTGCATTTGAATTTCTTTTAGATGTGAAGAAATATGCGAAGAAGGAATGTGGGGTGAATATTGTTTGGAGGAATGCCTCTGCCTGAATGAGGCTCCATGTCTGCCACATACAGGAGAATGTGTCTGCCGCCCAGGTAGGTTAATAATTATAAAATCTATTCATGTACAAATATTACAAAAGTAGTGCAAAAAAAAATCCTGGACACCTATTTTTAAATCCTTTATAGTAACTTCGATTTTGTGTGTATGTTTGGCGATGGCAGACAAATCTGCGGTGGCCTAATTAACCCCCTTGTCATCCAATTGGGCTGAAACTTGGCAGATAGATTTGATGTCGATGACAATGTGTTCTATCAAATTTTGGTGACTGTCACTGTCATTAAAAGGAATGTGAAACAATCAAATTGAAAATTAATATAAACTTATTAAAATTTATTTTTTTCCAAAATAGTCCTGATTTTTAACTTGTATAGCTTCTAATTTTAATCATCTAAGTTAACTTATTCAAAGCTCGTGGAAATACTACCTTGAAGTTAACCTATAACAAATTACTTACAAAACATTAATACATTTGATCTGAAAATGTAAAATTTACGCAAGAAATATATTTAAATCCATTGCAACGCCGCGCCGTAAATCCATTACAACAACAATATATTCATTGCAACGTCTGCGTCGTGATTAGTTTAATATACGTATTATGGTAGCATAGTTGAAAATTTTAAATACTAACATTTTCATATTGAAAACTTCTATAAATAACTCTAACAATAGGAATTTCTTCTGAAACTAGGTTTTATTGGTGAAAGATGTGAAAATTACTGTCCTTTGGGCACTTACGGAAATGGATGTGAAAGTATCTGTCTATGTATGAATAATGCGAAATGTGACCCAGAAATTGGAATATGTACTTGTCTATCTGGTTATGAGGGACAGTACTGCGAAAATAAATGTCAGGTATTTATAATTTTTTTTTTAAATTTTGCATTTCATTTGCCCATAACTCCAAGTAAAGCACAAAGAGAAATCAGAAAGCATTCCTCGGATTAAAAGAGCTATTGAACTGATTAATATGGTTTTTTGAAAAAGGTAAGTGCAGTAATTAATTTTTTTAATGTAAATTTTTATGACCAAATTCAAAGTATTTTGTAAATTTGAGTAGGTAAAACGAGTAATACAGTTCTCGCTACGTCTTCTTCAAAAGTTGAAGTTTAAAAATTTGAACAATGACTATATTTTTAATCTTCATATATTTTAGCAGTCATCGGCGAATTCAAAGATGTATGGATGGAGTTTCACTGATTGCTATAATTTAGACAGAACTGATCCGAAAACCAAATTGAAAGCACTAAAATGAAAATTATGATAAAACAAATCTTCCTACACCCCTTACCATTAAGTTTTAATCAATAAGGTGTCTTGCTGCATTGCAAACAGTTTGTTCCATCACCTACACTGTTAAAAAAAATTGTCCACCTTTCACCAAAAATTGGTTCCCATTTAGCTGCCACCAACATTTGGTGCTTAGTTTCGCGATTTAATGGTGCTTACGGTCCGAGTTTGCACCATTAAATCGTGAAACTAAGCACCAAATGTTGGTGGCAGCTAAATAGGAACCAATTTTTGGTGCAAGGTGGAACAAAATGTTTAACAGTGTAGGTACGAATTTTGTAGAAGTTTGAACACAATTGTTTCATAAAATTACACAATTGATTGTATATAATTTCTACCGAGTAGTCGCGTTAGGAAAGGATATTGTTTATGCAACGCACTGTCGTTATAAAACTCAATGGAAGGGTTAATTGGTTATTTTTAACACGTTTTTATTAGTTTCACCAGTATGTTTATAACCTACTCTTTTGGGCTCGATTTTGCCCTACCTGGAGCGATCAGATTTGATTCAAATTTTGCACACTTATCAAAGACCGATGACAATACAATAATTCAATATGTTTGTCGCTTTATCACAAGGATTAGCTCGTGTTGCCCTTGCGCCGTTAAATTCCAACTAACCAACCTTCTCCGGAATCAAACCCTGGTGTGCCTTTTGAAAGATTTGTTTTGGGAACGACGGTTATACAAAGCGTGTTTTTTTAGTCGCATTAGCCTTACCAGGATCTTCTGGATTAGTGATTTTTCATATTCAGAGTCACGGCAGTGTTTTGTGCCAAGTAATACGGCGTATACCAAGGCATACACATGACTTAAATTTGAGACAAGTACATGACTATTGGCAGGAACAACTGGAGAGTTTTGTACACTTAACTAAAAAAATTAACCAAAAAAAATTTATACTTTACAGAAAAAATAATTAATAGTTTAAAAAACTAAAAAACACGCTTTAATAGAAAACCAAACTAAAAAGTAGAAAATAATGAATAGTTTAAAAAGCTAAAAAACACGCTTTAATAGAAAAGTGAACTAAAAAGTAGAAAATAATTTTAAATAAGTTTGAAATAAGAATAGTGATTAACAAGAAATATTTATTTTATCGTAAAAAAGCGTGGAGGGCTTGATGTCAAATGTTGTAAATATTTAATGACAGATATTGGTAAAAGTAGAGCCATTATGAAAATATCTTAAAAAGCACCCCATGCTTTTTTAAGATAAAATAAATATTTCTTGTTAATCACTCTATTCTTATTTCAAACTTATTTAAAATTATTTTCTACTTTTTAGTTCACTTTTCTATTAAAGCGTGTTTTTTAGTTTTTTAAACTATTAATTATTCCTAGATATGGTGATTAAAGATTTAGCTAATAATTTTCATCTCTGCTCTTTTAACCAGTTATCGGAATCTATTCGACTAAATAACCACTTCCCATATCAGCCAGGTATTTTACTTGATGTTCATTTGACAATAAAGCACAGTGTACAAAATTTGAAAGTGTTTCAAACATCTAAAATGCTCAAGGAATATTTCGATTGCAAAATCCAATAAAGACAATTAGCAAAAAATACAAACTTTTGCATCACAATGTCACTTGTTTAAACAGTCAATGCGACATTTATTACTTACGATCTCTTCCTTTCGGAGATCAGAATATGCATGTGAATGACAAATTCTAAAATAAAAAAAATATTAAAAAAAACATATTACTGAATGTAATCAAAGTTTGTCATGTATATAACTTTGAGTTCGTAAATGTAACTTCACAACATGTGGGTAAACAAGAAAGTACGAGGTGGGTTCGGAAAGCAAGTTCCGTTTCCATTTTTCTCCGCTGCAGCGCTGCGATCACAGTTTCGAGCATGCGTGGTATTTACTCTGCATTGGCGCCCCCAGGAATATTTGCAAGGGGGTGCAAGACTAGATTTTTATCAAAATTATAAATTTTTTTAGAAATGTTAATTAATAATTATGCATTATAAATTTGAATTTTTCTCTTTGAGAATAGTTAAAATTCATGGTATGTATTTTTGAAAGCGCAACCCTGTTAAAGAGAAAAAAAATAGTAAAAATATTAAAAGAATATATTTTTAATGATTTTTTTTATGATCCAACTAAATCTCACGGCATTTAAGAGACAGCATTTAGAATAGAGGAGCACGAAGATACAAAAATACAGAAGAGTAACATTTTTATTTACTCCAAGTTTCGGAAATAATGAAAAGAACTCAAAATTAAACACGAAGGCAGTATTGGAATATGTTCAATTAAATTCTAAATAGATTTCAATGTATATATAATATCACTGATGACTTAAAAAACAAAACTTTTTCCTAGAATTTTGAGAACTAAACAGAAAATGATTATACAATAAAAGGAATAAATACTTCTTTTCATCAGCCTCTAATTATCCTAGGCAACAGGCGCCAGAAAATCGTTACACAAGTAGCTATAAAAAACGACATAGGAAAGAAACAACAGACTAAAATAATAGAAAAAAAGGCTCATTGTAACATAAAAGTATAAACGGCATGTGTGTTTTTTTTTTTTATCTTGGAATTTACAAGAGCCAGGGGGCGCCCATGTTAGTCTGGAGTGAAGTAGAACGAAATGGGCGCCATTTTGAGCTAGATCTGTGCTGTGCCCCCTCGTGGCGATTGCTTATAATGGTGGGGTTGATTGAAAATCCCGAAGCTTGTGAAATTCGATCAGTAATTCATTATCTGAATGCAAAAAACGTTAAAGCAATAGACATTCATAGACAAATCTATGAGGTTTACGGAAAATCTGCAATGTGATTCAATGGTGAGAAGACGGGACCGACCGTTTGAGGAAGGGGGTGATTAAGCGCACAATGAAGAACGAGTCCATCTGTGGTTTTTCTGATGAAGTGGTTAGTGCAGTTGAAGATTAAAGAAAACCTTAAGTTTACGATCAATGTTCTTGTTCTTGAATTCCCACAAATTTAACGAACAAGTAGTTTACGAGATTGTTACTGAAAAACTGGGTAACCACATGGTTGACAACTCAGGCGGCAACATTCTATGAAGAACGAGTACAAAAACTTATCCCACGTTATGACAAATGCCTGGAAAATTACGTGAGCTATGTCTTCAAGTAGTATAAGTGTTGTAGATTTTTGTGAAATAAATTGATTGACTGTATCTGTATTCGTTTTCTTTTCATTACCAAACGGAACTTACTTTCCACACGCACCTCGTATGTGATGAAGAAAGAAAAAATATATTACCTTTGAATAAGAATTGGAAGAAATAACAAGCTAAGTGGATTACGAGTTTATCGGTAATAAAATGAATTTTAATTTTAGAATGGTTTCTATGGACTGAACTGTATCGAAAAATGTTTATGTGCTGAAAATAACACAGCTGATTGTGATTTTTCGACTGGCTCTTGTACATGTTTGTCTGGATGGAAAGGTAGGTGTATTTGATACACATAACTTCACATATACACTTAACTTCAAATTACCGTCTCGCCATATTAGAATATTTACCAATACTTAGAAATGGTTATTTTCAGGATCGAAATTCACGGGTGCTCGAGGCAAGTAGATTTTTAAAAGGGCAACTTGAAAAAAAACTTCAGTTGTCCTTTGGGATATCGGATATTTAATTCCTTTTTCACAAATGCATATTTTATTTTGATAACTAGGATAAAAGCAATCAATGGGATTCCGCTAAGACTAATAAATGGAGATCAACATTCTGAAACTTCATTTTCTTTTTGTACCTTTGACTTTGCAAGATTGTAAATATTGCTACTAATTTGTGGCTTAACGGTTAGTAAGTCATTCTAACAATAGTAAAAGGAATTTCTAGTATTCATATTCTGTAACATTAAAAACTTTTAGGACAACAAATTTCACTTAAGGACAACCAAGATGAGTTCAGTGGTTGCCCTTAAAGCAACGATAAAAAGTCGCAAAATTCGACCTCTGGTTATTTTGCATTATACAGTTGATCCTTCTTGCTTTCTTATATATACAACGTCTATAATTATACAGTAAGAGATGATCATAATTTTTGTTATTTTGGTCATGATTCATTACTTTTCTAAGATACAGATGGAATTCGCAACTATATATTATTAATAAAATACTTTCAGAAAATAAGTTATAGACATACAACAAGAAAAATGATATAATTTTCTTTTCAAGGTCCGTTATGCGAGGAAAAATGTTCTCATCCTACGTGGGGTGAAAATTGCAATGAGACATGTGATTGTAGAAATGATATTCTTTGTGATCACATAACTGGAAAATGCATTTGTGAGCCAGGCTTCATGGGTTTCAATTGTACTGAACGTAAGTATTTTCAGCTAAATTATGTATTGTTAATAATTTTTTTCTTCTTTTGGGTGTTGTGTATTCAAACTTTAGTTATAAAATGCTATCATCAAATATGTTTTTGATACAAGTTCTAAGAACTATCACAGAACCATATATTTAAAAATGAAATTTTTTATCATTGCCCCAAAGTTCCTTAGATAATCACTATAAATAACAAAATAAGGAAAATTGCATATTGATGCATATACTATTTTACTGTTACTGTTCGTTGCAGAAAATGGGCTTTTACTAGGCAGTCAGGATTATTTCCATGGGTGGTTGGTTGGTTGTTTTCAGATTATCTGGCGCCGTCAGCAACACGAGGGCTACAAAGCACCGAAACCATCATTATTTGACAAGCCAACATACATTTACAAACACCCATGCCTGACATGGGATTCAAACCCGTAACCTCGCGGTTTACGGGTTCTAAGAAACTAGCACGCTAACCACTATACCGTTTGGTCGGCTATTTCCAGGGGTGTGCAAGACGGTTAAAGTTTATGTTCCTATCTTGAGTTTTTCAATAAGTACATTCCTAAGAAAATGTAAATTAATTTATGCATTAATCTTCTGTTCAAATTAATAATTCGAAATCTATGTTATATGACTTTTTCATGTGAATTTTAGAGCACTCCTCCACTGTCTTTAATGTTTCAAAAGTCAGTGTGCAAGTGGAATTTCTTACCCTTCTCTGGTGGTAATCATGAATTTATCCTTGACACTCTCTGAAGTAATCCTTAAGAAACCTATGAATTTATCCTTGAAACCCTGAAGTAACTCTACAGACACGCATTAAGGGGGTCCAGTACCGAAATTTTTTCAAAAATCCCAATTTTTTTTTCTGATTTTAAAAAATAGTTCATACATTCCTGAAGAGAATTATGTTTTTATCTTATTCCTCCGGTGATTAGAACGCCACAAAATTACCTGTTATTTAAGCATCACTAATGGGCGTAACACCTTGAAGCGTCTGCTTGAAGTGCGTTTTTCGAACACTAGTGTTTTTCACAGATGTTGCATATTCAAATCGATATATCTCCAGAACCATTAATAATTGGCTATTCAAATTTTTGGAGCATTTAATTTATATAGTTTTAAATATTTCGTCTTCACAGAATTTTATTTTTTTAATTCTGTTTTTAAATATAACATTTAGCGTAAAAGATAACATAAAAAAAAGCAAAAATTTCAATATTTTAACTTTGAGAATTTTTTTAATTTTTTTTAATTCACCTATCAAAATTCTGTGAAGACAAAATTTTCTTTATATTATGTATAACAGAAAGCTTTCACTTTGAAATTTTTTTTTATTTTTTCTTGACTTATATCAAAATACGCAAACATCAATTATTATGGATTTTTCTTGGTTTTTAAATTTTTTTTTAAATAACTAAACACAATATTTAAAAAAATATTTTCTCAAAGATATATAAATAGTATCTCATGCATAAAATAAATTTTTGACATGAAAATGTACATAAATAAAGTTTTTTTTTATTTTCGGTACCGGACCCCCTTAACTCTTAAACTCTGATCTAATTCTGAAGAAACCCATAAATTTATCCCTGTCTGAATTAAGTAGAAAGTGTTTCAGCATAACCTACAAATTCCATTGTTTTTTCCAGACTGTCCTTTTGGTACTTTTGGTAAGAATTGTGTTGAATCCTGCCCAATATGCCCGATCCAAAACTCAACATGTGATCCTATAACTGGCTGGTGTGAATGCCCTCCTGGTTTTACGGGGAGGTTGTGCGAAAAAGGTGCGTATAGAACATATACAAATCTGTTTTTATGATGGAGGAAATTTGCTGGTAAATATCTTTCAGAGATTAAACACAATGAGGAACTTTCACGTTTTTTGGTTTTATTTTCAAGTAAAAGTAGAGAAAAAATCATGAAAAACAATACCATTCTTTCAAAAATTTGAGCTCTGATAGATAGTTAAAAAAATATTTAGTTTTTCACTTTGCGATTTGGCGGAAAAAAGCCACTTTTGCGTGAAACGTCAACGCGCAGATAATGAACCAGTCTAAAACCTGTTTTAGACGAGGAATGATTGAGGTTTCTCCTTCGTTTTGGCGACTTTATCTCTGCGTAACCACGTCACGGTTTTTTATGCGTTTTTGGTCACGTGACTTTTGCTTTGATTTCGGCTAATTTCAAACTCTATTTTTGATTAATTGAAAGCATAAAGCTAAGAAATAATTGCACTGCTCAAATATATTCGCTGGATAACACTAGAAAATACAAAAAATATTCATTTTCCTCACTTGTGCAAGTTCCTCATTGAAGGGTCACAGCAAAGAAATATCAAAGTCCAATTTTTTCGAAATCTAGGTTTTCCCACCATTTGCAAGGCTATAGCAGACAGTTTAAGGCGTATTCTCACTTTAGGCACCTCGAAAATAGGCTATTTTCGCGATTTTTTTTCGAGGATTTTTACAAACAATTATGGGATAAAATGGATCCTATATAATAAACACATCTTTCAAGTACAAGAAATTTTTTTTTTTTATTTTTTTGAACAATTATTATAATAAAACAGTAGCATCGAAAAACCCGTGTAGAAATGTAACGTTCGTGGCTTGTTGATGAAATTTCGGAAACTATCCGGCCGATTGTCATGAAATTTGAATGACATATTCTTCATAGTTATGGTTATAGCGCATATCATCAGATTTTTGAAATTTTGATTTGAAGTATTTTTTTTACAAAAAACTGCAAAAAAACGCTTTTTTTTTTTTACTTTTTCGAAAAACGTGCGCCATTTTGTTATTTTCGCAAATATCAAAAATCTGATGATATGCGCTATAGCCATAACTATGAAGAATATGTCATTCAAATTTCATGACAATCGGCCGGATAGTTTCCGAAATTTCATCAACAAGCCACGAACATTACATTTCTACACGGGTTTTTCGATGCTACTGTTTTATTATAATAATTGTTCAAAAAAATAAAAAAATAAATTTTTCTTGTACTTGAAAGATGTGTTTATTATATAGGATCCATTTTATCCCATAATTGTTTGCAAAAATCCTCGAAAAAAAATCGCGAAAATAGCCTATTTTCGAGGTGCCTAAAGTGAGAAGACGCCTTAACCACGCAGAATCCTTTGGCAAATAAATTTACGTGAGATTTTGAGCAGCCATTTTCCTCAATCCTGATACAAGCCCTGAAACTTTAATTCAGTTTTCCTGGAGAATTGAGAAAAACGGACTCTGATCATTCTTTGCGTAATCCTTCAATTAAGTAAAATTACGATAGAGTTGATTTGTTTCAGTTTGTCCTGATGGTACATGGGGAAAGAAATGCGTAGAAAGTTGCGAATGCAAGTATGGGCAGTGTGAACCTATGACTGGACGTTGTATCTGTCCACCCGGAAGGACAGGGTATGATTGTTCAGTAGGTGAGAGTTATTTATTGATTTTATTCAAATTTTTCCATGCAATTTAAAACTTGAACCCATTGAAGACAACTTTTAAATCCTTAATGGTAATATCGTTGATAGTTTATACAAAAGTGAAACGTTATCTCTTTCCAATTTTTGACTAAATGGCTGGCGGGATCGCAATGACTGTACTGAATGTGAATGTGTAATGATGTGAATTAAAAAAAAAAATTGCCCTGATTCAGTGTTTTTTATCATCAATTATCTTAGTAAACTTTAACATTTGTCCCTGGTCCCCTTTGTAATTCTCAGAAACGTTCAGCAGATAATCTAACTTGCACGTTTCGAGAACTGGATTGGGCAATTCTCTACTGGGCGCATATTATTTTGACTCTTTTTTTTCTACTCGTTAACAAATTGGAATTTTAAAATTAACTTGAATCTAGTAGTTACGTTAATGTTTTAATTAATATTTCTTTATGACTAAGTTATATGGAAAAATAATTATTTTAACTTGGTCAAATATACATTTATAAATAGGCCACCAACGTACAGGACACGTCGACCTAGTTAAAATAACCATATTTCCATATAACTTTGTCACCAACTAATATTATATAAAAAAAACAACACATAACTAGTAAATTCATCATAGTTTTATAATTCTAATTTGTTTACGAGTAGAATAGAGCCAAATGTTTCGTATGGACACCTGAGAATTGTCCGATTACTGTCTTGATATTTTCCAAATCATCAAAGGGAACATGTTGAAGTTTGCTTAAGTAAATTTGGTGTTCATAAAAGAAACTTAATTAGTGCACTATCAATTCACATAAACATAACAAACATAATAATCAATATGATAGTTTTCGTGCCATATTTTATTTTTTATGCAGACAATTGTTTTCAAAAGCAAATAAGATCTTCTGCTTAGAGTTGTCAGGAAAATGTAATAATTTTTTATAAGTATTAATGAGATCATAGTTAAAGCATTTAGTACAAGCTAAACATTAGCTCTAAATTCCGCTTCCCAATGGGAATGCGGCTCTTTAATGAATTCCAATGGAAACTAATTTCTGCTCCTTATCGGAAAAACTGTGAAGTTTTAAACTAACAACAACAAAAAATGTAATAAAAACATTTAAAAAATTTAATATCTTTGTATTATATACATTTATTTTTAAAGATTATTTGGATTTATTAAATATTATTTATATTTATTTTTAAAGATCAGTTTTTACGATCTCGCTATGCTGTAGCCATGTATAATTTTTTTTATAAAGATCTATTCATTACTACGGTCTTTAAACGACAAGGGCAAAAATTGGAATGTCACCCTTCAAGAGTTTCGCTTAATGGTAGTATGGAATAAAAATGTCATTTTTTTTGTAATTTTTTATTAAAAACTCTTTAAATTATGCACATTTTAATGGGAAACAATTATAAGTGTAGTTCCAACTCAAAATTCCAAATTTCAGAAGTTATCAGCTGATGCAAGGCACAACAATACGAACTTTTAATCTTTAACTTTATTTCCTGCAAATTCGAAATTCTGGCATTATGATAGTCTTTTCTAACAAATACTTAATTAAATAAGACACAAATTAAATGGCTGTGGCAAAATTTGTACTTCAAAACGAGTGTTAATGAGTTCAGACATATGAGGCGTTGTGGATACGCAGGGCGAACCCAACATCGGGTCAAAAAACATTTTTTGCTATCCGAATCTAAACCTTTTACAGATTCTACAGGTATGTTTTTCATTTTGGGTTCACTTTTCTTTCCGTCTCAAAATGCCCAGAGAATGATATCAAGCATGGGAAAATAAATACATGAAAAACTTTTTCAAACGCGTTTTTTCAACCTTTTGTTGAGATCGTCTTTCGTATCCGCAAAGCTTCATATAAGATATTGTTGCGTGGATCGGTTCGAAAGACTTGAAGCCAAAGCAGATTAAAACTTGAAGAAATTTATTCCGATATAACTCTTAGCAGATTCTTTTACAACTCCAGAACTTTCCATTCTAATAGACTCAATAGAGCTTTTTACACAACAATGGAACTCAAACAACAGTTAAAAATTAGATATAGAACTGCTAAAATCGACGCAAAAGACAATGCAATACAGTTCACTTTCGGAACTACTATGTATGCTTACTGAGAGACTACTAACTAACTATTTCACCCACTCTATTGGCCATATATAGAAAAGCTAATCATTTGCGAATCTTCTAGAGATAGAAATTTGGAGAATTTTCCAGATCGCAGTCAAAAGCCCTGCACAGGTACATGGGGACCGAAAGTGTCTCCAAAACCGTCGCCAACTTGGATCTATCACGCCAAGGGACCGAGATTGCCATTAACCATAATGATAAATGGCATTTTCCCAGTAAAAATCGTTTTCCAGCAATAAGTGACGCATTGCAGGAAAGCGAAGTCAAAAGAAATTCTTGCACTGCCTTTTGTGAAATCTACATAAATTTTTATTTTTACATAATTAATGCTACGAAATATTTATAAATATACAGAAATTCGAAACAATATTTACTTTTAACTAAAATTACACTCATCTTCATTCGCGTCGGCAGGCCTTGCCGGATGGCAAGGGGATGGATATGCACCCTCCTAAAGTTGGAAAACTAAATATTAAGTGAAGAAAAGTGGTAAAATACACATAAAAAAAAAACTTATAATGTAGGACATATATTATTCATTTGAGTATAAAAATATAAGCCTGAGTTAGGTTTGTTTTTTCCTAAACCAATGTTTGGTATGTCATATGTTTTTATGTACATTCATAACTATTACAGTAACTTAGGTTGAAAAAATAGTTTTAGAATAATATTCTTGAATATTTTTAATTCACATTCAATTATAGTAATTATGTATCTTATGTATAAGTGATCATTGAAAATGTTCATTATGATTCATAATCCATATTAAATTGCACGGGGGGGCCAACTTAAAAGAGGCCTCGCGTTTCAGATTGTTAAACGTAATTCCGAATGATAGATTCCAAATTTATATTTTGAAAGTAATCTGGGCATTTTTTACGCTGGCCACTCTGTAATATACGCTACTTTTAGCCAGTAGTGTGCAACTATGGAATACCAAAGTAACCGGACGAAGTTTCCAAACACATAGTTTGATGGCAACTTCTTGTCTTTGTCTTTTCTGCAAAAACGCTTGATTCTGAACCTTTGCTACACAATAGACAAAAACAGTTAGCAAAAGGCGTCAGTGTGCTATTTTTTTACTTACAATAACCCATATGTTTACATCGAGTTATGAAAGTATTGTTTTCGGTAAAAAAAAAATTCTTTCATTTCTTCACGTTTTGGAACATCCTGACTTCAAAAAAATGCCTGTCTGTTTTCGTCAAAATGACGCATACACATAAGGTAACTGCCACTGAAATAAATCAGCCTTTTCAGTAATTTGTAATAAATGATTTTAACGATTTTGATCAAAATCACTGTGGTAATGCCACTGAAGGTGTTCTAATCATCCCCTGCTCCGAAATTCCCATAAAAATGTTATAAAGTCGTAAAAAGTTGAAAAACGAATAATGACTTCAACACATAATTCTCTTCCCTTGAGAATCGCTCAACGACAGTTTTTCTTCTCTCCTCTGTTTCATTTACAAGAAGCCGACCAAACGGTATAGTGGTTAGCGTGCTGGCTTCTAGACCGCGAGGTTGCGGGTTCCGAGTCCCGTGTTAGGCATGGGTGTTTGTAAATGTATGTTGGTTTGTCAAATGACGAAATGTTTCGGCGCATTATAGCCCTCGTGTTGCTGACGGCGCCAGATAATCTGAATACAACCAACCATTTATAAGAAATAATAAAGTAAGAATTATCGAAAAGTATACCGCCATTATGTCGTTTTTTTTTTTTTTTTTAATCCCTTATAAAAATTATCGCCAAACTGGCCATTCTCTGATCTAAATGAATGATGGAAATATAAAAACGATAAATAACACCAATCCACTTCAATATAATAGTTAAATTGAAAGTTGTGCGATGTTCCACACCCCTAGTTGTTTAAACTGTTTAAATGATGTTTTAATGCTTTATCTTTAGTGTGTGGGAATGGCACATTTGGAGTAGGATGTAAACAAAAATGCGTTTGCTATAATGGAGGAATCTGTCAGCAGCACACTGGAATGTGCAAATGCAGACCTGGATGGATGGGGCCTCAATGCAAAGATGGTAAAGTATATTTTAATAATTGATAATTGCCGTTATTTAACCCTTTATTTACTGACGGGACTTTTAAATCCCGTCAGTTTTCTATGTTCATTTAAGGACTCTGTCTACTTTGGATGCATGAAAAAAAAACACGATATTTTTATTAATTTTTTTTAAGAATACTTTTAAGTGTACTGATATAAAACTTGTTAGACTTAACAAAAGCATTCGTAAATTACAAAAAAAAATAAAAAAATATTGATTTTAACCACTTTTTTAGTGTGAATATTCCAGGTAAACAGGAGTAATCAAAAAGTAGGTGGGTGTGCGCTATTGAAAAAATCTGAAAATCAGAACAACTGAACAACAGCCCATCTGAAACAAAACAAAACATTGAATGGTTTTAGGTTTAGTGTGACAGTGGCTAGATCCCATATCTCTAATATTAATTTATATGCAAAAACTAGCTGAATACCCGTGCTGCGCTACGAAATTTTACCATTAGCATTTTAGCGATCAAAAGACATTCATGTATTCTACACTTCAGACGTTTGCTCCCATTTCGATCCCGACAAATTGATTTATCAAAATAGGAACTTTCCTTTGTTGACATTTTAAACGAAATTTATAATTGTGAATAGTAAACTGGTATAGTTTATTGTGTTTATGTTTGCTCTTAGTTCTAAATTTCAAAGTAGTAGCTGTGTTGGAATTAAGTTAATTAGACATTAAGTTAATCCTCGTATAGTTTCAATGTTGCGTCGTCTTTTCATCCCTTAAAAATTCGTTAATCGATATTGGAATGACTTATTTTTTTAACATTTGCAAAAAAAAATCAGAAAAATGACTACATTGGAAGAGGAACATTCGGATATCCCTCGTTTGGAACATTTAACCCCTTCTCGACCCCTTAAAGTTGGTTAATCGAGAACAGAATAGCTTACTTTTTCTATGTTTAATCTTTTTTGACATTTGTACCAAATTTCCGAGTTGTGACCATATGGGAAGTGGTACATTCGAATATTCCTCGTTTGGAACGTTTAACCCCTTTTCCACCCCTTGATCCACCCGAGATCGGAATAGTTTACTTTTTCTGCGTTTGTCTTTATTGATATTCACACCAGTTTTCAGAATTGTGAAAATATGAGAAGTAGGACATTCGAATATATCGCTCGTTTGGAACGTTTAACCCCTTTTTGACCTCTTAAAGTGGGTTCATCGAGATCGGAATAGCTAACTTTTTCTATGTTTACCATTGTTGACATTTGTACCAATTTTTAGAGTTGTGACTATGTGAGAAGTAGGATATTCGAATGTCCCTCGTTTGGAACGTTTAACCCCTTTTTGACCTCTTAGAGTGGGTAAATAGAGATCGAAATAGCTTACTTTTTATACCCCAAGCAACGCAACCATGTTGTTTCAATGTGGTGTCAACGTTAAATACCAACATGCACAATGTTGTTTCAACGTGGAACTGCAACGTTGTTTTCAAGTGGAAGTGTTCACTTAAAGGAGCGTGGATGCAATGTTGTGTGCCAACGTTGTTTCAACGTAGATATATCACATAGTTTCCACATGATAGCTTTTGCCCACGTGGTTTCAATGTTGAATGTCAATATTGTTTCAACGTGGATTTGTCACATTGTTTCCACGTGAGAGTGTTCATTTTTGCCCATGTGGTTTCCACGTTGAATGTCAATGTTGTTTCAACATGGATGCATCCCATTGTTACCACCATGATAGTGTTCACTTTTACCAATGTTGTTTAAACATGAATCTTCCACATGAGTATTCAATATTGAATCTTACCAATGTTGTTTCAAGACACACATCCCATAATGCTGTTTTTACAGCACTATAGTTCTTGAGCCCAAGAACTAGTGCTGTAGAAACAGTTTTTCTGGAAAGTATGTCTTGAAACAACATTGGCAAGAATCAAGATTGAACACTCATGTGAAAGATTCATATTTAAACAACATTGGTAAAAGTGAACACTATCATGTGGTAACAATGTGGAACACCCATGTTAAAACAGTATTGCTCATATTTTTCATATTCACATTGCTCATATTTTTCGGAAGGGGTTATGAAATTCAAATTCAAAATACCATTTAAAGTTGCAATTTTAAGCAAAACAAATTATTGATTTTTGTATTTTAATAGATAACAGAAAAAATTTGGAAGCGAATGTATCCTGCCTACTTTTCTAAGCGCTTGTTTTGACACATATTTTTTTTTTCACATGAATGTGTTTAGTTTTATTAACACTGTAAAGTTTAAGAGTATATGCATTATAGAAACTCATTTAATGAAAAGAAAAAGTTAAAACTAGAATATTTTCCAAGTATTGGCTTTACGAGTTTCCAACTACTGTTACACTATGTATCATCTTTTAGTAGGTAGAATATCATTTTGTGAAAAATTAAACTTTCCTTTTATATGCAGAGGATTATTCTGTACAAAAATTTAATTTTGCTCCAATGAACCACAATTAAAATTACTTATAATATCTGCTACTTAATTATCTCTGAACTAATCGAATTTGAATAAAAATTATATATATATATATATTTTTTAACTGTAAAAATAAATCATTACATAATGTTCAAAATAATTTTATTTCAAAAATAGCACGCATAACATTAAAACAAATGTTAATAAAACAAATATTAATAATTACATGTAACAGTAACACACATGGTCCTAACACAATTACATAGGTACAAATACCTTTCAAATTGTTTTTAAGTTCACACTTTAAACCAGCAAATGAAAAATTATAAGATGATTAAATATATATGTGCTAATTTTTAATGACATATCCCATTCAGAGCAACAGTAGGATCTTAACTTCAAGACCCCATTTAATAACAGTAAAATAAGAAAGGAGATACAAAATAATTATTTAAGTTTATGAACCATATGTTATAAACCATGTTTACAATCCTCAATATCATTCCCAAAAATATTCCACATCTCTGTCACCATCAGCAGCCTTAATGTCACTCCACAAGCTTCTTTCGCCTCCTCATTGGTTGTTTTCATAATCTCTAAAATAAAATTACCTTTATTTAATACAAAAACCATTCAAACATATATTTATATAGATATAACTGTTTTCCAATTTTTAAAAGTAGACACCATGCCAAAAATAATAATAAAGAAATACGACGTGTAAAAATGCTCAAATCCAACTCTGCTACTTAAATCGCCAACCAAATTCAAAGATTGAATATATTAATCAAAATAATATCCCTTTTTTATGACTTAAAAAAATCCCTCTCTCGTGTTGAAAGCGATCCCCTTGTTTTGGATGGTTTTAAGTCAATGGCAGTATGCGGAAGCACCCTTCATATTATGGTGTGCACATTGGACTGACCAAAGATCACATGACCATTTAAGGCAATAACAGACTTATTTCAGAATATCATGCAATGACGATACACAATATAGTTTAATCAAAAGTAGATTATGTAAAAAAAATTCAAAGGCAGATGCAGAATACCAATGTTGCCTACTCCCACCCCAGTATTTGAAAACTAAAATGATGAGTAGAAAAATTTACAGGAAAAACGTATAATATAGGTTTTTATTAATGTTATATTTCAATAGGAAACCAATTATAATTTTTGAAAATTCTAGATTCAAACAACTTAGTTGCCTTTTACTCTTCGGTATACTTTTAGAAAAATTTACTGTATCATACAAATTTTGCTTTAAATTCAAAAACACTCTTTACTACTTTGAGGATAAATTAAATGAGCTGCTGCAACCAAGTTGAAGCCATGCTCTCTATTGGTTTCCAGTTCAAAGTCAGGAACTCATTTTTCATTACATAGTCGCCTGGAGGTTAAAATAGTCAATTAGGAAATTTTGGTACCTACGTATTAACGCCACCACAGCTACAGATTTGGCGGTTTTTAATTACTTACAAGGAATTATAGTTTTATACTTACAAGGAATCCAAAAGATAACTGCGTGCGAACAACAAGATTGCTCTTTATTGGTGGCACTGAAAAACCGTCAAATCTGTAGCTGCAGTGGCGTTAATACGTAAGTACCGATATTTTTCTTACCAAAAAAAGTTTTCTGGAGGCTAAAATAGTCACTTTAGTAAACGCCACTAGCAGCCTTGTTATAATACTGCCATAATTCAGACATGTTCACAACAGCAAAACTAATTTAAAAATAAAAAAATTATACTTAATATATAAATTATAGAGGATTATCAAAAGAACTATCAGTGTCATTTAACATGATGGCCACAAAATTCAGGTAAAAAGTTCCCTGACAGATTTAAAAAAAATTCCCTTCTTGCAAACTTTTTCCAAATTCCCCCAATTTTTCCAGATATGTTGACACATTTATCGAATAGAACATGTATGCTAAAGAGATAATATGCCAATTTTTTAAAAATAGGTTTGGTGGTAGTTAAAAGTTAAAATTATTCCATAACATTAAAACTTCTAATGATTATCACAGCAAATCATCAGGAAAATGGTACCAAAATAGGGATAATGGAAAAACATACCCTAAACAGTAACAGTAAATTTTCCTGAATATTAAAAAAATTGCCTGATTTTTTCCACAATCGAAAAGTTTCTTGATTTCCAGGTTCTGTAGCCACACTGTTTAAGTACAACAGCTGTATAAGCAAGTCCACTGAACACTGAAAAAAAAAAAAGAAGAATGTTCAATTCAAATACAATAAGTAAATTTATTCTAAAAAGTATTCCCAAATCTAATTACAGTCAAACCCTGTTAATGCGAAATCCGTTAACCTGAACTCCAGTTTAACGCAAAGTAAAAGCAGTTCTCCGTACTTAAAACTCAGCGTTAATTTATTCAGTTAGCACAAACAATTTCAGCGGCCCCATCGACTTCGTGTTAATGAAGTTTAGCCGCAGAGTTGGACCCCCCCCCCCCCCCAAAAAAATGGGGTGTTTTTTTGTTTAAATGTTTTTTTTTTTTAAATTCTTTTCTAATTTAAATGTATACATATTTATAAATAAAATTTTACATTAACTAGAATAATAAATGTTTAAATAACAAATAATATTTCTTCTGAAAATAATTTACACTAAGTAAATAAACAATTGCTACTTATGTGAACAATTAAATCATTAAATTTTAATATTATATTTAGAGATATGTTTTTTTAAATCCAACGGAAACTATATAATACAATAGTAATTGTTTACTACTTCTACATGGAATGTTGCTCTTAGATTCATCAGTAATGGTGATAAGTTATACATAATTATATTTTTAAGGTTTAGAAATAAGTTATTTAAGCACAAAATCTCTATTTCACAAACAAGTTTAAAATGCAGCATATAATTTAATTTAAATTAATAATTTTGAATATTATTATTAAACAGTAATAAAACACTTAGATTAATATAAAAAGTTATTTTTGATACTTATAAAAAAAAAGTTCTATAGACTTTCACTATAAGATTTATTTAAAAAAGTTATTTACAACAAATAATTTAAAAAATCTAATTATAAATAAACACACAAAAAAAGTGCAATTTTAAATTAATCTTTAAAAAGAGAAAAAACTATTTGGTTTAAACCATGCCAACCCTGTTCGACTGTATAACATAAAAGGGAGATTTAAAAAAATATATATATATATTTTTTGCAAAAGAACAGAATTCCACTTTCTAATTTTAGTTTTTTAGAAAGTTCTTTTTGTAAATTTTTAAATAGCGAAATATCCTATACTGTACTACATCTTTTCAATTTACCACAGTACCTGAAAAGGATAGGTTTCAGTTGTTAGGAGCCAGCGATCAGATTCCAGGCACTATACCTGTTCCGCATTCCACAGTGTTGTACATGGTGGCAGTAAACTGAAAATATGATAACTATTATAAAATGTATCATCCTTATGCACATGTATATATTTACACTGATGACGTCTTTTTTAAACCTTACTTTGAAATATCGATTTGATTACCAAGTGGGATAGGGAGAAATTCTCAATTTGTTATCCATCACTGCTTGAAAAAGAAAATTAACGAAAGAAATTCATTTTTTGCACACAAAACATCAGTTCATTTTGCAGCTATGTTTTTAAATAAACACTTAATTTTACATTAATTAAAACAACACATTACACAGAGTGGCCACAAAATTCAGGAAATAAAGTTTTCTGATAATACCCTGATAGATTTTTAAAAATTCTCTGATTTTACAGCAAGTTTTCTTCAAATTTCCTGAACTTTTCCAGATGTGTGATCGAATTAAACATGTTAAAGAGACTACGGGTGTGGAAAATCACATAACTTTCAATTATATTATATAACATTAAGAAATATTCTATACTACATCTGTATTCCACCTGAAATAAATTCCCGGCCCTGTTGACAATTTATAATATTACGGTGGAGGTTTTTTTTAACTGAATTAGTTCATTTAATTACCGCAAAAATTCTTTCAACAAGTATAGAAATAATATTTATACAGCATGTTTAATTCTCAGTGATCAATCGTTTTAGAAAAACATACTTCTACAAGATAGCCCATTCAGTTTTATAGTTCATAAAAATACGTGAAATATACAATAGGTTTTTTTATTTATGTCACACGTGTGTCCCAAAAATCAACAAACCTCACTGATAAGAACATCATTATCTAATTTCATTTATAAATAGAAATACATCTAATTTAGAAAACCGGCAAATAATAGAGTATAATTTAATAATGTAATGAAGAAAACTTACCAGAAAAGGCATAAATCCAATCGTCAACAGACATCGTCAAGTTTCAAATCAACTTCAAAAGTGACGCCAACTACGTCATCACTGAAGGTAAAAGCGTATTGCGCATGCGTAGGATGATACAAATCGTGGATCAGTGGTGTAATGTTGAATTATCACATTGAAGCCATATTAAAAAACCACATTGAGTAAACGGATTTTTACTTTTTGCTTTTATAAATTGCTTTTACCAAAGTTTTCAATTAATATGATTCTTGGACAGGATTGGGGCTTTCCAAAAACCAAAGAAGACACTTGTTTCATGTTTGGTTGAAATATCACATTGAAACAACATTGTGATATCACATTAGAAAAGTAAAGAAAACGAAATTCTGACTTTATTCGTACTACATAATTAAAACCCCTAAAAATTATACGAAATAAATTGATTTCTTCTAATATCTGTTATAAAATATCAGCTTCCTTAAAAATGCATTGGAATTGCACATTGATACAATGTGGTTACAATGTGCCTTTCTCACTTTCAACGTATCCACCAAAAAACCACATAGAAACAACATGAGTGTGTTGCTTGGGACGTTTGTTTTTGTTGATACTTGCACCAGATTTCAGAGTTGTGACGAAAGGGGAAGTAGGACATTCGAATATCCCTCGTTTGGAACGTTTAACCCCTGTTCCACCCCTTAAAGTGGGTTAATCGAGATCGGAATAACTTACTTTTTCTTCGTTTGTCTTTATTGATATTCTCACCAATTTTTAGAGTTGTGAAGAAATGAGAAGTAGGACATTCGAATATTCCTCTTTTGGAACGTTTAACCCCTTTTCGACCCATTAAAGTGGGTTAATCGAGATCGGAATAGTTTACTTTTTCTATTTTTACCATTGTTGATATTTGTGCCGATTTTCAGAGTTGTGACTATGTGGGAAGTAGGATTTTCGAATGTCCCTCGTTTGGAACGTTTGACCCCTTTTCGACCCCTTAAAGTGTGTTAATCAAGATCGGAATAGTTTACTTTTTCTATTTTTACCATTGTTGATATTTGTGCCGATTTTCAGAGTTGTGACTATGTGGGAAGTAGGATTTTCGAATGTCCCCCGTTTGGAACGTTTGACCCCTTTTCGACCCCTTAAAGTGTGATAATCGAGATCGGAATAGTTTACTTTTTCTATTTTTACCATTGTTGATATTTGTGCCGATTTTCAGAGTTGTGACTATGTGGGAAGTAGGATTTTCGAATGTCCCCCGTTTGGAACGTTTGACCTCTTTTCGACCCCTTAAAGTGTGTTAATCGAGATCGGAATAGTTTACTTTTTCTATTTTTACCATTGTTGATATTTGTGCCGATTTTCAGAGTTGTGACTATGTGGGAAGTAGGATTTTCGAATGTCCCCCGTTTGGAACGTTTGACCCCTTTTCGACCCCTTAAAGTGTGTTAATCGAGATCGGAATAGTTTACTTTTTCTATTTTTACCATTGTTGATATTTGTGCCGATTTTCAGAGTTGTGACTATGTGGGAAGTAGGATTTTCGAATGTCCCCCGTTTGGAACGTTTGACCCCTTTTCGACCCCTTAAAGTGTGTTAATCGAGATCGGAATAGTTTACTTTTTCTATTTTTACCATTGTTGATATTTGTGCCGATTTTCAGAGTTGTGACTATGTGGGAAGTAGGATTTTCGAATGTCCCCCGTTTGGAACGTTTGACCCCTTTTCGACCCCTTAAAGTGTGTTAATCGAGATCGGAATAGTTTACTTTTTCTATTTTTACCATTGTTGATATTTGTGCCGATTTTCAGAGTTGTGACTATGTGGGAAGTAGGATTTTCGAATGTCCCCCGTTTGGAACGTTTGACCCCTTTTCGACCCCTTAAAGTGTGTTAATCGAGATCGGAATAGTTTACTTTTTCTATTTTTACCATTGTTGATATTTGTGCCGATTTTCAGAGTTGTGACTATGTGGGAAGTAGGATTTTCGAATGTCCCCCGTTTGGAACGTTTGACCCCTTTTCGACCCCTTAAAGTGTGTTAATCGAGATCGGAATAGTTTACTTTTTCTATTTTTACCATTGTTGATATTTGTGCCGATTTTCAGAGTTGTGACTATGGGGGAAGTGGGAGAATTAGTGATGAGTGAGTCAGTGAGTGAGTGAGTGAGTGAGTGAGTGAGTGAGGGCTTTGCCTTATATATATAGAGATAATAAAATGGCGGACCAAAAAAATAAATTAAAAACGTGGTGTTTTTTTTCACATGTTCCCCCCCCCCAAAAAAAAAAGTAAACATTAAAATTTAGCTGTAATTCTGGTACGGGATATAGCGGAAATTGTACAGAATATGTGGTTAGAATTTCATAAGGATCAGTTCAGTAGTTTCTGAGATTTTTTCAACAGCGCACACCTACCTACTTTTTGAAAACTCCTGTTTACCTGGCATTTTCACACTAAAAAAGTGTTTAAAATCAGTAATTATTATTATTATTACTATTATTATTTTTTGTAATTTCCGAATGTTTTGTTAAGCCTAACAAGTTTTATATCAATAAACATAAGAGCATTCTTAAAAAAAATTTAATAAAAATAGTTTTTTTTTTTCATACATCCAAAGTAGACGGAGCCCTTAAACGCTTTGTGACTCATTTGACTTTGAAATTTTCTTCTATGAAGTTCGTTTTTCAATTGTTGGATGACAGAACAAGCTTATTTCTCTTTATATGCAAACACATGGGCGATTTTCAATTTTCTAGGAATCCATCTTGGCCTTATATCGTCTTAGATACTTATCTCTAGCAAGCTTCCAAAGAGAAATAAGCATGTGCTGACATCCAACAATTCAAGAACGAACTTCATAGAATGGACAATTCCTGCATTTTTTTTAAAAACAAGTGAAATTAGTTTATATTTATGAAGAATTTCTTTCTGATTCCAAATGTTCCAACAAAATTTCTTTAAAAAAACTAGTTATTTAAATATTAAGAAAAGAAAATGCCCCAAAACTCCGTCCGATCGCAGTCCGATCAAAACGCTCTGCTATTGCTGTGACGTCACGACATCCTTTCTGTCGGTGACGCAATCCTTCGCTCCGTCTTGTTTTCTATGGTTATCGTGTGGTTTAGGGAAAATTGTTAGTGTCTGTCTGGGGAACTGGTAGGCGAACTTAGGTTGTAAATTAAAGTTGTTGGTCTTCCTGATCGGTACGAGTCGGAAAAGTCGAAATTATCAGATTTGAGCTAAGAAAACCACCTTTGGCATTCACGAACACCTAATGTGTTTGGATAAGCATCTTAAATGTCTTTGGTAAAAACCGTTGCGTTTTACTTCACTTGTGAAACTCAAAAAGTATACAATGCCGGATATGTACCCCCTCTGGTATTTGACAGGCCATCATTTCACCATAAATTGTACAAAAAAAAAAAAAATTCTATTTCTGACGAGTAAACAAGTCACTATAACCTTAAAATGCTTTTGGCACGACTTAGAAGTATACAATGAGCTGATAAATGACTAAAGACTATCAACTTGCTCCAAAACGACATTAGTTTCTGGCCCCCTAATAGTAACGCTCTTACCCTCTTGACGAAATTTTTAAAAATGATTTTCAGTCATTGATGTGAATGGTGGATTAAAAGCAGTTTAAAGTTTTTCTTTTCCCCCCTTTGTAATAGAATCTATTTGTATTGTAGTTTGTCCAGCTGGATTATATGGAAATCGTTGTTCTCAGGTCTGCAAATGTGATCCTGGTGCTGTATGCAACTCCCAATATGGATGTTTGCTGGGCGATGTTGGTAAGTGCAAAATTGGATTCGCATTAGTTTGATGAAACTTTTCTAACAGTAATAGCTCAAAGAATCCTGGTTGTGAATGGGAATTAGTGGGCGTATATGAGGCTTATTTGTATATCGTTACCTTAATGATGCAGCTGGATAATTGCAAAACAAGTCTTGGGAAAAAAATGCATTTCAATAATTTTCTAAGTATTGAGAGCGTGTTATAGCCTAATGCTTTTAACATTAATTGAATATAATGGGAACTTGCTGTAGTTTTCCATATAGTGCAAACAAAAAGACGTGTAATTATTAATTCCTCGTGTACAAAATGACAATTTTGGAGTTATCTGGTTGTAACATTGAGGTGACGATATGACTTTTCTCCAACTGAGATTTGTCATCCAGAAGCTTATTGAAAGTAGATGTCCACATAATATACTTTTCTTGCGCCTTCTACAAACTTATCCTTATTTTTCTCCGGAATATTTTCAATCAAAGTAGCTCTATATCCCCCATAATAATTCTATTCAAAATGCAATATAGTACAGTGTGTCAGTAAAGTCATGGTGCACTTTTGACCAGTCACAGGAAATCAACAAAACAAGATAGAAATGTGAAATCTTCACCAAATGAAAAGAAAATTCTCCAAGTTTCGTAAATATTCAGCGCAGTTTGATGTGGCTTCCATTTGTTGCCTTACACAAATTTAAACGATATTTAAGTTCTTTCCACAAACAGTTGAAGACGTCTGGTGTGATTAACATCTGTAATTCTCGGTTTTAACCCTTGTGTTAGTAACCGGGTACCCACCGCGGTGTATTTGTATGAATAGCTCAAAGACAATTTAATATTTTATTTTAAGCTCTCGAATCGTCGTTTTTTAACTCAAAAGAAAGCTAGTTGTGAGTGCATTTAATTCATCTATTTTTTTAATTTTTTTTTTAAATAAGCTTAAACTTCAGCTATCGCCCCATTAGCAACCGGGTACCCACAATGGAAAGTATAGAAAATAAATTGAAAATGGTTTCTATAAATGGTTGCAACTAAATTTTATTAAAAAAATAAAGAAATATAACATTTTTTTTATAATTAATGACATTAAATCTGACATTTAACACATTGTATGAGATTAATTGAGTGCTCATCACATACTGGCTGGTGACAATTGGTACAGCTCTTACGAGTCTTTCGCCGTCTTTTTATTGGCAAGGCATTGCACACATGACAAGATCCTGTCACTTTTTTTCTTCCGGTTTTATCTTTTGGAACCACTGGACCAGGATTTATCTCGATTGTTTCTGCTAGTGCATGACCTAAAATACTTTCAACAGCAATCTTTGTTGAGAAGTGACGCATTACTTGCGGATTCACCGTACGGTGTTCAATCATCGGCAATGCTAGTTCTTCACTTAGCTTCCGCATAAATTGACGACGTTCTGTCGTTTTTTTTGGCAATCATTTTATTATTTTCGTAATAAATTATATATGATGCAAGTGAAGAAATGTCTAGCATGTTGAAGAACAATGCCATTGGCCATCTCGAAGATCGTCGTTGACTTGTGTACCTCCGGACCATTTGGTCCATTGTGTCAATGCCAGCTTTGTATCTATTATAAAAATTTATAATTTCTGGTTTTTGCTTAGCGTCATCACCAACTGATGCATCTGAATGCATTGTAGATAACAGAATGACAGCTTTATTTTTCACTGTGAAGAGAACACCATAAATAAAACACGTCTGATCCCACCAAAAATCTAATACGTACTAATAAATACTCGGCGCTTGCTCTAGATAGAAAAAAAAAGAAATAACCTTGAGTTATTCTCTCCCTAACGGCATCTGTTCAGCGCCGAAAAATAAAAACGGGCCGACTACCTGGAGTGCCCCAAACTGGTTTCAGATTTCATTCACAATTCTAAATTATTATTATTATTATTATTATTTTTTGTTTAATTGTCACTAACTATTCATATTTTAAGAAAAAAATGTTTAGAATTTTTTTTTTTAAACAAAATAAACAAAATTTTTAATATTTAGATCTGTGAGTACCCGGGTACCAGGTTGCTAAAAGACATCGGTAAAGTTGGTTACTAACATAAGGGTTAAATGATTCACGTCGTTGATACGTTCACTGTACACATGTGCTTCATACAACTCCACAAATAAAAGTCTAAGGGCGTCCGATCCGGGGATCGTGGTGGCCATAACTTGATGGAACCCTTGCCTATCCACTGCTAGGGGAATGTTGTATCCAGAAACTCATGAACAATGGCTACGTCGTGTTGAGTTTCTTGTCAACTTGGAGAGTTTTCCTTGTATTTGGTGCAGATTTCTCATTTCTATCTTGTTTCGATGATTTCCTGTGACCGGTCAAAAGTCCACCATGACTTGACTCTAGAGGTCGGCGATATATCGATACGACGATATTTTTATCGATATATTTTTTTAAATATCGATAGTAAAAATATCGGTACAAGTCACCGATATATCAATATTTTCAAACATTTTTAGTTTTTTGATAATCGTTTTGTAGTTCCATGTGTTTTTCCGATTTTTTTTATTCCCTTTTCGAAAACTACAAAACTAAAGTTTCGACTTGGCTGAGAAGCAGTTAAAATGGCATCCTAACTAAAAAGAAAACAAAGTGTAATGGAATGATAAGATCATATATTAGTAGTCATTAACATTGCGCCGTTTCTGTTGCCAACGTGTGCCTGGAATTTGCATATTATTTTAAATATTAAAAACATCTCTATCGGCAAAATATGTGGTAAACTACTTTTCAAAATTTCTTCTTTAAAAATAAATGTAAATTTATGCAATGACATCCAAATGTATTTTATTTATTCTGATTCATAATATAATTTATTAAAACATTTTTATAATTTATTTATTAAAACAATTTTTTTATTTATTTATTAAAACAATTTTTATAATTTATTTATTAAAACAATTTTTATAATTTATTTATTAAAACAATTTTTATAATTTATTTATTAAAACAATTTTTATAATTTATTTATTAAAACAATTTTTATAATTTATTTATTAAAACAATTTTTATAATTTATTTACTACAACAATTTTTATAATTTATTTATTACAACAATTTTTATTATATATTTATTACAACAATTTTTGTAATTTATTTATTACAACAATTTTTGTAAATTATTTATTAAAGCAATTTTTGTAATTTATTTATTAAAGCAATTTTTGTAATTTATTTATTAAAGCAATTTTTGTAATTTATTTATTAAAGCAATTTTTGTAATTTATTTATTAAAGCAATTTTTGTAATTTATTTATTAAAGCAATTTTTGTAATTTATTTATTAAAGCAATTTTTGTAATTTATTTATTAAAGCAATTTTTGTAATTTATTTATTAAAGCAATTTTTGTAATTTATTTATTAAAGCAATTTTTGTAATTTATTTATTAAAGCAATTTTTGTAATTTATTTATTAAAGCAATTTTTGTAATTTATTTATTAAAGCATTTTTTGTAATTTATTTATTAAAGCAATTTTTGTAATTTATTTATTAAAGCAATTTTTGTAATTTATTTATTAAAGCAATTTTTGTAATTTATTTATTAAAGCAATTTTTGTAATTTATTTATTAAAGCAATTTTTGTAATTTATTTATTAAAGCAATTTTTGTAATTTATTTATTAAAGCATTTTTTGTAATTTATTTATTAAAGCAATTTTTATAATTTATTTATTAAAACAATTTTTATAATTTATTTACTACAACAATTTTTATAATTTATTTATTACAACAATTTTTATAATTTATTTATTACAACAATTTTTGTAATTTATTTATTACAACAATTTTTGTAAATTATTTATTAAAGCAATTTTTGTAATTTATTTATTAAAGCAATTTTTGTAATTTATTTATTAAAGCAATTTTTGTAATTTATTTATTAAAGCAATTTTTGTAATTTATTTATTAAAGCAATTTTTGTAATTTATTTATTAAAGCAATTTTTGTAATTTATTTATTAAAGCAATTTTTGTAATTTATTTATTAAAGCAATTTTTGTAATTTATTTATTAAAGCAATTTTTGTAATTTATTTATTAAAGCAATTTTTGTAATTTATTTATTAAAGCAATTTTTGTAATTTATTTATTAAAGCATTTTTTGTAATTTATTTATTAAAGCAATTTTTGTAATTTATTTATTAAAGCAATTTTTGTAATTTATTTATTAAAGCAATTTTTGTAATTTATTTATTAAAGCAATTTTTGTAATTTATTTATTAAAGCAATTTTTGTAATTTATTTATTAAAGCAATTTTTGTAGTTTATTTATTAAAGCAATTTTTGTAGTTTATTTATTAAAGCAATTTTTGTAGTTTATTTATTAAAGCAATTTTTGTAGTTTATTTATTAAAGCAATTTTTGTAGTTTATTTATTAAAGCAATTTTTGTAGTTTATTTATTAAAGCAATTTTTGTAGTTTATTTATTAAAGCAATTTTTGTAGTTTATTTATTAAAGCAATTTTTGTAGTTTATTTATTAAAGCAATTTTTGTAGTTTATTTATTAAAGCAATTTTTGTAGTTTATTTATTAAAGCAATTTTTGTAGTTTATTTATTAAAGCAATTTTTGTAGTTTATTTATTAAAGCAATTTTTGTAGTTTATTTATTAAAGCAATTTTTGTAGTTTATTTATTAAAGCAATTTTTGTAGTTTATTTATTAAAGCAATTTTTGTAGTTTATTTATTAAAGCAATTTTTGTAGTTTATTTATTAAAGCAATTTTTGTAGTTTATTTATTAAAGCAATTTTTGTAGTTTATTTATTAAAGCAATTTTTGTAGTTTATTTATTAAAGCAATTTTTGTAGTTTATTTATTAAAGCAATTTTTGTAGTTTATTTATTAAAGCAATTTTTGTAGTTTATTTATTAAAGCAATTTTTGTAGTTTATTTATTAAAGCAATTTTTGTAGTTTATTTATTAAAGCAATTTTTGTAATTTATTTATTAAAGCAATTTTTGTAATTTATTTATTAAAGCAATTTTTGTAATTTATTTATTAAAGCAATTTTTGTAATTTATTTATTAAAGCAATTTTTGTAATTTATTTATTAAAGCAATTTTTGTAATTTATTTATTAAAGCAATTTTTGTAATTTATTTATTAAAGCAATTTTTGTAATTTATTTATTAAAGCAATTTTTGTAATTTATTTATTAAAGCAATTTTTGTAATTTATTTATTAAAGCAATTTTTGTAATTTATTTATTAAAGCAATTTTTGTAATTTATTTATTAAAGCAATTTTTGTAATTTATTTATTAAAGCAATTTTTGTAATTTATTTATTTAAGCAATTTTTGTAATTTATTTATTTAAGCAATTTTTGTAATTTATTTATTTAAGCAATTTTTGTAGTTTATTTATTTAAGCAATTTTTGTAGTTTATTTATTAAAGCAATTTTTGTAGTTTATTTATTAAAGCAATTTTTGTAGTTTATTTATTAAAGCAATTTTTGTAGTTTATTTATTAAAGCAATTTTTGTAGTTTATTTATTAAAGCAATTTTTGTAGTTTATTTATTAAAGCAATTTTTGTAGTTTATTTATTAAAGCAATTTTTGTAGTTTATTTATTAAAGCAATTTTTGTAGTTTATTTATTAAAGCAATTTTTGTAGTTTATTTATTAAAGCAATTTTTGTAGTTTATTTATTAAAGCAAATTTTGTAGTTTATTTATTAAAGCAATTTTTGTAGTTTATTTATTAAAGCAATTTTTGTAGTTTATTTATTAAAGCAATTTTTGTAGTTTATTTATTAAAGCAATTTTTGTAGTTTATTTATTAAAGCAATTTTTGTAGTTTATTTATTAAAGCAATTTTTGTAGTTTATTTATTAAAGCAATTTTTGTAGTTTATTTATTAAAGCAATTTTTGTAGTTTATTTATTAAAGCAATTTTTGTAGTTTATTTATTAAAGCAATTTTTGTAGTTTATTTATTAAAGCAATTTTTGTAGTTTATTTATTAAAGCAATTTTTGTAGTTTATTTATTAAAGCAATTTTTGTAGTTTATTTATTAAAGCAATTTTTGTAGTTTATTTATTAAAGCAATTTTTGTAGTTTATTTATTAAAGCAATTTTTGTAGTTTATTTATTAAAGCAATTTTTGTAGTTTATTTATTAAAGCAATTTTTGTAGTTTATTTATTAAAGCAATTTTTGTAGTTTATTTATTAAAGCAATTTTTGTAGTTTATTTATTAAAGCAATTTTTGTAGTTTATTTATTAAAGCAATTTTTGTAGTTTATTTATTAAAGCAATTTTTGTAGTTTATTTATTAAAGCAATTTTTGTAGTTTATTTATTAAAGCAATTTTTGTAGTTTATTTATTAAAGCAATTTTTGTAGTTTATTTATTAAAGCAATTTTTGTAGTTTATTTATTAAAGCAATTTTTGTAATTTATTTATTAAAGCAATTTTTGTAATTTATTTATTAAAGCAATTTTTGTAATTTATTTATTAAAGCAATTTTTGTAATTTATTTATTAAAGCAATTTTTGTAATTTATTTATTAAAGCAATTTTTGTAATTTATTTATTAAAGCAATTTTTGTAATTTATTTATTAAAGCAATTTTTGTAATTTATTTATTAAAGCAATTTTTGTAATTTATTTATTAAAGCAATTTTTGTAATTTATTTATTTAAGCAATTTTTGTAATTTATTTATTTAAGCAATTTTTGTAATTTATTTATTTAAGCAATTTTTGTAATTTATTTATTTAAGCAATTTTTGTAATTTATTTATTTAAGCAATTTTTGTAATTTATTTATTTAAGCAATTTTTGTAATTTATTTATTTAAGCAATTTTTGTAATTTATTTATTTAAGCAATTTTTGTAATTTATTTATTTAAGCAATTTTTATAATTTATTCATTAAAGCAATTTTTATAATTTATTTACTAAAACAATTTTGGTATGAATTCATGAAAAATAGAAATTTGCCCCAAAAAACTTCGTTTTTGGCAAAATTGAAAATCAAATAAAAAAAAAATCATGTATCGATATATCGATATTTTATCTATATTTTTTTCTATGCAACGATATAGTATCGATATTTATTTTGATCGATATATCTGACCTCTACTTGACACACTGTGTATATATACATACAATATATACTGAATAACGTTTATTTTGACTTCTCCTATAAGAAGCTATAGTCCAATACTACTTATGCCGACCAAACGGTATAGTGGTTAGCATGCTAGCTTCTAGATCGCGAGGTTACGGGTTCGAGTCCCGTGTTAGGCATGGGTGTTTGTAAATGTATGTTGGCTTGTCTAATGACGAATGTTTCGGCGCATTATAGCCTTCGTGTTGCTGACGGCGCCAGATAATCTGAATACAATCAACCAATACAACTTATCCTGATCCCATTGAATATGCTGTAGGATGGATCCTTCCGCATAAAAGATAGAGTTCCGAGTAAATCGAAACTTATATAGTAATATTGATAACCTGCGCACATAGTTTTGTATTAAACTTAAATATATGTTGTTAAAACAAAAGAAAATAAGTGTTTTTAAATTTTAATTTTTTTAATACTTTACTTTTCTAACCATGGTTACTAGAAGAGTTTTAACGAATCATATGACTTTGATCAAACTATTTCAAAACGTCACTCACTTAGCGAATCACTATTGGCTAACACGGCTAACTCAGTCTCCTCCCAGTTGAAGATGTCACGCGTAAGATTATTGCGCAGCCAATCAGCGCGTAGTAAAACCGGATCGCATATCACTGTAGCGTATTCAATGAGGTCAGGATAACTTGTCTTCGACTATAATTAGGAAACGAGTCTGGTTTTGTTAATCAGTTCCTCATATTTACTAGTTTTCTAGTTTCAGTGGATCTGAATAGTTATAAATGTAATGTGAAAGGGAAATGATGCAACTGGTAGGCGTTAGGCAAAATAAGTACATAAGACAGGTTTCCGATTAAAAAAAAAACACGAAAAACTTTTTCCATAATTGTTTACATTAAAAATTTTGGTGGTTAAGAGCCTTCAATTTTAATTAAATTTTGCTAAAATCTTTAAATTTCGATAAAGAACTAACACTAACTCACTGTAACAGTTAACAATAAAAAATCATTTTAAACTTTCGTCTTAATTTACCATTGAATATTCTAATTTGAACATTCTGTGGTTCTTTAGCTAGTACATTATGTTAAGTTAAAGGTTCTTTAATTATGAGATTTTCCCTACATTGCTTCCCTATCCTTAAGGGGTTCGGTAGCCCTATTGTTAAAAGAATAATTTTCTATTTACCTTTCTAAGTAACTAAAGTAGGGATAATTTTGAAATTTTTCTTGAACATTATTTAAACATTCTTTATTAATCTGAGGCTAACATTTGGAAAGAGTGTTGGCTTTTAAAATCTTTTATATCAATTCCACTTTAATCGATGGGGGCCGAATTTTCGGAGGCCTAATTAACTTTATTGCCGTCATCCAATCGGGCTAAAGCTTGGTAGATAGGCTCAATGACAATGCATTTTATCAAATTTTGGGGCTGTTTCTCTCAGTAAAAGGTCGCTTTTACAAAATACTTATAAAATCACGTTAACATATCATTGAACCGATCATTGTTGAAACTCTTTCCTGTTGCCAAATTGTTTTTAATAAATAATAAAAAATACTTTAATCAGAATAAATAAATGATATTTGGATGTCAGAGTATAAATTCACGTTCATTTTTAATAAATAAATTTTGATAGGTAGTTGGTCACACATTTTCTGGTAGAAATATTTTTGATATCGGCACTGTGTTAATGAATATAAACACTAACAATGCATATAAAGGATTTTTTAAAAACTCTGTTTTTATGGGTGATATTATTTTTGTTTAAATCTTAAATGATTCGACACCAAAAACCTCTAAAAATCCCCTTTCTTAAGACAAAATAGCTTTTAAAAATTAATTAATCCAAATTTTGCTAAAATGTTAACCTCAGATTAATATTTGATAAAAGTCAAATATGGTAAAAATTTCGTAAAGACCAGCTGTTTTTTTTCAGAAGGGTACATCGAAGTTTGAAAAGTGACATTTTGAGATAAATGTATCTTTATTTGAAATTGTGTCATTATAAACCTGCCCCAATTGCATTTAAATACATGCAAAATTCGAAGCGTTTGTCCTTCGAACATTAGCACAATCTGCGGAACAGGCATTATAAATTCAGATCACTTTTTAATTTATCCCGGTCTAGATAGAAATTCCCAGAGAAACGGAGACAACAGCAAATTGTATTGGAATGCCAGGAGCCTAGTGACTGAATTTTTGAATTTGTATATATTTGTGTTTCTTGTTTACTACAATTTAATAATTCCCTTGTTCTTTTTCGCGTTACTTTTGTTTGTTACTTTTTATTATTCTTTCTCCCTTGTAAAGTTGCGAATTGTCATAATTGTATGGATTAATTTCCCCAATAAAGCCGTATGAAACACTTGTGAAAATTCACGAAAATTCGAAAATTTTGCCAAATTTAGTTTTCAGCCAACTCAATCCTCAGGACTCAAAATTCTAAAATCTTTATTTTTTAGAATTTTTTTTCTGAAATATTTTTTACAGTGCTGTATTATGTTTTGAAAACTGAAATAACTCTTTTAAATTTTCGAATTTAAAAAAATATTTTGTTTTTAAATTAAAAGTTTGAAAATTTGGACACTAACTAAATTTGATATATTTAAAAAACTTATTTAAAAATCCCTACATTTTTGCATTAAATTACTTCTTCTAATTCATATCAGAAATTATCTTCGTGATTTTTCAATAAATATTTAGAAAAAATTAAAAAAATATTTTGTGCAAAAACTATATAGAATCAATAATATGCTAAGCTCCAAAACCTTTCTTACAAAAGTTAAATCAATATAAACAATTCTTGAAGACAAATTAAAGAAATATTAATGAAAAACAGCTGTGGAAATTTTCATATTGTTTACCAAATTTTTTGTATGTAATAGTGACGTATTTTTTTAAAGTTCTATTTAATTTATTATCAGCAATAATTCGGGTTCGAAAAAAGGTAGCAAAATCTAAATCAATAGGGAAATTTCGAGGTGTTTCCATCACATGATCGGCTGACTTGATTTTTCGAGAAAGTTCCCAAGCTCTCCTATAAGTAAGACAGCGACGTGAAATCTTGGATGAATCGGGTTTTGGATTCAGCTTTGAAAGGAACGGAGCTTTTTCTTACTTTCGTTGTGCCTGCATTATCACTGTATCCGAAGTTGTATTCATCGAAGTTTGCAAGATTTTGAAGGAAGAACAAATTATAGTTTTTTTTTTATTTGGTTAAAGCTGCGTCATCATTTCCTGTATGGAAATTACATAACGATATATTTATAACAAGTAGTTTTTAAGTTATATCCATTTATACTCAAAAAAGGGATATAAAGCTATCACTGAGAAAAATAGTTTCAAAGTTTCAAGATGGCACATCCGAGATACATTTGTCATGTAACAAAAACTTAAATATTTTAAGTTCTTCTAATGATAGAAACAAAATTGTTATGTCATTTTAATCAGAAATAGTGTATTACTTTTTATGATAATAAGAATAATAATAATAAAAAAATGAGAAATTTTGAGTCCCATACTCTCTTCAATATAATATACCAAAATTGTTAATCATGTCATCAATTTCATAATTTCTAAATTTTTTTCCATTTCATAATTTACTCTAATCTTTCAGGTCTCAATAACTGGAGTTTCTACGTTATGATGAATAATGATGTGTACCGAATCTCGTTTTTTTCGATAGGCATATTAATTTTGACAATTATGATATCAACAATTGGGTGTGTCATTTGCAAACGAAGGAAAAGAAAGGAGACCTTGGAATTGTATGTGACTATATTATTTGGAATAATAATTACGCATTTTCTATCATGTATATAATTTAAAAGTGCATTTACAGAGTCTTTCAAAAAGGAATCTCTAAGTTTGAATTTCAAAACTGTGAGAGTCGTATGTAGGATAGACAGATATAGAATTTTAAATACACTGGTTTACCAAATTGATTGATGGAAGTAAATATGATGGCGGCTGTATATGTTTTACCAATGATGACTATTTTCATTTGGTCGAATTTGTCAATAAACAAAACTGGTGAATATGGAGTACTAAAAACCTGTCTGTCTTGCAAAGCCACTGCAGAAGTGACCGTTTGGACAGCACTATTCATAAAGGAATCGTAGGACTTTTTTTCATGAGGGAAACGATAAACTCATTCCACTACATTCATATTTTACAACAATATGTTGCAGCATTTCAGTCTTGTGACTAATTTTGCAAGCAGGTGTATTTAAATTCTATACCTGTCTATCCAACACGTCTCTTTTTGGATCCTTTATATTAACTTCGATTTTTTATGTTGATGGCGGTGGAATTTTTGGAGGTCTAATTAACCCACTTGCCGTCATCTGATCGGGCTGAAACTTGGCAGATAGATTCGATGACGAAGCATTCAATCAAATATTGAGGCTGTAACTGTCAATAAAAGGTCGCTTTTATGGCGTCGCCAATCGCTTTAAAATAGTATTTCAGCGATCATTGAAGAAAATCTTTCTTGTTTCCAAAATTTTTTTTTATTAAATAAATAATAAAATTATTTTAATCGGAATGAATAAAAGATATTTATATGTGAGTGCATAAATTCAAGTTCATTTTTCATAAATTTTGAAATGTAGTGTAGTTTGAAATGTATGCAACATCGCGTATAAAGGGCTAAATCTATTAACTCTAAAGTTTTTAAACTGCAATATTTATGAAAATTAACCCTCTCGCTGCGCGAAACTCTTCCTGTCAGACATCTTTGAGCTTTGAAAAGAGAGCGCCAAATGCTGCACAAAATTCTTGTATATTTCCCAGAAATGTGGTCATCTAACGCCATCTGTTAACCCATATTTGAATAAACAATTAAACCTTACAGAAAAGCCAAAATGGAACCATGAACGGGGAAAGAGCGGGTCGCACAGTTAAATTGACCACAAAAATGCATTCCCGCGGAAGTCGCGGGGTGCGTAAATTTTGATACTTCTACGTTGCCCGCAAACGCTGGATGAACACCTAGAGGTTTAACGTTCAAAGTTTAATTCTGAGCAAGAATTTCAATATTTATATAACTTTTTACTAAGTTATAGAATGAAGTTTTCATTCACTGAGCCCCAACAAGTAGAGCCCTATTTAATGAATGAGGGTTAAAGTTGAGTATGTCTGTCAGAGACTCAGTATACTAAAAATAAACAATTTTAGGATTTTTATTTTATGTTTTATAGTGTGTGTGGATGCATTACTTTAGTTTCTACTCAAAAACAAAAATTAGAAGTATGCTATATTTTGTTTTAAAAAAGAACTTGACCTTTAACTGTGATTTCATTTATACGTGATATTTAAAATTTCAAAGTGCCTTTTCTAACTAACTAGTAGAGATATATCACTAAGTTTTTTTTATTAAGTTGTAGTGAATGTCCTACAGATTAATCTGAAGTTATAAAATATCATATTATTTTCATAATTTATTTTTAAACCCCAAATCAGGATTTAAAAACTGTTCACTTATAAGTTCCATCAGTTTTCTCAAGGTACTGTACTAATTTCAACTTTTTGAGACTTTGAAATCAACTTCTATGAAGTTCGTTCTTGAATTGTTGGATGGCAGCACAAGCTCAGTTCTCTTTATAAGACAAGAACGATTTTTAATCTTTCATGCATCTATATTGACCCTACATCGTCTTGTATACTTGTCACTAGTAAGCTTCCAAAGAGAAATGAGTTGAGCTGCCACCCAACAATCGAAGAACGAAATTCATAGAAGTGGATTTCAAAGTCACAATGAGTTTCAAAGTGTTTAAATTATATAAAAAACTGATGGGACTTATAAATCCCGTCAGTAAATAAAAAGTTAAGCATTTTACTTAGATATGCCACTTTACTAAATTATAGTTTATTGAGTAAATAGAAATGATTTTGTAAGATAAGAGGAATGCAAATGTTTTGAAAACTGTTGAGTTGATTTCAATGAAGCTTTTTGTATTTTATATTTTACTTGAAGACCTAATACATAGACATTAATCCAGGAGAAAGGTGGTCTTGAGATGAGAATTTGTCTTTGCTCACTAAAAAGTCAAAATAAAAATAAAAGTTAAAAAAAATTGACTTCAGAATGAATGAAAGAGAATAAATTTTCCTTCAATTTTCGACTACTATATTACGTCTCCAATTTGTTTAAAAAATGTTTTTTTTTGTATTTTTAAATTATATTAATTTCGATTTTGTGTGTTGTGTGGCTAAGTATGTAGATGGCGGATAGATCTGCGGAGGCCTTATCAATCCCCTTGACGTCATACAATCGGGCTGAAACTTGGCAGATAGATTCGATGACAATGCATTCTATCAAATTTTGGGGATGTAGCTGTCATAAAAGGTCTCTACTAATAAACCAACTTACCATCATCCAATCAAGCTTAAATAGCATTTAATCGACCATTGAAGAAACTCTTTCCTGTTGCCAAATTTTTTTAAATAAATAAGTTTAAATATAAATACATTTTGAAATGTTGTTTGCCGCACATTTTGCTGAGAGAAATATTTGTGATATTTAAAATTAAATACAAATACCGCAAGCACATTCTGCTTACAGAATCGGCGCTGTGTTAATGAATATAAAAAATGGTAATGTATATAAAGGATTTATATTAAAAACTTTGTTTTTATGCGTTATATTATTTAATTTAGAATTATATAACTTGCATTTTAATAATAGTGACAAAAGGTGCCGCTTCCAGTTTGAGTTTTGATAAAAGTTTTGATAAAGCTACACTGTCAATTTTTCATTTCAAGAAACACGCATTTTTTTGTGTGCATTTTTCGTAATTATATAGAAAGTAATTACTTGTAACTGAAAAAATTATCGATCTTTTATTTTTTATTGACGAGTAAAAAGATATAAAAGTAAATAAAGTTTTAATCGTTTTTTGTCTTTCAGATTCGCACTCGGAGAAAAAACTCGAAGTATGTATTAATTATAAATACATTTATAATTACTTCTTTCAGTGTCTTTGAAGAGAAGCCTCGATCTTTAAAGCAGCGTTGTGTTGGTTATTTGGCGCAAAGGCAACACATGCGCCACACTGCGCCAATAAAGCAGCGTTCGCCACTAAGTTTTAGAGGCGGGTCGTATGACTTATGTTGAAGCTTTTCACGGAATGGATACATCAATATATTTATCTTTAATTATTATCGATTGAACAATATACAGCATTTCTGAAAACGGATTTTTTTTTTATATATCTTACTAAAAGAAAATTGATATTTGATTTTTTTTTTTTAAATAACTAAAAAATAATAATTTTCATTATTGGTTAAGTCTAAAAAAAAAGTTAATCTTTTGTTCCAACATGACAGTGCAACTTGACCTAACTTTTAATAACAGTATTTAAACTGTACTTCCAGATTACCCCGTTTTAATTAGTATCAATCGGGAGTCGATGACGGTTGAAATCGTTCAGTTTATTTTATGATAGAGTAGATGTATGTCTGTATGTCGCAGTATTTCTTGCAGCCAATCTTAACTATATATCTTATTTGGACAATTTATTAAGTTTTTCCTGTATTTATTCTTGATGAAAACCACCTTGCTGAAATCATATAGTTTCTTCGGGAACGTAATGGAGAATGTTCTATATAGTTAACATATACATTGGACAAATTACAACAATGTAAACAAAATCTATTACTTGAAGCTTGATTCCCCCCCCCCCCCCCTTCTGTGCAGGCAGCGGGTTGTAGAAAAATCTGTCGTGGGCCGACCCACGCTGTTTTCAAGTATACTGCGGTTGTAAATTTAAAACAAAACCTCTGATAGTCTGTAGCATAAACATTATCAGTTTAAGCTAAAATTAATAGCAACATATGCTATAACAAATTTGGCCGACCAAACGGTATAGTGGTTAGCATACTAGCTTCTAGACCGCGAGGTTGAGGGTTCGAGTCCCTTGTAAGGCATGGGTGTTTGTAAATGTATGTTGGATTGTCAAAGGACGAATGTTTCGTGCCATTATAGCCCTCTTGTTGCTGACGGCGCCAGATAATCTGAAAACAACCAACAGCTATAACAAATTTGAAACCAAATTTCAACTGAAATTAAGGAAATTTCGATCATGTTCAAATGTTCATTAATGTAATGATTGAAATTAGTATACTAATTTCAATCATTACAATTATCTGCCAACTTGCACGAAGAAATAAAATCCTTTAATGTTTAGAAGTATAAAGAGTTTAGTACTTTATCTCTTGTTATAGTGTTAAAAATACTCTAAATCGAGTATATAAAAGCATGTGCATCTAATAAGGAGGACCAAAAACAAACAAGAATTGCGAATACCACTAGCTATAATACTAAACCATACAAATGGAGGATTATATATTAAATTACTCTCTACTTTAGAAAGATTAAAAACAAAAGTCTCTAGGCAGTTTTAGCGCTCTAAACATAAAAATAATTACTTTTAAGCTTCTCCAAAAGCATCTTCTTGCGCAGTGGTTGACAAACCACTTCTCTGTAATCACTTGTGAATGTTGTCAAAATTGTTAATTAATAAGATGCAGGCATTGGCGGATCTAGCGAGAAGTGGAGACCTCCGTTATTCATGGACCACTCATGTTTTAACATGCGCTGTTCTCGGGCTTTGGATGAAATAAATCAAGATTTTACAAATCCGCACTGAAAATTTTTGATATGAATGTTCTCATCCCAAAAAATGGAGTTGAAAAAGCTAAGGACGAAGCAGGACAACAAAGCAAATTATAGTTTGAAAATGTTCGTATACGTACTCGTTGTTAGATTGTTTTGTCTATCATATTGTTGCGTGGGTGGATTCGAAAGACTTGAAACCAAAGTAAGATCAAAACTTGCAGAAATTTATTCCGATATAACTCCAGAACTTTTCGTTCTAGTAGACTCAATACAGCTCTTTACACAACAATAGAGCACAAAACAGCAGTTAAAAACTTGATACACAACTGCTAAAATCACCGCAAAAGACAATGCAATACAGTTCCCTTTCGGAACTCTCTGAATGCTCGCTGAGAGACAACTAACTCAGTAACTCAACTAACTAGATAACTCCCCAGCTCTTTTGGCCGGCCTTATATAGGAAAGGCGAATCTTCGCGAAACTTCCAGAGATAGAAATTTGGAGAACTTTCCAGATCGTAGTCGAAAAGCCCTAAACAGGTACATGGGGACCGAAAATGTCCCCAAATGGTCGCCAAGTTTGGCGATTTTTCACTAACTTGGAGAGATTGCCTTTAACCCTAATGTTAAAGGCCTTCTCCTCGTAAAACTCGTTTTCCAGCATTATATCTGTAAAACTCGTTTTCAAGCATTAAGAGACACATTGCAGGAACGCAAAGTAAACTCTTGCACTGCCTTATGCGTAATGTACATAAATTTTCCTTTTTATTTAATTAATACTACGAAATATTTACAAATATACAGAAATTCGTAACAATATTAAGCAATAATTTATCCTGAATCAAATAGCTGTAGACAACTCTAATTCATTGTCGTAAATTCACTCGTAGCCAACCATTGTGTTGCCTGTATGTTATTGAGACTTTTCACCTCTTGGCAACACATTCTGTATAATCAAAGTTACGCCATGGTATTGTAATATAACTTAATAGCAAAAAAATTTACCTAAGCTATTCAACAGCCACCACCCCTCCGTAATAAAACTCTGGATCCACCCTTGTGATGAGGAGAATGATAATGATCTAGTTTGATTTAATGCTAGAAACTAATTTAAACCGACATGGTTCTTGAAACGAAATTTAGCTGTCAAATCGTTATCGTTGTACTATTAATCTTTGGCTCTTTTGACTAAAGAGTCTGTCGATTTCTATGCTAGTGTGTGTTGTAAAGCTTCTCCGAAAGCATCTTCTTGCGCAGAAGTTGGCAAACCACTGCTCTTCAATCACTTGTGAATGTTGTCAATTAGATAAGGAAGAGATGGATGGTGATCTGATCTGATTTGATTTAATGCTAGAAACTAATCTAAATCGACATGGTTTTTGAAACGAAATTGAGCTGTCAAACCGTTATCGGTGTACTTCTAATCTTCGGCTCTTTTGACAAGAGTTTGCCAACCTCTATGCTAGTGTATGGTGTAGCGGCCCCCAGTCGCACAAATTCGCTGGCCAATATCGATTTGACACTGGCCAATTCCGAAGTATACCATTGTAGACTGGACGTTGCTATTGATCTTGGCCAATTTCGACCCAGTGCTGGGTAAAATATATTGTATATTGAAAGTTTTCAAATGTTGACATAGATTTAATAATGAAATATAGAGTTGGTGTTTTTTTATGGTTGCGACACATTTATTTTTTAAAATTCGTGCATTTTGGAACGCTGCTCAAGATTGGGCATGGACTGGCCAATCTTCCCAGAATTCCTATTACCGACATATGCCAATACTGCTGTGCTACCTGGGGTGCTTTATTAGTGTTTGTCATATTCCAATCTGTACTTCGATACTTCTTCTAGCTTCAGCGATATCAGAATGCGGAGAACGATTGGAAGATTATGACTGCGATGAAGAGATTACTGGAAGTCCTCAAAATATTTACCAAGAACTCGGTACCAGAATACCGACCAATCCCCAGAGTTTAATCTACGAGAACGTTGAAGAGAAGTGTAAGTATTTCACTGAATGTACAATTTCGATAATGGATATTTTTTGATAATCCAAATTTCCCCCCGAAATATTGTTTTATACAAAGGATTAACACGTTAACGCCGGCGTGCAACACCGGTGGATCACACGAGTCTGTTCCGTGAGGCGGCGTTCATCACGGTGGGTCACACTTGTATTTCACAAAATATGCAATGCAAAATAGGTTTATATTTTATCTCAACATTATAAACAGGCATTCAATAGTAAAAACATAATATTATTAACAGGCATTCAATAGTAAAAACATAATATTATTAACAGGCATTCAATAGTAAAAACATAATATTATTAACAGGCATTCAATAGTAAAAACATAAATAATTATGTTAAGTTTATAATATTGTTAAGTTTTTTGTGCAATTTTTTAAAACATGTTAGACACAGTGCCGGCTGGCACTTACAACGAGCACAATATGTTGTTACTTTTTTGGCTTTATTCGCGGCATACTGTCTACCTTTTAGGCTAGAGATGCGTTTATAACAATGTTTACATCGTTGTCTCGTTTTTCTCGCGGATCCTTGGTACGACTGCAAAAAATGTTATAGCCTTTTGAACAGTACTTCATTTTCACTTGGCGTTTCTTCTCTGTGTGGACTGAACTCAAAAGATGATCAAAAATGTTCTCCCGAAATTTAAAATTTTAATACTGTAGAGAATTTTTTTGCTTCACGCTATGAACGTTTCTCATAGAAAAATTTTAAGATAATTGCGTTCGATTTTCAGAACTCGCGTTAGTCTCGTACTTTGAGAAAAATCGAAAAGAGTACCCCAAAATTAGGGTCGAAACTGGTTCCGTCATATTTACTTAATATTTACAGATACACGCAAATTGATGTTGCCAAACTATTATGTATCAATATGTTAGTTAAAGTAGACGGAATTCGTTGCATCCAACAGGAATTGTTTTGCTTTTTAATTTTTTTTATAAATTGAGGTCAAAGTTGAAAAATTACGATTTTTTTTTTAAAGATCGATTTGCTCAAAATCTGAGGGTGGTGGACGAGAACTGATTTCACATTCGTTTTTAGCTCGTCAATATCTATAACAATCACCTAGTAGGTATTACCGAGCAAAAATCGTGTTGAACAGAGTAATCTGACGCTGTGTCTTCCCATGAAGCGGACTGTGAATTCAAAGGTCAGCTCACAGAGAAAACCCTGTTTATCGGCGCCGGCGTTAACGTGTTAATAAACTTTTAAGGACGCTAAAGACAATTTGTTTTAGCTTGTAAATAATACGAGTTCTTGTTTCCAAGTAAAAAGGTTTGCATGTTCCTTAGTGTATTATTTCTTGTTTTTGAGAGAGGTGATTGCAACTTAGTTAAGCCTTTATAATAAGGCAGTGGGAAGTATAATTCCAACTAACTTAATTTATTTTTAAATGTTGATGGGATGCTATTTTCCTACCTATGATTCGAGCCGCCATCTGCTGATAATCATCGGTGACTTTGACTAGCACAACAACTCATTTCTGGATATTCAAGTCATTAACGCGAAGGATGACCTGTAAGTTAATTTCCTGAGCAACAGGAAAACTGTTCCAGATGATGAACGATTGACTAAAGTTGGTGACCATACACCAACTTTACAAAAAACACATAGACGTTGCCGTTTGTGCTCTACTAAATAAGCACATGAGAAGAGAACAAGATGCGTTTGTACAGCTTATAATGTCCTACTACGTGTTGATCCCTGTTTTCTGAAATTTAATGGAAAGTGAAAGGTATAAATTCTTAATTTTTTAAATACAAAATATATCTAATTTAGAATTCCTTTTGAAGATTTTAGTACTTTCAAATTATATTTCATAAATATCATGTAATGCGATATAAAAAGAATTGTAAAACATAAGATGTCCTACATTTGAATAGCTCCCAGTGGGCGGAGGGAAACATATCCCCCCCCCCCCCCTCAACAAAAATGGTTTTAAAAATCAAATTAATTTTAGATAATAAACTAAATTAATTTCTTTTTATAAATCAGTCTCAATCCCAAAAATATTTTAACGCAACATTAATAGAAAAAAATGGCTCTATGAAGGGTTAAAACAAGAATAGTTAACACTCTTCTTTTGAGTAGTAAAATTTTTTTTGTCATTGATCAGATCGATTTTCCAACAAGTAATTTTTTTTATTAAATATTACTGCATGAGATTATTTTGAAATTGGTTAATTAAGATACAGAATAAAGGAAAATATCGGAATTTAATTTTCATACGATTTTGGATGAAGTAATGCAATGCGAGAAATATCTAACTCTTTTACTTATTGTCAATATATTATTTTCTTCAACAGGTTCTTCATTTTATCAAGTAGAATTTAAATTTCCTGTAAGAGATTTGCAGAATGATTCCGTTTATGAAAATACTGAAGACGGAAGGCAGCTGTTGGGAAATGAAATAGTGTCACAGGAAAGTGAGTAAGCATTTACTTACAAAATATATTAAAATCGAACTATTTTATAAAATTGAAACTTGTGGTCCAGATGTATGATGAGTAACTGGAAATCAAGCCATCATGGTAATTTCTCTGTATATCCGTACAAATTGTCTTTGAAAGCCAGAAGATATGATGGCTCTTACAGACAAGAGTTTCTAGCTTTGCTCACTGGTTTTCCAGTGGAAGGTTTCCAATCCAGCTTTAATTCATATGATGCCCTTATTGGGATGCTGTTTCTCCATAAATTGGGGAATAGATTTAGAGAGAAGTCTGGAAGTAATTTTTCGGCAAAAGTACTGTAACCCAGCACCACTTTCTGGGTAACAGTTAGAAGTCGGCGATATATCGATACGACGATATTTTTTTTAAAATATCAATATTAAAAATATCGATAAGTCAACGATATATCGATATTTTCAAACATTTTCAGTTTTTTGATGGTCGTTTTGTAGCGCTAGTAAATTCCAACTAACTTCAAAAACTTTAAAACTAAAGTTTGGTCTTGGCTGAGAGACGTTTAAAATGGCACCAATTTTCAATATTTTGCCATGCACTTCATAATCATGTGCACCACTAGGAGGGTACAAGGGGGTGCACTTGCACCTACCTGGCTTTTGAAAATTGAAATAAAATTGAATAAACGAGTTAATTCCAAGTAAATAAAAGCACAAATGCCATTTTGAAACTCCGGTTCAATGTTACACTATGTATTTATTATTATTATTAAGCCTCTAGTTTATTTCCTAAACTCGGTTTTTTATAGCTAATTTATTGCAATTAAAAAGAAGTTTTAAGGTGCCACTTTTCTCAGTATTCAATTTATTCTTTTTTGTACGTATAATCATTTATATGTTCTCTCAATTCCTGGAAAATATTTAGATTTTTATTTGTTAGTCATCAGATATTAGACCTTGATATACAAGGTCCGGCTATTAATTTCCAGGACTGACGTAACTGTAGGAGAACGAAAAGCCGGAAGATGGCGTTAATGATTGCATATTGAAGAGCGTTTTCTTGCGCATGTGCAGTGCAATCGGCGCCATTCTGAAGTAAGTGGTTCTCGTGGAAAGGCGCATTAAAACATAGCTCTTAAATTCCTGTTGTCGAAGTGAAAATGGAGCAAAGAATTAACATTAAATTTTGCTTCAAATTGGGTATCCTATCCAGGTACGCAGTGTCAGTATCAGCGTTGTTGATAAGTTCGCCACATGCGTCCAGTCTCAATTGCTTTTGTTCTTCCCTTAAATGGTGAGGAACGAATCTGGAACAAATCATGCGTTTGCCTAGGTCTTGCGTCAAAATTCGCTGAACCGTCTCTTTGTTCTTGTTCAATTCATTGGCGAGTACTCGAATAGTCAATCGACGATCACATTTCACCATATCACGAACTTTTTCAATAGCTTCCGGACTGCGGCCGACCTGTGTGTGGATCATCTACGACGCTTTCGGGCCCGTCCCGAAAGCGTTTAAACCATTCAGGATAATGCTTCCTCGCCATAAACTTGTTTTAACATTTCGTAGGTTTCCGCAGCTGTTGCCCAATTTGAAGCAAAATTTAATGGTAATTCTTTGCTCCATTTCCACTTCGACAACAGGAATTTAAGAGCTACGTTTTAATGCGTCTGTCCACGAGAACCACTTACTTCAGAATGGCGCCGATAGCATTGCACATGTGCAAGAAAACGCTCTTCAATATGCAATCATTAGCGCCATCTTCCGGATTTTCGTTCTCTTACAGTTACATCAGTCCTGGAAATTAATAGCCGCACCTTGTACATTTTCAAATGAGCATTTCCTATATTACTTCAGTGTTCCATTTTTGATTTTTTTCCATTATTTCTCTAACTTGAAAGAAATAACCAAGGCCTGACTTGCACCCTTCGGGGTTCAAAGCACATCATATTTTCAGGGCGCTATAAAAAATGTTCAGAGGGCACTCCAATAGTTAAATTGACAGCATTTTCGTCTTTAGTCTGCAAGCTTATTGATAACCAAGTCAAAAATCACACAACAAAAAATCAACCAAAATGTAATTCACCTAAATACTGCGTTTTTCTTTTTCTTTTCCCCGAGATTTAGTTGTTTAAAGGCAGCTACTTCAAATCAATTTAAGGTTATTGTTTATTTAAGTTCAAAGCGCAATTAAAAATGTTAAAAAAGGACCCAAGGTTCAATTTAATTGCAGAAATTTTAAAAATTGAGGGCTACAAAATTTCGGAGTCACAAGCCTGGGTTTTGTTGGCTTTTGCGGAAATCAGGCCTTGGAAATAACTACTCTTTTGTAGTTTTAAATCGATTATTATCTTCAATTTTGTTAGTGTGCAAATCAACGGCCGGCTAATTAATGCAATTGCCACCATCCAAATGAGCAAAAACTTGGCAGATTGTATGTCGATGACGATGCAGTCTATCACGTTCTTTGGGGCTGTCAGCCAGGGTTGTAGTGCTAAAAAGTTTGTACCAGTACGTAAACTTTTAGATCATGGCTGTACTGTAGCTGGAATTTTTTCTTTATTATAACTAGGAGGCTCCGCCCCCTGCTCGCTAACGCTCGCCAGCCCCTGAACGCCTGAACCCTCCCAACTCCTGAAATTTCTAAAATATACACCGTACGTTTTGTTCATTATCAAAATGAATATTGATACATATTTCTTATTAACATTTCATTAGTAATTTTCAATCAACATTTCTGAAAAATTAACTTTACAACATAATACTTAATAACAGTTAAGGATAGGCTACAGCAGGGTTTTAGATGTGCACCCCCATTACTTGCCACAATGTCCAAATCCTTAATATGCAAAGAGGATTTTTGCAGTAATCTTAATGGCATTAAAGTTGGCTATGTCCATGAGTAATCTATTGTATAATCACTTATGAAATGCGTGTGTTATCATTTACCACTTATGTTTTGGTGACTAAAACACAAATTGTAATGTTTGCCATACCAATAGCAAATAAATAGCTTGTTTTAACCCTTTGCACACGAGCGGCACCTCTCCGGCGCCACACGATTGGATGCCGAAACACGAGAGGACCACTAGGTTTGATGCGGAAATTTGATGCAAGGCCAATGACTGTTTATTTTTTATGAAGCAAATCCATAAACGCCAACCGAACCTAAAATGTCTCGAGTTGCTGGTTCCTCCATGCGAAAAAGGCCTCGAGAGCAAAGGGTTAATAACAAATACACTTTGCTATTTTTGAGATTGTTTCACTTAACATGTCAATGAATCACCTCATACACATTTACAAATATTTGTATTAATAATCCTCGAGTTCAAAAACTCTTAATGTAAAGAAACTAGAACTAGAGTACGGGCGAACAAAATATTACCCAAGGCAAGAGGTCCGATCAAACGGTATAGTGGTTAGAGTGCTAGCTTCTAGACAGCGAGGTTGCGGGTTCGAGTCCCGTGTAAGGCATGGGTGTTTGTAAATGTATGTTGGCTTGTCTAATGACGAATGTTTCGGCGCATTATAGCCCTCGTGTTGCTGACGGCGCCAGACAATTTGAAAACAACCAACCAACCTTAATCATCATAGAGAGCTATACAAAAGAGCCTTACCTTTATATATTTTATAGCAAAAAAATTTATAGTGAACTAAAAAATTTGCGGAAACACCAGAGGGAGAGGGGATTATGCAATTTCAAAAGAACACTTTTTCTCAAATGAACATAGAATAACTGGAATACTTATAACTCTTTTGAGACCTACTCAAGAATTTATCAATTCTACTTCTTCAATAACCCCTTTTATTTTCTGAAAATAATCTCAAAAAGCTAGTTCTTGAGTTCTAATATTTGTTCATTTCTAAATTTGGTTGATTTTTCATCTTGTATATCATTTTTAGGTGAGAAAAATTACTCCACAGACGCATTGGATGATATGCCTCTCTATGAAGAAATTGGAAAGACAAAACCTTCAGCAGAGACATTACAGTTATACGACAAACCAAATGTTAGAGAAAGATGCGGTTATACTAAGATGGATGAAATGAGCATTAGCAACCAAAGTTCTCAAGATGAAGAAAATATATATCAGAACATATAAGTCAATCAGGTGCTTTAAAATTGACATTGGAAGTATTCTTTCTTTACTTTTTTTCTTAAAACCTTTCAATTACTTACCAGGGTACAGGAAGTTGTCTCTGGAGCAATATTTAAATATCTTTAAAATCCTGTATCTTCAGCCTCATTCATTATTTTCTAAAATCTATCCTGTCACTTAAGTTTGATAAGTTCGGATGCAGTACTTATGATGAAATTGAGTTATTCTTGTCAAAGTTAAACCTTAAATTGTTCCTGTGGAAATGCAATGTATTTTTTACTTGATTCTTATTCAATATTTGTGAAAAGTCCAAGACATGAACAACTTATGTATTAAAAAAAATCAATATATTTTGTTGAAAGTAGACATGTGTTTTTTTCAATAGTTGTATGTTATACTGTCTTTAAATTTCTTTGCAGAATAAGTCTTTGCAAACCAGTTTTAAAATCTTTTGAGAGGTCAAACTTATATAGGAACATTTTGCTTTTCCATTCCTACTGCCACACATTTTAATTTCAAAATCCAATTTATGGTTTAAACAGCCATTTCTTATATATTTACCTGTTTTCATTGGTATTAGGATATGGAAGAATAAAATTGAGAAAATAGTGAAACAAACTACAGCTATATCCACGATATCATGGAATTTCAATTTATCAGCTGTTTAGAGTTTTCTAGAAAAATATTTGTTTAGGTTCATTCTAATTAAATGAAAGGAAAAAAAAGTCTTGGCTATTCCAAGAATTTTTATAAAGTCAAATTTTAATAAAGCAACTTTTAATCAAATTTAAAAAGTTGTCCTTGGCCATTTTGATGTACCAAAGCTTCTATGTAGGAAATTTTATACCTCTGGAAACAAAACAGTGGATTTGTATAGAGTGCAGACACCAAGTTTTAAATAGAGATAAGTAGTGATTTGTTACAGTCCTTTAGTATAACTGCAAGATGAAACATATCAGTTGGATTATAATTTCCAAAAATACCATGAATAAATCAATCACAATCAAGTAAGAAATAAATTTATTCAAATCAAAAGCTTACATAACTGAGATACCTAGATCATAAAAATAAAGAAACAAAAATACATAAGCAAACATTTTGCAGAAAAGCTTTCTATTATCTACTTATGGAACATTTGATTATTTATACATCAATGGGAACAATTCTTCTACATATATGAGAGAAGAAAAATTAGCAGGAAACACATTTACTACTTAAAGTGCATGAGAAACAAATACTAAGCACAATCGAGATAAAAATTGACATACAGATATCAAATCAATCATTTTACACAATGTTTTCCTTCCCAACACATCGCAAAGAAAGTTATATGTATTCACAATATATAAATCCAATCTTTTCAATCTTTATATACACCTGCTAATATAAAACTATGTTCAATGTGCATAACATCGACAATGTTTTAAAATATAAACTGGCTTGCACAAATACAGATCAGACATTCTTTGATATTGTAGATGAATACATTACAATATAAAAATTTGTGAATTGGATATGACAACTAAAACATTTATTACAATGGCATTTGAAGATACTTACATCCATTCATTAGCACAAAACCCACTTTTTAAGATAGGTGGGACACGATGTGGCTAGACAATTAATTGCACTGCCCATCTCGCCCCAGTGCTAAGTAAATTTATAAAAGCTCAAATTATGTGTCTGCCAATGCTTTTTGACTGAGCATAGAAACAAAAAACAATTTCTTGGGCATAATGCAATACAACTGCATGAGCAAATGTTCTCAAGACAAATGAAAAGAATGTTGACCTTCACTGACTGCTATATCCAGTTTTTCTCTCATTATGTCAATAGTTGAATAGTCTGGAAGCTTTAAATAGTTTACACAAGTCATGACTGATGGCAAATAGACGTCCGAGTCCTCAACCCCATCTAAAGTTTTTCGAACAATTGTAAGAGGGGGTGACAATGATTTCAAACCTAAAATAAAGCAAATTTAATTTATTTGTCGCCAAGCACAATAAACGAATAGTAATAAGTACTTAAAAGGTTAGAGTGGATTTGAATATTAAAATATTATTCAATATGAGTCTTTGGGCTGATTTTTTATTTTTTTGCTAAAATATAATGCTTTTTAATGAAACTACCAAAATGTTAGATTTCTAGCATAACAATCAAATTAAACATTTTCAAACATTTTATAACAATTACACTTCTATTGTAAGTTATGGTATAAAATTTAAGGAAAATTAATGACACCTATCTTAATTACAAGATATTAGAAAATACTTTAGGTAATATTTTTAACTAAGAATATTATCAAATGGTCAATTAAGAATAAAAGTAAATAATTAAAATAAGAGCAGTTTAATATGAATAAATTATATGATATACCTCCAACAGGTAACCTTGGTGATCCAGTGACAAACTGGAGAAACTTTCTTTGTTCTTCTTTGTCATAACTGGCCAAGATTTCAAAAAGAAATTTAATGGCTCTACTATCATTTGTATAGCCATGATCTGGTCGACAGCATTCAGTAAGACTCTTCATATCCCACTGACTGTGGCCACTACCACAAAATAGATATTCTAACTGTAAAACAAAGACATAATTTTTTAGGCTATTCATTATTTGTGCCGAAGTGGATTGAGTTAATAGATATTTAAGTGTCTGATAATTTTTCTATGAACATAACTAAGATGCTATAACTTTTAAAGAAGTTGAAAACAAGACTTCATAAGACTCACTTTTGTAAAAACATAGTTTATATCAAAAGTAGAGATGGCCTTAAATAATATAATTCAAAAGAGGTAATTGAAAATAGTCAACAACATTTTCTTTAGCTTGGCAAACTTTGATTCTACAAAAATGAATATAGCCTATATAGCGAATGAAATACAGATAAAAAAGTCAACAAAAATATTCTGAATATTTTGATATCTAATTTATATGTTTAAAGCTACACATAATCCAAAAATAGTTTTGTTTAAATGTTTGCTTAAGCTTAGTGCATAATTACCTTTAACATTTTAGGCTAAAAATGTATTCATTATGGGTAAGGAAAGTATAATTTAGAAGTTGCCAATTAAGGGATAGTTTATACTTAATTACAGGATAGTTTAAATATTTGCACACCCTAGATTACTAACAGCAGTTTGATACAGATTAGCAGGAAATAGGAAACACATGCTCTTAAAATTTAAACAATCGTAGGTCTTGAATTGTGCTTGGAACTAACAACTTGAGCAACTTCTCAGGGCAAAAGATATTAAAATATTTTGTGAACTATTTTCTTGCAAATTTATTGTAACCAACTTTTATGCACAATACACTAAGAATATTGAAAAACATATTAGTTTTGATTGAAAATAAATTTCCAAATTTTTCTTATTAAAAAAATAAGAATTATGTTCTTTTACTTTTAGTGTAAACTTGATAAAAATATAAACTTTTGCTAATAAATAATAATAATATATACTTATAGAAATGTTTTTTCACTTTTTGGACAAATTTCTGACTTCTCATTCTGATATTTGAACATTCAACAACAAATAAGTTATTTTTTTTCTTTCCAATTCCGAATTCGAGGTATGTTCAATTTATACTTAAAAACAGCAGTAAAAGATTAAAAAAAGAAATAGATCTTAGAAGGACAGATCTAAGAAGAACTATGCAGGAAAAAAAAGTAATTTTCAATACTTTTCTGAGTTTTTTTAAGTAAGTTACAAGAGCCTTTAGAGGCAACTAATTGAAACAAGGGTTTCACAGACTAAACAAACCCTGGCCTAGTTGAACAGTATATAATTACATGAACCCTAATGAACAGTATATTGAACTATATAAGTATATATTCTATAAGTATAAAAGTCACCTAATATCAATTTTAACTTAAACTAATTTACCTCATCTGGATAAAATATTTTCAACTGATTCAAGGAAAAAACAGATTCAAATCCTTCTCTAAAAGCTTCCATTTGTCTACGGACTCCTTCATTCATGGTCCAATATGTAAGGAGCTATAAAAAATAATCATATACATATATATATTATAAATGTTTTGAAGTCTGCACTATTTTGCACTGTAGTTGAAAGGTATAAGTGTGCAGAAGCACTAAACTATATTTGCAGTAAATTATACGTAATAAAACTTTAGGATGATAAATAAAAATTAGTTTTCGATGTTTAGGTTTGCAAGCAAAACACCAATTAAAGAAACTGTATGAAAAATTATAAAAATAGAGTGTTTTAATCCAATTTCATATAAAGTAATTAAAATGCGATATAGTTAGTATGCACTTGATCAGAAAATATAACTGAACAACCACACTGATAATAATCTTATAACCACTCATACAGTTTCATTATAAGTCTAGTTTTATTAAGCTATAAAACTTTAGTAATTGTCAGAAATGTTAAACCTTTGCTCAAACAACAATAAATATTGAGGCATAGGAGATAAATGTATAACATTGACAGATTCAAGAAACATTAATGTATAAAATACAATATACCTGAAAACATGCAATAAAACTAATTATAGCAAACATAAATAAATTAACACTGGATGGATCCCTAGTTACCTTCAGGTAGTCTTCTAAATTATGTATGGTCAACATCATATCTTTACCCCCTTTTCTTAATTCAACATTTGAGAATCCAGGTAAGGTGAAATCCAAGTTTAGATCTTCAATAGGACAACCATCTAAAGTCAAACTTTCCAAGGCACTTTTCAAAGCAACTGCATTCTTTTTTTTAAAAAATAAACATACGTGAAAATTATAACATGGGACAGTTTTAATAATCAGCAACCTATTGTAAGACAATGGAAAATCTTTTGCCAACGAAATAACCAAAAAAGGTATAGAAAATATTACATTTTACAAAGGGAATGTTTTGATTATCATATTCTAAAGCTTTACTGTCCTGTGTATGTCTTTGTAGGACAAAGTAACAGTATTTTTTTGCCAATTGTATTCAGAAGAATTAAATATCTTCTTTCTTATTAGAACATTCTCTACTTTAAAGTGCATACATATACAGTAGGGTGGGCCAAGTTTTTTTTTTTAAAGAAATATGTAACGAAATAGACATTAAAAGTTGCTTTATGACACCAGTAAATAACACATATTTTTTTTAAAGAATATATTAATATCTTGTGGTCTCTACCAGAAAGTATAAATTTCACTTGACTCAATAAATGTAAAAAGAGGTCATGTCTCATTGAAAACTTATTTCTTACTAAACCTCATTTTACATTTAACGAACCACTTGCAATATTGAAATGTTTGTCTTTATATCTGCATAACCTACTCTTTCTTCTTTAGAAATGCAAAAGGTTTTACGTGTATTAAAAATTTGTAATATTAAAATAAAAATAATACCCCTTACTTCTAATTTATTCACTAGATGGCGCTACAGCAATAAGAACCAGTATATTGTTTTATTTATGTTTCTTTCATAGATCAAATCGGATGAAATAAGTTCTATTATCGAAGTACTGCAAGAATATTTTCTTTTAAAGTGTCTGTTTTTCTTCCAAGTATGTGTTTTTGAATTTAAATTTTAAATAATAAGTTTCAGCAAAGTTAAAGTAAGTAGAAGTTTAACTTTTTGCCCAATTTTTGGCTCACCATCGGATTTTCGTAATTCTGTGCTACCGACTTATGAAGAGGTTATAGAGTATTATTTGTTTGTTCAATGACCTAAAACATAACCTATTCTCTGGGAAAGATCCTGGTGTTTACTATATCAGCTAAATCGTAGCCACTACAGTCGAAGCAGTATGGATGAAAGCATCAATTCCAATAGTATCTCATAAACGTGTTTTGCAACTGATTTGTGAGTATGAAAAGAAATAGATTTATTTAATTTGATATCATAAAGCTAAGAAAAAATTTCATTTTCATACTAAAGTACAGACATTTAAAAAAGAAGCAGAAAAAAAGTTATTTGATATAGGATTTTGTAAATGTGAAAATTTTGAAAAATGTAACTGTGAAAATGCACGAAAAGTTCCCGCCAAAGAGAGATTCTTTTCAAAGACCTTACTGAAAAATGATAAAAGGAAATGTTGATGTAGCAGAAACACAAAGAATAGCAAAAAACAATTAAGAGCGGAGAAGCGGAATGTAAAAGAAATTAATTTAAAAGAACTGTCTGTAGCTAGTGAAAAAATAGGCAAAGATATTAAAAAGGATGAATCGCAAGTTTCTTCACCAAAAATATGTGATACAGAAGGACTAGAACCACCATCCACTTCCTCAAATGCAAGAAACAGCATCCAACTACCTACATTAGCAGGTATTTGTGACAAATATCATATATTTGATAGATCAGCTGCACTAGTGGCTTCTGCGGTTTTGCAAGATATTGGTATTATCACTAAAACTGACAAATCTTTAGTCAATTGATAAAAATAAAATTCGTAGGGGTCGTCAATAAAATCGCAAGGCATTTAGAGAAAATTTTGAAACACAAAAACAATTGTAACCAGACTATACTCCGACGTAAGGCAGGATAAGACTCTCTATCAAGAGAAACTCAGAGACAAATATCACAGAAGAAGCAAAAACGAAGAACATTATGTTTTACCAGCTGAACCAGAATCCGTAAATAAAGGTCATACCAAACCACTTCTGGCTCAGGTAAGAATATAGCATTATCTATAACTGAACTATTGTTAACAAGAAACATAGGTATTGATAATTTACAAGCTGTGGGCTGTGATGGCACTAATAACAATACAGGTTATAAAAATGGTGCAAAATGTTTTGAAAACCATCTAAATCGTCCCCCCCCCCCCCATGGTTTATATGCCTATTGCATAACAACGAGCACTTCAGCATTTATTCCGACACTTGGATGGAGCTACGCTTGGACCACGAGAGTTTAGCGGGCCTATTGGGAAATAACTAGAGCATTGTAAACAAAAACCTTCGGTAAATTTTGTCCCTATAACTTGTGTTCTACCTAAAGTTGATATTCAAAATCTAAGTACAGATCAAAAATATCTGTATGAAATTTGTCAGACAGTATCTTCGGGCCTATGTGATGACAGTTTAGCCAATAAACATCCTGAATATTTATCTCATTCAAGGTGGCTCACAACAACAAGTTCAATATTCAGACTGTATGTTTCAAGTGATAAAGTATCAGATGAACTAAAGATTTTAGTGGAATTTATTCTAAGAGTTTCAGCGCTCCTTTGGTTCAGTGTTTAACTAAATTCATCTTGTAAATAAGGAGCATCTCATGTCTACTGATTAGTTGAATCAACAAGGTACCTTAGTTGTAATCACAAAGCAATTATCGATCCAGTCATACAAAGAAATGCTTTTTTCTGTCATCCTGATGGCCAGAATATCAGAGAGTTAGGACTGAGAGAGATGATTTTAAAAGCCAGGAATAATCTAGTCAAAAAAGGAACTGAAGTGAGAATTTTTCAAATTCCAAAAATAAACTTTCAAGCTGAAGACTATACTGATTTAATATATTGTGATAGGTGTGATGTCACTTCTCCACCAATCCTGGAAAATATTTCAAATGATGAACTAAAGGATTTCATAAAAATGAAAGAAACACCAGACATTCCTTTGTATCCCTGTCATACTCAAGCTGTGGAACGTTATATTAAGCTAATGACTGAAGCTTCAGTTTCTGTTGTTGGATATGAAAATCGTGATAGATTTGTCAGAGCCATGAGAAGCTCAACAAAAATTCGACAGCAAAAAGAATTTCAATGTTGCATAATTTTTATTTCTTTTTAAATATTTTGCCAATGTAACTTTATTAACAGTGCAAAATTTAGTTTCTTTTAATTATGTTATCGTTGTGGCTATAAACTTTTATTTACTTTCTTAAAATGAAACTCAGTAAAACTTAATTGAAAATACTCGAATTCTTCATCTTAATCCCTATTTTCAAAAGCTGGTAGAGACCTCAAAATTTATTTTATTCATAAAAGTTATACATTATTTCATTATTTTACTTATGTAATTGAGGAGTTGGGTTTTATTGTTGTAACTATATATTTTGTTTTACTTAATTAAATTAGAACTCAACAAAACACCATTGAAAATATTCGATTTTGCCATCTTAATCTCCATTTTCAGTGGCTGGTAGAGACCTTAAGATTTATCTTAATTGTAAAAAGTTATTTATCACTTGATTCATGTGACAGAGGGGCAACTTTTGAGTGCTATTATTTTTCTTGAAAATGATTTTTTTTACATGCAATGACGGCCCACCCTAATATACAGGGGGATAATATACTGGAAAATATTGAAAAATTATAATTTAGAGGCAAATACAATAATTTACATTTTAAGTTTTAAACATCTTTCATTCTTTATTTTGTAGTAGGAGTTTCAATTCTTCTGGCACTACATCCTATCTGTCTACAATCAACAAATAATTCCAATAACAAAATTTATTTTGCCTTACATATTTAAGTATAAGTTAACTATGAAAGTAAAAAGCAATGCTTACTAGTGACGAATCGCTTTCAATTTTTTTCTTCTCCACAGCTAACTTTTCCAATTGAAGAATAGTTTGTGCAATACTTTCATCTACATGTTTTAAATCAGCTAGTGACAGATTATTTTCTTGGCTTAACATCCACTTATAAAAGACAAGACTCAAAGGAATATCCAACTAAAAAAAATTATAATTATCAAAGACAATTTTTTTAATAAAAACTCAGCACACATATATAAAAGAGGTATTTGTCTTAAAATGTAGCAACTTTTATTTTCTATAGAAGGGTTATGTTTACTAAAAAAGCACCTGATAAATACAAAACTCTACTAGGTGGGTGGAAATGAAGCTGGATTTGTAAATTACTGATATCATGTCACATTTAAATAGTAAATTATTAAACATTTTTCCTTTGATTTTCTGTCTCTCAATATATTAAAAAGAGCAAATGTTTCCAACAAAATAAAATATAAATGGATCAAGTTAATACAACAGTTTTTTCATTATTAAAAGGTTTTAATAATCATTTTGTAAAAAATTATAGTGTAAAATGCTCATTTTAGTACTGATGTAACATGTATCCTAGTGCATGAAACTTGTCAAGCAACTTCTTTAATGCCAAAAAGTACTAAAACTCAATTTACATTTCAACATTATTGTTTACTAAGAGTATAACCTCTGCTCAGCTAACGCACTTAACAGGTGGAACATATTAAGAAGTTACAATTTTACATATGCACATTTGAAATTCTTTCCAATTATTTTTTTAAACAATCAAACTAGCCTTATGTAATTGCATTTGACATAAGTCAAAGCAAATACACAAATAAACAATTTTTTAAAGATATATTATTTCTTTCTAATAAGCATTTGGGATCAATCAACATACTAGTAAAAACTTGGATTATCAATTTTCCAAAATTAAATTCATATGTAGGAGTCTTTGAAACTTAGTAATCAAAAAATGATTTTTTCTATAAAATGTGTATAATCATTTAAATTTTCTTACCATTCGTGAATCCATTAATGCTTTGGCTAAAAACTTTCCTAATAACTTGAATTTGCTGCGAACCCTGGTGACTAAACCGACTTTAGCACTTCGCGAGAGTGGTCTAGGGAAAAGTCCCTTAGGGCAGAACATGTAACTCACAGGAAAATCTAGAAAAAATTTGAAAGAAGGTTATTTGATTGTATAAATCACATCAACACTGATGTAAGGTAAATTAATTGAAAACTTTTGCAAACCTTTTCCAATATATTCAAAAACTTTATCTCCACGCCACATGTCTAGATCGCCTCTTTGCAATTCTTTAGATACAAGAGCATAAAATTCCAGAGTTGGGCCAAGACCAGTTCCAACCTTTAGCAAACAAAACATTAAAATACATGAAACATTAAAATAGATATTCAATTATAGTAGTCAAACAGTAAAAAAAAAAATAAAGCTTAAGAAGGCAAATACAGGGTTTCTGCCAAAATAAAATGTAACAAATCCATGACTTTTCAAGACTGAAGCAGATAATTTTAAATGACTTTTCAAGACTGAAGCAGATAATTTCCATGACTCAAGAAATCAAATCAAAATAAAATAATAACCTACATGAATTTTACTAATACGAACATAGTAAGTAAATCAATGTACTAAAATGATTTTTATAAAGTTTTATTTCAAATTAAGTAAAAAAATCAGTTTCAGTAACTTTCAATCAAAAGTAAAAAGCAAAAATAATTTTCCATTCTTTGATATTTCAGTATTAGAAAAGTTAATCAATCTTTAATAATAAAGAAATATTTGAAGAAAGAATAAGTCAATAATAATAAATTATATCATCAAAAATCAAAAGTTTTGATATCAACAACGTAAAACAGTAAAAGAAAGAAGACAAGAAAAAAAGAAAAAAAATGTAAACACAAGCTTATAAAAACTGTTCATTTCATTTCTTATATTATGATTTTTTTTTTACTTATAAGACCTTACTCGTGTGATGTCGCAAATTTGGAGTTCAGAAATGTTTTCATTGGCTGCCGTTTTTAACTGTGACCGTTGTTTCAAAATGTAAATAAAAATATAGATAAATTTTCGATGAGCTGAATAGCGATCATGCTTTTATGACGTCACAGTTACGCGATTTTATAATGTTTAGGAATCCATGAAATTCACTGTATTTCCATGACTTATGGTCTTTTTTTGCTCAAAATCATGACTTTCCATGACAAAATTAACCCTATGACCAAATTCTTGACTTTCCATGACATTTCCCGACTTTACATATGCGCAGAAGCCCTGCAAATATATCAAATTCATTCAAACTGTTTAGTTAGTAAAAATATTTTCATTTAGATTGTTTTGATCTTAGGTCCTTCAAGATCAATATCAGTTGACAGAATCTTAAAATTGATCGAAGATACTATAAAATGTACACATTCATAAGCTTAGTAAAAATCTCTATACTTCTTAAAAAATGTAGTTTTAAAAGTAAATCAGATGTACTCCCTTAAACAAAGTGAAACAGCATTCACAGTATGCCATTCACTAATTATGCGTGTATCTTATAAGAAATGCTAAATACAGTGGAGCCTTGATTATCTGAAACTCCTTTAACCGTAACCTTGCTTAAACGACGTCGGTTGGCTAAATTTTTTTTTTTACAACTAATATCACTTCAAGTTCACTTTCCGGAGCAGCAATTCCTCCTGCAGGTATTGCTCACTTCTTATCTCTTTTTCTACCCCCTACCTTCTCCGATCCCCTCCTCCTTTTGAAAATTCCATATTTTGGCAAATAAATAATATCACTTCAAAGTCACCTTCTGCAGCAGCAAATAAATAACATTACTTCAAAGTCACCTTCGGCAGCAGCAAATAAATAACATTACTTCAAAGTCACCTTCGGCAGCAGCAATTCCTACTGCAGGCAGTGCTGACATCTTACCTCTTTCTCCACCCCTTACCTTTCCTGATCTCCTCCTACTGTTGGAAATTTCATTCTATTGTCCCCTTTGTCTGAAATTGCATAAGCCTCCAAGACAATCTGCATTTTTTAAAAGCTACCTCTAGCAGAGTTCATCCTAGGCATTTTTCGAGGGGCGGAGCGCCCTGCCTGCCCTTTTTCTATAAAAATAGCGCCCTTCCTGCCCTTTTTCAGAAAAAATTTCATCCTGAAAGAATTCGAAAAACTTTCGTTTTTTCCCCTCCCAACAGTACGCAGTATGTGGATCACCCCTAATGAAATCGGCTGTCGCGCATTCATGTTCAAACGCGCAAAGTATGTATCAGGGACTGAAACCATTGAGTAGATGTCCATATAACGTGCTTCATTAGTAGGTGGATTGTAGGGCGCCGTCTTACAATTTCCCAAGTGCACATTAGTAAACTCTGATGGCCATTTCGTACGTGTTTTGATTAAGTGTATTTCGCTGGATTTTTACCATGCCTCCTTCAAAATAGTGAAGAAAGGAATTTGAAAGACTTGAATAACTTAGTGTAAACATTTGAGTTATAAACCTTTAACTAAGAATTTAAAAAGAATATTTCCGTTTGGACACGCGTAATCGCGATGTCCTCCTGTTAAATTTAGGGGGTGTTTTTGGTAATTTGCCTGTTACCAATTAATTTCTAAACATCCGTTTCATATTTAAAATTAAACATAACAGGAATGCAACCAAAATCCCAGATTATTTCCGATTTTTAAAAAAATAAAACTTATATTATAACTTACATAATAGCGGCATGCAGAGCAAAAAAATCGCCATTTTGACGCTAAATTTGATCCGATTTTGAAAATAAAAAAATGCAAACATTTCAGGACATAGTCCAAGTTCTTTAGTCAGAATACTCCTTGTGATATCCCACAATGAATAATTTTAAATTTGGAGAAACTCTATTCTCTATCTGACAATAGCGATACTAAGAGATAAAGTTTAAGGTTGATTCATTCAAACTTTAGAAAATTTTGAAAGAGTGAAAAGTTCTTATCTTAACACCCATTTTCATTATACTAAAACATTCTTATCTTAATTTTACTGTATTATAAATTGATAATTTTATAAAAATTACTATTTGATGAAAATTTTACTGTGTATATTGCACTTTAATTTTAATAATTTTCTCAGTCTCATTCCAGCAGAATTAGGACTGAAGCATTTTATCAGTATTTCGATATCTTTTAAGTTTCTGAGCGAGTTTTTGATTCACGGATTTTTGCATTATAATTTTTTTTTCTCAGAATATTGAAAATTATTTATCGTGGTAGAAAAGTATAACAATATTGAAATTATGGCAGAAAACACGTATTTCTGCAATTTGCCATAAAAGTGCCCTCGTTAACAGGAAGTGCAATTTTTTTGGAAAATAGCACCCTGCCCTTTTTCATTTCTAGGATGAACTCTGCCTCTAGAATTGACATTATCCCTATTATTATAGCGTTTTACTCTTATTTATACCATGGAGCCTGTTAAACATAAACTTGTTTTCTTAACAGTAGAAGAAAAGACGTTCCAAATTGTGAGCAGAACTGAAGCACTTGAACAAAATTTTCAAAAGAATCTGGTGTCAAAGTAATCAACGATTGTGGATATAAGACGCGATTATGAAAAAAATCTAAATTTTTATTGTACACAACTCATGCCATTGAAACAATTTCAAGACTGAGTGGCTTAACAATGTCAGTCATGCTTACACCAGAGCTAACTTCTGTTTAAGCTAATGTAAAGTGCATTATATGTCATAGAAACATTTACAGGGCATCTTCTGAGTGGAGTGACATCCATAGAAACAATTTATTTTTTGTATTTATAGTAATGTAATTAAAAACATAATATTTAGTTATTATTTTGTACATGTTTAAAATCCAGTGTTACAATTTTCGAGATCTCCTGATGGCCATTTTTAAGTGCTCTCTTTTATCGAGAATTTTTGATTTACCGACGGAGGTCCGGTCCCAACCACTTTGGTTAATCGAGGTTCTACTGTACTAACATACTGGGATATTAAAATCTTGCACATCAATAATTCATCAATCTTTAAAGCATTTCGGAATAAAAATTACTTTTGGTTTTAGACAGCAGAGTCCGATAAAATGGACGTACGCGCTTACAATGTAAGCAGGAAACCGTCATATCCCGCAGGAAATAAAAATCGAAAGTCGTGCTTTTTTTTTAAATGCGCCAAACAGATCAAGCGATTCGCATTCTGGCAAGAGCAACATCGTTTCGTAGGGTTACTATTCCCCATATAATTCCTTACTAGTTACTTCTAAGAAGAAGACATTTCAGTTAGGAAGGGTGGGGAAGGGAGAGGTGTTGACTCCTGTAACTTCGGGAGGGTAGAAGTTTGGGGGAGATGCTATTCCAAAAATATAGTTCCTCACCAGTTACTTTTAGGAAGAAGGAGAAATTCCAGTTAGTTTGGGCGGGGAAGGGATAAGTGTTGACACCTGTAGGAAGTGGGGGGGGGGGGGGGACGACGACTTCATTTCCTGATTTTGGAATCTGAACCTATTGAAACATGCAATGCAATTACAGTTTTTTCTTTTACTTTAACTTTTTCAATCCATTTGCATCTTGAGTTTTTGGCACTTGAGAGTTTATTTCTTCCATCTTCTTTTTAATTTGAAAGAATTCTTGGAATATTTCATTTTTTTTTTTTTTTTTTTAAAAATTACAAACATTTTTCTTTAAAATGAAAAGAAGCTACTCAAGTAAGACAAGGAAAATAAAATGCTGTATTTGCAATCAAGAAATGTTGGAGCAAAACTATTCCCATCATTCAAATCGAAAGCACAAAAATGAAAACAGTTAGGAAAGGAGGCATGCTGGTCAAGCTTCAACATTAGCTTTCATTTCACAGGCCCAACCTTGAAGTCAACCCAGTACTAATGACCCTAATATTGAAACTGAAAATTTGTCATTGGAAACCGATGTTTATCCTGCAGAGTCTGATGCTTCCAAAATCAATGCCAAGAAGGTTTTGAATTAAACAACTTTAAATCCTCAATCAGAGATGAGTTTGGTAAAAAATCAAAAAGCTGAAAACAAAAATCCAAAAATTTTATGCATGAAACACATTTTAAGTTATATTAAAAAAAAATTGTGTTTTTCCTTGTGCATTTATAACACTGCACCATCTATGTCCTTCCATGAGCAAAAATGGCTTAAAATAGCGGCACCTAGACGTAAGGATACACTTTGTGCTGTCATCAGGCATGCTATAGCTCCAAAGGAGAATAAAAAATAAAACGAATTTCCTGTGAAAGCGATGAAAAACTTCAAAATTTCAACAAGTCAGACAACTTTAAGCAATTATACCATATTGACAAACAGGCCAAATTTAATTAAAACCAGTTTTCTAAATTTTTAATACAAGTATTAAAAATCTTAAAATCTAGATTTTTATTCATATTGCTAAGCTTGTGCAATAAAATAAAAAGCAACAAATAATTGCAGTTAAAATAACAATTTTAAACACAGATTACTTAGAAAAATTACAATCGGGACTAATTTTCAAAATATTTTTATGTAATTTTTATACAAAATATACAAAAATTTGAGCAATTCTGTATAGATTCGAATCAAACGGCAAAATTTAACGTTAACCAGGCACTAATCACGAATATGGCGACTATCGCATTAACGGAAGTCTAGATGAATGGCCACAATTCGGCGTTGAAAATCTCGATAATAGCTGGTATTGTATCAGCGTAAACCTCGGCGAAAATGACCCTCAATCTAACAAAAGTACTATAAGCAATATCGCTTACAATACCGGCGAAAATCTAGGTATTGGCAAAAACGAACATCCCAACAACGTGCATATCGGCGATAGCGTCCACAATATCAGCTCAAATCTCGGCAATATCGATCTTTTCTTGGTAATTCTAGTGCAAATTTTGGTAATATCGGATGTTACTACAGTATGGCTTTCGACGAAAATTACTCTCACGCCAACAGAAATATCAAAGTTAGAACCAAATATACCGGTGCAACTCTCAAGAATAGCGCTAATGTATTGGCGTTAACTCTTGACGAAAATTACAATCACAACAACGTATATCTCGGAGTAACATCTAGGTATCGGCGAAACGAACATCACAACAACGTACATATCGGCGATAGCGTTCACAATATCAGCACAAATCTCTTAGAACATCATCAATAATGCACATCAACGAGAGCGCAATTCATCACGGTAATATCGACATTCTTTCGGTAACATCGGTGCAAATCTCAGATTTTACAACAAGGTAGCACTCAGCGAAAATGACTATCAAATAAACGTAAATATCAGTGTTAGCGCTGAATATACGGGAACAAATCTATGCAATAGCATTGTTGCATTGGCATAATACTCCGCGAAAATGAAAACTTAAATCCCAGTGATAGCGCACGTTATAGCCACACAAATCTCAGCAAAGTGGACATTACATCAAAGTAACGATTAGCGAAAACGAGCTTCACATACCAACGTACGTTTAGAAGTACAACAAACGATAATTCCGTGGATGTCAGATTTGAAAGCAAGCACATTATTCGTATACGTTAATAGTGTGAATTAGTATGAAGGAAATTACACAAAAGGATCCAATTTCGGAGCAGTTGAAAAAGTCTAAAATGCGAGTTTAAGTGCCAACCTAACTAAAAAAATGCATTCCAGTACATTTTTGTATTTGGAGCAGGAATGCCGTAGGTTTTCCGCTCATCCCGATCGGGTGGAAGAGAAGCTGCTTCGCGATTCAGCCTTAGAGAAAAGGTTATTTTTCTGCAGGACAGAAAAATCCTGAAAAAACAATTTTTTTTTCAGGAATTAGAAAAGCGGAATTTCTTGTTTTTCTAAAAAAATTAAAAAAGCAGAATTCCGCCACATGGCGGAAAAAACTCATCCCTGCCCAATAGAATGTAAAAATTAATATTTTTCAGCAGTATAATTTAAAGCGCACACTCGCAGGAAATTTTTGGTAATGGTATTTGTGTACACAGGAAGGAATATTTTTCTGGAGCCCTGTTAGACAGCTGATTCCTTTTTACTAAAAAAATTAGTTAAAGGTGTATACTTATTTTAAAGAATACTTATTATACAATAACATTTAAATACATATTGGCATACCTCACTTTCATACTGAATTTCAAGTAGAGCTTTTGAACTACCAAGATCTTGCATTACGACTTCTGCTTGTTTAAGAAGGTCATCTCTTGATACAGTTCTCTAAAATTTAATAGATTTGATTATTATTTAATGAGCATTATAACTAATAATATTGTTAAAGTATAAGCTAAGATCATTTAAAAAGGAAAAAAAAAAAAATTTCAACCAAGAGTTGTTAAATACAAATCATTTATATTTTACTTTTTTTTTAACACACTAAATAATGAAAAACACAAGAAATTAAACTAACAGCATCAGTGATAGCAATAGATATTTTGTTAATAACAAACACTGTTGGCCTAGTTTTTACAAAATGGTAAGTACATAGAATGATTTAATATTATAAAATGCACTATCTTGTGGATACAAGTAGTTTTAATTATGCCTAGAGATTTAAAACTAAAAATATTTTTTAAAAATGTGCCAGTCAAAATCATAGTTTGACAGGCACTACAAGAGAGCTATTAATCTTGAAAGTACAACTTGGTGAAAAACAAATTATAAACATTTTCCTTATTCTATTACTCAAATAGGATAACTGTGCCTGCTTTCATGAAATGCTTCACTATGTAGCCCACCGTTGCACCTCTCCAAATGTTTCTCTGATTGCAAATTATACGCATTTCCCACTCCAATCTTCTATTCTCAATTTCACTAAACAGCAACAAAACATTGGAATGTTGAAATGAAATTGTTTTATGATAATCAGAATTATTCAAGATATTTATTGAAATAAAAATAGGTTCAAATTGGTTCAATAGATCTCAAGATTACTATCATGATCCCTTACAGGTGAAAAAGGGGGAAGGTTGTTCGAAATTTAAAGTAGCAAGGAAACTTATGTTGCAAAATTTCATCAGGATCAGAAATAAGTTGTAGCTTCCATTAAAATCTATACATATTATATGAGTTCACTCTTCTTTATATATATTTTTCTTATTATCGATTCCAATGAAACTAAAATTACTTTATTCAAACTACAAATATTGATTCTTTTGTGATACCAATAATTTTAAAAATAGCATGTGATGCATTGTATTAATGAACAGCTGTAGAATGACCAATCTATAATGGATTGTTCAGTTGAATCAATTTTATAAAAGGATGATTGAAGATAAATTACATTGCATATACCAAATGTTGACTTATCACTAAAGTAAAAAATAAATAAATAACCACACCTTTCTCCTGTCTAGCCTTGGAGTAACACGTTCACTACTATCACTATTACTCATTTCAGGAGTCATGTCAAGAAGTCTTTGCAAAGCACGGTCTCTATCAAAGGACGTAACATAAAACAATAGATGTCTTGCTTCAAAAGGAAATAGAAATGGACTGAAAAAAAAAAAAAAAACCTGAATTTTAGCAACATTTTTTTTTTTTTGTAAATATCGAAGTCTGAATATACTAAATTCATTTTTTTTCTTTTCATCATTATAAACTCTACAGACATTTTATTTTAAAATTTAACTTTGCCATTTCAATCTCACAAGGGTGTTTGTAATAAGGGTTCTTGTGATTCAAAACAAAATAAGCAGTACTAATATTATTGTACTTGAGAAAAGCCTTTTATACAACCCTTTGATTTTTTCTTGTTCCATTACTAGTCCTTAATTTATAAGAGTAAGTATATTGCATGAATTCCTTTAGTGGGTTTTTCAATAACTTACCAAACATAGGCAATCTGTGATAGCCATGCAGGTACATTGCCAGTCATGATAGCAAGGGGATCTTGAAGTTGACGATTGGCTTTGGCAGTGAGCTTACTATTAAGAAATTCTGCTTGAGGAATTGCTGAGCTCCAAGAATTCAGCTGTTATATAAAAAAAGTATCATAAGAATTGTTTCATGGATTTAGGACAATATTAGGAATTTAAACATAAAGTTTCCTCAAAACTAGAAAACTTAATCAGAATTAAAAATATTTTGTAGTTCATTACAGTTGTATTTCTTTCAAGAACAATTTAGGAGCTTAAACAGACAAGAAGTTAAATGAATTTCTTTTATAGTTGCTTGATGTGTTATGCATAGTACTATATAATTGGTGTCTAATTATTTTGAAAAACTATTCAAAACAACACAACATTGAGTTTCTATACAAAATATTTCAATTTTAGCCAAATATAAAATACTTTATATTTTAAAAATACACAAAGTAAAGTATTAACTATTGAACTGGAGGCTCCGACTGGTTTCTCGTCAGTTTTGCCTTACAGCAATGAGTTGCCTTATCGCAATCAGTTGCCATACAGCAATGTGAAATGCATGTTAAAATGATTGTGGACAACACCATGTTCAAGTATCTTACTCTTCTCATATTTTTTTCAGTTCTCAATGATGGGATTCAATTCATCAGAAAGGAAACGTTCTGAGAAATCTGAGTGTCATTTTAAATAAATGATCTACTTTTGACACTTTGCTATTTATTTCAAGATAAAAAAAATCTTTAAACTGGCTTTAAAAGTAATGATTATCAATATTTAATAACAAAAGTAGATTATACTTGATATAGAGATCCCCAATTGCAGCTTATTGAATGTATAACCCTAAGCAGAGCTATGACTTCTAATGAAGGGTCTTGAACTGTGACCGATTCTGGAAGATTTGGGACTAAATATGGAGCCAGAGGGGACAAAACATCTGGAACAGCACCATCTGAAAGTAAGAACTCTTAATTGTAATTGTTTACTGATTAATGTATTAACAGGTTATCAATAATATTATAAATCAAAAATGGGATCTAAGTGCAAGGCATATCTGATGTCATTGAAATTTTCTTTCAGCATTGTCCTAATGCTAACCATATATCAATTTATACTTCTGCAAATTCATAATGATAAAGCAGTGTCTGGTTTTGCTCTAGATTACAATATTATCTTCACTTTCACAAATGGCTAATTTCCAATGTCTCTTTGTACACCAGAGATGTAAAATTAAATGTGAAGTTATTCTTATTAACACTCTGAAGGTGCAGCGAATGAAATGCATACATTGAAAAACACCAACTTCAACAATGAATTTGGATTTTCCTAACTCGTAAAACAGACAAATGCCACTTGGGAAATATGCACTTATTCCTAGATTACCATTATTTCTTCAGATGTTCCATTTCAATTCAAACATCTACAATTCTACACTTTGGATATCTCATTAAATCAAAGTTTTATCTATGCTTGCTACAATGACAGGTCAGTGATAAACACTAGTTAATGAAACTGTTTTTCTTATCAGGATGAAATAAACATTAAAAATAGAAGAAACAATTATGTTCACAAAAACTTATACTTTTTCATCTCAACAGCCACATAATATTCTTCAAATAACGCAAAAATATATTACCATTCCAAATATCATCTGGCTTCTTTTTTGGTGATGCACTAGCAGATATTCCACTTTTAGGGCGATGACTAGAATGACTAGGTTGAGGAGCAAGATTGCGGGGAGTACTACTAGTACTGCTTGTAGATGCTTTACCGGCAAATGAAGGTTCAGCTTCATCAGACACAATAGGACGATACCTAATTGAAAAACATAAACAAGATAACATTAAGCTTTAAAAACCTAAGTAACAAGATTGAAAACTTGTATCTTATATAGTTAAATACTTACATCATAAATGTTCAATTATATTGCAAATTTTACTTGAAGAAAAATTTCATACAATATTTTTTGTTATATGCAGAAGCAAATGCCTAATATATAAATAGGATGAAGAAAAAGAAAAAAAAAGAGCTAATTTTATCATTAAAAAAGTCGATACTTAAAAGTCAAATGACATTTTCAAAGTTTGAAATAACGCAGTAAATGTGGATGCAAAAAAGAAAGCTAAATTTTTTAAAAGGGAGAGAGTAAAATGCACTAAGGATTATGATACTCACTTACACAAGGAATATCAAACAAAAGTATGCAATAAATAATAGAAAAAAACTAATAGCTATTTAAACAAAATAGTAGCGATTATTTATAAGAGTAAAATAACATTTATACCTTGCACAATAACAAAAAGTATATTTTTCCAAGATTCAGCAAGATCATTATATTTTTTTTGTTTTGAATCTAAAGTAAGCCAAATAGCAAAGTTCTAGACCGCGAGGTCGTGGGTTTAAGTCCTGTTTTAGGCATGGGTGTTTGTAAATGTATGTTGGCTTGTCTAATGACGAATGTTTCGGCACATTATAGCCCTCGTGTTGCTGACGGCGCCAGATAATCTGAAAACAACCAACCAAATAGCAAGGTAATTTTTAAACAGCCTCATAAGAGTTATGGAGTGAGAGGCAAGGATGTAAGGATTCCAAAATTACAAGACCATAGCAAAGGATAGTAGCAATTGGGTCAGCACTACATATACCCAATGCTTTGCCAAATTTCTATTGGTACTTATTGATGTGACACTGAGTGAGCTCCATATAGTAAAGTGAAGAACCAATAATCACGGCTAGAATATATGCAATGTATCCCTAAATAATTTTCTTGAAAATAAAATTTTGTTGAATACAAGATTTAAAAGAAGCATTAAAAGGAAAATAGTGGTTTAAAAATTATTGATATATAAACGTGAAAACCATTGTAATCATTATCAAAACTTATAAAAATGCTTACCATATAGTGTGAGTTTGGATCCATATATTAGTAAATCCAAGAGGATCTGTTTCAGGATCTTCATTACAGTTTCCAAATTGTTTAAGTGCTTGGTAAACTGTCATATTATAAGGAAGGATGTTTTCACCAACCATAAACTGCAACTTATGCCGTCCTTGTCCTTGATTAATCATCATTGCAGCCTAAAATATCAAATTAAGACATAATTGAACATATCATGAGAAGTAAAAAGACAGAATTAACCAAATAGAGTATATTATTATTGTGAAATACATTTTAAAACTCTGTTTATTATAGCAAAGAAATATGGTAATTAAAACTTTTTTTACAATAATTTTTTATTAAAGCTAAAATGTTCTTTTTCCCTTTCAAGGACATATCAGTCGATGATGTTAAACTACAAATGACTAAGATATGTGTATAACAATTAAATCTTCAATTTACAACAATTAAACCTATGTTTAGCAGTGTGGGGGAAAAAAAATCAAAACTGTCCACTTTAAAACAGGGAATTACTATCTTCAGTCTCTCCAGTTCATATCTAATAGGATTCTTTTCTTAGTCATTTAAAATACACTTAGTTGTTTCTAAAATAACTATAATTAGGAATGTTGAATTATAATAATGTAATGGATTATAGCTCTAAAACCATTTTTCCAAAATAGCGTAAAATTTAATGTTAAGATTGCCTGCATAAATGATCAAGTATTCAGACATCATTTGAATAAGTATATAAAAGTTTTTAACAATATCAAATACAACACTTATTAATTATTACATTAAGAATGAAACTATATAAAAAAGTGCCTATCAATAGTAAAAAATATATAAATACAAGTTATTCTGAGTGGGAAGTTGCAAAATTAAATAATTGCAATATATATTCCATGAGAAAATAAGAGATATTGAGTAGGAATAAAGCTTTAAAAATATAATTTATTCTTTAAAATTAAGAATGCACAAGGTTATGGATGAAATTGCTCTATGATTTATCGGGGAATAATCACAATACTTTAATTTATGATAAATAAACATAATGGATACATCACTATCGTCGTAATACTTTGCTTGAATATTATTTGTACAAAGTACATAAATTTATTGATCAAAAAGGTATCATACAAGGGTTACCATTGTATCATCTATATCATCATCTGAATTTTCGTCTTCACTTCCATCATCTTCATCATCCTTAAACCAGGAAAAATAGTAATAAGTATAACTCAAATGAATACTTTAGGACAATAGTTAAACACTTAGGTCTATCAAATCCAGTTTGAGGTATGGTTGTTAGCTTGAATATTTTTTTAAATCCTTGTATGGTTAAAAGTACGGACACTTAGAACAGAGGTTTGAAACTTTTAAAGAAATAAATTCTTTTAGAATTAAATTACATGTGTGTCCCTTTCTAAGTTTTGCAAAAGGTTTAAAAATTTGCTAACTGCCCAAGGTAGTGAGAATACTACATTACGAATATCTCATGCATAAAATATTAATTTTTCCCAGAAAATAATTTAGATAAACACAACAAACAAGAGGGTGCACAGAATGGGGTTGCAAAAGCATTTTAGGTACAGTACAGAATTTTTTATATTTCAGGTCTAAGGTATTGAATGTTTTGACCTATTCCAAGCATTGACATTGACATCCAAGTTAAAATTACGAGTTCCTTTAGAATTTTTTTTTACATCAATAAACTTTTTTCTAACAGCAGTATTTATGCCTGATTAATAAACTAGCCACCATTTAAAGAGTTCTGTACACAATAACAATACATTTTGAAAAACGTTTTCAAAATTATTCAACTCTACTACTATATAAAATGGTTTCAAACATGGATAAAATTTTAATAATGACATATATGAAGTGAATAAAGTTTAAAAATATGTTATGTTTAAATAACTTTTAACTCCCAATTTGACTATAAAATATATACCTTTATCCTTCCATAACCACGAATAACTAAGTATCTTTCAATAGCTTGAACAAGAGCTAACGGGTCAATTTTAACAGGTCCACCACGCCACTGCCGAAGATTTGAACACGAAGGATGTCTTTGTAAATTACACTGGAAGAGAGAAAATAGTTTCAAACATAGTTATTGAAAGAAATATAATTCACTTACAAAAATTCACAAATATCGTAACCAACATTTAGAAAGTACAGAGAACTTAAGTAGAGAAAACATGTTGGAAAAAGGAACATCTAACATACACTTTCATTTAATTTTAATTAAAAGAACTACAAAGTTGACAGAAGATATTGTTGTTTCCAAAGGTACAAATGAATTTTTGTATAAATGATAATTGCTCTTTGTATTTTTAAATTATTCATTAAAGATGATCTTATATTTGTTATTACACATACAGCTTGCAATTACAGATTGGCAAGACAATTATTCTTACCTTAAGCTGATGGGTGTTAAAGAACTTAAGGGCACTTGTTCCTCTTCCACCAGTATTGCCAGCACCAGGAAAGTCATGAACTTTTACAGCAAATTGTTCCAGTTGGCTAATACATGCATTCAATTTAGAAACTAAAGCCACTAATGGTGCAGAATCTAATTTCCCAACTTCCAAAGGAGTCTTTAACGTGAGCTAAAACACAAAATGTAACTATCATTAAACAAAAATTTCCAAAATTCAAGAATTTTTATTTACAAAAAGAATTGCATGTCAAATATCATAAGTACTGGCAAACTGGCCGGTTCCTACTAGTTGGTCGAGGAGAAAGCACAAATAGATCTGGCCCAGTTATTGACAGTAGAAAAAGTTTTGAATCATCATACCCCCATATCGACTAAATAGTAAGAGCCGGACAGCACATTTCGAAAACATTTCTTTCCTTTTTATGGTACACAAAACACTTTCATATTTGATTTATGAATTATATTTAAATGATATTTCTTATCATAGCAAGCATACAAAAGAAATTTTTATACTGACCATTGAAGCATTCTCATAAGCATCCTTCTCAAAAATTTATAGACCACATAAAACCGCAAGGTAAAATTAGAATATTCTACACAAAATTTGAAATTTACAAAAAGTTTTGGGAATGTTTTATTCCAAACAATTGGTACCTTAAAACTTAAACAGAACACCAAACCTAGAACCATATATTTTTGGCATTTTTTTCTACCAAGAATTCCTCTGCTTCATCTTTTCCAATTTAGTAAAAAATAAAAGAACTTCTATTTCTTTGAAGGAAAATTGGACATCTTGTATTGTTTTTTGACTCTTAAAGCCTGAGAAATGAGGCAACACAATGTTTCTCGATTATTTTGGTACTTTTTCTGAAAACAGAATTTGCACAGGCAATTGGTATACATATTTAGGTCTTTCATGAAACATTACAATTATTAGTCCAACTTAGAAAGAACTACTTGTCTTTAAACACAAATTAATTGTTAATCTATCTTCTAAGAAATTTTCTAATTATAAATACTAGAGATCATTAAAGAAGTTAAATTATTTCAAAAATTTATTAAATTATAAAATAAGAATAATATCAAGTGGATAAAAAATAAGGTAAAGAAAATTTGTTGATGAAATGTTATCAGTAGGTCAAATTAAGGATAGAGATTATGGTGTAAAATAGCAACAGTATACTTACTGGAGTACTCAAAAAAATATGCAAAAAAGCTCTTAGTCGATCATTGCGGTCTACATTTCCAAAAAGGGATGATCCTCCTTCCGGTACAGTAAGATAATGTAAAAGTTTCTTAACCAATCCACTATGAATCACCTCAAAGGAAGAAATATCACTATCCATGACAACACTACAAATATCTGCCAATGCCTTTAGACCACAATCTGTCTGTAATAACAATAAACATTGTAAGAATATAGCTTGTATAATATAATATTTTTAGAGGCACTTTATTTAAATTTCTTACAGATGATTCTAATTCTCCAAGAGCAGCAGTCAGTCTGTTTAAAACATTCATAGCAGGATGTGGCAGGCCTGCATGCTCCAAACTAAAGAATTCTTCATCGAACTTTTGGGCTACATGAAAAAAAGATTAATAAAGATGGAAATTAAATATACATATTGTATTTTAATGGTATTAAGCACACAAATGTAATAATCCTAAATGGGGAGGAGGGGGAATATAACTTTTAAACTTAAAGACACAAATACAAGCTTGTTTGTATTTGGTGAAAGGACTATAGTCTGTGAGCAATTGATGATTTTTGGGTAAGTAATTGAGGCGTTCCCAAATTTCATATACTCTTACAGTAATGGAATCTTTATCCAGAACGACCCTAAAACAAGTATGTATTGGGATATTTCAAATTTCAGAATTCAGTTTCGAAGCGACCCAATTGCGTCACTCTGCGACGTCGCATCGCAGTTCGTTTCGTTTGCAAGTTGCCAATTCATAAAATCGCCTAATTCAGAAAAAAGACCTACTAATCACATTTAAGACATTCTGAAATATATATTGGCCAAATTTCGAGGGAAATCACAGAGGAATTTGCTAATTTTGGCACAGTTTTTAGATGGCTTCTCTCCATAAACTGGTTTTGTGGTGTCATATGCTTTTCCTGTTGATGATCCCTCTGAGAGTATTGATGACAAATCCAAAGAAAAAATATATAACATTACAAAAACCATTTTTTGGGGGCATTACATTAGGTTATAAAATTCAAAAGAGATTTTTGTTAAAGAAAAACCAAAACACTTAGGAGTAGTTAAAATTAAATGAAATTTTTAAGAATGTGTCATCGGCATCTGAATAATCTTTTCTCTTCTTGTACACAAAGATAGAAAAATTTATATGTTATTCGTTTTCTCAATGCACTTTTTATTTTCTGCAATGTAAATGTTTTGACTACAGTGGAAGTAGGTGATGTTTACATTTCCCTTCAATGAAATCAGGAATAGGGAATGTTTATAAATTTTTTCATCTTTTGTGATTGGGAAGTGCCGGTGAGTATGGAGAAGGATGTATTATTGTTATACTAAAACAGCTTTGTCATAATTGGTGTTTTTTCCAGAATGAACCTGAAATCCTGCATCAAATTCTGATGTTGTTGACCCCAAGCTTGCTGGATAAAGGGTTTGTTAGTGTATTCCAATTAAGGAGAAGAAAAGGTTCTAACAACCAAATTGAAGGATTGAAAAGCAAATCTTTTATTACATGCTACATTATGGAAAAGATGGCAATTTTTTCAATAGCTTTTTAACGAGGGGATGTCAAGTTATATTCTATAAAGCATCATTACGCCATCAATCGGCACACATTTTACTCTATTAGAACACAAGTGAATGATGAACATTAAATTAATGAAATACAACTCCCCTCGAATTGGTGTGTTTGCATGGAATTAAATTAATAACGTGTGATCTAACATTATGCCATGGTTGATTAAATACAATGTACAAAGGTTACTACTTTTTCATAATATGGCATCTATAATAATAAAACAAGCTGTGTGTCTGTCTGTGGCTATAAAGAAACCTACTTAAAATTGGAGTAGAGCTCTGAAATTTTCAACATAAGAAGTTTTGGCTTTCTAATTTTATGTATGTCAAACAAAATGTTAAAATTTTAATTAGTTCTTTTTTAACTAGTTTATTTTTTACAAAGTGACTTTAAATAGAGATACAGCCCTAAAATTTTCAACATAAGTAGTTTTAGCCATCTAATTGAACTTTTGAAAAACAGAATGTTAAAATTTGAATTAGTTATTTTTTAACTAACAATTTCTTTTTACAAAACGACTTCTAATAGGGCTACAGTTCTGAAATTTTAAACACAAGTAGTTGTGACCTTCTAATTGGTCTTTTGAAAAACAGAACTTTAAATTTTATTTAGTTTTTTTAATTAATTAATAAATAAATATTTTACAAAACGATTTCTATTAGGGCTATAGCTCTGAAAATTTAAACAAAAGTAGTTTTAGCCTTTTAATTGGACTTTTGAAAAACAGAATTTTAAATTTTTATTTAGTTCCTTTTTATTTATTTTTATAATTAATTAATATATAGTTTACACAACAATCTCTGATAGGGCTACAGCTTTTAAATTTTCAACATAAGTAGTTTTCAGCGAGCTCGATTTTGCATTTCGATGAACCTTCCTGCGAGCGAAGCGCCAAAAATTGGGGTCTATACACCAAAGACGGATTTCCCCAACGTGGGGCCTCACAGCTGACTAAAATATTGCACATGGTAAAATTTCGTGGCGAAGCACGGGTATTTAGCTAGTTATTAAATAATTGGCTTCTGGTTTGCGTTTCAAGTCTTTAATCCTGGATCTTTCTGGCTAAATATTTGCTACTTACTATACAATTGCTACTAATGAATCATATCATGGATTTCACTTTTCAGTAAATATTGAAATGACGGTACACGAAATTTGAAAGTGCCTCAAATATCGACCTCAAAAAAGGTCTAATGATCTCACTCTATGAAAAGGGCTAAACTGTGTCATATTCATATTCAGGAAATCATTACAGCTTACAGTTTTATGAAATTATGCCTATAAGCATTCACCTTGTTCTTTGATCCAGGTTTTAATTTTTTCTCTATTTCCAGATGAGTGCCCGAATCCTGAAGATCTTTGAACTAAGCAAGGTTCCTATAAAAAATAAGTTAAAAGCTGAAACAAAAAAAAATAAATACTTCTCCAGGGCCATTGTCTTGTTTTATGTAACAGTCAATAGGGCTTATTGGAAAAATTATATTGAGCAAAAGATATTCTTTAAGAGATCCTTTTGAATCTAAATATAAATAAGAGTTTGCAAAAAGAAAAGAATGAAAAGAGCTAGTATCTTAAAATGTCAAGCCCTCACACACAAAATGCAAAATCCTAAGGATTCTCAAATGCTTCTACGAGACCTTTTATGAGGTGCCCAGAGGAATTAAAAAATTTTTGGATTCAGCAACCTGCAAAGTTTCAAGGATAGTAAATAATCAGGATTGAAAAGTAAACAAAAATATTTGTATAATAAATAATAAAAATTATTTTTTGGAATAACAAAGTTCTTGATTTTACATAAAATAACTAAATCATATGAATTTTTAAAGAATGTAATCAAATTAGAAATTAAATTTCTTTAAAAGTCCGCAAAAAAAAAAAAAATAACTAATAATGTTATCATATGTTTGGAATAATTAGATATAAGTTGTAGTATCTAATTAAATTTAATTAATAATTCTCTACAAGTCAAATCTAACACAGCTGTATTTATAAAAATTTCACTATATTAGAATTTAGTACGCCTGAGTTCATTAAAATTAAATAAATGAGGTCGGTAGTTCATTTTATTCAAATTGATTGCAATGGCAGGCATATGTACAGTTTGTTAATCTAAGTTTTTTCAATAGACATATCTTCCATTTTTTTTTATCTGAACTAAGAATACTGAGCTTTCTAAGTTGAGCAAAGCATCTTTTGTGTGAGGGCATGGGACAAGGGAAGGCAGACTGACATATATCTTTATTTTCACTTCTAGTGGAAATAGTCACAATTTAAAACCCTGAATGCAGATTTTTTTAAGTTCACATTTCTGTGACTATACTTGCATATGTATAGCATGTAATACATGTACAAATGCCCTACCTTCAACATGATTGGAAACACTGTAGGTTTCCAGTTTTCAATTACTAAAATCCTAATCAATTACATTTTATTAATCTTCCAAGTAAAATTTTAATTGCTTTTTATACTGAAGCATTGTATCAGCAAAGCAGTGTAGAAGTGAGATTAAAATGGGTAATTACACTATGAAGAACAAAAGGAGTAATATTGCATGCAAACATATTACGATTCCTGAAAATATGTGCATTTGATTTTCGCAATTCAAGAGTTAAAAATCGTAGCTTATTCAACATTCAAGCCAACAATATACAGATTTTACCTGAGCGGACATGCGTCCAGTAACAGGTGAACTGCTACTCCAACGACCCCATCTTGCCGGATTTAAGTTGGCAAGGAAGGAAGAGGTCTTTGCAGCAGCAGAACTGAATTTTCCTCGTCCAGGTGCTGCTGCACTGGAATTGCTAGAACATGTTGTGGGACTTGCAATGCTGCCTAGCACAGGACTAGCACTGATAGTGGAGTTGTGACAGCTAGTAGGAGTACATGCAGATAATGCAAGCATAGACGACCCTAATATTGGATTAATGTGGTTGTCTAGAACTCCTCTGCCAAGTCCTCGAATGCCTGAACAAGAGAATGAATCTCTAGAAGTCTCTTCAGTACGTACCTTCCTGCTCGTTGCATTACTTCGCTTTGGAGTTCTCTTCCTCTTTAATACATCACTTAGCCTCCTTAAACAAAATTAATCACTCAAGATTACATGAACTAAAACCCTGATACTATTTCAGGGGTCAAAATTGTAAATAAGAAATCAAGAAGGTTAAGATTATTCCTGCCTTTAACTTATAAGGAAAAAAAAAGGTTTATAAATTGCATGATATACAATTTTTCCAAACTAACATGTCAATTCAAAACTATACTCTACAAAAATAAAATTGAGTTTAATTTAACAAATTTTGAACTTCCAATTATAAATACTTTTTATAATAGGATAAAAAAATTATTGATAACTATTTAGTTAAAAAGAAATTTCAATAAACCATAGGAATTTTTATGTTGAATGAAATATGTAGATAAGGAAACCTTAAATTTCAACAAAAATGTGTGAACACTTTTCTATGACAATAAGAGTTTTGAAATATTTTTATGGTGCATAGGCAATTTTATTACTTTATACTTTAATAGAGTAGGAGATCAAGGTAACAAAAAATTAGCTAAAAATGACACTCTTTTCAGTTAAAAGTAGTTATAAAGTTGTAAATTACTATAAATTTTAAAGAGAAATTTACATAAATTTGCTAATTTGTAGAAAATCTCACGTATGACTAATTTACAAAAAAAATCAGCACCAAATACTGAAATATAATAGATTGACAACTCACATTTGTGACACATTGCTGCTATGACTCTCATCAGTGCCAGAAGATGCACTGGCAGAAGATTGTATGCCTTCAAAAGTTGTAGCTACAGAAGACGAAGAACCCCATAATCCACCTCCAGGAAAATGCATTGCATTATCAGAAGAAAGGTCACTTGCTGATACTGGCATAATACTGGGACTAAATGTTGAATGAGTATCACAACTTGGTATAGAAATTGAAGTGGGATTTATTGGTATCAAAGGTGGAAGAGATGCAAAAAGATCTGAATGGTTGCTAGAGCTTTCTTTACTTTGGCAAGGAGAGTCGGAAGATATATCCAATTGCTTTAGCCATCTCACCTGATGCATCACACCTAAAAAGAATATGAATATATATCATATATATAAATAAAAAACAACAAGAAGTAAATGCTTGATTACAAAACATCTTCAGGGGGATAGTTTTACAAAACCAGAACATGAACTTTCGCCCTCCCCAAATGCCCAGGGAAAAAATTAAAACAAAAGAAATAAAACAATAGAAAATACAAAAATGCAGAAAAAAACAGAAACTAAATTACAACATCAACTCTTTTCTTCTACATTTTACTTCATAAGTTTTGTATGTTCTATTGCTTTACTTCTTACATTTTTATTTTCCCCCTGAGTATTTGGGAGTAGAGGAAATACATGTTCTAATTCGAATGAGTCTCTGCAGAAAATGCTCTGGTTTTGTAAATGTGTAGATTGTGATCTATCCCCTGAAGACATTTCATAATCAACAGTTTACTACTTATTATCATTTACTGTTATTAGCAACAGTTCACTACTTATTAACATTTACTGTTATTAGCAACTTTTTAACAAAGCTGCATTTGCGCTGATAAACTGTTGTGTTTTCCTTTGTATTTATGATCATTGAATGTACTCTAAGTAACTTCACTCTTAGTTTTTCTTTTGTTTTTATTCGTATATTCAGAAAAATGTAAGGTTGACATTGCATTGATTTATATAATTAGAAAATTACCTTCTCTGCGAAAATACACTCCAAATATTGCAGGTAACTTCTGCATTAATATTTCAGCCATCTGAAGAGCAGCAACTACAACTCTAAGATCATGTGAGGCAAGCATTGCTGCTACATGACTTAAAAATAGAAAACAAAGCATTTACATACGTTAGAGTCACTTAAATATGATATATGACTTACTAGTTCAATTAACAATGCTAGAAAATATATTGTCACCTTAATACTACAACAAAACAACTGCTATGTTAAGGCATGTAACTTGTCTAATTGCAGCATTAAGGTAACGATATATACTTCTAGCTAGCAGGTTGTTTGAATGGCATTTAAATTTAAAGTCTAATTAACAAAAAGTAGCATTTTTGTAAAGTTAAAAAAAATTGTGAAACATTGAAAGTTCAGCAAAAGAATCTGGATATTTAACCTATCTCCTAAAATTTATGCACAATAGAGTTTCTAAAATTATTTGTGATTTGCGGCAAGGTCAGTTGAGAAGAAATTATTAAAAGCATATTCACTTTAAACTTTCTAGATTCACTTGTAAACTGATAAAAATGTCCTTTAAAGCAATAAATTTAAACGTTTATGACATTTATAAGATAAAAGGAAAGGTTATACAATGAATGCTGAAAAAAATTAAACCATACCTTGCAACTGTTTGGTTCTTTAAAACAGTTTGTAATAAATCTGGAGGAGCAAAATAAATCATACGAAGTAAAGCTCTTAAACATTTATGTCTGACAGCAGGACCAGCCTAAATACAAGAAAAATATATTAATGAAAAGGAAAACAGGGAATTATCTTTAAGAAAATAATAGTAAGAAACTTACAGAACTACTATATACTTCATATAGTACAGCAAACAATGATTTAATACATGATGCAGCTAAATCTGAATTTGCTTGGAGGCAATCAATTCTGGAATCTGAGTTGTCTGCACCAGTTTTTGAACCTAAGATAAAATTTTGCATAAATAAATGAAAACAAATATGCATTAGTTATTGTTTAATAGAATATATAAAATGTGTTCAAAAGAACATATCAATTGTGTTCAGGGTGCGTACACTTTATTGGAATTGAAATTCAAGGACTTTCAACGCCTTTTTCAAGGACATTACAAAAAAAATAAAAAAATCAAGGCCCTATTTTACCATCGCAGAGTCGGTACAAAAATTGCAATTTTTAACTTCCTTTTTTTTTTAATTAATGAATTTGTCTGAAGTTTAAAATATAAAATGTTACCAAACAGCAAAGATGCAACCATAAATATTTATTGCGGGATGAAGATTGGAGAAATCTTTTCCAATCCATTTTTTATAGTTTGAGTTTTGCAATGATGCAAGTACCAAAAGGTGATTTTGGAGCACTGTCGGAGCAGTAAAAATACAATTTTGGAGCATCAAGATGTGGTTTTGGAGCAGTAAATTATTACATTAAAATTAGTGATGCCCCAAATATTCTTGTATATTTCAACCTTGATATTTTAAATTAATTTAAAGTAAAAAAAATGGTGTAACTTGTTCATTATATAAATATGTTTGCATTCTAAATTTACATTAATTAATTTGATAACAATACTCAAAAAATAAATTAAAAAGCACGACATTCATTTACAAACAAGGCACTAATGATTTTTTTTTGTCATCAATACTTGGGTAATAAAAAAAAATTATTAACCTCTTTGCCAACAATTAGAATATTAGGAAGTTTTCATTGACATCATGAGGTTTGATTCATCACTGAAAGTTTTTTGAAATAATCTCAGTTGGAGCAACTTTTAACAACTGATTAAATAAGATTTTTTTTTTTTTAAAACTTTTGCCTGCCCAGTACCAAAATTACCTATAGAAGTTCTTCCCAATAATCCAAAATAATTTAATTCTATACAAAGTACTCCCCCCCGCCATGCAAAAAAAGTGAAACAAGGCTGCTTAGCAGTAAGCATTAGATTTCATAACTTGTTTGGACTGATAGCTTCACTTAGAAGTTTTTTTAAGGGCTATTTGTTTATTGGAAGATAATTTTTAACTCAAAAAATTAAAATCTCTAACTGAAATTTGACAGTTATAATAGCATTTAATTTATATAAAAAAATAACTTTTAATGTACTTAAATAATAAATTACAACAAGGCAAGTTGAAAAATAGTAATTTTTTTAATGGTTTGTTTTCTAGCATTCTCCATTATCTAAATGGATTATAGTTCCCATGTGAAATCTCAAGGTCAATGGAAACAAAAATGATCTTAAGTCTGTGATTTGTGTAATCCATTAAAAAAAAGATTGATTTTTTTTAATATATGCTAAAAAATAATCATGTACTCTTAAAGTACTAAGAAAAATATTTATTATCTTTAGTTACAAACAGGCAAGAAAAAAAATTCAAATTGGATGCATAAAGATTGAGTTCATGCCTTCTACAGTTAGAATGCAAAGCGCGAATTCCTGGTTGGTTGAAGTTTAACGGCGCAAGGGCTATACTGCCGCGAAACCCTGATCTTTCCTACAGCTAATTTAAAGGAACAAATATTTGTAAATACAAGAAATCCTTATTTTTTTAAAATAAAGACATAGCTTAAATCCCCCCATTCAAGTTTTTCGTAAAATTTCTAGTATACGGTACGACTTTGCGCTTTTTCTGGGAATTGGCTACAATAAAAGAATGACGTAATATGCGTTTTCCCGTTTGCGGCCAAGTCAAAATCATGATCCAACATGGAGGGTTGCCAAGAAATCATTTACTAATACTCATCAATCCTTCCACCTAATTACCACAGCAAGTTCAAATCCTGTTTAACCGATGACTTAGAAATTAAGCCCGGAAGTGTGTGGGGAGGGGAGGCTGTCAAGTGGATTAAGAAGTTTAGAAATTAAAAAAAATATTCGAGTTTTCTTTAGACCTTAAGAAAGCTATGTATTTCTTAATTATTGAAACCAGGCAAAAGCGCAAATCTAAACCAGATGCACTACGATTGCTTGTGTGAAAAATACAATACTTGTATTCTATTTTTAGCACGGAGCCTCAGTAAAAAATAAATCTAAAAATAATCATGTATTCTATAAGTATAAAAAAATAATATTAATTTTCTATGACTAAAATCAGCCAAGAAAACAGATTTAAATCAGATACACACAGATTCATTTTCTACTTCTTTACAGTTTGAAAAACCTACAACAAAGGGGCCATTCAAGTATTACGTAAGCACCTGGGGAGGGGGGGGGGGGGAGGGGGTTAGCGATTTGCTTATTTTTGCTGACAAGGAGGGGGGGAGGGGGTATGAGTGATGCTTACGTAAGCATTTAATAATCCCTTCATTTCTTAAAAAAAACTGTGATATGAACTGGTATTTGAAGCACGTGCAAGAGAGTCAATACTTTCTACAAATAGTAAAATGCGAAGAAAAGCAGTGTTGCTCTCTTGCTCGTAGTGGATTATTTCGCATTTTAAAAGAACGCTTTATACCTCCACCTTTCAAAATGGCCCAAACACCACACGATTTAATAACAAGTGAGGAAGGGGAATTCCTGGAATTAAGTCTCCGGCTAAGCTTGAACCTGCATGTCCCCCTGGGGGGATTTTTAAAAATGCCATATGACTATTTTTGTCCGTCCATCAAATCACAATTGTCTGCAAGGACTTGTGGGAAATGTGGTTTGTACCACGCTTCACTAAAATCGACAATTCGTCATAAGAAAATTGTTCATGGCGAAAATAGCCAGAGTGCCTGCCTAATTCGGCCTATGAGAATTGCTGCTCGTCGAGCAAATGAACTGATGTACGTCATCAATTATATAGAAGGCATGGAAGATACCGAGTGGATAAGCGAAGAGGAAGTTTGCCCAGATTCCTTGTGCGAAACAAGTGATGAAGAAATAACATCAGATGTCAGAAACCCTATAATTTCAGACATTAAAAACTGGCTAGAGCAACCCTGGATAACATCTGACTAGATAGACTTATTTGATTATGAAAATTACATTTATGTGCCATTAAAATTGTGATAAACTTAAGATTTAAAAAAATTAAAAATATTTTTTTTTTCCCTTTTAAGGCGAGTTAAAGTTCATTATTTGCATTGAATCCTAACTTTTTTTTAGATTAACGTTACAAAAAACAAAATCAGGAGCAGGGGGGGGGGGGGGTTACCGTATGCTTACGTAATTATAGAGGGGGGGTATGCAATTTGCTTATTTTTGCTGACAAGGTGGGGAGGGGGTCAAAAATTACCAAAAACATGCTTACGTAATATTTGAACGACCCCAAAACTGAGAGATTGCACTTTCTATTTTCAAGTGCCAACCCTTTCCGGCACGTTAACTGACGAAAAACGCCCTTAAAGTGCAAAATACTCTCTATCGCTTTGTTGGCAACATTCCATGATAATTTTGAAAAATTTTGTGCCAAAATTCTCGCAAAGTAGTTTTTAAGCCAAAAAATGATCTTTTGGTGCAGTTCGGCGTAATCTTAAACGAAGAGAGGTTTTTGTAATGGAAAAAAACAAACAGCCATAAACACTGTTTAGAGTCAGAATTTTCACAATGAAAACAAACTTTCTTGAAAGGACAATTTAAATTCAAAGAATAATGACAGCGGGCAGAACTAAACAGGATATCGGAGAATATATAGCCGAAGCCGGCACCGTTCAAAACTCAAACCATGTAACGAACGGTCACTATTCGCCGAAAGCAAGAAATGGGAGGGAACTGATTCAACTGTGATTGACAGATCCACGGAAAGTGAACAGGCTGGAGACGGGAAAGTGACTTAAAAGCGTGACGTCAGAGTTCTGGTTAAGACGGGAATTTTGCGGTTTCAGAATTGAAAATTCAAGGACTTTCAAGGTTTTTTGGGAAATAATCCTATTTTTCCAGGCTATTCAAGGCCTTGAAAAAAATAATGAAATTCAAGGACTTTCCAGGCCCCGTACGCACCATGTGCGTTGAAAAGAAGATATTAGCATTTAGATTGTTCTTAATAATTTATTAATCATCAAAATTGAAGAATCAAAAATTAGTTCTAAAATGTACAAATGCTAAAAGAACTTTCCTCCAAGCAGATTCCAGAAAACACATTTTAATGGGTGTTTTTCCTTAGATAGAAATGGTTAGAAAAGATGGCAAGGTAGCTATGTGAAATAGCAAATAAAAAAAATAGACATGCTACAGCTCCTTAGCGAGAAAGCTGCACTTCACAGTATAAAGTTAATTTGAGGATTTGCATCAATCTCAGTAATGATCAAAATCTATGTCGAAAAAGGAGAATTCCACATTTCTAAGGAATTCTGGCAAGTCTGAAAAAAAGAGCAAAACTTTTAATTTGAAAGAAAAATTTATTAAATGCAGAAAAAATAAATGGACTAAGAAAAAACTAGCAATTCTTCATAAATAAGAAAAAAAGTTGTATGTCCAAAGACAATGTAAAGAAAAAGGTGAGGAAAAATATTTTTGCAATTACAAATGTCATGAAGAGAATAAGGATAATTTTGTGAGAATGGAATGTGCTATTTTTAAAATGGGTAGTGAATTAAGACAGGGTTCCACTCAAACCACAGAATAAAAATCAATGACTTTTAAGGACCTTTGAAAATTTGTTTTCGGGCATCATGTCTATATATAAATTTTTAATAAAGTATATTCTACCAAAAAGTTACAAGTTGGTGAATGCGAAATACAAATAAGTCAGAGAATTCCGATAAGTGGCGGTCATGCGGGGATAGCAAGTTTGAGTTGCATATTTACAAATTTTGCAGTTGGGCACACAACATCCACAAAAATTAAGGACCTCTAAGCATTTTCAAGGACTTTTAAGCACCTTTAAGCATTTTCAAGTACTTTCAAGGCCTTGAAAACCAGTTTAAAAATTAATAAGCACTTTCAGGGTCTCTGCCAAAATAAAATGTCACAAATCTATGACTTTTCAAGACTGAAACAAATAATTTTTCAAGACTAAAGAAATCAAATCATATAAAAAATAATAATAATAAAAATAACCTATATGGATTTTACTAACACAAACATAGTAAGAAAATCAATGTACCATAAATTGATTTTTATAAAGTTTTATTTTAAATTAAGTAAAAAATCCTTGTTTCAGTAACTTTCAAATCAGAAGAAAAAGGGAAAAATAAATTTCCATTCTTTGATATTTCAGTGTTAAAAAAGCTAATCAATCTTTAATAATAAAGAAATATTTGAAGAAAGAATAAGTCAATAATATCATCAAAATTAATAAATAATATTATCAATAATCTTAAGTTTTGATTTCAACAATGCAAAACAGAAGTAAGAGGATGGGGAAAAATCAAAAAAATGTAAACACAAGTTTATCAAAACTGTTAATTTCATTTCTCGTATTGTGCATTTTTTTTTACCCATGAGACCTTACTCGGGTGATGTCACAAATTTGGAGTTCTGAAATGTTCTCGTTGGCCCCGGTTTTTAACTGTGAACGTTGTTTCCGTCAATACGTAAATAAAAACATAGATAAATTTCGATGAGCTGAATAGCGATCATGGCGTTTATGACGTCACAGTTACGTGATTTTACTAAAAAAATTTAAAAATCCATGAAATGCACTGTATTTCCATGACTTAAGGCCATTTTTTGCTCAAAATCATGATTTTCCATGACAAAATTTACCCAATGTCCAAATTCATGATATTCCATGACATTTCCTGACTTTCCATAAGCTCGGAAACCCTGAAGAATTTTTCTACATTTCTCACTCTGACAAAATACTTGTCATGAAACCTTGTGCAATGAAAAATAGTTTAACAAAAGACACAAATATTGAATAAGCTGTTACCGAACATTGTTATTAAATTAAATTATGAAAAAGTAATACATACCTATTAGTGCACCAGATGCATTGTTAACACGTCGTTGTACAGGTCGGGTTGTTCCTGAATCTTCATTGATTTGTGTCATTGAATTGAAATCTATTGTATATGTTTTCCCCATAGCTGAAAGACTAATTTCATCTTCTGCTGAATAATGAGCAGCCTTAAAGAAAAATGCATTCATTTTGAAACCTTAGAGTAAAACTAACAGGGATAAATACTATTTTAATGCTTTTATTTATGAGATCAAAATTAGGGCTACATCATTAAGATTTACAGGAGAGAATTTTAATATATATAAATTGTTCCAGAATTTAAAAAGGTTATACAAATCTTATTTTAAAAAAGTAAATCAGAAAGAGCTAAAAGAATAATCAGGATTTGGAATGTTTACCTCTCGGCTTATAAACGTTTTTTTTTTTTTTTTTTAAATTTTATGACCATCTAAAAGATAACATTTTTAAAACGAATTGTTACTTGGCCTTGTGTTTAAACTGCAGTAGCAATATTTTAGTAAAGCTAAAATGACAATTTCCATAAAATGCTAAAATGGTTACGAGTTGCACAGCTTTTGACGTTTAAATAATAATTTAAAATTAAGAAACTTTTTACAGTATAATTATTAACTTTCAAAATGCATTTTAAACCAAATATCATCAGGACAAAAACTGCCTCACTTTCAATTTGTTCTTTTAGGTTGATTACCGACCTTCAAATGACAAAAATTTTAATTCTGGAAATTTTCCAACTATATGTTTTAGTACAAAATATATATATATCAAACTCAATGAAGAAAATTCATTTGAATTTTGCTAAAAAAGGCACTCACAGCATAATCCTTGATTTGGTAAAAATATTAATCAAATAATTATAGCAGTGTAGGTGAAAAAAAAAATCACTTATTTTGCGACGTATGCCATTCAATGAATGAAAATAAAATTGACACAATAACTACAATACACATCAGTTATCCCTACAAGAATTGATAAAATGAAAATCAGGTTTGCTTGGGGATAAACTAAGGGTTTAGAGATTGCGTGGCTTATTGTCCAAGATAATTATAAAAATAATTTATATATCAGGTTAAAGGCCAATGAAACCAAGTTGGGAGCATACTGGCTTATGCAGACATTAATCTTAAATAAGTAATGGTTATAAAGAAAACAATAAGAGTAGCCATGCTCCTAAATTTATATTGAACTTACTCTGTGAATGGAAGTGAAACTGTTTTTATCGTGTAAAATAATACTATTAAATAAAAACTAAAAGCGTTAAAAAGGTATTGTTTTTTTGCAAAAAGAAAGCAATGATGGCAAATATATTATTAAAAATTAATAACAAATATCTTCAGTAAGTACCTCAATAATCTTGTTATCAATACTAGTATATGGATGCCACAACCCTCTATCATCTCTCCATTGCCAAATCACAGTATCTTGATGACTACTGCTTTGCTTCAGCAGAAGAGAATCAATAGCAAATACTCCGTCGGATGGTAAACGAGGCATAAGCTCCCTAAATTAAGCAATTACCAAAACTATATTAAAATAAACAAATTAACTTTTTAATGAATAGTTTATATATGTAACAAATTAATAACAAAATTGTAGAAAATTCAACTTTATTGGTTTTGAAAGGATCTCAAATTTGTTTTTGCAATTTTGCATTTTTATAAGATATTTAAAAAAATATTATTATGCATACAAACAAGTTTATAAATAAGCCAAAATGGTTTGAAATTCAACATTTTTTAGAAAATTGAATTGATGTGCAATTTATAGCTGCCAATATAGCCAGCCAAACTCATGTTGCTTGTATTGTTCAATGCTATAAAGATGTCTCCATAAATAATATCAAGGCAGTAAGGGGTCATAAACGTGCGAGACATAACAAAAATTAAAACAAAATGCATCCTATATTCAGTAGAAACATATCTTAAAATAACAATGTCAAATTAATTTTAATAAAAAGAACAAAAAATTCTTTTTAACAGATAACATATTTTCCTATTCCAGTTTAAATATTTTCCCATTACTTTCTGTTTTAATCACTATACTTTCAAATAGGGATTATGAGGATATTTGAGATCGACCTATAAAATTAACAAATCAGAAATCTGCAAAAAAAGTTACTTTCCAATTTTCAAATAATTAAAGAATGAAGACCAGGGATGAGTTTGGTAAAAAATTAAAAAGCTCAAAACAAAAATCCAAAAATTTTATGCGTAAAACACATTTTAAGCTATACTTTTCAAAATAGTGGCACCTAGACGTAGGGATACAGTTTGTGCTATCATCAGTAGCATGGTACAGCTCAAAAGCAAAAAAAAAAAACTGTGAGAAAGCGATGAAAACTGCCAATAGCTTCAAATTTTCAACAAGGCAAACAACTTTAAGCAATGATAGATACCATATTGACACACAGACCAAATCTAATTAAATCCAGTTTTTAAAATTTTTTAGCTATATTTAAGTACTGAAATTTTTTAAATATCAATTCTTATTTATAATGTTCAGCTTGTTCAATAAAAAGCAGCAAACAATTTTAAATACAGATTATTTAAAAAAAATTAAAATTGGGACTAATTTTCAGATATTTGTAGATTAGATTTGTAGTCAGATTTTTTTATATAAAAATTATATTTTTATATAATTTTTATACAAAATGATATAAAAATTTAAGTAATTCTTACATAGATTTAAATTAAATGGTGAAATCAATCCTTAAACAGACACTAATCACTGATATAGCGGCTATTGCATTAACGGAAGTCTAGAAGAATGGTTACAAAACGGTGTTGAAAATCTCGGTAATTGGTGGTATAGTATTAGTGTAAACATTGAAGAAAACGACCATCACTCTAACGAAAGTATAAACAATAGCCTTACAATACCGACGAAAATCTAACTATCAGCAGAAATAAACATCACAACAACATTCATATCAGTAAATTTTTTCTTTCGGTTACATCGGGGCAAATCTCACATTTTACAACAGGTTAGCACTCAGCGAAAATGACCATCACATAGACGTAAATATCAGCGTTAGTGCCGAATATACAGGAAACATTTTCAGCAATAGCCCTGTTATATTGGCATAATACTCCGCGAAAATGACAACCACCTAAATCCCAGCGATAACACACGCCACAGCCAAACAAATCTCGTCAGTAGAGGACATTACATCATAGTAACGATTAGTGAAAACGAGCATCACATACCAACTTAAAATAAACGATATTTCCGTAGATGTCAGACATGAAAGCAAACACATTATTAGTATACGTTATTCGCGTGAATTAGTATGAATCAAATTACATTTTGGGAAGAGAAAAAAATTGCACAAAAGGATAAAATTTCTGCGCAATTGAAAAAGTACTGTTGGCTTTTTAGAGTATTTCCGTCAGTCTCGAATCTTAGTTTTCGTGCCACTCGGGAGTGGGAAGAAGACTACACTTAGACATTGACTGCTGTGTAATTTATATTTTATGTTTTTATTGGTCGACCGAGTTCGACGATTAATATAAATTTTATACCCGAGTTGGGTTAGTGTAGAGATGAATAAATCTTAGTCATAATATAGAAAGTCTGCTTCCTTTAAAACTCAGCAACAGGGTTATGGGCCCTGCCTAACCCGAAGAAGGCATAAGATTTAAAGTAAAATCTTGTGAAATTTAACATCGATCAAGATGGAACTTCCTAGTGGAAAGTTTGCATTCTCAAAACTGAATGACTTTAACTATACATCGTGGAAAAACGATATGAAAGTTATACTTATGGAAAGAGGCTGCTGGGAATTTATCACTGGAACTGCTGTACCGTATCTAGAAAATGCGTCTGAAAAAGACAAGTCAACGTATCTGTTACCTAAACAGAGGAACCTTTACTACCATTTATCAAGGCACCGAGAGGAAATTTCATCCCTTGATTGCAGACATTAAGGGCGGAGACTGCATAGGATACTTTAAAACTTCACTTAGAGCCATGTTCAGAAGCAAGATTGGCTGGGTTGGTTGATGAGTTTTTCAAAATGCGATACAACCCCAAAGATGAAACAGCTGGAATATTTAGCAAGAAAGTCATAGAAAAACAACTGCAAGTAAAGGAGTCTGGTTTTGATATACCAGAATTACTGGTATGTTTCCTACTCATTCGTCGATTGCCTTCAGAGTATCATAATTTAGAACAGATCCTTTTTCGTGTTAAGGATGATGAGTTCATGATCAGGAAAGTTACAGAGCAACTCTTGACAGGAGCTGGAAGAATAGAGTTGAAACGCAAAGATGAAGGAAAAGATTTCAACATTGTTGGAGATGCATATTTTACAAAAGGTAAAGCATTGAAATCTTCAAAAAAAGCAGTGGGTTAAAAAGGCAGAACACAGCGGAAACGTGTTGGACCCTAAGCAAGCCCATGAGAAATCAAGCGACGGATTTTCGCGTATGGGGCCGTGCGGATACTGCAAAAGGCCAGGACATACTGAAAACCGATGTTTTAAGAAGAATAGAATAGTAAAGAAGACGACAAACGTAGACGGACACTTGGCGTTCTTTTCCGACACAAACATTTACAGGGTGTCCAACAAAATTTCTGATAAAAATTCAAGCATATTTCAAGAATTTCAAGGCTCATTCCAAAAAATTTCAAGGACCCTTCTCGCAACCAATTAATTACCACCACATTTTCCAAAGTATACCCCTACCAAGTAGTATGTTGAACTAATTTTATAAATTACAAAAAATTATGAAATTAAAAAATATCTAATCATCATGTAAGAATTACATTATGTACTTTGAAAATAGGAATAAATGATTTTTTTAAAGTCTTTTTTTCTTTTTTAAGGCGAGAAAAAAGACAAAATTGTTTAACAAGCCATACAATACAAGTTTTCAAATGGTTACACGTTTGAACACTGGAAAATTGTTGTAGATATCTGGAATTAAGTTTTTTCAACAAAAGAGTGTAAAATTAAATTGTCTAATGTGACTAGACATGATTTGTATTGTAAATCTGATACCAATTGGGGATCTCATTTAACCAAGTATTATTCGAAAAGTGGTTATATATTTTGTTTTGGAAACATGCCTTTTGTTTGGAGGTCGAGTAAGCAAAAGTGTATTGCACTTTCTTCAATGGAATCTGAATTTATGGCTCTATGCAAGAGCGTGAAATAATCTCTTTGGTTTTCTAGAATTATAAATGAACTGAATTTGATTCCTAATTGCATTAGACCAACTCATTACTGTGATAACCAAGCAGCTATTTGCTATGCAAAAAATTGGGAAGAAAATTTTAAAACGCAACACATTGATATTATATATAATTTTATAAGAAATTTAACTGAAGATAAGTCCATTAGAATTGTTCATATAAATACCAAGGACAATCTAGAAGATTGGCTTTTAGGAGGATTTCGGATCATTCTCGAATCTTGGGTTTTGTGCCACTCGGAAGCGGGAAGAAGATTACAAGTAGACATTGACTGCTATGCAATATTTATATTTTATGCTTGTGTTTTTACTGGTCAACAACGTTCGACAATTAATACAAATTTTATGCCCGAGTTAGGTTAGTGTGGCGATGAATAAATCTTAGTTATAAAGTAGAAAGTCTGCTTCCTTTAAAGCTCTGCAAAGGGTACAAAATCCGAGTTAGAGCGCCAACCTAACAAAAAAAATGCATTTCAATAGATTTTTGTATTTAGTGCAGGAATGCGATGCGACCCCTGAGCAGTAGGTTTTCGGCTCTTCCCAATCGGGCAAATTAGTTGGTTGGTTTGGGTTTTACTGGCGCAAAAGCAACATCTAGGCTATACTGTACCAACCCGATCAGGCGGAAGTGAAGTTGTTTTGCGATTCAGCTTTAGGAAAAAAGTCATTTTTCTGCGGGATAGAAAAAGGGAAACTTTCTTTAAAAAAAAAATCTTTTTTTTCCTAAAAAATAAAAAAAAAGGGAATTCCGCAACATGGCAGGAAAAACTCATCCCTGGAAGACTGAACATACAATTATCATGATTTTTCTAATTCCACAAAGTTGGACTAAATTGCAATAGAATGCATTTTGAGACGCAACAAAGCAAAAATAGAAATGATACCATCTATTTTCAGATAGAAAAATCGGATATTTGGCCGGAAAAGAGTAAAATGGAAAGTAAAAGTAACGAAAAAAGGAATTGCTATACCTTTTATCATTCAGGTACTAAAATCAAATACCTAATCACAAAAAAAAATCCTGCATAAGGAATTTTGAAAACAATGAAAATTACTGCAATAAGATTTACAATTGTAAAATAAAGCAAATCCTTCATACAATAGCATCAAGCACATTGTTTTGTTTCAGCATTCAACTTTTTAATAGAATTTCTTCCCAATAATTTTTTTTTTAAACTGGCTTAATTCTTTTAACAAAATAGATCAGATAATACAAACACTATGGATGTTATGCAGTAGTTGGCAGGTATTACATTTGCTTTAAAATACCTGTCTTATCAAATTAGTCGTCAAGAATTTGTTGTGCAAAATGTATATTTAAAATGTTTCTTACCCAATTAAAGAAGTAATTTCAAGCAGTTCTTGAGGACTTCTTGCAATAAGCTATTAAGACAATATGAAATATTACATATTTTAGTAAAAATGTTATACATTAATAATATTGTAAGTCAGAACAAGGTCCAGGGAAGAATCGGAAGTATTTTTACAGCACTTGGATGTGGGGATCACAACTACTTTCAAAATATCATTGAACTTCAACTATTGTTACAAATCTTCAGTCTACATAAACCAATTTTAAATTTTCTATTAACTTATTAGGTTCCAGAAAATATTTAGACTAGTTAAAGGAAAAATCAGCATATATTCACTTACACAATTAGGAAACAAAATTAAAAATTTTATGAAAAAATATAATTTTTTTTCTCTGGAAATTATCTTGACCAAATATGAAACTTATGGAAAATATAAAGCATACCAAACACGTTTTGCATTCATAAACTAATTGGACTTTTGATTCTGTTTACTACAGATTCTTTTCTGAAAATATTGGAGTAAATTACAAACCAGACTGTGGTTAAAAAGCCAAAAATGTATAAACAAGTACATACATACACCAGCCTATTGCTTATTCAAAATAATTAACTAATATTTAAAAATGTATAAAGACACTTCCATCCAATATAAAAAATATATAGTTTGTTTTGCAATCGAAAAATGTAAGGCGCAACAAATAGTAATAATTTATGACAGTTGAAGATTTAAAAATAAGCAATAAATTGTGGAACCATTTACATTAATCTGTAAATTTTATGGTAAAAAATAAATACATTTTAAAGAGCACTTAATTTTTTTAAAAATAAATTTACTTTGAATTGAAATTTACTTACTTCAATGTCATCAGTGTTTTTTGAATTACCCATTAATAAATAACGTAACGTTTCTGAAATATCTGTAAAAAATGACTATTGTTACTGAATGTTAAAAAATGATAACAATGCAACAAATATTTCAACAATTTACTATATAATTATGGTAGCACAAACTTACAACTGCAATTGAAGAAATCAACCGATAAAATTTTATTTCACATTCAATGAAGCTGTACATTTCAAAATAACATAAGATATATAAAAATTAATCTAAACAGCAACAACAATTAATCCAATTTATAACAGATAAAAAAAATCAATGTTTAGAATCCAATTTTTTTATTATTTTCTAATTTATTTGTTCATCACCTTAAATTTCAAATCTATAGTGAAAATAGCTTTCTTAAGTATTTAATTCTCCAACAGTGTTTAGTTTATTATCAGGACTTAACATATATAATCAAATAGAAGTTAACTCGATGCAATTACTAAATAGAATAGTAGTTTATTAAAGATCTCTGATCATTGCAATAGTGTTAAGAGGAGAATGCAACTATGATGAAAAAGAAATAATTTTAATTCAGAATAAAAATTAAACTCCCATTGTCATTGGACCATAAGACACTCATGTCAACTTATGTTTCGTATCTCTTACTAAATCTTCCAACTTACTAAATGTGGTTTAAACTTTCCATTAATAAAAATATAGCAAATATCATAACTTTGAATTATAATTAACTTTGCCATCTCAAACTAAAAACATAATTACTCTATTAGGGTTTCGGTAAATAAATAAATTAATAATTTTATTATGTACCAACTACAACTAAAACGTTTTGGCTACTTTCAAATAATTAAATACAAGTTAATCAGGCATTTACTTTAATTTCAATCTACAATAAACAACTTCAATGTCAGGAATGACAATTATTTAAATTGGAAATGATTGGTACAGCATTTGATAATGCAACTCTATTTAAATTTTTTTAACTCTATTGAACTTTTAAATGATATGCAACTTACTTTGTTTCAGTAAAAGGACAGCAAGCTCAGGACAAGAAGCACATACTACTGCTAACATTCTTATAACACTAACAAAGGTTCCAGAACTCACTATTGGTGGGGACGTAACCAACTAAAATGTTAAAGATATAAAGTTTAGAGGCATTACATTATCTAATATCAGCTTAAAAAAAAGCTTTAGTTTAGAAAAAATGAAATCTTACCAACTGTTGAATATTAGACAGTAATCCATGGCCAGCGATTTCAGTCAAACATTTTGAATCATACTGAAAACAGTCAACAAGCCGAGAAAATGCTAGGCAAACACTTTCAACTGATTTCTTATCTTGATGTGTAAGTCTTGCACTTAGTAAAGACAAAGAGTCTTGCACAAGATTAAATTCATCAATACAAAGATTTTGGAAACAATTTGCAGTGACTGCAAGGGCTGCTCGTTGCGCATTGATCGAGAAAAAGTCAAGATACATAAGACATGCAGCAACACCCCTCTGAAATATATACAAAAACATTTATCATACTGCTAATAAAGAAAGTAAGAAAAATTCAAAATACGTAAAAAATATAAATTGAGCAAAATTCAATTATTTACTGAACACAGCACTTTAAAAGATTTTTTTTTTAAGGTATATCTTGTATTTTTTTTTAAGAAGCCCTATTTCACATTCAACATATTAAAATCAGTGAGTGAATATAGTTTTAAACATGCAAATCAAATATTTAAATCCTGATTTCATTGGTTTCACAGATTTTGAACCTTAATTAAAATTAATAAATTTTTGTTAAATTATAGTACATAAAAGCTTAGTTAACTGGTGTTTGTGTTCAAAAAACCATCATTGCAATGAAATATTGTAAATTTTTCAAATGTGCAGAACATTGATTTTTTTAAAAACTTAAAACAGATATAATACTTCTTTCAGTTATGTTTTAAAATGCATAATTTTAAACTTAGGTTTAGAACTATCCAAACCACAACAAAATAAAGCAATATTATATTTCAAGTTGTTATATTAAATTTTGTGAATTATGTTTGCATTTTTACAAGCGACTTGAAACAAACTCTTAGATTATAGACAAAAAATTATTTGACAATACTCACAGCATGCAAAATGGCTTTACTGTGTCTTCGAGACAACATTTCTAGAGCTGTAAGAGACTGCTCAGCAACATCCATGCATTGAATAATTTGTAGTTTTTCTAAAAAGACTGGTATTGCTTCTACCACAACAGCTGAAGAGCGTGGTAAAGCTTCCATCATGTACGTTAAAGCTCGGCAAGCATGATTCATCTGGAAAAATTATCAATCTATATAAAGAACATCGGTGGGAGGGTGGTTTTTTTCCACTTCTACAATTTTATTCTGATCTTGATGAAATTTTGTTCATTTGATCTTTGAAACAAAAGGGAGGTAAATTTTACTTAAGATTTGGACAAACCTTCTCCATCTCTAAAGGGATAACTTGAGGACTACTGCATCAATTTGAACCAGGTTTTTTATATAGATATCTTTACAAATCTCAATGGGGAAGTTGCACTATACCCAAAATGCCGTAAAATTATATTTTTCCAAGTGAAAAATTGATGCAGTTTCTGAATATTCAATCAAAATGTTCAAAAAACGTTTAATTAAATATAAAAAATGCAATTAAATATGAGTGAAAACATCAACAACATCATGTGACCGAAAATAGCACTGTTGAGTGGTGACATCAGGATGCACGAAGGCTCAGCACCCCGAGCTAACTTCACCTCGTGTGTAGTGCATTGAATGAAGCGATTGCTTGGACAATCTATAACTACAATTTAATATTATAATATTTATTGTATATTATAATATTATAATATTTAAAATATTTATTGCGAATTTTTTTAATTTCATCTTTATTTTTTTTAAATAGTCCCTACAAATTTATCATGCCGTTAGACCAAGGATTTAAAAAAGTAGAATCGGATAACCTTCCAAGAGTAGATTCTATCAGTATGATATAATTTTTGGCAAGAAATCCAACCTTTTTGGGTGCAGAAATAAGAGGAGTTAAAATTCAAAGATTGGTGATTTTTAAATTATAGAAACATTTATCAACACCCATTATTTTCACACTTAAACAAGTGTCAAAAAATATATATTTTCTAAGATTTTCCATTTAATATTTATTCAATTAAAATGTAGTTACTTAATTAGAATCTAATTGCACTGGCCATAACTTAATTTGTAATTTTTTTAGAACTTTGATTTCAATTGAAAATGAAATAATGATTCACTACAGTGAACCTACTAGAATTCTAAATAGAACTTAAATACAGCTTTTCTTTTTCATAGTTTCATTTTGAAAGTATTTAAAATAACCCACTTTTTCTAAAGACATCAAGACTCAAAAGTAATTTCCCAATTACCAATGTGTAGTAGTACCTGAAATTCAATACGTTTCTATAAGTTATTTTCACAGGAAACTAAATTTTAAACTGTTCTGTTTAAACATATTGTGGAGACAATAATATTCCTTTTTTTTTAAAGAGTAGGGCGTGAAAGTTATGGCGATAATGCCATAGGATATATTCACGATTTGAAAATCGCAAACAACTGTTTTTTAATCTTCAGAGAAAGAAAAGATCAATAATACTAATAAATACTCTTAGAAGACCCAACTGAAATATCTCGCATAGTTCGTTTGTTAATTGAAGACAAAATATTATTACAAAACTTTGAATCCTTAACGATCTATTAAATTATAAAATGAGACGAGTTATTATTGATCTGAAATGCTTAAGAAAAGATATCCTAACGAAAACAAATTGGTTTGTGTATATTTGAAATCAATTCAAACAAAAATAATCTCAATTTACTGAAAAATAATGTTCACAGCAGTAAAGAGAAATTTCATAAAACAAATTCGTATTTTTGGTTTTGTCTCGCTTCATTGCAGTGCACAGCATTGCAGTTGTTTAAGGATCCTTAGGTTCCCTAAAAAAATACTTTATCCGGAGCATATAAATGGAGGTATTTTTGCAGCAAGGAACAATACAATACTTATACGGCACTTTTGACATTGTAAATATAAAATTTCAGTACAACAACTTTAAAAGAAAAAACCCGAAATCACAATCGCTTTGGTTTTGCAGGAATCGAAGAACCTAGGCTATGTATCGTGACGTTACAGTGCAAAGATGGTGTTTTTAAAAGAAGTGACGCCAGAGTCATTCAAAAGTTAATTTAAATAATATAAATTGAATTTTATCAAACTGTAAATGGTACCATTATGCTTATTTTAAAAGGAACTATTGTTTTCAAAAGAGTTTGAAAATCATGCAACTTCCCCATTATCAGGAATAAATTCATCCTAATGTTTTTCAGTTAAGGGTGGTGAAATCAAATATGGTGAAAGGTTCATGTTCATAACTAAACTTGCTATCAACAGAACAAATTTGAACCAAGTTGTAGAAAGCTATACATATTAAAGTCCAGTCAAAGCTGGACACTTCATCTAGTTGCATATAAATTGGTAAAATTTTTTTCATAGCAAAAAAGATATTTTTGATACAGCTATGACTAAAAGTATTCAGCATACTATGGCCATAAGCGTGTGACTAAAAATCACTGTTTTCTTTAAAAACATTATAACACATTTTAAATTAAAATTTCATTAAATATTAAAAAAGCCAAAAAATATTGACGCTAATACAGAATTCATGTTTAAAAGAATTGCATCTAATGAATTGATTAACTGAAAGATTTTGTTCATGTTTTGACTTAAGAGAGATTGTTAACCTGTCTCTTTCCCCTAGACCTAATGCTTTATTTTTGGAAACAATATCTGCTGAAGTACTGGTTTCAAATAAATGAATTTTTATACCAGGTAAAAAAACATTTAATTTTAAAGGGAAAATAACTGGAAGTTAGTTTTTATCGTACTTTAGAAAGTATTTACAAGCTAGCTAATTAAAAATGAAAATACCGGTTAATTTTCTATCAAAATGTTTTAATTACTGTTGCTACACCAGTAAAAATTCATGTCTCCTATAACAAATTTATAAGTAACAGCCTTTTTACTTTCAATTACCCATATGTATTATACATAGGGTAATGAAAGTATAGCAATCGGTAAAAAAAAAAATTGATTTTTTTTTGCATTTCTTTACATTTTGGAACACCCTGATTTCAAAAAAGTGATCTAGAAAAAATGTCTGTCTGTATGTGCGTCTGTGGTCAGTATAACTCCCGAACAAATTGACCTACGATGTTCAAATTTGGTATGCGGGTTTCTGGTGGCCATGGGACCTACCATTAAGGTTTTTGTCAAAATTGCTCATGCGCATAAGGTAGCTGCCATTGAAAAAATCATGTTTTTCAATGATTGCTAAAAAACGTTTCCAACGATTTTGATAAAAATCGCTGTGCTAATGCCTCTTAAGGTGTTTTAAAGGCGTAAAAAGTTGAAAAACAAATGCCTTCAACACTAGAGTTCTCTTTCCTTGAGCATACCTCATCAACGATTGTTTTTTCTTCTTCCCACAGTTTCGCTTATAACAAAGGATAATATAAGGATTATCTAAAAGTAAATTGCCAAAATCGCCATTCTGGCAAAGTGTTTTTTTGGGGTTTTTTTCTATTTTTTTTTATAGGCCCATACAAGAATTATCGGAAAAAAAATACCACCAAACTGAGCATTTCATCTAAATGAATGATGAAAATATAAAAAGGTAAATACACAAATCCACATCAGTATTATAGTGTAATTGAAAGTTGTGCGATGTTCCACACCCCTAGTTACTACATAATACCAACAAACATCTAACCCAAACAGTCAGTTACAAAGCTTATTTAAATATTTTATTGTTTTTTTTTTGTAAAAATGTAGCATGAGCAGAGTGATAATTTACATATAATAATGTAAAAAGTTTTATAACTTATCATTTAAAAAATATAAATGGAGCTTAAAGCACTATGATGAGATCACTAGAAACATACCATATCAAAATTGTGTTCCATTGAAAGCAAAGTAATTAACACTGGTACAACTTGCTTCACAGGAAACCCACTGAGTGTGTCTTCATTTCCCATGACAAGTAACTGACACATTTCCATAACTGCTTGCAATTGTTGTCCTTCATCACCAGCAGCTTGTAAACCTTGTAGCAATTGATGAGCACGGTTACCTGAAAATTTATTACAACTAACATGAGAAAATTTATCACAAATAATTGAAATAAACTTAAAAAGCAAAATTTTAAGGGGACTTGGTACCCCACGTATTCACAAAAAATAATAAAAAGATAAATTTTCTATTTTTTGCGTGTTTATAAACTTTGAAACCTTCTCCTTATTCTGGAAAGTTTTTGAGCTGATACGAAAACTGCAATTGCAGAAAAACTATATTTTTATGGAGAATTTAGCATTGCTGCAATATAGCTCCTTCAGTGTTTCCAATGCGTATTTCTTAGTTCGTGATTTTGGAAATTCCCACCTTACTCAAAATGCTAAAAGTTCAGCAAATATGAATGAAATGACTTGAATATTTTTTTTTGTGTCATTCTTAATATCTATTTAACAAAAATAGGCCTGGATTTTTGAATAAAATAAAAACTTTTTTTTATAAATTTAAATGTTAAAAAATACCTGTTTTTTATATATAGGTATGATAATTATCGTTTTTCTAGAAAACTACTTAACTTATTTTAAATCTGGTGCCTAAAAAGTTAGAGTATATTGGTATGAAAATTATTTTTAAAAATAAGGAAAAATTATTGAAAAATGAAAAAGATAGAATTTGAAATTTGATGAATATTTTTTTAAATTTTGAACATTTAGAGCACTATGAGACCTTCTTTTTAATAAAATTTAGTTTTTGCTAAGTAATACTTCCAAATATGTAAAAATTATAATTTTAAAGGCTTAGGTAACAAAAAAAGTTTGAAGGGTACCAGGTGCCCATATGTACAAATATGATTGTTGCATAAGGGATTTTTGGTATAAGAGCTACACAAGGGTTATATTGTAAAGAAACATCATTACATCCACATGTGTATGAAAGAACAGGGTGGCTACAAAATTTAAGAAAAGAAGTCTCTTGAACTTTAAAAAATTCCTTGATTTTACGGAAAACTTTTATTAAATTTCCCCAACTTTTCCAGATGTGTAGACATCTTGAACAAATGGAACATGTATGCTAGAGATAATATGCGCATTTTTTTAAACTAGTTTTGGAGGTAATGAAAATTTTAAATTATTCTGTAACATTAAACTTCTAACAGTTACCCACTACAATTCACTAGGCAAATGTCACCAAAATACAGATGAAAGAGGAAACGTACCTTCAATACAATAGAAAATTTCCCTGATTTTTGTAAAATTGTAAAAATCCCTTTACTTTTACACATTTTCTTCCAAAATCTACCAACTCCAATTACAAAGCTTCTCTTACGTGAAAAAATGACTCCCTTAAAATATTAGGTTCATATCTTGAGTAATTTTTTTTATCAGCCCATTCAAACTTGTCGTTTATAGCTTAAAAATACAGTTGTGACGCAATTTTATTAAAAATGTAGTTACCTTATTTAGTTCCTCTACAGGTTATGTATAACAATATAGAACTCAAATTTTCATTATTCATAGGAAATTTTTCGCAGAATCCAAATTTATTATTAAGTTGAATGTAAAATAATTAGAAATGTGTCTATTGACCTTTTAAATTACAAAAAGTACAAATTTTTTTAAACTTATACGCTTTTAGAATTAAGACTATATCTTCTATAGTAGACTAGCTATAGCATTCTGGTTTGCACCATTGGAATGGTGAAAATATTTCCTTTAAGAATATCGGAAAAAATTGGTGGGGTTTTGGGTTGAACAGAAAATACTGTGAAAAATATAATTTCTTTCTATGGCATAGATGTGAGTTGCATTAGATTTTACTCATTACAATGTAAGTATGTTCTACTTCAGAATTTACATACCAGATGATGCCATGTGGCACCCACGGGCATAAATGAGAAACAATAAACCACACAGCTATCAGTTTTGAATGAGTTAAAAATAAGTGCATTGGTTTATTTTTGAAATCATACATTAAAGATGTGATTTGTTTAGTAACTGAACTGTGAATTTAAAAATTTATTGTGTCAAGCCCAGTTAGACTCTGATGATTATAATTATTTAATTATTAGTATTATTTCAGAATACCAGTTAACCCCTTGAGTACATTTGACGTCTGAGACACGTCATTCACTTTTTTCCCCTAGGAGAGGATGACGTGTCTAAGACGTCAAACCAAAAATCCTTTGGGTACATTTGATGGCTGAGATTCGTCATGCACTTGTTTTGCCTGTTAATAATGACGAACCTAATTCGTCATTCAAACTAGTTTGATTGGATAGATTTTAATGTCACAAGAGCCATGATTGGTTAAGTCAAACATCGGTTGGTTTACCTATACTTTAAAAAAATAATTTGTTTGGCTGCATTCCTTTAAAGTTCCTTTATTGTTTTGAACCAACCCATCAAAACGCAAGAATTTTCCCAAATAAATCCGTACCCAAGGGGTTAAGTGTTAAGCCTAAACTGGTAACATGGCTTATAAATGTTGTATTGATGACTTTCTTAAAGATGAGTGTCACATAACAACCTACACTGCAGCTAAAGAAATATACAATATTAGTGCATTAACTCCAAATGAAAAAGAATTGCTTCTGTGGAGAATTGGTGCCCCTGACTCTTCTCAAAGTGTATGCTCCCATCACAAAGAAGTGTTTTTGATACGGTATGAAAACTATTAGAATATGTCTAGATGTAATCCACTTCAGTATCACAAGAAGAAAATTACATGGGATGTTCAGATTGTATCTCTTGATTTTGCAAACAAAATTTATCTATTTTTTTACAGTAACAACAGGTCAAAAGTTATGCTTAACTTGTTGAAAAAAATAAATAAAATGCAAGCATTAATTGATAACAATTCTCACAGTGATTAAAAAACCGCAGATACCTACAAGTGATATATGTAGCATCAAAGAACCCCTGGATTCTATTTAAAATTTGGCATCAAAAGAAGAGCTGCAACAACTTGACAAAATTTTAACGGAATCGGGGATGTCTCCTCTTAAAATGCATTATCTTCCATCTTTGAGTTGAAAAGTTTATGCAAAACGTAAAATAAAAAATGAAATCCAGTGTCAAAGCTAAAGTATCACGAGTACTACTTGATGATAAAGAATATTTATTACACAATTCAAGTAACACAGGTGATGATACTAAAGAGAGAGCAGTCATAAAGCAAAAAGCAAGGGATTTAGATGTACTTATGGATCTTATGAAGGCAAAATTGCCAACTGAAGAAAAAAATTCAAATATTAACAATGGCTCCAAATTCATGGTCAAGAGGATACATCAAAACTACCTTTAATGTTTCTGAATACATGATGAGAGAAGCTAGAAATCTTAGTAAACAGAAAGGAATATGTGAATTACCAGAGCCTTGAAAAGGAAAGAAACTACCTGAACACACATTAGAGTCAGTGTATAAATTTTGCCATCATGAATATTCATGCATAATGCCAGGAAAAAATGACTGTGTGAGTGTTGGGAAAAATGTTTATGAACAAAAACCTCTCATATTGTGCAATTTGAATGAACTATATAGTGCACTGAAAAAGCTTATCCTGGCATTAAAATTGGTTTTTCCAAATTTTGTTCACTTCTCCCAAAGTGGTGTGTGCTTGATGGATCTTCAGGAGCACATGCTGTTTGTGTATGCAGCAGCATATATAGCATCCATCAAAATGTGGAGCTTTTAGTTCAATCCATGAATATTAATGTTAATCAATACAAAAATTAGTAGATTCAATGCTATGCAACAGATTAAATGAAAGTTGTTGTTTTGGGCAGTGTGAAGAGTGTCCAGGAGACAATGGCATAAAAGAGCATGAGCATTTACAAAACCATTTTCAAAATGAAGATAAAGATAATAAATTTTGCCAATGGCAAACTACTGATCGAGCGCAACTCACTGCAATGTGTTTACCAGTTGATGAATTTGAATGAAAAGAGAATGAACAAGCTTCATAAATGAATACCACATTCCTGCATTTCTACAGCTCAAACAAAGTACTTAAAAGACAGGAAAGAACATTTGCCACTTCATACAGCCCTTGTGTTGATGGATTTCACGGAAAACTACACTTTCATAATGCAGGATGAAATTCAAAGCCATCACGGGTCTCATTCGTCAGCAACATTACATCCAGTGGTAATATACTATAAACTAAACGATCTTTGTGAATTTATTGACATTGTGTCTAATACATTTTGGAAGAGAATACATAGCAGGGAATTAACCATCAGTTGTCTCGCATGCAAGGCACAGGCTTGACTTTGATCCAAGAATTTTTCTTAGATCACTATATTCAACTTATTAAAGAACACATTTTTTGCCACCTACTAAAACTTTCATGTTGCAAAATGTAAAGTTCACTCATTTCTTCAATATTTGTTTGTGCATGTAAAAAATATATATCGTTAAGTTTTCCGCATATGTTTCCATGTATATTTATTTTATCTTACAAAGTGTTAAAGATTTTTATGCAGCAATTATTTTTTACTACAATTAGAGGCTCTGCCTCTCCTCACTAACTTCTCAATCCATACGATTTGCTTCACAATTTCCGAGTCGCCACTCACATCTCCTATCAAACATTTGTGGAAAAAAATTGAACTAAAGGTAGGGCTGCATTTTTTAAATAAAAATTATTTTTCGAAGCCAGTACATTTTGTTCTATTTGGCAGCCCCCCTCCCCCTCCCACTTAATAGCAAGCAGATTTAGATTTTTAGATGTGCTGCTTCTTTCTGTAGGATTTAATTTCTACAACAAGGTTTTCATATTGCAAAGCTTTTTATGGCCATAATAGATTACCTTAAAGTTTTGTACAGCTACATAACCTTTAAGAGGTGAATTTAAGCTACTAACATAGGAGTATAGTTGAAAACTTACTTGCTGTTGTTCCCATCGACCGATGGAGTAAATGTTGCATGCGAGGACCAAGAGCACCAAATAAGTGAGGAGGAAGTCCTCTGGCTTCTAAGAGAGCTACAAAGTAATAATAGACATGATTGGATAATAACCAATTGTATTTTATCTTAACAAGTAACTTTATAATACTAATTTTATAACATCACAAACAGAAGAGCATGTTAACACAATTTTTATGTCCCGTCTCTATTCAATCGACACAAAAAAGTTTAAAAAGTAACCTTATATTAGAAAAAAGTACCATCAGCACATATCAGCAACACTTTCACTTACAATGAGACCCAGATTACTTACAAACCTGAATTTACAATAAGTTTTACAGTATTTATCTTCCACTTCAGGCAAGTTTTGTAAATAAATAACAAAGCCTTATTGGCCTCAGGCCTGAACCATACATCAAGAAGAATGTCTTGAAGCTCTGAGACACAAGCAGGAAACTTCTATGGGAGGAATTTTGAATCAATTGTCTTGTATTTCATTGTGTTAAAACAGCAGCATGTAGAGATCTTTTGCACCCCATATTTGACACATCCTGATTATTTTTGCATTTTCTCATTTGTGTTTGATACAAATGCTTGATTAATCTTGAGTTATGTTTGGCCCTAATAAAAAAAATTCATGAACACCATATTTAAAAATAGAAACTTTGATTTTTCCGTTTCTTGATTCCAGACCAACCTGAAATTTTGTTAGAACCCATTGTGGATTTCCACTTGACTACTAGGTTTATTGAATTGTATTTCCATACTTCAAAGGATACAAGGGTTAAATGCAATAAAACACTGACAGGGTTAGTTAAAATGGACGAGCACGCTTACATATTAGTCACAAACCTAAACAGAGTACACAGGAAATCGTCAGATACCACAGGAAATTCAAACCAAATAGTATTTTTTTTTTTTTGAATTACAAGAAGTAAGTCACTAGTAGGAGCTATCAGCTTTCTAGCAAAAAAGACATCGTTTGGCTAGGTTGTTTTTCACCTACTACCAAAGCTCTTCACTTACTACTTCCAAGAAGAAGAAATTTCGGCATCTCCAGAAAAAGGGAGGCGGGGTCTACGTTGCCTATTTGATTTGGATTCTGAATATCTCTCATTACTATCACAGCTCCCCACTTGCCACTTCCAAAAGAAGAAATTTCACTATCTCTGGAACCAGTTGGGGCTACTTCACTGCCTATTGGATTTAGATTCCGAAAAATTTTCAACCTATCTGCATCCCTGGCATTTTAGTACTTGGTATTTTTCCCCCCTTCATTCCTTTTGATTTTAAAAATATTTCAGATTTTTCATTGCAATTTAAAAATTAGCATTTTTTTAATGAAAAAGAGCTTTCCAAACAAAAAACAAGGAAAGTAAAATGCCATATATGCAGTGTTTGCCAGTAAAATATTTCCAAAGGTTATTTTCACCCTCTCTCTAAATTTTAAGGGGTATTTTTAAAATCCAGAGGGTAGTTTTTAAACAAAAGCAAATAAAGTTTTTTGACAAAACTAATAACTACAATAACAATGACGCACGATCGTGATTTTGTGAATCAGAGCGGAAATTTGCTTTTTAAATGCTTACTGAAAACACTTAATGGTTATAAACCTTAAACTAACTCTTAACACAATGCCGTTCGGTGACACCACGTTGGTGACCCGTGAAACTATCGGACAAATGCTGACGACACCTCGAAAACGACCGAGCAAATGACGAAGTAAAACTTGACATTTATTATATTCCTAAAATCTGGGAAAAAAGCCGGCGATAGACAGAGACGAAATGATATGAACTTTTGAACCAGTTCTACCAGCGGCAAAAAAAAAATCTTGATTAAACGTGAAGACGACATAGCATTAATCTATGTTTTCCATGAATTCACGCATGATGATACTTTTTTTTTCTCTATTTTGTGCAAGAAGGCATGGTAAAAAGCAGGCGAAATACACTTAATTAGGGAAAGCATGAAATTTCATTTGGAAATTGTGGGACGTCCCCTTACAATCCACTTACTAATGACACACATGTGGTATCAGCAGCCTCCATGACTTCAGTCAGTCACTGGTCTGTGCGAGGCACGTTTGAACACGAATGCACATGCGTAGCTGGCGATTTAGGAGGGGTGATCCATACAATGCATTCCGTTGGAAAATAAAAGAAATGTTTTAATTTTTTCGGAAAAGAATGCTATTTTCAGGGAAAAAGAGCAAGGAAGTAGCGCCACCCTTCGAAAAATGGCTAGGATGATCTCCAATTTTATAAAATGGAGGATTATTTTTACAAATTTAACCACGATGTGCCGATGCATGAATTCATGCACGAGGTTAATTCTATGGGGAGAAATTGATTTTCAATGCGTGTTCACGCAGATTTCACGCATTTTGGCAAACTCTGCATTTATGTAAAAAAAGTTTAGAGCAAAAATATTCTGCTCATTTAAATCGAAAATATAAATTATAGCATAAAGATGCCAATAGTTTTGAAAGGAGACAAGCTGAACAAGCATCAATATTTGCTTTCATTTCCCAAGCACAATTAACTGAATTATTAACTGTATATTAGTTTTAATAAATAACCTAAAAATTATGTTTAATCCATAACCTGCAATACAACATTATTATAAAAAAATAGGTTCCAAGACGGTTTTAAATTATACACCAACTGTAAATTCTCATATTTTAGCTTTCGTTTCTCATACAGAGTATAATTTAAAAAGCACAGACGCACACAGGATATTTTTAGTAATGATATTTGCATATATAGGAAGCGAATATTTTTCTAGAGTCCTGAACACTGATTTTACTGAATTCTGGACCACCAAACCATCCAGAATTTCCCATTTTCGGAATCTCAATTTATATAAGTCCTAAATATAAATAAAAGCCTAAACATTTGTTTTAGATGCTTATATTACATTTTTTAACTGAAGCTTAGTGAAACATCTCAACATCTAATTTAAAAAGGATTTTATTGCTTTTATCTAGAATTTTATCCATCAAAAAGTGTCAACTCATGATTTTCACAGGGGTGGGTTCCGACTCTAAAAAGTATCCCTCTTTTTATGTGCTTATCCATTTAAAACACACCAGCACAAATAATAGTGGAAAATTGGTATAAATTTAAAGTTAACAGTATGAGGCTTATAAAATATGCCAAATAGGAAATATTTAGCTTAAAAATTCAAAATACATTAACAAAGAATGAGATACTTAGGTTATTAGCGTTTAAGTGACAATAATAATAATAATAATAAAAAAAAAACTGAATATCCCCAAAAAAAGTATACTTACGATTTCAAAAGATTTCAAGCAATTCACAAACATATGGTAAAAAAAATTAAAACAATGTTCAGTAGCTTCTCTGGCCCAAAGGATCTGTAAAGTGTCACCACTTTTATCAACAATCGAAGGTCTTAATGGGGTTGCAAGCCACTCAAACGTCTATATTAAAAACGTCCTTACTTTGCACCTAAACGTCTATGAATAAGACGTTGTTTGTCAACTTTTTACACCTTAATAAAATTTTAACAAGAATTTTAGGGGTAAGGATGTTTACACCTTCAAATGTATCACCAAAGTGATATTGATTCGTTTGACCCGTATTTTGACAATTATTGAAAAAGAAATTTTTTAATGGCAACTACCTTATGCACATACACTGCTTCAATGAAAACTTTAATAGTAGCAGATTCCAGAGCCACAACTGACTTATATAAAGTTTATATGGGACATATACACAAGACATAGGTAATACATTCTGGAGTTATGCTGAACACAAGCAGGATATTTTTTTTTCAGACAGCTTTTTTGGACTCCGGACATTTTCCAAAACGCATATAGAAAAGCTATATATATATCTATAAATTTTTTTAACAAATGCAGTACTTTCATGACCCTATATTATGTATAGGGTAATTGGAAATAATACGTTAATTTTTTAATGAGTACCAAATGCACTCCCAAATGAAAATTTGCTATTATTCATAATATAGTAGTTAAATGAGGTGCAAACATAGGTGAATTTATACTTTTGTTGTACTCTTACAATCACCCCTACAGTAAATGAAATAAATACAAGATGTTTTAGAGTATACAAACACTATGAATTCATTTAGAACAGTTTTAGTTGAGATATTTAGGTAAGAAGCTGATAAAATATGCACTAAGAGAGTAGATTCAAAATGCAACTAACTGCTAAAATCACTTCATGACCACAACAAACTTTGTTGAGATGCTATCCCAAAACCTTTCTTTGAAGACTAAATTTAGTAGTGGAAATTGTGTTTTATGACATTTTGGCAACTTTCTCTGCTTGAGATCCTATTTTAAGTAATTGATGCTCTCCAGACAAAAGATTTTTGTAAATCACATAAATAAAAAACATCAGTAGCACAGTTACCATGCTTATTGATGATTAAACGATCTTACATTACACATAATTTTTCATGTGATGATACAAGCATTTTTCCATGTCATAGAAAAAATCTCATTTCACAAAACTGGATAAATTGAAATTTGTTATTTTAACAAAAGTATAGGTTTAAGAACCAATTATAAAATTTAATGCATTTTTTGTGCTGTTTTACAACCCCTCCAACCTTTGACACAAGTAAACATCTTCCTGTTATATTCTTATATTTTACTGCTGTAGCACAATGAGGTATAAGAAACCAATAAGAAAACATGCACATATGACTGGAATCTAACAGGTATGTGGCAGTTAATAGGTTTTTAAAGAAATCTAATCATTTATTTATGACAAGGTAACTTAAGTTTGACCTGGTTTAAATTGCTTTCAAAAGTGAAACTATTTAATATTCTTTTCCAAAACTATTGGCAAATTGCCATATCACTTAGAAAACAAGTTCCATAATAGTAAAATTTATCATTTAAAATCTATTTGTAACTATGGAGTAGTTAGTGGTTAGGAAAAGCACAAAGCATTGAGATCTTGTTACTTTTTTAAAGTTCCACCACTCTTAATAGGTATTGCAATAAAACTGACAGAAAAATATAAAAATTATTATATTTCCTTGATAATAAACTGAAAATATTGATTTCATAAAAGAACTATGAGTGAACGATTTAACACAGATTAATTAAGTACTAAACTCTAAGGCATTGCGTATGCATGCATTGCAAGTTTATTTTTAAAACCTAATACAAAAGTAAAACCTAATAATAAAAAAAAGTAAAGCATAATACAAAAAGCGCATAACTGCGAAATGTTAAAGAAACTCCTGTGATGGCTCTTCTTTTTTTTCGTATCCATAAGCATAACATACCATAAAGGTTAAAATTGCTGAAATTTTGCAGTACATATTATAGAGAATTAATCAGACATAACAGTTAAAGGCGAATAAAGTTTCCTGCTTCACATGCTTTAGTTTAAACATGCGGAAAGTAGTAGGATTACACTCTCTATAACCTTAATTTCTACATTAAAAAATTAATTATTGAATCTCTAGAATATCTTTACAGCTACAAAAAACAAGGAAACCAGACATACCTTGCTAAAAAATTTGTTTAAAACCACAAAAGGTGATTAATTTGCTCAAACTAATATTTTATGAGGAAGGGATTTATTAAAAAAAAATCAAAGCAGTCACGCGCCTAACAAGCATATCTAATCAAAATAAAAAAATTTATTCATTTTTAAGAATGGAATAAATTAGTGAGAATTTAAACTTAACAATTACTTATGGAAACTAAATTAGTCTTTACAACTTTATTTAATTAGAAGTGAAACTATGCGAGTTTGGAGCTCTTTCAAATCATTTTCTTGCAATTTAAACACTTCCTTAAAACATTGGAACCATTTTATTTTTAATTGCTTTTCTAATTTTGAAATTACATGATTTGTTTAAAAAAAACATCAAAATTCCTAAAATTACAAGTTTTCCCTTACTGGGCACCTTTTTATGTTAGTAACTTTTTGTTTTCTTTTTAGAGAAAAAAAAACTTATTTTATTAATCTAAATTTTAGCATAAATGTATGATTTAATCCAGTTTTCAGGTGATTTTTAGAATAAGTTTATCTTCAATTAATGATTATTTATATCCATACTGAAATTGTTTATATTTTGTCTAAACCACTGTTGACAAAATTTGAGCATATGGTCATGATATAATCTCCAGACATGACCAATAGACGTGTCAAAACTTATTACTTAAAATGTTGTTCGACGAGGAAAAAGCGGCAAACAGTAAGAGCTGAACTATCCTGATTTATAAGCCAGATAGAGCAGTAACAGTGGCATTTTCATAATTAATGCCCTAAATACTTCTCAATATCTTTTATGTATCTCATCTATATATCAATAATCTTTGAGGGGGCTCCACATATTCAGACAAACTTACAACAATTACTAAGAGTTTTGACTCGTGCATATCAAGCACAGCAAAGAAAACAACTTTGCCAAAGATAATGAGGCAAAAGAGAATTTATGTTTTAAGAAATAGGAAATAACTTGACAAGAGAGACTCGAAACTCTGAAATTAGTGCCAAAGACAACTGGTTCTTTTGGATTTTTCATTTACACAAGAGCTTTTCAAAGGCTGTACTGTATCCAAGAATCAGTACAACTCTGAACTGCTGAGAAGAGCCCAAACTTAAAGGAGGGAATAATTCATGGGAGGTTTGTTAAGAGGAAACTGCTCTAAATTGTCATCTGAAGAGTGGAAAAATGTCTATTACTACCAGAGGCAGATTAACAATCAACACAAGGTAATTGTTACATATACCATTATGACTATTCAAATTTTAAATCTGAGATTACAAAATACCAATACAGGGAATTGAACCAGATCACTCTCTCATGCTAGGCATGAGCAATACACTAATTTAGCACTTGTAGACTGCATTACTAAGATTAACAAAATGGCAAATGCTAATCTCAGGTGTATGTATGTTAAATCATTCAAATTGTTAAACAGTTAAATCATACAAAGAACATATCAATTTGGCTTCAGAAATGTATATTACAATAATCAAGTATTTTTAAGTATCAATAATTTATGATTAAGTAATTTATAGACCTAAGAGAATTAGAAATCTACCCATACAGCAAGGTTCACTTTCTCCCCAGTAACTACAAATGTTTTGGCAAAAGCATTTAACTGGAATAAAAACTCAAATTCGTCGAACTGGCAAATAAGCAATAGTCAGTCATAGCTAAGATATTATGTACCAAAGACTAGTTCTCTTTCATAACAAAAAGTTAAGGCCATTTCATTAAAAATTATGAAACTTGCTTCTCTCTAAAATGGCTGGTGCTTTCATAATCATATTAAGGGCTATGCACCTTTTGGAGAAAAAGGTTATTCCCCTTAATTTAAAACATGATTGGTTCTGTTTGTATCAAACTTGAGATTGAAAGTTTTCACTAAATCCTTTTTTCAAACTACAAGGGGGGAGGGGAGGGACATGTTTTTCCTTGTAAAAAAACAACTAAATTTTGACATTGTTTTTTTACTTCTTTGAACAGCACCAGCCTGAAAAAGAGAATTCCACACTGATAGATCTGTAGCATGAATTTGCTTATTTGGAAATGATACTTTTTTAAACCAATAGTAAACAAATTTGGTGTAGGATTTGAAACCAAAATATAAACACCAATAAAAAATGCCTCTTGTCCTTAAAATATTCCAATGTACTTGTTATAAGTACATAACTGCATATTACTATAGATTTGAAATGAATCTATTGAATGTTAATGTGTAAAAATTTTCAGTTATTCATACAGAGATTTCATGGTTTTTTTATTCAATTCCAAAACAACTTTTATTCTCATGGTTCCATATTTTTGAAATTCTGTTGTAAGTCAAATTTTTCAACAAGACAACAAAAATTAAGTGAGAACAAATTTGTAAACTAAGATTAAACTCCTGTTGAGAACTCTAATGTTATGTAAACACACAAAAAAATTCTAATGCAAATTCGTTTGCTTGAAGGACAATATACAAATTTATTTTCTTCTGAAGTTGATAAATATTTTTCTTTTTAATTTTACAATAAATTTTTTATGTAAATTAAATTAAATAAAAATAAAAGTAAATTCAAATTCCAGGGAGGGGCAAGGCCTTCTACCAGCTGGTGCTCATGGGAACTTATATACTAGAAGAACGTTATTGACAGTTTTGGGTCACCAATTTTTTTGCTTAAGTGATCATTGCAGACTAAAAAACATGGGGTAGGCAGAAATTGCAAATTTTGGTGTGCAACATATAACATCTTTTTAACTTTCAATTAATAAAAAGAAATACCAGCAGTTTACAACTTAGACAGGCAGAAACTAATTCGAACTGAAAGATCCAGAGAGTGATCAACAGATTGGTTGCATTGAAGTTTTCATGGCAGAAGAGCTAGAGCTATGCTATCCTAAAACATCTTTACAAGATTCTCAATACTTCTATTCTCGAACATCTCAAATGCAACAATAATATTTCAGAAGACGTTTAACTTGACTAATATGAATGAATACATATTTTCTAATGAGTGTAAATAATCTCAGTGTGTTTCGTTCTTTAGAAAAACACAATTTGTGCATGGGGAACATTTAAAAGACATCAGGATATTTTTCAGCATCCAGTTTATTTTTAATCTATTACTTTTATTGCAATAATATAGGTTTTAAAAACTACAGAGTGAAATTAGGTGTTTTCTACACAAATATTTAGAAGTTTCTAACAAACTAAATGCAAGCAATGCATGCTTGGAAGAGTAGAAAAAAGACGTCACACAAGTTATATACCTTGTAAACGTCCCATTTCACTATCTTCTGATTCACTGTCACCAATAGTAGCTATACTAGATGTTATATTCATTCCACTGGATGCTACAATTATACAATTAGCATTAAAAATGTTAATAACTACGAAAATAATGGGTTAAGGGGAGCTAATTTTAAATACTGTTTCTTCTTTTTTTTATTCTAAAAATTATTCCAAATGAAATTGATAAAAAACAACTTAAAAAACTTGATTTACTTGCTAATATATTGAAAACTGCTTTGCACTATTTTTCTTTTTTAATTACTATTACATCAAGTCCAATGTTAGTTTTCAACTTTGAATTGTTTTAATATTGCCTATACAAATAATACATAATAGGATAGGCCTAACTTTCCTTGATAAGTATCAAATTGGAATGCTGGAAAGAATGTTGTTTAAAAAGTATTCTATAAGAGAAGAGCAGAAATTCTTATTTCTTTTTCACTTGTTCTGGAGATATACTTTAATGAGTTGCTAGTAAAAAATTGATTAAACACTACTTGTTTGATTCACTACAAGAAGCAAGTATGCACTACAATAAATAGTATTTTGAAAAGGAATTAAACTTATAAACATTGCAATGCACCTAACATCTTGAAATATTCAGTGATAATAAGAATTATGTTTGAAGTTTACAGACTTCAAGGAAACCACTGACCCACACATACAAATTAAAGTGAATCTATTATTGGTTCAAATCCCAATAGCTATTATTTCAGATTTAAAATGGGGTGTGAATTTATAAGTTTTTGTTTAGGAATTGGGTTACATGTTTAATAATTAAATCCACAAAAAATTTCTTTCTACAATTGTTAATTATGACTATGGTACTCATTTCATAGTTCAAGCAAACACAGCAATAAAATTGATTTTAAGCATTCATGTACTACAAAATCGAATGTAGTTTTAACAGATATTAATGAAGAATTTGCAGATGTTGAAAGATTATACAATTGTAAACTTCCCCAGTGAGCAAAACAGTTTTAAGTTTCCATTGATAGGCTAGTTGAGGATTATAAATTACACTTAAACGAGATGTCACATTAAAGATGTAGTATAGTTTAGTTAATATTCTTGATGTTTATCTTCTATAATATACTAGTGTTATCCAAAGTAGGGTCACTGTTCTATGAAAAGGATTATTTGTAAAACCAGTATTAATTCAGGAGACATTTTGATACGGAATGTAAAATTTATACTAAAGTATTTACACAAAAAATAGAGTATTGTATTAAATACTGAGGGAATGTAGCAGTGATATAAAAACAGAAGATAATGGTCTGTCTTTTTATGAAATACTCATTTAAATATTGAAGAAACTGGAAGTTGAAGTCATTGCAGTGGGAATGGGCATTTTACCTTTAAAATATTTATTCAGAGAAAAGTTTACATCACAGTCTTTAAGAATAGAATTTTCTTGGCTTCGCAAGACCATTATAACATGACCAATATAAATGGTCATCATTAGAAACATTATGAAATTCTTTTTTGTAGAAGTAATGGAGGCATTAAAATACATATTTAATTTGTTTAAAAACAAAAAAAAACAAAGAAGAAAAAAAGCTCTAACTCTAGAGTACAATATTCTAAAAAAAAAAACATTGCATAAATTAACAAGATAAAACTTGGAGCAAACTAGAAGACAGTAGAAAAGAAACTAGGACAATCTTTACTTAAGTCATGAATTGTGTTTAATAAAGGAAATTTTTTTAACCAAATGAAATTTAGAAAACTAAACAACACATTTCATAAGGATTTTTTTTTAAATATTTAATAAAGAATGTCGTTCGATCTGAATGTTTAAAACAGATTTATAAAATTGATTTCAATTATACTTTTTTCAAAAAACAAACAGGGAAAAACAAATATTACTAATTAAAAACATAGAAATATCCATAAGAATCCAGCATTTTTTTTAAGGCTGTGAAATATATAATCATTTATGGAAACACTCTTCATACCAACAACACCTTTCATACAAACTAAATTCGCTCAATGTAATTTCAAGGTAACCAATCAAAGTGCTAAGTCAGTGCATGTTTTTATCACCAGCGCCAAGAGCGTATCTTATAGAAAGTAACTAATAAATAGAGAATATAAATGGAAAAAACACCAACTCCAATAAATAAAAGAAACAATCATACCTGGAGGATTTCCAGCATTTTCGAGAATTGAATTTCCTTCAGAAGAAAATGGATTTGATGGAAGTTCCTGACCAGTATCAGTACCAGACATTCCAGCTCTTGCTCTGACTACTGTTTGGCGGCTTGTTCCTCCTCCAGCAGCAGAGCTTGTAGGAAGTTTTGTTACACGGGAGGAACGCCGGCTCCTAAAATATATATATTAAAACAATTACAAGATATTTCTTATTACTTACTTCTACAAGTTTTAATTTTAATAGCATCTATTGGGTTGTTTAGCATTAAGAGATAAGTGGCATCATAAACAATGGTTTGACGAGATTCAATCATTGTGATGACAGCCACATCAATACTAAAACCAGCCTTTTCTTCTTTCTAAAAATGTGATTATTAGCAGCAGTTTATAATTAAATATGCAATAACAAAGCTATCTATAAGAAAGTCTAAATGTAAATATTTTTTTGTTTTGTTTTTAATAAATTGAACAAGAGAAACTTTTAGACATAAAACATAGTGAAATTTAGATAAAAAACATTTTACAAATTTGATAAAAAAAATCAAAAGCAAAGAAAACTTGTACCCCATGAACATAATTTTGCTTTATTGAAATATTTTCTTTCATTTAAAATAAGCTAATTAATAATTGAGCTTTGTAGCAGGAACTGCTACTGTGTAAACAAATAATAATAAAGCAGCCCACCATCTAGTTGTCATACTAACTCAGCTGGGATTTTTTTCAAAGGTCACTTACTAAATTAACCAGTTTAGTGCAAGTACTCATACCCTCAAATAACAATTTTTTAAATATTTAATTTCATTGAAAACCAAATTTAAGAGGTAACTTTATCCTAAGATTCAAACAACCCACTTGCATAATTTAATTTTTATTTTTTTATTTCATGACAAATGAAAATAAAAGTAAATTAAATTTGTAATTCAAAAGCAAAATGAAAACCCTAAATAAAATAAAAATTTTATAACATACATATTAATAAATAAACAAAGACATTAAATTTTTACCGGCTACTAGTACACGACCCCGTGGTCTTAGTCTTGTTGGACTTAGCTTGATCACCAATTGATTTTCCTTCGCTACTTTCGGTTTTACTTTTTGCTTTCTCAGAGCTTGCACTAGCAGTGGCAGTTTCAGCTCTGCTTTTTCTTAATCTTTCAGCTCGTTGAAGATTTCTTTCTGTTTGTGAAATTGTGGCAAATATTGACTTGTCAACTTGATCGTCGTCCTGGCTTAAGAGAGAAGTGTCAATACTAGGCGCACTTGAAGATAAAGGAGAGTCTTTTGTTAACTTTAACGCATTTAAATCTTGTTCAACAGCTCTAGTTGAAAGTTTATCGTCCTTTGGCAAGTGTGATCCTACAGCATTCTTCCTTTTGCATGCTCCTCGAAGGATATAAGAAAAATTTTTGAGTTTTCCTTGACTAGCAACAGTTTCTGGAAGTGTATTGCTTTCTTGAGCTAATGTTGTATCACTCTTGACAACAAGCTTCTTGTCTGCAATATCTGTAGGAGAAACATTACTTGTAACATTCTTTCAGCAAGAGAAAAATCATCTTTAAAATTTCATTCGAAATATACACTCAATAGGAACAATTCTAAAATACCTTAAAAATATTATTTGCTAAAGCATAATTATTTGCATAACAGGAAAATTATATAGTTGATAATCTGGCACTTGAAAATCTCAATAATTTCTAGACTTCCAGAAGATCTTCCAAGGGAAATCTGCCCAGCAATTACATCTTGGAATAATAAAAAAAACTCAAAAAACATGTAGCCAACAATCAAAATAAGACTACCTGTCTTTGATCACTGCTAAGTTTATTCATTTAAAATAATAAAAAAAACTGAAATAGCACTGGCGAAGCTCAGTCTCAAAACCTCAGCATGCTAGGTGCGAAAACTACATCAATTGAACTCAAAATCGGGAGAAAACCTGGAAAACTCCTACCAGGCAACAGAAGAAAACATTAGAAATTAAATAGGCCCAAAACAACGAAAATGATGAACTAATTTTAAGAAAAGCAACTACTTTGCCTTCGAATTCACTAAAATATCAAAAAGTGGCCCTCTTATTTCCTCTGCCAAAGCTACAATGTACCACTAATTATAGGAACCTTAACACCTTGTGCATTAGTAAATTTGTTGCCTTGTCTCCGATACAAATCCACTTCTTAACTTAAACAGATTTCTTCAATTTGGAGCCAACATTGCTATACTATTAGCAAAATTACAAGCCACGAAAAATGCCATATCTTGGTCTAAACAGTTTCCTAACAACAAAAGTACACGGGGAAGGGGTGCACATTGGGGACATAAAGCATTGAGTGAATGTCTTTCTTTGCAGATCTCATTTAATTAACCCATGCTAATCAAGCCCTATTGTGTTGATGTACAATTATCTGACATGAATGAACCATAAGAAGCACTTTTGATAGAGCAAAGCGACTTTCATCAGATCAATGGTCGAGAATAACTGGTACGTTAGTTTTGTGTAATTGCTTATGGGAGGTAAAACTATATATTTAGGATCCTCTAGTGAGAATATAGTACAAGTCAAAAAATTTTGTTTTTCAAGTTATTAATATTCTAGAATATAGTTAAATGAGCATTATATTACACAAATGGACAATAAAGTAATGTTTTCTCTAAAGAGAAATCTGATAAAGTATATCAATTTCTGGGAAACTCAAATTTTAAAGTTATGTATTTAGAAAAAACATGGTGTTATTTGTCTATTTGTAATCGCAGCCCTATATGTATTGGTAATGTGCACAGGTTCTTTCAAGGTACATTTTGTAAGTGATTAGCCAAACTAAACCATTGCAAATGACTGCAAAGGTATTCACCAGTCACAACTTAAATCTAATTAGGTATGCAAGAGTTAGCAGTTATTTCAAATATCAAGATATATTAGATGCAAGGGTTTTACAGAACAATTTCAGCAACTAATTCATGGTTCATACAGATTTTCAAATTAAAAAATAAGAACTTTTTAAGGACTTCGTTAACTTTTTTAAGGACTTCAATTTTTTTGTGATTTATAAGATGGGGAGAAATTGAATGAAAAGAAAACTTTAATCCATACTAAAATTCATGAATGAAATTTCTTTTAATTCCCAATGATTATAACCAATCACCATGAGAAATATACTTTTACTAAATGTAGTTTAAATTTTTGAAGTGCAATGTAAATTATGCATAATTTTAATAATCACCTGTTTCCAAGGGCACTTTTAAAGCAAATTGCAAAATTTCGTCACTGGTTTTCTGCCATAATTTCTGCATTATTTTATTTTTCTACCACAATGAATAAATTTAAATTATCGATTTTTTTTTTAAATTAATAATTATGCTCAAAAGGGCAAAAATTAAAAACTTGTTCAGATAACATTTAAAAACTCGAAAGTCAAATGATATTAAAATACTGAAAAATCAATTAAAACTGCTCCAGTCCTACCTCTGTTGGAATGTGATTAAAAGAAAATTATTGAATATAAAGAAAAACATCTAAACTGAGTAAGATTTTCATTAAATATTCATTTGCAGGGTGGCTACAGAATTCGAGAAACAAAATTCCCTGACACTTCACTGATAACCAGAAAATCCCTAATGTCTATCTGTCAATGTTATCATTAAAAAAATTTAAAAGAAAATAATGGCTAATTTAAAAATATACCAATTTATTAAGTAAACGCAATTCCAAATAGTGAAAGCATACTTGCTCCAAATTAAATTTACGCTAAAAATCAAAATAAGCATCTCTATAGCATGGAAAACATTAAAAAAAATTCACACATATCACTTTCAGTTAAAACATTAACTAAAAATTCACACATATCACTTTCAGTTAAAACATTAACTAAAAATTCACACAAATCACTTTCAGTTAATTGTGTTCAATAAAATGTTGAAATGAAGGTACAAAAAAAAAAAAAAAATGAAGTACAGGATGTAAGCATTTTCGCTTATGAATGCATTTAGAATTGTTGCAAAAGTGTAACACAGTGCTAAAACGGTTAATAAAAACGAAAAAATCCGATTGAATCCCAATTTGAAATATTAAGGAATTTAGAGCTCTAATATATTCTGTCGACAAAAATCCAAGGCAAGAAGAAAAATAATATCTGTAAAGGATGCAGTTAGATTAAAATTAGAAGATTTTTTTAACAAAAAGTCTACTGGCGTTTGCGTTTCTAAGTTATAGGATAACTAAAAATCTAACATAAATAATACTTAAATAATTTGAGTTCTAATATATTCTTTTGACAAGAAATGCAAGGCAAGAAGAAAATAATCATCTTTCTAAAAGATGCAGTCAGATTAAAGTTTGAGGATTTTTTTTCTAACAATACGGAGCTTACTTCACGGCATCCACTTCAAGAGAAGCGATCCGAGATAGATGTCCGCACCCGCACAGGGAATGCAAGAAAAGAAACTCAAATATTTTAAAATTCCCTGATTAAAGAGTAATTTTATGAAATTCCCTGAATTCCTGGTCTGTTGTCAACCTGATTTGTAAAAAAATAGCAATTTATAAATATTAGTTTTTAACTTGGAAAAAAATAAGGACTTTTAAAGATTTAAAAAAAAAAAAAAAAGAACTTTTAAGGGCCTTAGAAAATGTTTCAAGTTTTTAACACTAGAAAGACGGGAGCTTATTGCCTGAAAGCAGTCAAAATGACTGCATTGTGAAAAAATAACTAATGCGCAAAGAAATTTGTTCAACAGTAATTTTTAATATATTTTATATCACTTACAGTCATATAACAAGTTATTAATAAGTATTAACAATAAAAAAAATGTATTTCAGTTCGAAAAAAAATAATTTATACATTATCTGGACATTTTAGCCGTATCGATTACAGTATGAGATTATTTACTGATGAGACTAAGTTCCGTCTGTTTTCTCATAGTGCTGTATTAATTTAAACGCTTTCACACCCATTAGTATTTTGAAATTCACTTCTGCCGACCAAATGGTATAGTGATTAGTTTGCTAGCTTCTAGACCGCAAAGTTGCGGGTTCGAGTCCCGTGTTAGGCATGGGTGTTTGTAAATGTATGTTGGCTTGTCTAATGACGCATGTTTCGGCGCATTATAGCCCTCGTGTTGCTGACGGCTCCAGATAATCTGAAAACAACCAACCAATCAAATTCACTTCTATGAAATTCGTTCTTTAACCCTTTGCACTCCAGGCCTTTTTCGCGCGGAGGAATCAGCAACTCGAGACATTTTAGGTTCGGCTGGTGTTTATGGATTTGCTTCATAGAAACTAAACACAGTCATTGGCCTTGCATCGAATTTCCGCATCACACCTAATGGTCCTCTCGTGGTTTGGCATCCAATCGTGTGGCGCCTGAGAGGCGCCACTGGAGTGCAAAGGGTTAATTGATGGATAGCAGCATAGGCTTATTTATCATTAGAAGCTTGCAAGAGACAAGTATATAAGCTAATGTAAGGCCAATATGGATGCTTAGAAGATTTAAAATCGTCCATATGTTTGCATATAAAGAGAAATTAGCTCGTGATGACATCGAACAATTGAACGAACTTCATAGATGGAGATTTCATAGTCCCAATGGATTTCAATTCGTTTAAATTAATGCAGTAGCATGAAAAAACTTATAAGTCCTATAAGTTCAGTCAGTAAACGGAAAAATCAATTTTAAAATACAAATATAAAATAATCGGATTAGTACCGACGTACAATTTACTTTGGGCCTTACGTCCAAATCCATTTCAAAACTTTTTTTGGGGGGGGGGGGAGGAGGGGGGTATATTAAACATCGATGTATCAATACAATTGAACAACATCAGCATGCATCTCTTTTTATACAAGCAGGCGTACGCCCACACAATGCCTTTCTTCTGCGCATGTACAAACATTACATAGGGGCGGACACTAGATCACACTATTGTCCAATGAGGTACTTTCACGTTTTTTGGTTTTATTTTTAAATAAAAGTAGAGAAAATATCATGAAAAACAATACCATTCTTTCAAAAATTTGAGCTCGGATAGATAGTTAAAAAAAATATTTAGTTTTTCACTTTGCGATTTGGCGGGAAAAGGCTACTTTTGCGTGTGACGTCAACACGCAGATGATGAACCAGTCTAAAACCTGTTTTAGACCAGGTTCCTCCTCAGATTTTGACGGAATCTATACGTAACTACGTCACGGTTTTTTATGCGTTTTTGGTCACGTAACTTTTGCTTTGATTTCAAACTCGGTTTTTGATTAATTGAAAGCATTAAGATAAAAAATAATTGCACTGCTAAAATATATATTCGTTGGATAACACTAGAAAATACAAAAAATATTCATTTTCGTCACTTGTACAAGTTCCTCATTGTAAACAATAACCATGGCTTAGACCGACCCATGGCATGACCAAAGTTAACAATAACCTTGAGCTTAAGGCCCAGGGTAATAAAGGGTTCAAACAGAGAACTAAATCTTTAAAACATTATTATATTTCTTAACACTAGAAAGACGGGAGCTTAGTATATAGTACCTATATTGCCTGAAAGCAGTCAAAATGACTGCATTGTGAAAAAATAACTAATGCGCAAAGAAATTTGTTTAACAGTAATTTTTAATATATTTTATATCACTTACAGTCATATAACAAGTTATTAATAAGTATTAACAATAAAATAAATCTATTTCAGTTCGGAAAAAAAAATAAAAAATATATACATTATCTGGACATTTTAGCCGTATCGATTACAGTATGAGATCATACACTCAGTGATCCTCCTTCCCATCTGAATTACGTTACAGCGCGTTCAAAGGGAACAAAGCGCGTGGCCAGGCCTGGCATAAAGATTCGAATAACAATAACAATAATTTTAGTTATTGAACAACTGCAACTTATCAAGTATATGTCGAAATCGACAATTTATCATGAACTTGTATGTTATTCCAATCCAGAGCCGAACTGGTCATTTCCAAGCAGTCAAAATGACTGCTTTTCGGCAATATAGGTATAACACATATATATATACCGGAAGTGAAGGAGGGGGGCAACAACAGTGATTAATTAACCCATTTATATGTTGTAGAAAAAGTCACAAAATTATAAGAAGCTGTGTCATTATTTAAATAATTATTTTTTTAATTGAAATTCAAAAGCAGTCAAAATGACTTGCTTAGGCAATCTAGTGTTAAGGACATTTAACACTAGATTTACAAGCTATTTGAATATAACTATTTTTACCAAAACTAGTCAGAATAACTGGTGTATAAGAAAAAATGCTTATTGAGGCTTCCAGTCTTTATTCATTCTTGAAAAATGAAAAAAAAAAGTGGAACAATATTAATTGTAATAGATAAATGGATTTATAGACATTGTCAAATAACATAAACGCAAAATTGTTTACAGTTTGTTGGTCACAATTTCTACATGTGTGAATATTGCTGTGTGTGCACTTTCCGCATACACTTTTTTTGCATGTATTGCCAATATTTGTAGTCTTATTGTTATTGCAATATCCTATTTTACACCATTTGCGTACAGGAACCGTGCCACTTGTTGGTATATCTTCATGTGGCTTTTGCCTTGAAGTCCGATATTCTGAAGCAAGTTCTTCTGCTTATCGAAACAGAAAGTCTTTCCGTGAGATATTTCTACTGTTGTATTTTTGTACAATATCAAGCAATTTATTCCGGCTAAATCTAAAATATTGAAAAAGACTTAAAGTGGCCACCTTCTGGAACCTGATTTCACGGCATACTTTCGTGCTATTTGATCAGTGACATCGACGCCAAATTTAGTTCATTATAAAACGATACAGTTTCATGTAATTTCTTAGCAGTTTTATCAATTTTGACATGTTTATATTTTGTACTTAGTATAAGTACTTTTTTATTTGGTTTGCTCTTGTAAATGGTAAGTGTGCATCCATTGAATTGGTACAACAACGTTGAGAAACGAGCCATGCTGTCTTTTTTCAGTTTGCAAGTTTTCGGCAGTTCCCTCTTGTTTGCGCGTATTGTTCCAAGCAACGAAGTATTTTTAGATCTTAATTTTAACGCCAAAAGAATAAGTGTAAAAAAAATTATTGGCTGTTACAACTGATTCTCTCTAACCTTCATTCAATTATTATAGTTGCCCCAATGTCATTTCATCTCAGAATTTCTTCATAGAAACATGCACCAGTGTGTCAATAACAAAAAATATATTTGTTACGAATATATAAAAAGTAACATTAAGTTCATAAAATGTATTCTCTACTTATAGCTACAAAAGTCATAACATTTCGGAAAGCAAATGTTACATGCAGTAGGAATTTTTAATTGAAATTGCACGACCAGTCAAAATGACTGGTCTGGTAAATCTAGTGTTAAGTACCGTACAACCTTGTAATTAGAAAAATAGATCAAAAGTAAAATAAAATTCACCTTTACTTGCAGAAGAATCTCCTTTTTGCCGATTAGATTTACGTTTTTTGATTTGATCTCCAGTGCTTGAAGTTGAGGCTGGTAAATGTTGTACAGCTTGAGCTTCTGCTTGAGCTAGCCTTGAATATGAAGCAAAGGAAGATGCCTTACTTGAATTTATGTATGATGCACTATAAATACCATTGTCCAAAACTAGACAGATATCCTTTTCTTCACATGAAGCCAAGGCTTCAGAGCTGGCCAATGCTTCAGAGCATGCACCATCAGACTGCTCTCCTTTCTTTGGAATAATTATTTCATCTGAGTCCTCCTCAGACCTTAAATCTACAGTTTCATCATCATAAACTTTGGAAAATCTGGCACTGCTTCGGCTGGATGCAGACTTTACTTCAACACATTCTGGTGGAGTTGAAATTATACTTGTACTTTGTATAGGATCATGCTTGGGCACTGTCGGATCAGCTGAAAAAAAAAACTCCAATACTGAGGAAAATGAAGATAACATTATTTAAGAGCTACAGAGCCAATGAAAAAATTAAAATTATAAAACTATTTCCATATATATATATATATATACATAATATATGTTGTGTGTGCTGTACATATATAACCAAGATTTTAAACATTTTACTAAATCTTCAAAAACACCACTATTTACAGCAATATTATTATTCTGTAAATGCAATTAATTAACTTCAAAAACTGTGAATAATTCAGTGAATATTGTTCAAACAAATGCCAAAATCCTAATTTAAAACTTAACAGATCAATGCTTCCATTTCTACAATATCAGATCAAATTAGCTATACTTGGTTATAAATTTTTACAACATATATATAGTGAAATAATTATATTCCATAAAATAATTTTGTTCAAATGATGATTATAATTCAATAGGTTTCAACAAAGTTGTATTGTGATATGAAGAAAATGCTGCATAGCTGAAATTCTGAGATTGGCCAAATGGTTTGCACAATTGAACCACATGCTGTACATTTAGTGGTAAGAAAGAACTTTCTGAGCAAAATTTGGGTAAAATGGTAAACATGGATTGAGAAAAACTATTGCTTAAAATCGTTTTTACTTCAAATCAATTATAATGTCTAAAATTAATGCCAATAGTTTTCGTATTTTTATTTCCTGACATATGGCATACTTTTCTTCCAAAATTAAAATGAAGCCATAGATATTTTACAGCTGTAAAGTCTTCTAGTATGAATATTCATTGAAATAAAGAAATTTGGTTTATTAATAAGTTAAAAGTTTAAAAATTATCAACATCTAATAAAAATCCAACAATCACTCATGATGAGCCCACAAATGAGCTTGCTTTCATAATGGACCACAACCATTTTAGAAAAGCTAGTCATAAAATTCAAAGCAGCCTTTGATATTCAGTGTAGCCTCATACCAACATTTACTTTGGAAAGTTTGGATTTTCAAAATAATCGATTCATATTCTTAACAAACTTCAAAACTTGAATGAGAATATTTTGGATCATACTAGAACTAATAAAATAGGCTGAATTCCCTAGAGTACGGATTTACAACTTCTGATAACAATTTACTTTAAAGTGAAATAAAAAGCAAGAACAGAAACATGATCAGAATGCTACTTCAATTTCCAATTTGGCTGGATAACGAAAAGCAAGGTAACACAGAATATATGGTGAAAAAATGCCATTAAATAGTTCATACAGTTTTGAGGAAACCACTAAAATTTTTATAATTACGACAAGTTGATCATTTAATACAGCGTGATTCTTTTGAGAACTAATAGCTAGCCATTTACAAAGTAATGTCAGATTTAATAGGGAGAATTTCAAATATTTATGCAAGATGTGTTGACAATTTAATTACTTTGAATTTGGGAAATTCAAGTTACAAACTAAATAAAATATGTTATTAGATAAGAACACATTTGTAACAGCTAAAAAATTTTAGCATACAGTTTTTCCGACACACCTTTAACAGACTGTATGTAATATAATTTAAAGCCAACTGTAGACACTCAAGTATTATGTAAATTTCAAGACATTTTTAAGATTCTGATTATACTATTGATCATAAGAGATTGGCACATAAAAATATTCTTTATACATTTCCATACTGGTCAAAAGTCATGTAAGATCAATCTTATTTGAAGAAATTATAAAATATTTTTATGCTAGAAAGCATAATCAATCACAGAGATCATATTGATATAAGAGAACCTAAAAACAAAATTCTTGAATAATACATTGCAAAGCCATGTGTTATGAATAATTGAAAACCTTTAAATTTCTGAAAGAAAAACATGAGAAAATAATTTATTGACATCACTTACATGCTTATTGGTCCACATATCTTCTACATTCTGATACAAAAAATCTTCCACAACTTAGTTTTTTAAGTGATTACATTTTTAAATATCTTAACTACACCTTCTATGTTTTCCAGCAAAACCCAAACATTGAAAACAGATTATTTCCCAAAATATTAAAAAATACTAAAGAACAAGAGGAGATAAATAGCATCTTTATAAAACTAGTTATAAAGTGTTTAGTTGATTATTGTAATAATTGAAAATAGAAGCTAGTTCTGTAGTTCCACATCAACAGTGCTACTCACTAATGACAATCAACAATTAAGGGGAAAAAATACATTGCATTATGAACAAGACTCTTGCACTTTATTTGGAAAATCTTATTTAATATGACTTGACATTATTTTTTTTGTAAAATAAGCAGAAAAATGCAGTACAATATCATTTGTGATTTGTAATAGATAATGAAACTACACCAACATTTGCTAAGCTTTTAAAAGATGCTAAATGACAGGAAAATTCTATTTTCTTTCAAATTTTGAAAGAAAACATTCTATTGGGAATTCCAGTTTTTAGAAATGAATTTTGTTATGTATTTTTAATTCTGATGAATTTTTTATACTTAAATCTTGCAAAACATTTTTTAAATAATATTTTATATCACAAATAATTCATTTCTTATTATTTAGCTAAGGAGATATGCTAAAGTTAAAGCATCACAAAGTCTTCATTCACGGGTGGATTTAGCATCAAATTTGTGTCATATCCACAACTTTTATTCTAAATTTCGCAAATCCAAATGACGATAATATTTTTTAAAAAAAATAGCAATTTGATCTGAATAACTATATTCTGAATAAAATTCCCCATTTAATGTATTATATTTATAGACATTAGGAGAGAAAGATTCTTTCTGGAAAATAAACCATAAGTATGATTGTAAACCTAAAACGTAATAAATTAATGTTTTGGGAACTATGCGATTATTTTTCTGGAAAAAAAATCAAACTTAGGAAAGCAACAAAAATCATTTAAATTTGAAAATTGCTACAAACAGAGCATTATTTTAAACAAAACATGAAAAAAACAGGTACATTAACACTGATACTACTAATTCTTTACAAAAAGACTCTTAATAAATAACTGCCAAGGAAAATAAACAAGTTTTGAATTCATTAGTTAGCTTATATATACTGTATTTGGTGAGAAATTGTCATTAGGATTAAAAAAAAACAACTAAAAGTAAAGGGTCATGTCGCGATTGTTTAAAATATTTAAGCGTTCGAAATGAAATTTGAGGATTTAAACAGATTAATTAAAAAGAAAGAAAATAATGAAACAACATTATGCCAGTTATTTGCAAGTTTTTCTCAAGAAACTAAAAAAAAATAAAAAAAATACGGATATTATAAATTTGAAAGTAATATTTTCAATATTTTAGGTAATAGAAACAGATTCAAATAAAAAAATAAAGGCAAATTTTTTTATAGAGATTTAAAAGGGAATTGAAACATTTTTATGTACCACCAAACAGCACAACAAACTAGGCCAAACAATGTACTTAACTAGTTTTTAAAAGCAATATCTGTAGTTAAACCATTGAAAGATGAAGACCTAATGATAGGATTGCTTGTCAGGCAATCTATACTGCTTTTCTAAACATAGAATGCAATTAAAAAAACCTTATAATTATGAATTTGGTTACCAAAACACAATTATGTGTTATATACAGAACTTTTCTGCAAAATGTCCAATTTTAGAAAACAAAAATTTTACATTAAAAAACAGAGTTCTATATTTAGATAAAATATTTCCATTAAATTCTTATATTGGAATATTTAAAAATATACTAATATTTCTTTAATAAAAAGTTTGTAAAACAATACCCCCCCCCTCCCCCCAAAAAAACCCCACAATTTAACACAATGAAAAGATGAAAGATAACAGTACAATATGTATATCAGCATTCATGAATGAATACTGAACTTTCAATAACAAATTAAATCATTTAAAACAAAATCAAATCCCTGTATAAATTAAAGTAATTCTCATTGTTTTATTAAAGCAAATAACTAATCTATTAAAAAACTGTTTTAAATAATGCAAACTTGCAAGCTGACATTCTATAAGCTAGTTGCTTTAGGGAATTAAAATCTGAAAATTTATCTGAAAACTTGTGTAACAAAATAATAAGTATAAACTCACTGCTCATGTTTGATATTCCAGTCCTAGTGATTTTTTTCTTCTGTGCACGCTCTTTCTTTCCTACAATATTATGTTTTCAAAAATAAAGAAATTTCTTTCAAAGGTCTTCATTTTACAAATTAATTTCTAGATAAAAACTCAAACCAGCTTGTAATTAAATAAAAATAATAATATATTGAATTTTCGCTTTCCCCCCCATTTTGTAAATGAAAGGGATAATTGTTAACGCAAGAAATGAAGTAGATTGTAAAGTCCTTTACCAATTTTATAAAAGTTTTATCATGGATGATAAAACTATAAATGCAATTATATATTTTTAAAAAAAAATTTAATCAAATTAATTCTATTAAAGCAAACTATGGGAAGCTACTAAAAAAATGGTGATATTGTGTTTTTGCTTAAAAAAGACTCAATCAACAATAAAGTTATAATTAAAATACAATATGGTACTTGGTAACAATAAGCTAATACATATTTTTAGAACAACATAAAAATAACATGGTTGTTTTATTTAATGAGTAACAAACTTCTTTCAGAAGGTAATTCAATTAATGTTTTAGTTCAACTCCATCAACGGCAATTTCCAAAGAAAATATTGCCCTTTCATGACTAAAAACCATTTGGTCATAACATTTTCTTCCAAATATAATTTTATTTGTAACTGAGATAAATGCAATAGTACATGTCGGTAACCTTGGTTTTTCAGTTTCAATTAATATTTTAAAGTACATATAATTATAAATATGTGCATTGTATTTACAATTATGAAGAAATTTGCATAAGAATAATATTTCTAATAAATTTGAATTTATTATTTTAACTTACTTTGTTTTCCTTTGATCTTAGACTTTTTGGTATTCGATAATGGTTCCAAATGGTGTGGTTGTTTCCTTTTAAGAGTATATTCAAGAGCCGTTGGGGAAGTAAAAGAAAGTGAAACGTTGTGGAATTCCTGCACCGCAAGAACTCTGCTTCTGGACCTAAAATTTTTCAAATATAATATAGAAAGTATAACTAAAGCATTTTATGCTGTCAGAGAAACTAGTACATACTATTGCTACATAATTACAAGTACATATCATTATACAGATTTGTAGAGCTTACAGCAAATTGCAACTAATACTATAGTCCTGTTACACAAAATGACTACAACATTTTAAAATTAAAAGTAATTTGTGCAGCTTGATTTAAGCAGATTAACTTAAAACAAACTGCTAAGCCTACATTTAAATCTTACTTTAGACTAGCAAAAGCATTAAGCAATTATTTTTTTCTCTGTATATAAGGCAAAAAAAAAAGGCTTGTTTCCTGTAACATGGACAAAATTATCAGGGTAGGTAGGTAGGGAAAAGTTTTTTTTTTTTTGCTAAATATTTATGGCAAATGTACAAAAATAAATATTATCAGAGCATTAATGAGCAAGATTTAAAATTTATCAGTGATGCAAAATATTCTGGTATATTTATTTTTGTGGGTCGATATCCTGGGTATATTACCCATGTATTTACTGAAATTGGGTATCTAAGTGGGTATTTATTATTTTTCTTCAGGTTTAACTGCTCATTATGCGATAACCAATTAATTGCTTCAACAAACATTTTTTTCTATAATTGCATTTTTTTAAAAGTCTAAAAAAAACTTTAGGGTTTAAATTTTTGTATTGTAATTTTAGGATAGGTAGGGTTACAAGAAACAAACCATTTTTTTTTTCTTTGGCATAATAACAAAATATTTTTTATTCAATGTTTATATTTTAAATAAACTTTTAAAGAATAAGAATCACAAATCAAAATAAAATTACCGTGTTCTGATAGGCGATCGAGTCTCTCTAACAGATTTGGTCAATCTTCTTTTATACCCCCCTTTCTGACTGTCAGATTGAGCGGCCATAGACCCTTTTCTTTGTATAATTCATGCCACACTTTCGAGTGATCTATAAAATACAGACAAACATTAATCTTACAATTAAGTAAAGACATACAGAAATTTGTATATAACTGTATAAAGTGCCTAACTTCCAAAAACGTATCCTGGAAAACAGAACCATCATTCTGAATATAATACACAAAAGCAACATCTGAAGATAACGCTAAAAAAACATGCTCCATTGCCAATTAAACCGATATTTATGGGTTATTATATTAGCAGGTGCTCATAAATCAAAGTTTTCCGACAGATTAACCTCAAAAATTTTTATAATTTCAGGAGGGCCAGTTTTTATGCAATCTTTAATATAACTTCTTACTTAAAAAAAATACATAGAAGGCAAAATATCGTCGGCTTAGAGTGAAATGGAGCTAACTCCAATTCGTTAAAAAATTTCCAGGGATATATTATAAAAATTAAAATAAAATATTATACAAGCAGTTATAAACACCCAAGAAGTTTTAAAGATTAATGGTACTAAAAAAGGACTTTAAAACAAGTTTTTTATAATAACATTCCTTTTGTTGTTGATTTTTTAATAACAGAAATGTACTACTCAAACTTAGAGGTTAAAAATCTCTACAAAATATGGGCCATCTAAGTTTTTTACATGCAATAAATTCCACTAAGATTCAGTTCTTAATATTATTTAAAAGGTGCCAAAATTTTTTTTTCACTAATATATTTATTGTATTTGATTTTAGAATATTATATTAGAGTGTCATAATATAAGCAATAGTTTTCTAATAAGTTAAGCCCTTTTCAGCTATTAAAAGTGTTTAAAAGAATTGTAATGATACAATTATCTGTAACCTTATTAAAAAATTCACTGATGTAGATATGACTACAGTTAAAAAAAAAAATACAAATAATGTTTGATTCATTTTGCAATCAAACCCATTTTCGGGTGCTCCTCATTATAATATCTGTCTAGCTTCCTGCGAGTTGGGATTTATTTTTCAAAGTGATCTTAGAATGCAACTGTGACACCTTCAATTTTTCAGGTGGGATTGTCTTAAACAACATGGAAGAGTCACCTTACTTTACGTAAGAGTTTTAATTGAATTTTTAAGTGTTGTTTGGTATGCATCTGTTGATGCATTCTGAACCAAGTTGTTGATGGTACTTTTCAAGAAAGCACCATTAATTGCACTCTAAATTTAGTAGTTGCAAAGATTCTGTGTTCTTAGTGCAAATATCATAACTCTTGCGCTCCTATTGATGAATAAGTTTCCCTTTAATTTAAAAGTCGAGCAAATTTACTGTTTCAAGAACTTATGGTGGAAACGAAGGTAACAGTTAGCATTTAATAGGTATTACACAAACAAATCACCAACTCAGATTTTTTATATTTTTTCTTGTTACTTTATCTTAGGAAAAAATAGACCTCATTTTGGATTTGGAGCAATGGAGAGGGAGGGGGGAACTAGTTTGGTATGCATCTGTTGGCAAAATCAATTTTACACCTTTTTTGTTTATTTAATATTTTAATTATGACTACCCTATTAGAAGGGTTTTTGTTTCACCTTCCTTACCACCTTACTTCCCTCCCCACAATCTAACTATGGAAGATCGCTGAAAAATTAAAAATAGCAAGAGAAACACATTCTTTAGTACTACTAGAGAAGGGTTCCCACTGAAATTAAAGGATGAAAATCAATGACTTTTCAAGGATATAAATAATATTTTTTTAAAGACTTTCGAAAATTTGTTTCCATGCATACCTTTAATTTGTGATTTCACAACTGCTTCACAAATACCACTAAAATCAAAATCTTTGATGGACAGTTTGAATATTGCTTTATGAACAGACTTTGTTGATGTTGCAATCCATTTTTTATATGCAATGAAAAAAATACTATTTTATATGCAATTAAAGCACTTTAAAAGTGCACTTTCCATGCGCAGTTTTTGTAAATTGCTTCTGCTAAAAAATAAAATTCACTGCGCCGGTAAAAAATTCTTGTGGCTCGCAAAACAAAACACTGCTCTCGCATGTTCCTCCCACAAAGTACAGTATACAAAACTCAGTGCAGGGTCCGCTGTTCGAATTCCACTCCACCAATCAGCAAATATGAACCAATCAACATACAAGTTGGCGCATGCTTAATACAAATATGTCGGAGAATTCTGATACGTTGTAACGCAAATTACGATTTAGTACTAATATCGACGATGCAATTTAGAGCTAACATCGTTTGCGAAGTATTAAAATTCCGATGTAACGAACTACATCGATATTCTTGATGTTCCAAATATCGATCCGCGCTCCAGAATTCGATTAACCTTCTGAGGGTCACGGGCGTATATATCCGTCATTTGATCCCCAGTTTTTCCAGCAATACACAACCTTTTTAAATTTATAAATAAAATATAAAATAAAATATTTTTTAAACCTTTTTATTAGGATACTAGTTTAAAACATACTTAAAACAAAATAAATAAAAAATAATTTAAAAAAATTATATATTTGGATCAGAAATAAAATTTAAAAATTATTGCAGGGAAAACAACTGTATAATTTCGCCCATTCCCTTGACGCTCAGAGGGTTAAAGCAGCACCCTGCTTGCTTAATCACCACCGTTTCCGATTTACAGAGACGCACGCTCGATCTATTAAGATTGAAATTTTCAATCCCAGTATATGGAATTTTAGTTTACATGTAATGCATTTTGTGTGTGTGCGTGCGAATTAATAACCTTCGGCGAATGTTCGTATTTCGATATATTATTATTATTAGTTTGGAACTAATTTGCCGATAGCTGAACGATCGCCCGAGATTAAACGTTAGATATTTCAAATCCATTTGCATCCTTTTCATAATCAAAAATATCCTTTAGTATCATGTTTTTTCTGAAACTAAAAGCTACAACCAATCATATTTTAGCATTATTCGGCTTCTTTTAAATTATTTTGCTAAAAAAGAAGTGTAAAGAAATGTAAGGATAAGTGGCGGTCACGCAGGGATAGCAAATCTCGAGTTGTATTTTTATAAATTTTACTGTCAGGAACACAACATATAAGGACTTTAAGGGAAAAATTAAAGACTTTTAAGCACCTCTAAGCATTTTTAAGTACTTTCAAGGCCTTTAAAACAAGTTCCAAAATATTAAGCAATGTTAATGACTGTGGGAATCCTGAGTAGTACCAGAGAGTATTATGTGAAACTTGTAAGGTTTCTTTTCATCTTTTAAGTGTATGTATTGTTTTACTCGTGCATTTTTTAGAGTGATTATATTTCAATAAAAAATAAATATCAAATGGTTGATATGTTTTCCAGAACCCGAGCAATTTTCACGACTCCATGCAGTTGCTTTAGTTAAGTAACCAGACAAACAAATATTTTAAGTTAGGTTGCAGTTAGAAGGGAGGCAAGAGCTATAATCTCAATCCTAACATGTTCGAATAATTATTTTTTCTTAATTTGTGTTGAGTACTTCAGCTATTTAAGAAGTGAGGAGAAGATAAGCCCCCCCCCCTATATAATCATTCCTATTAAATAATTAAACCAGGACCCAGATTAAAGACTCTTGTTCCTCTAAAAAATAACTTTTTTTAAAGCAATCTGTTGCCTTAAATGACTTCAAAGATGGAGTAGTAATTGTAATATCATACCAATCTAAATTGTGATGAATAAATTTATTACTGCAATTAAAATAAAAAGTAATTTTTTATTTATTATGAAATTTTTATATTTTTAAATTTCCAATACTGAAATAATGTAAACTATTTTTTTATGATTGAAAACAATAGAAAATTAAAGTTACAATAAATATTGGTCGACTTTTTTTACTGTTTAAGGTTCCAATTTTTTTAGCGTGTGTATTCCTACACTTCTCATACACATGTTGTCATCGCACTCGATAGATTTAAATAAACAGTTCTGGGAAAGTAATTCAGACTCCGTCATTTGAAAATGTTTCCCGTGAGAATAATTGATTGGTAAATTGATTTTTCTTCCACTCATTAATTACTGAGAATTTTGCTTTTAAGATATCAATCTTCCGAGTTGTTTTTCATTGGTTGCCTTCTGTAATCAAGGATGTGGAACTGATAAATAGCCAGACCAACTTACCTTAACCAGTATATTTGTAATTCACTGCTTGCAGTAGAAGAAAAAAAAATTAAATTGCTTCACAATTGATAACTTTTTTTATAAACTTAAATACTGAATAAAACAATTTTGAGAATTACCTATTGCACTCTTTTCTGTGGGCACCCAGAAAAAGGTTGAATGCGAGATTATAAGACAAAAGAATCATTGTTTGAATTTTATTTGAAATATTAAAAGTTTTTCTAAATTCGAAAATAAATTTATTTTGACATAAAACTTTTTTTGTTCATGTTACCATTGTTCTTATTTTTAGTCCAATTTTTTAGATATATGTTGGTACCTCTCAGTGGTGAGGAAAATTTAATGAGTGGGCAAATTACTGTACACTGATAAGCTAAACTTAGTAAATGGACAAATTACAGAGCACTGGTGAGTAAAATTTAGCGAGTGGGCAAACTACAGAGCAATTGTGAGTAAAATTTAGCAAGTGGACAAACTACAGAACACTGGTGAGTAAAATTTAGTGAGTGGCCAAACTAAAGAAAACTGGTGAGAAAAATTTAGTGAGTGGATAAAGTACAGAACACTAGCAAGTAAAATTTAGCGAGTGGATAAACTACAGAACATTGGTGAGTAAAATTTAGCGAGTGGTCCAACTACTGAACACTGGTGAGTAAAATTTAGTGAATGGATGAAACTATAAAACACTAGCGGGTAAAAATTAACAGGTGAACGAACAAAAGACACAAGATGGCATTTCAACTTAAAAAGCATAGCTAATATTAGAAACAGAACATAATCAGAGCCGGAATTCTACAATTTTAATAAAGTATGTTGCAACTTAAGTTATTATCGGATACAAATTTACAATATTTATTTGATAAACAAGGAAATTATTTAAGTTATTTTTAAATAATTTTAGTATAGTGAGAGCAATATTCAATTGTCAGAAAAAAAAGAACATAACATGCATCCACTAAAACACTCAAATCTTCTTAAGAAAATCCAAACATATTAATATCGGGTTATAACACATGAAATGGATGATTCAGATTCAGTTACTTTGCAGCAGAATCAAGAAGATCAGTAAAAATTAAATCCTTTTTAACAATTTTTGTAACCCATTCTTTAACCTAATCTTATCATATCCCCTGACAATCGAAGCCAAAAGGTGTAAAAGAAGCTAAAAAGTCACTTCACGTTGAACTAAATCAGAAGCCCCAAGAAAGAAGCAAACACTTCGGGGCAGAAGACCTCTCCGTCCGCATAGCGAAAACAGGCAACATAATTTATTTTTTTTACCTAAATCTCACTTAGACTACAAACAAGGTACCCCCAGAACTCTGCAGCACCGCAATCCAGCCTGATCAAATAGCAAACCAACCGTTTGAAACAAGAACTCAACCCAACAAGACAATTTAATTCAGTTCCAAAATCAAATACATCCAGGGACCACATTTAAAGCTCATCCTTCCAGAAAATCAAATGTCGACTGAAGATAATGTAGGATCATTATCATAGCTAAAATCATTTGAGAGGTTCAGAAGAACCACAAAAGTCCACCCATATTTGTTTTAAGGGGAGTTGGTACTCTAAAATTTATAAATAATCGATGTTGAGTTTATTGTTGTTTATCAAAATTTGAATTCTCCTCTTTAAAATGATACCCCATTTGTAATAATACCCAACAAAGAAGTATTTTTTTTTTTTAAATTTGAAGATAAAATTGGTAACTATTAGTGTAAGTAAAGTTTTTTTTTTTAAATACATTTTTCTCAAAACTATATTTTTCATTATTCATGTACCTTTTTCTCAGAAACTGCACAAACTATCTTCCTAAAATTTTTACCACATATTTCTTATATGCATCTGTATATACAGAAGTGAGATTTTGTTATTTCAAAAATATTTTTTATTTAGGCTCATTTTAGCAAAAAAAACCTTGCGATTGTTAACAAATTTGAGTGACTATCACGATGTTTCATTTAAAAAAAAGTATATGACTTACAATCAAAAGCTAACTTAAGTAGAGTAAAAAATGTCTGCTAAATGCACTGAAAAAAAAACTATGCTTCTATGTCAATTACTTTCTGAGAAAAAGGTACATGAAATATGCCAACTTAACATTACCAGTAGAGAAGGTACCAACTCCTCATAAGAAAAACAAAGTTCTGATGGCTACGAATGTCATGTCTTAATGTTATAACATTTAAAACTTCTCTCCATACTCTTAGATGGCATTATTAAGTTTAATTCTGCAAAAACTGGGCTTTGATAGTTCTTCCCTTGGACTCTTCATTTTATTAACACATTCGCTGCCACCAAAATTTATATATCCATCCTCAGAGGCCGAATTTAAAAAAAGTGTTTTAATGATTAAAAACGTTCCTTATATTTTAATAGTAAAACCAGAAAAAAGGAAAAAAATCAAGCACTAAAAATATAAAAATAATGCTTCACTAACGTGTCTCAAAAACCTCGTTGATCAACCTCCAAATCCGAACTAAAAATAAAGCAGTTTACTTATCATACTCGATCGTCGTCCCAGAGCGTCGCCGACATGGGAGGTAGCGCCATGCTGACGCGCCAGCGAATGTGTTAAGTAGGATCATACAGGAGAATTCTTGGTAAAAAAAACAATAAGATCTGTATATCTCCAAAAGTATTTTAGACAAAATAACTAAATTGGGCATTGAGCAGGCTTAAATAATAAGTGATTTATTGAAATAACCACTTGACCTGAAATCAACTTACATTTTGTTTAATTTCATTAATCAAGTGACCAAGATTTACCCTGGCTTTGGTATAATTATTGGTCACAACTTGTTTTATATCTTTGAATGTAAAAAGTAAATTAATATTATAAATTATCAATATTTAGTGCTCACAAAGCTTCTATACATGTTATAGATAAATCTAGGAAGAAAAACTAGTCATTCAGATTATATTATTTATTTTGAAGCTACAAACAAGAACATTTTAAATCCACAATTCTCGAGATAATTTTTATAACATTTGTAAGCAATATTAGTTGTGATAGTATCATCCACCCCCCCCCCCCAAAAAAAAAAGGATTACTTCCTTGTAAAATTACTGACCCATAGAATATACATTTCATAATGATAATTTCTATTATGTCCCGCTTTGGTTAACAAATTACCAGCACCTTGTTAAAAAAATTTAATTTCAACTCTCTTCTGGTCTAATATGTTTGTAATTTATCCAATAGGTTATTGTTGTAATATACAGTATAATAAGGATGTTTTTTAAGTGCACCATGGATATTATAAAGCAATTTTCTAAGGTTGAATGCTTTTTTAAATCCTTTATATTAGCTTTGATTTTGAGTGTTTGTGGGTGGTTGGCTGTATATGTCGATAGAAGGCAAATCGGCGGAGGCCTAATTAACCCCCTTGCCATCATCCTATCGGTCTGAAACCTGTCAGATTCGATGTCAATGCATTCTTTCAAACTGTAACTGTTTCTAAAAGTTTGCTTTTATAGACTAATAGTAAACAAACTTGCCGTCATCCAATCGCACTAAAATAGTATTTAACCGAATATTGAAGAAACCCTTTTTTGTTGGCAAAATGTATTTAGAAAATAAATAATAAAATTGATTTAATCAGAATAAATAAAAGATATTTGGATGCGAGTGCATAAATTCACGTTCATTTTTAATAAATAAATTTTGAAACATAGTTTGCTGCATATTTTGTTGAAAGAAATGTTTTTGATATTTAAAAGTAGATTCAAACACTAAGCATTCACTGTTTACAGAATCGGCGCTGTGTTAATGAATACAAAAATTGGAAATGTATATAAAGGATTTATATTAAAAACTTTGCTTTTATGAGTTACATAATTAACTACTCAATTTCAACTGTTTCTGAATAATTATTCTTAATCTCTTTATCAGATGTTTCAAAGCCTGTGACAATCTTAAGAACAGGAAGTTTACATAGTTGTAAATAAAATAATTCCCACCACAGGCTACAAATTTAAACATATTTTTAAATTCTGTGAAAGAAAATAGAATATTTTTAACTTATTTTAGATGTTTTTAAATGGCATTTCTTAATACTGAAAAGTGGGTGATCATAAATTTTACTCCAGAAAAAGAGTGACAAAGAATTCCCCCGTAAGATCCTAGAACTGTTTTAAGTTACGAATAGTTATTTGCTTTATGATTGAAAACTTTTTTTAAACTTTAATACGAAATTAAATGTGATATGCCTTAAAAGTATGACAGTGCTCAGAGGTGGTTTTTTTAAATATATAGAGGGTGGAGCACAATTCTTGCAATCCAAAGTCAAAAAGCATAGCAAAAAATTTTAAAAAATAGAGAATTTGGAATCCTACGATTGGCAACATTAATCTGCTTTCTTTGAAATGAAAGTGGGCGGAGCTCGCTTGTACACGGGTTTCGTTCTCTGTGATAGTCTATGTCTCAAAGTTAAAAAATACTCAAAATTTACCGAATTTTAGTAATCCATATTTATTTTCACACAAACTGTTACCACAAAGTATAAATTGACCAGCCAATTTGGATGAGTTAAAGCAATGAACTATGGAAGAGATGGAAAGAATCCCACACTGGATGTTGGTAAAAGTCTTCAGAAATATAGTTAATCGTACAGAGCGCGTTTGCTAAGAGAGGGGGCATTTTCAAATAAATTTGTTTCAGTTTGTTTTTAAAATTTTGACAAATTGGGTTGCGCAACTTAGGCTCCACCCTGTAAAATAAATACACTATAGAGGTGTAAATACTGTGACATAGCTATTATAGGGTTGATTCTTCAAAAGATTGTGCAATCATTCATAGTCATGTGATGAAATTGTTCTTAGCACATTCTATTATAGTAGATAAAAGATAAACGATGCCTTTCGTTTTAATGAAAAAATCCTTTACTCAATTATCTACTCTTTAAAAAAAACAGTGAATGGAACCCCAGCCGGTAAAGTTGATAGGAAGGTCACTGCTGGGCGTTGATCAGAATACCAGCTTTGGGTTTACACAGTGTCAGCACTGGAACAATTCAGCGAGCATTACACACCACGGAAGAGCACAAAGGTGATTAATTGCAAATGTATGATCTACTTGAGCCGCCAAGAGGCGATCATATGACAAACTGGCTTCTCCTGGGACTGGAATGAAGCATTTTTTACATGGTGCTAGATCTATCAACCAATTACTGTCGATCTCAACTGGTAACATATAAATCATCTTTAATAGTGGATTATTATCTTAGGCGAGTTGGGTAACATATTAGTAATCACACTACTTGTTAAGAATTGCTAAAAATTTATAGCACACATATTTATCCTAAGCAAAGTGCTTGTTGCTGGTTTTTAATCAGCACTCAAGTATTTTTCTAGGTAATTTGATAGGATACCTGGTCTGGAGTTTGTGCTAGTTGAAAACGTCTTTAATAATCAAATATCACCAATTTATAAAAAAGGCAAATAGCTTGAATTGCAACGCAAGCATCCCAGATCCGATGTCCATCGGACAGTATGTTAACATTGCAAACCATCATGTGGCCATAGTTAACAGTTTACATAAAGTGAATATTTGTATTTAAAAACAATCAGACATTTTGGCTTTTTTTTTTGTTGTTGCTGGTTGAAAGGTTTTTTCTTTACTAGATCAGATATTTGTCAAGGCAATATGTCTAAAGTTTAACACAAAATATTACATCGACAAATATATTAGTATTATATACGTGCTATGAAAGTAACAACTCAAAATTCTTCATTTTGGGTAAAAGTATGCATAGAATCAGAGTGCATGTACTTGACATTGATTGAACAGTACAAGATTGTTTACAAGTTGTAACTGATTTATGTACCCAATACTCACTTTAACTAAAAAATTAAGAATTGGCATTGCATCACTTTGATAGCAAGAGTGCAATACGATTTCACCGATAGCTATTTTTTTAAACCAGCAAAATTGACTGTAAACGGTTACGTATAAAATACATCTGCACTATTAAACTCATAAATCAGCCACTGAACAAGAGCTTCCTACATAATTGAATACACCAATGCATGTTCATATAACTAAAATAAATAAGCATCAATTTTTAAAAGAAAAATATTCCTAAAAGTAGTTATTACATATCATTTTATAAAATAATATTTTATTTTTGAGAACTGGCTATTTGATAACCATACCTGATACTATAATCAATCAAGTTACAAAAAATGAAACTGCTATTATCATCGAATAATTTATTAAGTTGAAAATATACTAATTTTCAATCAGCTCTTAACATATTTTGGTTAACATGATTTATTGAATCGTTGAATTTACATTACATTCACAAAGCACTGCCATGATATATTTTTTACAAATACAAATTAGTACCTACTACGTAAATTTAATATTAATTATAATCTCTTAATTATTAATTATAATACCGAATCTCTTAAAATGCAGATGATAATATATATAAAAAAAATTCCGATCATGAAATTTAGACATGATATCCGATTTTTAATACTAAAGCTTTCTGCTTGCCGTTAACAAAGTAAAACCTTTAATGTCATCAACGAAATTAAAAAAAAAAATAATAGTAATAAATACAGAAAAAATAAGACAACAACTGAATTCAGAGTAAGGTATCAAATCATAGAGTAAAACAATAACACAAATAGGGTGATTTCTTATGCACAGACTTCATGACAAGTAAACAAAAATACTAAACAAAAACAAAAAGCGATCACGGCGAGTTAACCATACTGTAAGAAAATACTTCACACACGAAGATCGCGAGTCAGTTAAAATTTCATCCAATCGATTCCAATTTAAATTTATTTTGTTTGCCATAAATATTAAGACATCGTTTGAAGTGAAAAAGATTATATACAACAAAACAAGGTAGAAGTATAGCCTTAACAATACCTTCTAAGAAGACATCATTTTCACTCAAAACACACAGAAATATAACTTTTTGATATCTGAAGAAACCTACCTTGTTTTGAAGCGTGAATGTGATATTAATTAGAGTTAAACGAGATATCTATTGTTACTCTTGATTCATTTGAAATGTAGGATTGAAGCAAACAAACGACACAACGCTAGAACTCTTGGATCACAATTGCTGGAAGAAGCCTGGCTGGCTTTCTACCTCTCCGGCGCATGCGCGGCAGGTCAGGTAAACAGCTGACTAGGAAAGCTTGCGGAGCAGGTTTCAAGACAGTTTTTTTTTTTTTTCTTTTTAAGAAACGCGTTTTTTATTCTGCTCAAAGATCACTTTCAATGTGCAATATCAATGCACGAAAATAAATTTGCGAGCGACCGTCCATCGCACTTATTTTTGCATTCGTGAAATTGGATGTCACAATGGGTGCAGTTTTAGGAAATTAAACTGCAAAAGCAGGCGCTAAGAAAAAAGAGTACTTCAGAGTTCAACAGCCCCCAATTATTGTAAAAGTCGATGTTTCGTCAAAAACTAGATTTCGAGTTATTGGTATTAGTGAATTAATAAAAGGGCTGCGTCAAAGAAATATAATTGGGGGAGGGGAGTCGGAAAACAGTGTAAAGTTACTCCAATTAAAAATTAAAATTGAGCACTTTTGAAAAACCTTTCTTAAAATATTATAGATTAAAACAGTGATATTTTGGAAAGGGTGCATGCAACTCGGTGAAATATCATATAAATACTTGAACAAAATTCGATTTCTTTTCGTGATTTTGTCATAGCGTTGATGATATTTATCCACCCTAAACACACAAAATTACTATTGTATTATTCAAATAAAATTATTTACGTCAGCAGTTACAAAATTTTGAATAAATATGTTTTAGAAGACAAAGTGGCCCAAGTGAAGAATCAGTAAAATCTTAAAATAAGTATTAAGGGCTCCGTCTACTTAGGATGAATGAAAAAAAAAACGCTATTTTTATTAATTTTTTTTTAAGAATACAGTAAAACCCCGATTATCCGAGCCCCGGTTATCCGAGTTTCCGCTTTAACCGAGCCAAATTATATTTCTTTAATTTTTTTTTTACCCCTGATATTTTCCTTTGTCAAAACTAGTACCGAAAAAAATTGGTACTTGATCTCTCAAAAACTCAAGAAAACAAAATGTTTATATTCCTTTTCATTGTATGACACTGCTCCTCCTATCGCGTCGCTCAAGGTCGTAAGGCTTAAGTAAGAAAACTCTTTAAGCATTACTATATATTATTAATTGCATGTGGTTTACCTATAGTATAACATTTGTACTTGTCAAAACATACATTTAAACCGATACGATTTATTTTATTTTTAATTTTCGCTTTAACCGAGTTTTTCGGTTATCCGAGTTGGTCTTGGTCCACATTAACTCGGATAATCAGGACTCTACTGTACTGTTATATTTACTGATATAAAACTTGTTAGGCTTAACAAAAACATTCGTAAATTACAAGGGGAAAAAATGTATTGATTTTAACCACTTTTTAGTGCGAAAATGCCAGGTAAACAGGAGTCCTCAAAAAGTTGCGCAGTTGAAAAAATTCTCAGAAACTACTGAAAAACTAAGAAAACTGATCCTTATGAAATTTTAATCACATATTCTGTACACTCATCGCTATATCCCGTACCAGAATTATTGCAAAATTTTAATTTTTACTAGTTTTGTTTGGCAAAAAACATGCAAAAAAAATACACTTTTTTTTTTGTCCGCCATTTTGTTATTTTTGCATATAAATTAACATTAGAGGTACCGGATATAGCCACGGTAAAGTTACTAGTTCAACTTGGTAGAAAAAAATTTCTAAGTTATTTTCTCAGCGTCATTTTCTCTTTTAAATTTTTTTTTTATTTTTAAGTAAAGTATTTATAAAAAAAGAATTATGTGAACACACACCTTTTTAAGTAAATGATTTATATTTTATTTGGCGATTTTTGTACACATTATAATAATAAAGAACTATAACATAAAAAAAAACTCAAGTGACACAACTTAAAAAATTTCAATTTAAATAACGCCACAGGCTGCATGGACTAAAAGCTGGAAGTACTGCCCAAGTTAGATTTAAGTTGAATTCAAGTTAAAACTAAGTTGTGGCGTTCTTCCAACTAGTAGTTCCAGAAGTCTGTGACTTTGTGAAGTCTTTAACTCAAAAATAAAGAGTTTTTAGTTCTAAGAAATACGTGAGCGATATTGTCTCTAAAATATACCTCATTCTTTTGAAAAAAATGAACATAGAAATTTTTCTACCAAGTTGAACTTGTATTGTTAATGATATCACTCTTTTTATGGCTAATCAATGCAAGAAGCATCGAAATACGTGTGCGATATGTCTTTAAAATATAAAACATTCTTTTGAAGAAAATGAAAGTAGAAATTTGTTCTACCAAGTTGAACTTGTCGCTTTATTGATATCACTCCTTTTTAGGGCTAATCAATGCAAGAAATATCGAAATACGTGTGCGATACGTCTATAAAATATAACCCATCCTTTTGAAAAAAATTAACCTAGAATTTTTTTTCTACCAAGTTGAACTTGTATTGTTATTGATATCACTCCTTTTAAGGACTAATCAATGCAAGAAATTTCTAAATACGTATGCGATACGTCTATAAAATATAACAAATAATTTTGAAGTAAATGAACTTAGAAATTTTTTCTTCCAAGTTGAACTTGTATTGTTATAGATATCATTCCTTTTTAGGGCTAATCAATGCAAGAAATATCGAACTATTATGCAGTGATGTTTTTGATAAGACATATAAGTACTCTTTACAAAAATTCGAATTACACATTCCAGAATTGCGCTTGAAATGTGTATCTTGAATTAACCTTACGAATTGGTAAAATTAGACTATTCACGCTTCAAGAGCTCCGTACAGCAACATGAGTGAGAACTCTGTCATAATTATTATTTTAACCAACAATCATCGAGATCCACATATAAACATCATGATCCTTGAGTATCATTAATATTTAATGAATATATAAATGCCAAAAGGATAATTATAAAGATTCGTTTATTGAGTTACTTGAAAAAGAAATTGAATTTTAAATAAAAAGTAAACAACGCAACTGAAGTTCTGTTACTTTACCTTAAAATATGGATGAAATGTTAATTACGAGCACATTTTATAGTTATCTATTATATTTTGATGGCCAATAAGACAGTGTGTTTTAAATATGCAAAATTTAGTTTTGTCACGTATTGTAAAATTATATCGCTCAACCGATGGAACTAAGACACAAATAGACTTCGGTGAAATATACATAAAAACCTCATTAGTGTAAAGGAGCACTGATTTATCGAAAGGAACAACATCAATTATTAAAACATCTCAAGAAAAAATATTCAATTAGCATTCGAGTCAGTATAATACGAATTTAATGACTGGCTTCATTGAAACTTAATTTATTCACAATTCAAAAATTAATCACAGTATATAAAAAATGTATAATTTTTCCTTGATTTACAAGTTCAAATTTGGTAGACTACTTGTAAAGTAACTGTCTTTATATCATACTTAAATATCAGATTTCTATCTAAGTTAAAAGCAGAATTATAAGGATTTAATGATTGGCTTAATCGATACTTAATTAAGACACAACTTAAAAAATAATTCATTTAAGGGTATCTCAAATGTTATAATTTTCCCTTGACTTAAAGGTTCGAATTTGGTACAGTAGTATAAAGAAACGGTCTTTATATAATAAATTTTATATTTCTATTCAAGTTAATCCTTAATAAGGCAGTGGGAAGTATACTTCCCACCAACTTCATTGACTTTCAAACTAATACTACAACATATTTCTAGATTTTCAAGTCGTAAAGCAAAGGTAGATTTCCTTAGCAGGAAGAAAAGTGTTCAAGATGATGTACGATTGACTAAAGTTGGTGACCATATGCCAACTTGACAAAAAAACATATAGACGTTGCACTTTAAAAAGCATATGAGAAGAGAACAAGATATGTTTGTACAGATTGCAATGTCTCACTATGTGTTGAGCCCTATATAATGAAATTTCATGAAAAGTGATAGGTATAATTTTTTTAATTTTTGAATACAAAATATATCTAATTTAGAATTCTTTCTGTAGATTTTAATACTGGCAAATTATATTTCATAAATATCATGTAATGCGATATAAAAAGAAATTCCTTTAAATAGCTCCCACTGGGCGGTGGGAATTAATTAGGTTTTAAAATCAAATTAATTTTAGGTAATAAGCTAAATTAATTACTTTATAAATCAATCACAATCCCAAACATATTTTAACATAACATTACTAGAAAAAAATGGTCCTATAAAAGGTTAAAAGAAGAATTATAAAGATTTAACTTTTTGGCTTAATCGATACTTACTTGAGTCATGATTACTAAAATAATTCCCCTGAAACATTATATGACTTTTCCTTTATCTAGAGCACTGGTTTCAACCTATCTTCCGAAAGGACGGATGTCAAAAGAAGTCCATGGAGTCGGATGTTAAGTTTTAATACAGTTGTTAAGTAAAATATTCTTAGAATCAAGATTTCGAAATAAACCGCGTCTTGAAGCATCACCAAAGCATACGTTTCATAATTTTTTACGCTCTCTCTTTGCATTTATAAATCTTTTGCACAACCCCGTCTATTTCTTTTGAAATGAACTGATCTTGCAATGGTATTGTCCAACTATCAATAATGATTTTTACTTTAAAAATCAATCACATTTTATTGCTTAAGAAAATCACTTCCTCTATTCTTCTTTAAAATAACAGACAATCTGAAATTTATCTTAAGTTATTTTGATGCAATTTTGTTCATGTACAATTTTCATTTCACAACAATGCATCGGCGAAGCAATTAAATTTTCTTTCTCAATGTGCGAAAAGTCTAGCGGGTGTGATTGCTGAAGCAGAGAATACAAATTTAAAGCTAATTTTGATTATGTTAGTATTTACCACAGGACGCACTGAATTTTCTAAAAAAATTAGGTAGGAATTTTAGGGTAAATTCCAAAAATTTCAGGAACATTTTAGGGATAATTTATAAAAATTTCAGGGGTAATTAAATTCCAAAAATTAGGGGGGTAGTTCTAAAAATTTCAGGGATATTTTTTTTAAAAAATAGGAATATTTCTTTTAAAAAATAGGAATATTTCTTTCAAAGCTGACATAGGCTCCTAACACAGATATTCTTTTCAAAGCATGTTTCAATACCAGCAAAAAACAGCAATTTTTTTTTTTAATTAATAATTAATAGTTAAAATCTCACAAAAGATTTTCTCCCCGGAAGGATTATCTGGGATTTTTGCTAGTTTTGGAGGAAACGAGAATTTGAGGAACATTAGGAAATTTAGGGCGAATATGACCCCTGTGTTTTAATGTATATTTGATTTCTAGAATAAAACAATTTAAGTCATCAAAAGGCTACGTAATGGTCGAAGGGTTGGCGAAGAATGTTGGCCCATGACATATATATCGTTTGACGTAGTGGTCCGTGACAAATATATAGTTTGACGTAGTGGTTGAGAACATATATTCGTTTGACGTAATGTTCCACGACATATATACCGTTTGACGCAATGGTTCGCAGTCATCTTAAGGTTGAGAACCACTGATTACGAGGTTAAACACTGCACATGTACCGATTTTCTACTCTTTATCATGCCTAGAAGTATAACTTTTATAATGATGACCAAGGGTGTTTAATTTTTATTTTGCATACAATGTCATTTTAAGCGATTTTCAACACTTCATATTTATCGAATCGTTCAAGATAAAATTATTAAATTCGGTACAGTTTGAACAAAAAGATAGTTACAGAAAAAAAAAAATGGTTAACTACTGCCTCAAAAGAAAATCATTAGCATTTGTCAGTAAGTATTGAATATTAATAAATTGTATTTCTTAATAAGTTATGTGATAGGATTAAAAAAAAAATGGGCTCTCGATAAAATTAAGTTAAGCTAAATAAGAAACTATTCATATCAAGGCATATAAAAGAATTCAAATAACCTGTCAAAATTGGAATTACTATGGGCAATATAAGTGCATGCATCAGATATTTGGAATTAGCAGAATATTTCAATACAAAATCATGGAACTAAATATTAAATTTGACGAATAAACCACAAAGGAATAAGCAATTAGACTATAAGAAAAAGAATTTGAAATAATTAAAAGTAGATTTATTTGATTCTATAACAACAATAAATGGCTCAAACATAGGATTGTGACTATTCCTCAGTAAATTTCCGGTTAGTTTTTGGGGTAATACAGAAAATAAAATAAGTTTCTAAGACATCCCCAAAATTACATTAACAATATTAACAATTTGTATATTTAAATTGTTTATATAATGCTACTTATCTTGTGCCACAATTCTAGTCTTCAATATGCTACATTATTAATTGAATAGTTAGACGAAATAATATATCAAATAAGATTCAACTGATTTTTTTTACACATAATAAAATGGAATGAACACTATTTTGCAAAAGCAAATAGTAGAATGCCCCGTAGTGTATAATATACTTTTGTTTACAAAATAAATCGTGTTACTTGATATTGTAGTATAAAACTTGATCTCTGATTTTCAATTAAAGAAATTAGATTTTTAATCTTTTTAAATCATTTTTAACATCGATTTTGTGTGTCGATGGCGGTGGAATCGGAGCAGGCCTAATTAAACCCCTTGCCGTCATCCAATCGGGCTGAAACTTGGCAGATAGATTCGATGACAATGCATTCTATCACACTTTAGGGCTGTACTGTCACTAAAAGGTTGCTTTTACGGAATACTAATAAACTAATTTCCAGTCATCCAATCGCGCTAAAATAACAATCAACCGACCATTGAAGAAACTCTTTCCTGTTGCCAAAATTTTTTTGATAAATAAATAATAAAATTGTTTTAATCAGAATAAATAAATGATATTTGGATGTGAGTACATAAATTCACGTTCATTTTTAATAAATAAACTTTGGAACGTAGTTTGCTGCACATTTTGCTGATAGAAATGTTTTTGATATATAAAATTCGACGCAAACACCAGCACATGCTATTTACAAAATCGGCACTGTGTTAACCAATATAAAAATTGGCAATGCATATAAAGGATTTATATTACAAACTTTGTTTTTATGGTTTATGTTATTTAAATAACAATCACTAAAAACCAAGACTGCGCAACTTTAAGATCGAAATTTTGACATTATTACGATACACTCCTTACATAAATTTTTGGGTAAGCTTCTACTCTTATATTTGAAAGATTAAGACGGTTCGCAGTAACTATTTTTGAAATAATATTTAAAAATCGAGTTTCAGACATCGTTTCATAAATAGCTAACGGATCTTATGACATTTAAGATTAAACCGTCTCATGAATGTCTGGTGTTTGGGATTTTTTACACACTTACAATGCACTTTCTTTTTAGCTGGCGAAAGCTACTTTCGCTGTAATTTAAGATATTAAAAGATTTCCAATGCTGTCATCATTGACAGAAAATTTCCAAGAATAAAATGCAGTAAACCAGTTTTCGATATCTCTACTTAGTTTGTCAATACCTTGTAAATAACATTAAAAACTTAATTCCAATTAAAAATTAAAGTCCAATTTTCAAAATCGTAATCCAGATAATGTTAAGCAGAAATGGTAATGCAGATAATAGTAAGAAGCAATGGTAATGCTGGTAATGGTAACCTTCATAAATTTGCGGTGGCAGTCACTTATTCGATATTTTATATGGCAAATCAAAGTATACATACTACACAAATGGAATTTACTACAGACATGAAATTACAGGCATTAGGAATAAAAGAAAATTTTTTAGTCTACGTGCATTACAAGCCTAAAATTTTTCAGGGGCATAAAGCATGAAACTAAACCAAAAGTTTTACGATTAAAAAGTGATGAACATTTTTTAAAAAATTGACAGCGTTCTTTCACTAATAAATGATATTGTAAATAGATAAAATTGTATTAAAAATTTTATTTTAATTTTTAAAACCATTATAACATTTAGTAATTTTTTATTGGTTCTTTTAACGACATAAATTAAAAAAACATTAAGTTACCGAAAGTGTACTTCCCCAATTAGATCTATCTGCTTAGTGCTGTTTTATTTTGTTAATAATTTCCTTGTAAAATACGAATCACACCACTACAGTGGCCTAACAATGGAGTAATAAAAGCACCATATGCCATCTGCATCCTTTATATTAATTGGTTTGAAATTAAAATTTACAATTTTAAACCGCTTGTATGGTTATTTAAAGTACCACCGTTCTACGTGGGTTTATTTAGAAAGTTTACATTGTTTAAATTAATAACACAGAATGATAAGTAAAACATGGAAGGAAAGAAAAAAAGTCTAACTTTTAGGCTATAGATAATAAATAATGCTAGTTGATTATACGTGGAGCCCTTTTGTAAAAGAATTCGGAATGGCATCTTGTTCAGCATAAAGTTTTTTTTTTTTTTTACTTTCAATTACCCATATAATAACATAGGATAATGAAAGTATTGTTTTCAGTCTAAAAAAAAATCTTTTTTTTTTATATATAATTTTATTTTTCATTTCTCCACGTTTTAGAAAATCCTGACTTTAAAAAAGTGGTGCTATAGAAAAAATGTCCATCTGTGTGTCTGTGGTTAGTATAACTCCCGAACAAATTGACCTAGAATGTTCAAATTTGGTGTGCAGGTTACTAACGGGTAACTATGGGACTAACCATGAAGGTTTTCGTCAAAATCGCGCATGCGCATAATAGCTGTCATTGAAAAAAAAATCATGTTTTTGAATGATTGCTAAAAAAAGGCTCTAACGATTTTGATCAAAATCGTTGTGGTGATGTCTCTTAAGGTGTTCTAAACATCCCAGCCTTCGAAATTCCGTAAAAATGCTTTAATGGCGTACAAAATTGAAAAACGAGTGCCTTCAACACAGAGTTCTCTTTCCTTGAGCATAGCTCATCAAAAATCGTTTTTTCTCCCCTCCTTAGTTTCACTTATAAGAAAGGTTAATAAAAGAATTATCGAAAAGTACATCGCCAAAGTCACCATTTTGGCGGAGTTTTTTTTTTTTGTCCCATATAAGAATTATCGCAAAAAATATCGCCAAACTGACAATTTTTTTCTAGATGAATTTTGAAAATATAAAAATGGTAAATGACACAAATCCACGACCGTATTATAGTGTATTGAAAGCTTGTAACACCCCTTGTTTTAGAAGTGGAAGCAATTTTCCTTTTTCCGTACAGAAATAAATCCAGATGTCAATTATTTTCATTGCTTAAAATAAATGTTTATATTGTATTGGATTTTTTAATGTGTACACATACACAAACCAGGATACACTCACAATCCCTTATGCATCATAACACAGCATCAACCTCTGAACTATGAAGAGAGAATCAAAAATCCAAAGAATAACATGAGAATAATTTTTAAGAGGATGCCCCGCTATTTAATATTCTTGATTGGCGGAAAAAGCTGTAACCATTGAGTTTTAAATTGTTTGATCTGTCTGGTGGTAGACAGATTATTTTAAAGCAGTGACGTAGGGCCATATATACTGGGGGTACGAATCACATCCTCAGGTTGCTTATCTATAGTTCCATCTTTGGAAACCTACAAGAACTAGAGGTGTGGAACATCGCACAACTTTCAATTACACTATAACATTAGTCATTGCGTTAAAATTTATGGTCTTATTTAGCGTTTTCATATTTTCATTCATTTAAATTAAAATGGCCAGTTTGGCAATAATTTTTACATGGGCAAAAAAAAGAGAGATGACGAAATTGGCGATGTTATTCGATCGACATTACATTGTCCTTTCTTGTGCGTGAAACAGAGGAAAATCAATCGTTGATGTGCAATGCTCAAGGGCAGATAGCTCTGAGATAAAGGCACTCGTTTTTTTGATTTTTTACGCTTTCATCGCATTTCTAAAGGAATTTTTAAGGGGAGGACGATTAGAACACCTAAGAGGAACATTTGCACATCTATTTTAATCAAAATCATTAGAGCCTTTTTTCAGCAATTATTGAAAAACATAATTTTTTCATGATTTCCACCTTGTGCAAATGCGCTACTTTGACGAAAGCCTTAATGGTAGGTCCCATGGCCACCACTAACCAGCACACCAAATTTGAACATCGTAGGTCAATTTGTTCGGGAGTTATGCTGACCACGCACAAACAGATCTACAGACACACAGACATTTTTTCTAGACCACTTTTTTAAAAGCAGGCTGTTCCAAAACGTGAAGAAATGCAAAAAAAAAAAAAAAAAAACGATTTTTTTTACCAAAAGCTATATTTTTATTATCCTATGTAAACATATGGGTAATTTGAAAGTAAATAGAAGCAATCTGTCTAAAAGCCGACAGAAACTTGTGCATCGTTGTACCTGGGGCAAACCTACACAGTAGATGTGAGCGAGCATAAACGTAATTAAATTATTTTAATACTTATTTTTGAAAATTGTCTCTAGGTTTAAATTTAGTAAGTGGGTGGATTTCAAATTTGAGACATTTGGCTTCGATGTTTGTTTTTTCGAAAATTACATACTATTAAAAGTTATGATGTATAATAAGAATACTCCTAAAGTCTTTTTAATATAAATTTTAACAAAGAGCAATCCTAGAAAATAGGATGTCCGAAACGACAAAGCCAAATTTCTTTTTCATATTTTACCAATTTCCAATTCATAAAATAACTTTGAAAAAACTACATATCTTAAAAAAATCTATATTGTAATAAATCTATAGAATATATATATATTTTAATTTACGAATACGTATTGATTGTTTTGTGTTGTCCGAGAGAGATATCAGGTCTGTTAACAATGATAATCATATTCAAAATTATTCCTTAGATCAGACTATAACTTTTTAATATTGCTTTGATGATTCACCATGTGAAAGAAACCATTTTGAAATAAAATCTTCAGCTGATAGGATATTGTAAGGACTTTTGGGTTTTCATAATGTAAGCATTTTTTTTATGTAACCAACTTTTTAAAATTAATTAGTACGGTCTTATTCACTGCTTGCTACATTCAAAGTAACTCGGTGAACTATATTTGAGCCATGATGTCTTAAATCTAAAAAGTTTACACATGGTTGTAAAAAAAAAATCAAAAATATTAAATTGTTAGGTATGTTACCTATTATTAAAAGTAACAGACCTGACATGATATGATATATATATATATATAAATACATAAATTATCTTAAAATGTTACAAGTATATATCCACTAAAATTAATAATTAAATTTGTAAAGAAATAAACACATAACATCTGATCTTCAAAATCATATCAAATCTGTTACTTTGTAAAAAAATATTTCTTAAAAATAAAGTTTTTGACTCAGAATTACAAATGAGGGTGCTAATGACGGATATAAAATTTATTTATGATAATATTTGAATATATACACTATAAGCATTCTTTTAATACATTTTAGAGAAAACTTAAACTAATAATAATAAGTTAAAGTAGCAGACCTGAAAATTTTTAATATAAATAAAATAGAAAATATTTCTCTATTAACAAAACTAGGAAATAAAATTTCAATTTTAGACTAATTACCTACTATAGAAGCTGATTTACTAATTCAATAAGTTGTAATTTCATATAAAAATTTCAAACATTTGTCCGATAACAGGCCTAATATTTATTACTTTCGTAGCGACTTATAGGAAAACCACGGGTCTAAATTTTAATTTAACCTTGCTGCTGTCTATGAAAACAAGTACAAGACCTATCCAAGAACTAATCGTAATCATTAACAATGGTTTATTTTAATTTTATTTTTAAAACTATTTCAATTTTAAAAAATGCCTTAAATGTGAAAACCACTCATTTACAAAATCAGTTGCAGATGCATCAATCCCGTTTCACTCGTAAATCCAAAGGTAAGATCCAGTAAAATGTTAATCGACCATGTTTCATAAAACCCTATAACCTGGTTTGTACAAAAAATTTTGATTAAAACTTTTAAATCGTATTTGAGCGGTTGGAACTATATATTGCTAAATACGTTTTACATGAACATTCGGAATATCTGTTGAAAGGGTGTATAACAGAAATTTTTTAATAAGACAAGAATAGAATTAAAACGAATGTGTATAAAATTTATTGTCTTTGCAAGATCCTATTGCCAACTGAGCTAAAAATACTACCCAGGAGAGTCCAGGAAATCCGATAAACGTAGAAACACGCAATGATTTCTACATAAAACCAATAAATCGATTTGAAGTAATGTTTTTGTTTTGGGATAGAAAAACCTTCACATCGGACCATGAGATTTTGAGGAAGATTTTCGTATAACCCTTAAAAATCCTCAGCCTAAATATTTTATCCAGGAACTACACTAAAATTAAATATAAAACATTTAAAAAAAAAAAACTGAAATTTTTAGGAATCAAAATTAGTAATCACACAAAAAAAAATTGCAATTTCGTTTGTTTTTCAATTGTATACCGGAGAAGGTGCTAATATGTTTTGTCTTACGTATTTCCTTCATTTAAGTAATTAATAACACTTGGCGATTCTAAATTGCCCCCTGAAGTTTTGTTATTTACCATCATACTGGAGATCGATTGTTACAAGTACATTGTCCCCTACAATTAAAAAGTCAATTTTACGAAAATTCTCATGTATTTGTTATTTCATTAAATTATTGCCCGTGCTTTTGGACACTTTACTTGTGTGTCAATTTACATAATTCAAAATGCTATAAAAAGGGTATAATAGCTTTTCAGAGCATTTATATTTGCTGAACTATAAATTTCAGAACAATAGTGCATTAATCAAATTCAGTGTTATTTGGTTCAAAGGAGTGGTACAGTACCCCCCCCCCCCCAAAAAAAAACAGACCGATGGCTATATCTTTTGTTCTAATTGTTGAAATAACAAACAAAAGGTACCATTGTAAATCGTGGAAGGTTTTTAATAATTGTATGTAGTTTTTTTTTTATCATGAGGGGTCATCTACATATTAAAACAGAACCAAACTTTAAAAAGTTCAATAGCAACCTCATAATATTATTCCATATTTGGATTCAGCATTAAAAAAGAATGCGAAATACAAAAATTCGTAATTTTCTAATGAATGGTTTGTAATTTAAATGATAAAAAGAAAATGATAAAGTAATGTTAAAAAAAAAAGTTGGTTTTTTGGCCATAAATACTTAAATAATTAATATATTTCAGTAATTTTTTTTTCAAAAGGTAGTTTGTAAATGGCCAAACATAAATAGCAATCAGCTTTTGAATCAATTTCTTTTTTAATAATTAATTATTAATTAATAAAGCAATTAAAAAAAAATTTGAAAAGAAACATATTTTTTTTGCTTTCATTAGATTTACCATGGTCTAAACCCCCCCCCCCCCATAATTTTTTTCTTTCCATTTTGACTATTAGTTCTCGATTTTTTAGAGAAAATGTAAAAAACGCTCACTTTAAGGGACCGTATAGTAGACGACTTTTGAAAACTATCAAAGATTAATTCAAGGTAAACTAGAGGTGTGGAAAATCGCATAACGTTCAATTATCGTATAACCAATAGTTTAAAAACTAAGAAACACGCTTTAATAGGAAAGTGAACTAAAAAGTAGAAGATAATTTTAAATAAGTTTGAAATAAGAATAGAGTGATTAACAAGACATATTTATTTTATCGTAAAAAAGCGTGGGGTGCTTGATGTCAATTTTTGTAAATATTTAATGACAGATATTGGTAAAAGTAGAGCCATTATGAAAATATCTTAAAAAGCACCCCACGCTTTTTTACGATAAAATAAATATTTCTTGTTAATCACTCTATTCTTATTTCAAACTTATTTAAAATTATCTTCAACTTTTTAGTTCACTTTTCTATTAAAGCGTGTTTCTTAGTTTTTTAATCTATTGATTATTTTCTACTTTTTAGTTTTATTTTCTATTAAAGCGTGTTTTTTAGTTTTTTAAATTATTAATTATTTTTTCTGTAAACTATAATTTTTTATTTTTTTTTAATTTGCTTTCTTAAATTCCATTTATTTAAAACAACATTTTTTAAGCAATTTCAATAAGTTATCCTTTAAAAATTTTACTGAATCATGTGACTTTTTCATTTTATAAATAATTTCAACGATCTAGTTACATTTGTGTTTATAGTGAAATATTTCTGTAAAATATTCATGCTTTGCTAAATACTGTTTACTAATGCCTACATTTAATATTTATTAATTTTCTAATTATCAGTAGTATTCGTTATATTTCTGCAATTACAGTTTTCGATATTTTATTTATTTCGTGTGAAGAATGCACATCTTTAACGTTGTAAATAAATTATGTTACTTTTGCATTTACTTGCTATTTTTGTATTAATCTTAAACATGACACAATAAATCCAAGTACTTTCTATGCAATTTTAGACTAATACTTGTATTTTTTAATCTTCGTGAAACGCGCCACATTGACCGTTCGATTTCTCCCGCTGTGAAGAAGAACCTTAAAAATACCTTTCGTTTTATGGAAATTCTCCCTGAAGATCGGTCAAAAAATCGTCGAAATATTTTCGCTCATAAGTGACGTGTTTTTCAACATAATGCAACGAAATTTGGTATTAAGGGTAAATGATGTATTCTGAATCGAATGAAATGATAAAAAATAAGGGTTCGTATTGAAATTTTCGAAGATAGCGTTACTTTTACTTAGTATACGGTCCCTCAAGAAACAAAAATTGCATCAGATATATAGAAAATCGCAAGCAAAACATTTTGGTGCAAACCGTAAGATTCTACGATAATTAGAACCGAAGATATAGCCATCGTTCTGTTTTTTTTTTTGGGTACTGTACATTAAAATATTGTGACCTTTAAGAATGCAAGCTAGTTATAAAGGAAAAAAAATCTTTTATAAATAAAGGCGCCTTCTATAAGTTTTTACTCTTAGTGATTAAATTTTTTGGTCAGACAAAAAGAAATTAAAAGCAATGTCCGGAAACTTCAATAACGCATATGCATTCAACTATGTCTGGTACAGCTTCCAGAACCGTCTGGAAATTTTGATATAAAAAAAGGGGGGAAACATCGTCAATAGATTGAATTCCAATAACAGCCATAACAATGCATGTGTACTGTAGACATGAAGAGGAAGAGAAGGAAGATCTTGGGGAATAAAAAACAAATACAAATCCTATTAGAAAGACCTTTCTCTTCAATGGAAAAGTATTAAAAAACTGGTGTCTGACTAGCCTAAGAAATAAAACAAATTGGGATAGACGATATCCTGTAATTACGACCCAAAAATGCACGGAGAAGTGTTTCAAGCTTGAGCAGTTTAAAAATAAAGAATCAGGAATTTCTAGGAATCGGATTTAGGATTCACAAAAAAAGGTCGCAATTTCGTTTGTTAGCACAAGTTTGTTTTTCAGTTGTATGCCAAAGAAGGTGCTTATGTTTTGTCTAAGGCATTTCCTTTCCTTTATTTAAGTAATTGATAACATTTGGCGATTCTAAATTTCCTCCTTAAGTCATTTGATTTGTCACCATACTGCAAATCGATTGTCGCAAGTACATACAATTAAAAAGTGAATTTTACAAATATTCTCATGTATTTGTTATTTCATACATGAGAATTTCACATTATTGCCCGCGCTTTTGGAAATTTTTCTTTTATGTCAATTTGAATATTACACGTGTCTATAGAATTTGTGGTTTCGTCAAAAATTTTAACCTCAGACAAACTAGCAGTGCCTTCATATAATTTATTGCGAAAAATGTAGCATAGGAGCTAAAATGTATGAATGACCACAATTTTACATCTTCAAGAAATATGAAAGTTAATTTATTAAATGTCGGTTTTAAGATTGGTCACAGTAAATGCATTTTTTTACAAAATAAATTTTACACCACTCAAAAATAAGTAATTTAATTACTTAATGAATGGATAACAGCAGTTTTTTAATGATTTAAAAAAAAAAAAAAAAAAAACACAATACAATCCTGTACCTCAAAATACTAGAGAAAATATTTATTTAGTCGTTAGAAATTGTAAATTTATAACTCGAATAAATTACGCGATTTCATATTTTCAAACGTATCAACACCTGTAAAAGAAAATATCTTTTTCAACATACTTATCCTTAAAATAGATTTTTTCTTATCAAATGATTTCTTCTTTTGAACAGTATTAATTTATATTTTCCAAATGAAAAATGTTCTGGTGAAGTAAAGGTATATTTTAAGGTCGTATAATATGATATGACATGATATAATATATAATACAACACAATATATAATATAATACAATATAACCCCCAAAAAAACACTTTTGAAAAGTAGAAAAACCACCAACCTTAAAAACACAAAAAACTTTCTTGCAATAAAAAAATCATAAACATGATGAAAATTTTCAGTTACAAACACAGTGATATCAAAAATGGCCAACCTCTGATTACAGCTCTCGGTTGCGACTCGCTTAAGAATGTATGCTTACTTAGTTTATTTTTAAAATTTAAGTTCCGCTCCCATAAAAATTTATTATTAATTAAAAATTATTTAAAGAGTTGTGGGTTACCAGACAAAAAAAAGGATTTTTGGCAAGTTATAACAAATTTGGCAATCAGGCAAGTTATAACAAATTTGGCAATCAGATTTAGTTCACCTCATTCAAAGCCAATTTTTGAATAGTTTCGATCCTTTTTGCCTTGGCAGACGAGTGGATTCATGATCTACAAATATTTCTCTACATTCTATACAAAATTCAGATTGATGTGCGACGAGGTACCGAAACTTCTAGTCATCTCTCAGTTTACAGATACAGCGGAGTGTACTGAACTTGGAATACCAAATATATTATTCGAAAATATCTTATATCAATAAATATTCATAGTAAATAGAAATATGTACGTTTGTGTAGAGAAGGATACCAAATTCACAACACCAAATCAAGTATACTAATGTAGTCTGTGAAGAAGACTTCAAAACCAAAATAAATTTATGAGCATTCTTTTTTATATAGTAACCCATTGCTTTTTAAGTTTCAATGTGGAAGAAGATCCTTGCACCAGGAAAGACTTCTGAATTGAAAATTAAAGAGTGGTGGGTTACCAGACAAAAAAAGGATTTTTGGCAAGTTATAACAAATTTGGCAATCAGGCAAGTTATAACAAATTTGGCAATCAGATTTAGTTCACCTCATTCAAAGCCAATTTTTGAATAGTTTCGATCCTTTTTGCCTTGGCAGAAGAGTGGATTCATGATCTACAAATATTTCTCTACATTCTATACAAAATTCAGATTGATGTGCGACGAGGTACCGAAACTTCTAGTCATCTCTCAGTTTACAGATACAGCGGAGTGTACTGAACTTGGAATACCAAATATATTATTCGAAAATATCTTATATCAATAAATATTCATAGTAAATAGAAATATGTACGTTTGTGTAGAGAAGGATACCAAATTCACAACACCAAATCAAGTATACTAATGTAGCCTGTGAAGAAGACTTCAAAACCAAAATAAATTTATGAGCATTCTTTTTTATATAGTAACCCATTGCTTTTTAAGTTTCAATGTGGAAGAAGATCCTTGCACCAGGAAAGACTTCTGAATTGAAAATTAAAGAGTGGTGGGTTACCAGACAAAAAAGGATTTTTGGTAAGTTATAATAAATTTGGCAATCAGATTTAGTTCAACTCATTCAAAGCCGATTTTTGAATAGTTTCGATCCTTTTTGCCTTAGCAGACCAGTGGATTCATGATCTACTAATATTTCTCTACATTCTATACACAATTCAGATTGATGTGCGACGAGGCACCTAAACTTGTAGTCATCTCTCAGTTTACAGATACAACGGATACCAAATTGACAATACCAAATCAAGTATACTAATGGCGCCTGTGAAGAAGACTTCAAAACCAAAATCAATTTAGTCTATTCTGAAAATTTCATGTGTTTAAGCTCATTTCTGTATCCCGGAGTCAAAGGACACCATGTACATTTTTTTTATATAAATTGACTGAACACATTGTCCTTAATGTGGATTTTTCGATCTCTATAATGGTATAGGGCACTATGTCCAATTCCCATAAATAACGAAGATAAGACATTGAAAAATAAAATCATGCCCGTTTTAAAAGCTCCAAGTTATGAAAAATTGGCCCTCCTGAACAAATACAAAAATGGGACATGGTGTCCTTTACCTCAAGGGTACAAATTTGTAATTCCTTAAAAATGTATTGGCATATAGAAAAATGTCGATATCTTTACGTAGTAAAATATTAGCACATATCAAGCTGATCGTTGCTTTCCTAAATCGATATATAAGGAATTTATAATTACGATTGCATTCGGCATTAAACATTTATCCCAATCACAAAACAATACACAACCAACTTTTATATGTTTTATTTTACAAGAGGTACCCCAATGTATGTTTAATTGTTCATTATCGGGCAGGAAAAAAATAAGTTATTTATTTGCCAATTTTTCAGTTTTGACATTGGAAACTCAGGATCAAAGACTTCGTATTTTTACCCAGAATGATTCTTAGTTTAAAAAAAATAATAATAATTATGATTTTTAAAAATGTGTTTAGATGAAAAGCAACAGTTTGGGATTTGCCTCGAAAATATACTGTCGGAAAATTTAGCATATATTTTTCAGAGTTCATCCTAGAAATGAAAAAGGGCAGGGTGCTATTCTCCAAAAAAGGGCAACTCCTGTTTATAAGGCCGACCAAACGGTATAGTGGTTAGCGTGCGAGCTTCTAGACCGCGAGGTTGCGGGTTCGAGTCCCGTGTTGGCATGGGTGTTTGTAAATGTATGTTGGCTTGTCTAATGACGAATGTTTCGGCGCATTATAGCCCTCGTGTTGCTGACGGCGCCAGATAATCTGAAAACAACCAACCAACCTGTTTATAAGGGCACTTTTATGGCAAATTGCAGAAATTTGTATACGGGTTTTCTGCCACAAATTCAATTCAATACTGTTTTACTTTTCCACCACAATAAATAATTTTAAATTTTCGATCGCTTGAAAAAAAATAATAATGCAAAAGAATTTCAATCAAAAACTTGTTCAGAAACTCAAAAGATATCAATATACTGATAAAATGCTTCAGTCCGACTTCTGCTGGAATGAGACTTAGAAAATTATTAAAATTAAAGAAACATCTACACAGTAAAATTTTCATCAAATATTAATTTTTATAAAAATATCAATTTATAATACAGTAAAATTAAGATAAGAATGTTTTGATGTAATGAATGTTAGGATAAGAACTTTTCACAATGTATCACCTTACAAAAAATTTTAAAGTTTGGTTGAATCAACCTTAAACTTCATTTTTTGGGTTTGCCATTGTCAGATAGAAGATAGAGTTTCTCCAAATTTAACATTATTCATTGTGGGGTATCACAAGGAGTATTTTGACTAAAGAACTTGGGACTATGTCATAAAATTCGTGCATTTTTATTTTTTCCAAATCAGATCAAATTTAGCATTTAAATGGCAATTTTTTGCCGTGCATGTCGCTATTATATAGGCTATAATAGAAGTTTTTTTTTTTTTTTAAACGGAAACAATCCGGGATTTTGATTGCATTTCTGTGATGTTTAATTTTAAATATAAAACGGATGTTTAGAAAGTAATAGGTAACAAGTAAATTACCAAAAAAGTAACCCTAAATTTAACAGGAGGACAGTTACGCGTGTCCAAACAAAAATATTCTTTTTAAATTCTTAATGTTAACATTTGTGGTTGTACACCTTTAACTAAGTTAATCAAGTCTTTCAAAATTCCTTTCTTCTCTATTTTGAAGAAGGCATGGTAAAATTCCGACGAATATGATTAATCAAGACAAGTACGAAATGGCCATCTGGATTTACTAATGAGCATTTGGGAAATTGTAAGACGGCCTCCTACAATCCACCTACTAATGAGGCTTGTTATATTGACATCTATTCAATGATTTCAGTCCTTGACTTATATGTTGCGCGTTTGAACATGAATGCGCATGCGCGACAGTCGATTTCAGTCGGGGTGATCCACATATTGCGTACTGTTGGGGGAAAAAACGAAAGTTTTTGGAATTCTTGCAGGATGAAATTTTTTCTAGAAAAGGGCTGGAAGGGCGCTATTTTTAAATAATATGGGCAGGCAGGGCGCGCCGCCCCTCGAAAAACGCCTAGGATGAACTCTGTATTTTTGACAAACAACTTTAAATAAATATTTATTTTTGTTATTTAACCAATCTTCATTTGTATATTCACACTAAAAACTAATAAACTACGAATAAGGTATTGGTAAATTATGTAATCCACATCAACATTTTAAACACTGGTCTTAAATTTCGCAAAGCAAACTCAAGTAACAGTAGTTGCTATTAAATGTAATGTAGTAGTCTGAATCTGTTTTCTTACTAATTTCGGTATTTTCAATTGATGACGTTCTTCCAAAAAAAAGCACTGAGAATCGGAAGTTTAATTTCAGCATTGGTTGAAACTTTAATGGTTTTATTTAGGCGTCGATAGCATTGTCGATTGCAAATCTGAGGAGGTCTAACAAATCACCTTGCCGTCATCCAATCGGGCTGAAACTTGGCATATAGATTCGATGTCAATGACAACGCATTCTATCAAATTTTGGAGGCTGTCACTGTCACTACTAAGTCGCTTTTAAGGAATAGTAATAAACCAACTTGCCGTCAGCCGATCGCGCTGAAATAGCAATTTACCGGTCATTGAAAAAACTCTTTCCTGTTGTCAAGATTGTTTTAATAAATAAATGATAAAGTTGTTTTAATCAGAATAAATAAAAGATATTTGGATGTGAGTGCATAAATTCATATTCATTTTTAATGGAAAAAATTTTGAAAAGTAATTTACCGCATAATTTGCCAACAGAGATGATTTTAATATTTAAAATTAGATACAAACACCAAGCACACGCTGCTAACAGAAACGGCGCTATGTTAATAAATACAAAAATTGGCAATGAGTAAGGGATTTATATTAAAAACATTGTTTTATGGTTTATATTATTTAATGTTTTCCATGACTTTGTAAACATATCTTTAAGGCAAATAGCATGTTTCATAAATATTTTAAGACTGCAATCATAACACCAAGCCATACTCATTACAACACTCGATATTCAATTAACTTACGTCGATTTTCCATCGCTACTTTCATTTGATGACATTCACTTACTTTATTCATACGAAGTCTGAATAGAAACACTAGACAAGTGATTACTTGCATTAAACCAGGGTTCTTTTCATACATGTAACTAGTATAAAGCTAGGGGTGTGAAACATCGCACAACTTTTAATTGCACTATAATATTGGCCATTACATTAAAATAGATCGTGATATTTACCGTTTTCATATTTTTCTTCATTTTAATAAAAATGGCCAGTTTGGCAATATTTTATGCAACAATTTTTACAAGGGCGAAAAGGGGGGAAAAAACACGCCAAAATGGGTCTGTTGTTCGATAGAAATTACATTGACCTTTCTTGTGAGTGAAACAGAAAAAAAAACATCGTTGATGGGCGATGCTCAAGGGCAGAGAGCTCTGGGTTAAATGTACTCGTTTTTAAACTTTTTCCAGCATTTCTACGAGAATTTCGAAGATGGGGACGATTAGAACACTTTAAGAGGCATCAGCACAGAGATTTTAATCAAAATCGTTAACGGTATTTTTTAGCAATTGCTGAAAAGCATGATTTTTTCATGATTTCAACCTAATGCGCATGCGCAGTTTTGACGAAAACCATAATGATAGATCCAATGGCCAGCACTAACCCGTACACAAAATTTGAACATCGTAGGTCAATTTGTTCGGGAGTTATGGTGACCATGTACATACTGACAGACATTTTTTCTAGAACATTTTTTAGCCGACCAAACGGTATAGTGGTTAGCGTGCTAGCTTCTAGACAGCGAGGTTGCGGGTTCGAGTCCCGTGTTAGGCATGGGTATTTGTAAATGTATGTTGGCTTGTCTAATGACGAATGTTTTGGCGCATTATAGCCCTCGTACTGTTGACGGCGCCAGATAATCTGAAAACAACCAACTAGAGCATTTTTTAGAAATCAGGACGTTCCAAAACGGGGAGAAATGCACATTTTTTTTTTTTTTTTTTTGACTGATTGCTATACTTTCATTACCCTATGTAAACATATTAGTAATTGAAAGCAAAAAATTAAGTTAAACAGTAACGCCATCTAGTGCCCATTTACGATTACTAGAGTATTAAAAGTGAACACGGAACCCATAGGCTATAATGCTAATTAATGGATTTTTTAATATACCTTTTTTAAGAAACTATAAGATATATAATATTGAAACTTTTGCAGTGATAAATCAAAAATTGATTATTACTTTAACACGGTTTTTTTAAAGTAATAAATAATGTTCAATAACTATTTTTGTTGAACAAATATTTCTAAATGCCATTTAAATAGCAACACTTAATGAATATGTCAGTGTTTAAATTTAGTTTCTAGCTGTAAATAGTTTCTAAGAAAAGGTATATAAACATATCGTACTGAGAAAATCTAGTTTGCAGTGAACAATCACCTTAATTCATATATCTCCATATGTTTGTATTCTGCTGATTCTTCCAAAATAGGTATTGAAAAGTCCTCTGTTTACATAAAAGCCTCTATTTGAAAAAACATAAAAGCCGCTATTATTGTAAAAAAAAAACCATAAAAGCCGCTATTATTGTAAAAAAAAAAAACATAAAAGCCGCAGTTTGATACAAAATCTCAAAAACGACTATTTTACGATTTTGATTCCGGGTTGCATATTAGCTACCTTTACTTGCATTCGGACAAGGGAAAATAATGCTGCGAGCTGATTGGCTGGCCATGGCTGCTTGCGTTTTTATTATCGCCACAGTGCTTTATTCGAGTGCTAGCATTTGTATATTTGTTTATCTTAATCTTAAAAGAGAAGGGGGAAAAAAACTGATGTCTTGTTTTTCGAAGAAAATCTTCCATCTTATTTTGTAAACGAGGTATAATGCGTTTCCTAAAATACTGTAGGTATTCGAAGTAATATTCGAAATGTTGAAGAATGCAGTAAGTGGATTCCAGAATTTGGTAATATCAAGACACTCCAACCTTTGTGGAAAAAGATTTTTCTGCATGAAAGCATCAGATGTATTATATATTTCTTGTTTTCTCTTTAAATATTCATCTTATTATCAATGATGTAATTATTCATTTATTCCAAAACAAAACGATTTAAAAAAATTAACCGTGGCGCAATCTACAAGGGCTTAATTACATTTGGCAATTAGTATGCTTTGCATGTTTCATACTTAGTGTATTTAAGTAATTGCATAAATGAATCTTCTAGTCCATTGAAATATCTACATTATAGTGAAAATTAAATGTTCATAAAAAATCAAAATTAATTATAATACTATCTGTATCTGGTATACATATATTTTTTAAATAGCCAATAAAATCCTATTGGGAAACTTGATTTAATAATTAGTCAGATACAGATTTCATTCGCTTGAAAGTGTTATGTATCTTTTATTTATTTTTAAATTCCTGATAAAATTTATGACTTTTTGTAATTCAGTATTTTCTTATGAGTTTAAAAGTATTTCAATTTTAATGACTTGGAAAAGTAATTAAGTGCATAAAATACCACAATTTATATACATATCATGCTTTAGCGAATAATTCAGTGCCATTACGAGTTATTAAAGTAACCAATAATACAAGTAGCAATGATTTTTTTTATATATATAATATTTCATAGGAATCTATTACATCTTAATTTCCATGAAATTTTATTTGTAAAATTAATTTAATTCTTCACAAAAAAAATTATGTGTATATAAATTTTCTTTTAAAAAGGATTCGTGTATAGTAAAGAAAAATTCAGTTGCTGAAATAAGTTCTATTGCATACTATTATTAGGATTATTTCCGTAAAATTTTTGTCCAAATGTATTCAATTCTCAATTTGTAGATGGCAGCACGAGAGAAAAAAATTGGCAACCAATCAGCGCGCGGCATTATTTTCCCTTGTCCGAATGCAAGTAAAGGTAGCTAATATGCTTCCGGGTTACCTTAAGCAAAATATTGGTCCTAGAAACATGCAATTTAGTAAGATCCATTTCATTGCCAATTTCTTTTGTCTGCAATTTTCGGAATCAAGAAAGTTATTTTAGATTTAAATCTTTATCCACCTCTCCAAAAAAATATATATATTCAACCATGAAAAACAAGCTCATTGAAAACAATTACTATCATCGGCATATATACTAAATTATTTTTCAAAATATAAATAATTCTAAAAATGAAACATAACTTTTGTTGTCTTGCGATAATTTTCAAAAAACTTTAATAAAATTACCCATTAAAATCATACATCGTTTTATGATTCCTCATTTTGATTACTTTTGAAATTTGCGCTGATGCTGTCTCTTATAACCATATAACCATTTAGAAATGTCCTGTGTATTGAACATGCACAGTATGCAACAAAAAGTTTGGTAGTGTTAACTGTATCTCTTATAATTGATGAAAGAAAAAACGGAAAATACCGTTATCTTTCACTGAAGATTTGTTATAAATGAACATTTTTTTTTTTTTTTTTTTTGTCATAAGGGATTAAAAACCAACTAGGGGGCTTCGCCCCCTGCTCGCTAACGCTCGCCAACCCCCAAACGCCTCGCTGCGCTCGGATTGAGCGGCTTTGCCGCTCGAATTTGTGGTTAAAACATCTTGCTGCGCTCGAATAGGTTTGCCAGCCATAAAAAATGTAACCAAATTCTTATAAATTTTATGTAAGGCCTAATAGAGAAAACACCCAAATTGCAAGTTTCATAATAGAAAGTTAAATATACTATCCGAAAACATTCTGACTTAAAACTTCATTAGCTATGCCCTTACATTGAAGTCCCAATATCTTTTATTTATTCTGATAAGTCGCCCCGTTAGAGAACGACGTCCAACGCGAAGCATTTTCTGGGTAAAAATACTTCAAAATAATAATTACTCTAATACAAAAATGCTTCAGAAAAACAGAAAAAATCAACTTGGAAACGAAGAGTTTAAAAAGAGCTTTAAAATTAGCAATGGGTTTGTTGTTTACATATAAGGATAGCTTTAAAATTAGCAACGGTTGGTTGGTTGGTTGAACCCCCGAGCAGCCGGTTTGTTGTTTACATACGTAAGGATGTTGCCAATCATATATTCAAAATCATTGAGGCTTTGTAGTAGCTTAATGATGAAAAATATTGAAATTTAACTAATTAATAAAGTGTTAATAAATTATTTTGGCACGTTTTGGCAAATCTACAGCTTATTTCCTTTAAAATGACACCTTGATCATTGAAATTGGTTGAGCAGTTTAGGCGGACGGACTAACCCCAAAAAACGTATTGCCTATTAAATATATAGATTAAAACTTCGTGTTATGGGATAAGTATACTAACAAAAATTAATCATCAAACGAGTTAAGGGCTAGGTCATTCATTTTCTCCCAACCTATAAACTGTGCTTTTAAATATTAATACAAACCTCAACCAAGTTTGCTGATATCTGACTTGTTTTTAAACATACAGTAATTAAATTTTGGATAAAAGGTATCTAAAGTATTCTACTTAGAATGACACGATATAAAATAAGGGGTTGAAATTTTCAGACATTTTCCTTAAATAAACTGATAGACGACCTCCTAAAAAACAATTTTCATACAGAACGATTGAAAATCCGAAAATATACACATTGAAGCAAGTTTTCACATTTTTAGGACTGTTGATATATACATATAACTTTTTGCGTACTGTATTTCTGTTCGTGTTTCAAGGCACAAATTTAAAAAGAACTTTAAAAAAAACTTCCAGCCTCGCATATACACTAAAAACCTACCGACATTTTATATATACTACCTATTTCTATCAATGTCGATCCAATGACCATTTTCAAATAAAGATTATAGTCTTTCCCATTTCATTATAAATAATACAAAATTTAGTATAAGCAATAAAACACAAAATAAATATCATGCCATAATTAAAAAATATTTATTTTTTCAGGCTTTAGGAAGAAAAATGAAAATCTGGAATTTAACAATTTTGATTAGTCTCCAAATAGGTCATTTGACCGCTTTGGTAGGCTTAGTGCTAAGAAAAAACCTCTACCTTTCAAATGATAATCAAAACTTAATTACCTTTCGATTGATAACCGACGCAATATTATTTGAAGACAATTTTCTGAAAATGAAAAATGTTAAAGTATATATATACATTAGGAATCGCGAAATTTGACTCAAATCCTCGTTTTTGTTTTTTTGTTTTAAAATATTCCCGAATTCATTACCATTAAAATGATACCATTTTCTTTCTGAGACTCAAATTACTTTTTAAATTACAGTAGGTTTTGTGAACCTGTTTTGTATCACGTTCATTAGTGTAGTAAACTTTAAACGCGTTTTCTGAAGAATGACATTTTGGTGTTATATGACTTTACGCCAACGGTCATAACTTCATAATAAATGGTCCAATTTACAAAATTCTAATTTTGTTTTGTAGACAATAGTTGTGAATGTGTTTTCTGTGGAGAATCTAATTTATATTGTTATAAACACAATTTTTATGCACATTTTAATCTTAATTTTTTGTCGAAAACTATGTATTTTTTTAAACTTTTTATTTAAAAACTTATAATTAAATAAATATTGTAGCCAAATAAAAAATTCTCCGTAGGAACATGCGTCAATATAATATCTCTTATTTGCAATAAAAATAATACCTCTAAGTTAATTACAAGTTTATTTATGTATGTTCTAATAATGTCCTAATTAGTCACTTTAATTGCAATTAGCTGATTAAAAAAATGACGGGGAAAAAAATTGATATAAAAATGCATCATTTTTAATTCTGATATACTGCCAAAAAGTTTGAAATTATAACCTAAAAATTAAAGAAAATCATTGCAATTGTATATGTATACCTTAAGACGAAAAAAAAATTAAATTTTTTAATCTTTTGAGCATTTAAGTATTATAAAAATTATAAAAAAAATCGTACCGTTGTCAACGGCAAAAACTTTTAATGTTTCGGATGGACGGAAGGGCATACATTCACAGAAGTAATCAAAAATACAACTTTTTTCCCTTTGGGAACGGAACTCTTAAAACCACAGCTGTAGCTGAACATCCGAAACTGAATGAAGGGGAAAGTTCCCGTATTCTACATATGGAGAGCGTCTTCAACACTAAACAATATCCGTAATCAATCATATCAAGACGCGAGGTTGCGTTTGAATAGACTTTCAAAATTAAAAGATCGTAGATCAAGAAACCATTATAAAGTAATTATCGTCAAAAAAATCATATGTTTTTTTTCAAAAATAAACCACTCAATTGAAAAACAACACAATTCTGCATTGCTCTTTGATATAAAGCAAAAGCGTCTACGTTGTCTGCGTATAGTAAAAACATTTTTTTTTCCAAACTTTTCCATGTGTTTAGCAAAATAACAAGTCACAATTCACTTTTTCAGAGAAATAAAATAACCCATAAAAACAAAGTTTTTAATATAAATCTTTTCTATGCATTGCTAATTTTTATATTCGTAAACACAGAGTCGATTCTGTAAACAGCGTATGCTTGGCGTTTGCATCTAATTTTAAATATCAAAAATATTTCTATCAGCAAAATGTGCCGCAAACTACGTTTCAAAATTTATTTATTGAAAATGAACGTTACACTCACATCCACATCCAAGTATCTTTAATTTGTTCTAATTAAAACAATTTTATTAGTTATTTATTAAATAAAATGGCAACAGGAAAGAGTTTAAACAATCGTCGGTTCAATACTATTTTAAAGCGATTGGATGACAGCAAGTTGGTTTATTAGTAATTCGTAAAAGCTATCTTTTGGTGCATGTGCCTAGCAAAATAAAAAAATTATATAACACGAATTTAAAACGAATAAAAAATTCAAAAAAAAAAAAAATCAATGAGGAAATTATCTTCACAAACGCTTGTGATGATTACTAAATTCTTTAACGCTAGTCTGAAACTATCAAATGCATTTCTGCGATGCAGCCAACGGCTCTAAAATACTATATTAAACAGCTCTAAAATACAAAAAAAAAAAATCAATGAGGAAATTATCTTCACAAACACTTGTGATGATTACTAAATTCTTTAACACTAGTCTGAAACTATCAAATGCATTTCTGCGATGCAGCCAACGGCTCTAAAATACTATATTATTAACAACTTAAATAACGGGAATAATTGAAAATATACTTTTAACTCAGATACCCATATCCCCCCCCCCCCCCCGGACAAACCTTAAGACCTTGGGCATGTGCCTAGCAAAATAAAAAATTGTATAGCACGAACTTAAAACGAATGCGAAGTTCAAAAGAAAAAAAAAAAGTCAAGGAGGGAAATTATCTTCACAAACACTTGTGATGATCAATAAATTCTTTAACACTTGTCGGAATTTATCAATTGCATTCCTGGGATGCGGTGAAAGGCTTTAAAATACTAGATTAACAATTTAAATAACGCGGATAATTGAAAGTAAACTTTTAATCAGATACACAGTATACCCATATTTTTCCCCTGACAAACAAACCTAAAGACCTTGTGCAAGTGCAGTTGGCGAAAAATACAGCTAGAAATACTTTATAAGCGACCGCGTTGTTCATTCAACTGCGTACCCGCATTTGTAATCATTAACGGAAACGCTCTACTTCATTGGTGAGCACTGCTTTTGGCGAACAACCGCCATTGCAACTGTGTTTAGCAACACAATCTCACAAATTAATTTTGAAATCGCACAATCAACCTCGTATGAATCCTGATGATTGCCATTGCAATTTTATTGGGACAAAGTAGTTGAATGAAGCAATCGTTTTGCACTTAAGAACAGTTTGCAACTACCATGTTTCTCGGAGAATTTTAAGTGTCATAACTAGTATTTAAGCTGGCATACAAAATTTCTTTAGTAAAAAAGCTAAATTCAAAAGTTACATTTTAGCAAAATGATTACGAATTCCGACACTTTTGATGCTTACTTTAAAACAATTAATAAACATTTTTATTATAGAATCATAATTAACTTTAAATATAAAGATATTTTTTACTGAATATCAATTAGAAAAATACTTTTCACCCTTAAACTTTCTTGATCTTTTAGGTCGATGGCTAATCTTAGGATGGTAATTTTGCAAGTTTGGCGGCTAAATATTTTAGCAAAAGAGCTAAGCCACATTTTCTAATTGTAGTATTTAAGAAAGTTCTTAAGCACTTTGCTAAAAAAGCCCTCACAGCTTAATCTATGGCCCTCGGGAGCATTAAAAAGTCATTTAATTTCAAAAATAAAAATGTACAACTAAAAGTGGATTATTTTGTAAAAATCAGACAAAAAAATAGTTAGGGAATGATTTTCAATTTAAATTATTTTATTTTGGTTTTGTTCAATTTCAATGAACTTGTGATTATATGACGTACCTCAATTTTGTCAACTTGTTGGCAATATTTCGCCATGTAATTTAAAAAAAAAAAAAAAAAAAAAAAAACTGATAATATAGACGTTTTTATAAGAATATATACGAGAATAAACGGTAGACCCCATTTTCCAACTAAATGGTATTTAAAAAAAGTAAAATTGATTTAAATAAAAATTAAAATTGATAAATTCGTTCAATTATTGAAAAAAGTCATCTGATTTTAACTAATGTTGAATCAACCATAAGTGTTTCTGTCTAGTGAAAACCTTCCAAAAGTTGTTATCCTGTTAGTTGAAAATCTTAGAAATTCGTTTTTAACTTAACCTACCCAAATTTCGAGTAGAATCGGGTTTAAGCTTTCCAAACATATTTATTAATTCAATACGTTACTGAAAATCTACTTCTTTCATTAAAAGGTACTTTCTAGCCAGTCTGATTAAAACCCTCTGCAGTTAAATGACTGAATGCTAGAAAGCATTTCTCGTGAAAAACCTGCAACTGTCAAACCCCGTTCACGCGAAATCGCTTAACATGAAATTTGGTTAACGCAAACAATTTCGACGACCCTATCGACTTCGCGTCAGCGGAGTTTGGCTGTATAAAAATAATTCATTCCATAATTATTTTAATAAAGTTCAAAATGCGTGACATTTAAATTTGTAGGATTCTACATCGGCAGGTAAAAAGTAGTCGTCAAGTCAAACCGATAGAAATTATACTAGAGGACAGGATGAAGTGAGCTCACTGAGTACGCTGTAGGAACCGGTTCGGAACCGGTTTCCCTATGGCTGTAAAGCATTGAGTGAGCTTAAATCAGGTTGTCCTCTAGTACAGCTGAGATCATTGAAACACCAATGAGTGGACAAATATGAACGGGCATCACAAGTACCTATAAAAAGTCATCATTGACCTATTCTATCAGAAAGATTCAAATTATGAACTTAAATTAGTAAGATTTTAACCGGGAGGTCAAAAAATTTTCAGCTTAACCCTGTCAAAACAGTAGTATTTAGCCAGACTTACTGAAACCAGCCTACATTAAAATAATGTTCTTCAAACAGAATTCATTGCAAATATTCAGCTACAAAAAATCTTCATTTCCTTATGTTGTTTGGGAACAAACTTATGATATTCAAATTTTTAAGACTGAAGTTCGGCGAAGAAGTCTAGAAAATGATCATTTTTGACACAAGTAGAACTGTAGTATTGAACTAGGAGGATTGAAACTACCGCCAACGTCTACAAACAATAAATAAAGGAAATTTATTCTAAGATTTTTTAACTAAATTTTGTTATCCCCTTAGATATATATTATCACCTAAGATATATTTTAACTATATTTTGTTACCACCTTAGATATATTTTAACTATATTTTGTTACCGCGTTAGATATATTTTAATACTCTGAGAGTTATTGTCGAAAGATTAACGTCAACCAAAAAGAAGGTTTAATTATTCCTCAATTTTTAAAAATAAATAAAAACTTATGAAGTATTTAGCCAAAATGACAGGCTAATTGAAACTATCAGTAAATAAATGAGAGAACACTCTTTCAAATTCAAGATCTTTAAATTTGTAAGAGACGAAAACGACTGTCAAAGAATAGACAGCTCAACCCGGTCAAAAGGACCGTATATTACAAAGGGAAATAAAAATTATAGGAAATTAAATAAGTGACAACACAAATATAAAGATAAAATTATTCTTTCAGTTATTTTTTCTTCAAGTTCAGAAAATCATGATAACTCAATTTATGAGACAAACTCGTCACAAAAAATGGCCGACCTCCCCTGTCCCTGGTACTGTTATCCCTGCGCACCCCCACAAAATCATTTTCCGAGTACGCCACTGAAAAGGAAGTCCCACACATCCTGAGGAGAACGCCACTCCTCTGTCCTAGACATGGCGTCATCTCCGTTACCATGGAGACGAGAAGCGAATTTCACCGGCATCATTAGGAACAAAACAGCTAAAGATAGGCATCTGCACTGCAGAAGGCTGCATTATCTGGGGGCAACTCTAGGATGTCTGGTCCTAGACTGTAGTAGCGTTGTTTATGCGGACAGGGCGGCTGTTTTATGGCATACGGAACTTACAAATCACCTATAATATTGTTGACAGATTTCAAAAGAGAAACGTACTATGGTAGTGACTCTTAACCTTTCAACAACGATTCTCAAAGCTGTTAAAAAAATTCTTAGAAGAAGTTTAAACTCTTACTTAGAAGAAGTTTAAGCCCTTACACTATTGTAATAAATACATAATTGGAAGGAATGGGTGATGTACTATTGTAGTGTGATTCCTAATCTTTCAGAAACAATTTTTAGAGCAGTTAAAAATTCCCAGACTTTTTCAAATCCAGTTGAAAATTTCCTGACATTTATCTGATTTTCTAAATAAATTTCCCAGATTATTCGAAAAAAAATTCCTGGCTCAACTTTTCAGTTATTATTCCAGAAACTAAAATGCCAGCATGTAGAAAGATTCCGATAAAGACGATTTCAATATTGGAGATGTAAAACCAAAATTTTCCTGATAAATTGTTTTTATTTAAAATCCCATACATAAATTCCTGGTATATTTCCAGAATTTAAAAAGTACTCTGATAAATCCTTGATTTTCAAGTTGTATTCCACTTTAATGATTACCTTTGACAATTTTTGAAATGACCACATGAGAAACAATTTCTTTCGAATAACCACTTACCGTTCATTTTCTGATTCCAAGGTCGCAAATTAAATTCAGATTCTGAAAATTCTTAACAGGCAATAACTACTTAATTTTGATTTGTTTGCATAAGAGTTAGCTCAAATGAGCAAGATAACATACGCGCCAAACATGTAATCACGAAATATTTCGAAAGCTATGAAGAGATAGTTGAGCAATTATTCACCTTTCATTTTGGCGTTCCTGCGTGGGATGAATTTTACAAAGGCTTCAGTAGTAGAAAAATGTATTAACTCAAATTTAGAAGTTTTAATTAAATACCTACAAAGGATACTTCATTTATTTAGTATGACACACACTACAAGAAAAATACGGTAAACTTATATTAACCTTTTATAGGGCTATTTTTTTTTCTAGTAATGTAATGTTAAAATATTTTTAGGATTGAGATTGATTTATAAAAAGAAATTAATTTAGCTTATTACCTAAACTTAATTTGATTTTTAAAACACACTTTTTATGGGGGGGGGGGAGTATATTTACCACCGCCTACTGGGAGCTATTCAAAAGTAGGACACCTTATGTTTTGCATTTATTTTTATATCGCATGACATGATATTTATGAAATATGATTTGCAAGAACAAAAATCTACAAAAGGAATTCTGAATTAGATATATTTTGTATTGAAAGTTTTAAGAATTTATATCTATCACTTTCCATGAAATTTCAAAAAACAGGGATCAACACGTAGTAGGACATTGCAAACTGTACAAACGTATCTTGTTCTCTTCTCATGTGCTTTTACAAGAGCACAAACGGCAACGTCTATATGTTTTTAGTAAAGTTGCCAAAAGGTCACCAACTTTAGTCAATCATACAAATCATAAGTGGGAAATTAGCTTCTCATCGATATTTAAAATTTAATGAAGTTGGTGGGAGGTACACTTCCCACTGCCTTATAAAGAGTTAAATAACTAATTTCTGTCAGTCACATTGAATAAACACATTTTTCCAAAAAAGACTTTTCAAAGATTTTTTTTTTCGTTTACAAAGATTATTCAATACCAATTACAAATACGATGAAATCGTAAAATCTTTGTATTAATAGTAAGAAGCCTTATTTTTTTTTAATTTATGAAAATTTTGATATACTACTTCGAATGAAAATTAATTCAAACACGTTGATTAATATAATTCAATAATATATTACTTAATTAAGTGAGTAATGAAATCCTTAAGACTTTTTATGATGGAACTTTACTAATAACCTAAAAAAGTTAAGAGTCAAAGTTAGACAAACAAAAAAAAAGAGAAACCTTTTCGGGGTTCACGCCAAAAATTAAAATCCATCGCTTCAAAGCAATAAATAATATAAAAATATAAAACCGCTTGAACACAAACTAAATGCCAAAATGAGTATTTTATTTATTTGGAAAACTTTTATATTTTGAAAAATATCTTTTGCTTTTTATAACAAAAGAGACATTTTTTTACTAAATTAACTCGAACAAAATAAACTGGAAATCGTCCAAAAATTACTTTTTTTACAAACCAAATTATAACTAGTAGCTGTCAAAAATACTATATGATATGGAAATGAAAAATATGCGAAACTCTGTCAAGTAAAAATTAAAGAAAAAAAAAGTGTTTCCCAAATTAGAAAAAAAAATGCACATTTTCGAGTATTAATTTTTACAACACTTCATTTGTGTATGTTTGTATTTAGTGGATTACAGTGGTATATTTTGCTACTATATAGTGGTATATTGTGCTACTATACAGTGGTATATTGTGCTACTGATACTATATAGTGGTATATTGTGCTACTGATACTATACAGTGGTATATTGTGCTACTGATACTATACAGTGGTATATTGTGCTACTGATACTATACAGTGGTATAGTGAGTATGTTTTTTTGTTTTGTTTTTTCCAAATTTGTTGAAACAGTTTCCGTGCCATTCAGGTTTTTATAATTTGGACGGAAAGACATCGAAGTGATATTTTAAACATTTTTATACAGTAAAGACATTAAAAATACTAGTATTTTTTTCACCTTCTTCCATTATTAAATAGGATCTTTCAATAAAACAAAGTTTTCCTTGTTTAAGAAAAATCAGAATTTTCAAAAACATTTAAAGTTTTTTTAAAAAAAAGTCAATAAAAAAATCCAAACATTGCAATATATTTGTGAAACATTTTTTTTTAAACGCTTAAACCAGTGATTTCTCAACCACTGTGCCGCGGCACTTTTGTGTGCCGCCAAATTTTAGAAATGTATATTTGTAATTAATCCCTTAATAAACGTACTGTTGTTTTTGTAGTACATATTATTTTATTTTACATTTCAAATTATTATCATAAACTATTTTACACAGTGTATAATAGGGGTATTACAGTGTATTATAGGTAGGTAAAGTAAACAACTTTTAAACTTATATTTTTCTTTGTGTGCCGCCAAATTTTGAAATCGTTAAAAGTGTGCCGTGACAAAAAAAAAGGTTGAGAATCACTGGCTTAAACAAATCGGAATCTTGATTTTTGAGAAAAAAAACTAAAATTTTTCTGCAGCTGTCAATGTCGAACTCATAAAGCAATTTTTGTATATATTGTATTTTGTAGAAATATTTTGGGGAAATCAGGAATTTTCAATAAATTGGGAACTGTTTTCAATTTTTGGGGATTTTTGGGGGGAAACAGTTTCAACTTTTCCGAATTTCCCAACAAACACTTATTTTTGGGAAAAAAAGTTTTAAAAAAAAAGTAACTTAGCCAAAATGATACAGATTATCATCCTGTTATCATGAAATCAGAACTCAATCCATCAAATCAGAATATCAAGCACATTTCAATGCTTTGTAGCCTTTTCCAAGTACGTTTAAGGACTTGAAAAATATGACATTTTTTAGGCACTAGTACGAACTTTGTCGATCATAATATTAAATATTGAATAACTTTGTCGTTCATAATATTAAATATTGATTAAATCTTACTTTAACAGTAATAGATGATTCAAACGATTTCGACTTACAAGTAGGTAATAAGAGAAAAAAAAACATATATTTTTTCATTTTACCGTTATTTTCAATTTTGAATGGAAGAAAGGTTTTTCTTTAATTAATTTGTGTGGGTAATTAAATGAAAGTTAACTGATAAAAAGAAGTATTTTATTTAATGTGTTATTTAAAGTCATAGAAAAAATACGATATACAAATAAAAACACATTTAACGTAGGTCTTAACATTAAATATTGAATAAATCTTGCTTTGATAGTAATAGACCATATAAAAGATTTTAGCATATACAAGTAGTTAATAAATAACGAGACAAAAATAAATATTTTCATTTTAAGCCATTATTTTCAATTTCGAACGGAAGAAAGGATTTTTTTTACTAATTTGTATTGGGAATTAAATGAAAGCTACTGATAAAAGGAAGTACTTATTTAACGTGTTATTTAAAGTAATGAAAAAATACGATATATAAATAAGAAGGAAAAAAAAGGAAGAAAAAAAACATTTTTTAGCCCTTTCTTAAGACTAAATATTGAATTAATCCGGAATTTGGCGATTCGAATGAAGTTTAAACACAAGTAACACAAAAATATCTAAAACTGAAATAAAAATTATAAAAAAAAATCCATGCATTTTTAAAATTTTGGAATTCAGAAATGTTTTGTTCAAATAGGATTGGTAATAAAATTAAATCTGCTGATGAGATTAATGAGACAATTTAGTATATGAACGGCGTGTATTGATTTTAATTAACTAAACAGCTAGAAAAACCTGTTTTCCAACAGAAATCTGACAAGGTCAGTCATTTTCCTCACTCACCATGCATATAGATTAAAATTTCCTTTCTAAACAAAACAAAAAAAAGTAGAGTTGGGAGTTCCTAATAGAAATGCCTAGAGTGTGTGTTTTTTCGTTTTAGTTATGACTTGTCACAATACAAATTGCTTTAATCGTTACCCAGCTTTGATACGTAACAATAGATTTGTGACAACTACATTTAAATACCAGTGACACACCGATAAATAAAAAACCGAAACACCGTATACCGATAAAGTCGGAGATGTGGCCAGGGCTGTGCTCAATGCCTTTGGTCCCATTTGACTTGTCCTATCACCTTTTTTCTGCACTTGTCACACGACGACAACAACAACCAGTGACACAAATCTAATACTTTACGTATTTTTGTTCTTTTAATTAGGAAATACTTGATATTAGACACAATATGTTTTGTATCAAGGTTCCCACTCAAATCACAGAATGAAAATCAATGACTTTTAAGGACCTAATTAATGTTTTTAAGGACCTATGAAAATTTGTTTTCAGGCATTATGTCTGTATTTAAATTTTTAATAAAGTATATTCTATCAAAAAAGTTACAAGTTGATGAATGCGTAATACAAATATGTCGGAAAATTGCTATAAGGTGCTGATAAGTGGCGGTCACGAGGGAATAGCAAGTCCGAATTGTATTTTTATGAATTTTGCAGTTGGACAACATCTGTAAAAATTAATGACTTTTAAGGACCTCTAGGCATTTTCAAGGACTTTTAAGCACCTCTAAGCATTTTCAAGGCCTTGAAAACAAGTTCAAAAATATTAAGCACTTTTAATGACTTTCAATGACCGTGGGAACCCTGTGTATATGCTCTGTATATCTATTTCAACTCAACAGAATCAACTTGATCATTTTTATTATACGTGAAAAGTGAGATAGTTCTGAAGCAAAGTTCCAATACCAAAGAGGCAGAAACTGTGTATATTTTGTGAAGACTTGTCAAAATTCCCTCAATTTTTCAAGATGTGTAGATCATATAGAATATGTATGCCAAAGATCTAATTTTTTTTTTAAATAGTTTTGGCAGTAATGAAAAGTTAAAATTATACCGTAACTCCTAATTTTTACCACAATTATCTGGGAAAATGACGTCAAAATATGGATGAACATGGAAACTACCTTCAAAACAATAGAAAATTTCCCTGATTTTCTCGAAATTCCCTGACATTTCCCTGATTTCCAGGTTCTGTGGCCACTATATTGTTGACCGTGCACAGGTCAGTTTTCACAAGTATTTTGTTCTTTTGGATGTGACTAAAACTTTATCTATGTCTACAGATAGAACAGTTCGGGCAATTTTGGTTACTTTTTTATTTGTATTTTTCTCAGTTTGATAAACCTGTGTACCTATTATGTTTCATTGAAACAACGATCCCGGTCTCCATAAAATAATCCCGGTATTTTGAGAACTTTAAATCGGCTGATGACAAAAACGGGTTCACTTACTTCTGATATTCTTTTTGATGTTTGGGAGCAAAGTAGCCCAAAGAAATGAAAAGTAAAAGTAATTTTAAAACTTTTTACGACTGACAATGGAGGTGACAAAACTTAGCTGCGTCTTTTATGTTCTTTCGTTTGTATAGAGAGCTAACGTAAGAAAAATCGTCAGTAAAAAAACTTTCTGCAGTATTTACTGGAACTATACTATAGTAAAGTACGCGTAAAAAAAAAAAATCTGAACTATGGCTATATCTTCTATTCTAATTGATGAAATAACAAAAGTAAAGTACCGTTGTAATTCGTGGAAGGTCTTTATTAATTATATATAAAAAAAATTATTATGAGAATTCGTCTACATATTAAAACTAAGCTAATTTTAAAAAGTTCAATGGCAGCCCCATAATATTATACCATATTTAGATTTAGAAACCAAAAAAATTTCTAAATACCAAATTTCATAACTTTCAAATGAGTGATTAGTAGTTTAAATGATTTTAAAAAAAATGGCATTAATGTTAAAAAGAAAATTAATATTTTTAGCCATAAATATTTTTAATTCAAACGATAGTTAATAAAAGGACAAACATAAACGACATGCAACTTTTGTATTAAATAGTTTTTTAATAATTAATTAATAAAACAAGTTTTAATTTTTTTTAAATAGAAACTTGTATTTTTTTTTTTTTTTTTTTTTTTTTCATCCATTACAATTATCATGATTGAAAACCCATCCAGAATTTTTTTTATTTCATTTTGACTTTTGGTTCTCGATATTTTAGCAAAAATGTAAAAAAGCTCACTTTAAGGGACCGTGTAATAGATTACGTCGTGAAGCACACAAACGTTCTGATTTTTTGGCGTGCTAAAGAAATTTGCCCTCAAGATCAGCCAAAACGATTTCGCTCATAAGTGACGTGTTTCTCAACATAATGAACTGAAATTTGGTATCCAGGGTAAACGAAGTATTCTAAATCGAATGAAAACATACAAAATAGGGGTTAGTATTGAAATTTTTAAAGATAGAGTTAAATTTACTTAGTATACAGCCCCTAAGAAGAAAAAAATTTGCTCCAGACATGTAGAAAATCGTAAACAAAACGTTTGGGTGCAAACCGCAAGATTCTACCATAATTAGAACCGAAGATATTGCCATCGTTCAGATTTGATTTTTTTCGTATTGTACTAGTTATTGAATATTGAGAATAAAATATTCATATAAATAAACATTCTAACATGGGAAATTACTTACTTTCTATTACATTTGCGAGGCATCAAATGTTCACTTAAACACTTTTACTACAAGATTCCAGGTCAATTAATGAAGACAAAATACAACTTAAAGAAGCACCAGAAATACTAGCACCTGTAAATAAAAATTAAAAAGTTTTAATCCTCAGAAACACATAAAAAAATCAACTCTTCTTCAACATACATATACTCACTAAATCAATCACTGTAAAGTCAACATTATTAAAAGCAAAACATTTTGTAATTTACCCCACGCGATTGTTATCTACTTAATACCAATACCCTCTTTAAAAATCGTCTGATAACCTATTCTTTTAAAAATTCAATTTCAAACTTTTTATGGTGCAACAAATGGATTGGTTTGTTTATTGTTTGCTTGGCCTATATTTAACACAGGAACAACTCTATGATAACTGTGCATATTCGGCATTTTAATTCCTGGAAACTTGACATGCAAGAGATAATTACAATGGCTGGCGGATCTATTGATTGATCCACTGCGATTTGCCCATGGACATCATGGTGACAGACTGAAACTTGTTTTTTATTCAATTTTCTAAATTACACGTTTGAACACTCGTCTGTGTTATGTAAATGGCAATTCAATTCATCTCAAAATTTCATCATTTTTGAAAACGGAAGCAAAGAAATTCTATTATACAAGTATATGAATCAGATCAATGTCTGTAAGGCAGAAAAATCAAAAGTTGAATAATTAGATAACTGCCTGGGCGATTTAAAATAAAATAGGAACATAATTTTTTTTTTTTTTAATCTAATAATTTTTTAATTTTCCGGATTTATTTTTAACTTAACAATCATTGTTATTGGTCCAATGAAAGCTGTATACAGAATCGTTCATAGAGAAATTCTTAACTTTGAAATGGCCTAACTGGGATACAGTGAGAGACAGAAAGAAGAGACAAATGGTATGTTGGATAGACAGGTATGGAATTTGCCGATGAGGTCCATTTTCCTATAGACGAATTTGTCAGTAAATAAAACTGGTGAATATGGGGTACTGAAAATCCGTCTGTGTGTCTTGGAACACCACTACATTCGGCAAAAGTGATCGTTTGGACTGTACTATCCAGTAAAAGGATCATAAAGCCTTTTTTCAGAAGAGAAACGATAAACTCACGTCGTTATATTCAGATTTTACAAAAAAAATTTACCACATTCAAAGATTGTAACTAATTTTTAAAAACCAATATATTCAAAATTACACACTCGTCTATCCAACATAACACTTGTCTCTTCTTTCTGCCTCTCACTTTTTCGCAGTTTTGTCATTTAAAAGTTAGGGATTTCTTTCAGAAATGCCCTGTAGATAACATTACAACTATACTATGTCAAAGGTTTAGATGGCTAAAATTTCTACGACATTGGTAATCGTTGGTCTACTATCGGATAATACCTGCTATCCGCCATTAATTCCAAAACGTAAAGGTTTAATGCCAAAAAAATATATATTTTAATCATCACCATGCAATATTCCTGAGGCAAATATCAACATGATGATATGATTAATTTTAAGTGAAACTTTGAAAATTAAAAAAAACAAAAACATTAACACTAGAGTTCGTTTAAACCTGCCATCCGCCATTAATTCCAAAACGTTCAATGCCAAAAAATATATATATTTTAATCACCATCATGCAATATTCCTGAGGCAAATATCAACATGATGATATGATTAATTTTAAGTGAAACTTTAAAAAATTAAAAAAAAAAAAAAAAAAAAAAAAAAAAAACATTAACACTAGAGTTCGTTTAAAAATATATTAACTATCGATGAGATAATAAAGTGTGTTCCTTAAGGCTGAAAATAATTGGGAAATTATTAGAAATTCACTAAATTATTTCATAAAAAGAAAGAATTATCTTAGGGACGATGTACAGTCAACCCTTGGCCTTAAGTTCAAGCACATTACAAACTTTTTATTATTATTATTTGAGTTTTATAAAACATCGATACATCAATACAACTGAACAACATCAGCATACATCTCTTTCTATACAAGCAGGCGAAGCAGGCGGAGCAGGCGCATGCCCAAACAATGCCTTTCATGCGCATGCCCAAACGTTAAGTGGGAACGGACACCGGACTTCACTTTTGATCAATTGAAAACAATACCCTTGGAATTAAGGCCCAGGGTAGAAAAGAAAAAAAAGAATAGAAGGCTATGAATAGTTTCCAGGAAAACTGTCTCAATTTACCAAAATATCTTAGATTTAAAGAAATAAATTTAAACATACCTTATACCTCAAAACGTTCCGCTGCGGAGACTATTTTAATACAATAGAAATCAAAAGGTACTTGAAGGTTAAGGGTTAGCATTCAACATGATCGTAAATGACTACTGACCGGGGAAAAAATCTGTGTTAACCTTGTTAAAGCATATTAGCAAAGTTGGTATTACCTTTTAAGCACTTTCGGGTCCGAAACCTTGCGAGCTCGCTTAGCACTGTAAATAAGCTGATTTTGAACTGTTTAACTGATACCTCTGTCTTTCAGAAGCATTTTTTCTTTAGGGGAAGAGATTCACTTTTCTACTTCCGGGAGACAGATAAGCATAAAATCTCGTTAGGGATACACTATATTTTATAATTAAAAAAATTAATAGATCGAGTAGCTAGTCACACGCCACTTGAAAATCGATATGGAAATACTTATTTGCACTTGATAGATTGTTTTTTGTACATATAAACCTTTGGGCAGGCAGCAATAAATATAAAGTTTATTATCCCCCCCCCCCCCACCTCCCCTCTCCCAATCAGAAACCTCGCGACGCGACGTCCTGACATTATCGCAACAAATAAAGGAGGTCTTGTAGTAAAAAATCGTGAATCCTTCAATTGGCAAAAATAAAAGTAAAATAGAATATATCTTCTCATTTTAATAAATTTTTAGATGCGTTAATTTTATTTCATTGAAATATGAAAGGAATGACGTCAGGAACTTGGATTTGTGGAACAAGGACCCGTTTTATCGGATTTGTTAACAGGAACAGCACAAATTACTATCTTCACATTATGTTACATCCGAATAAATTATTCCATTAAAAACATAAATTACTCTTCTTTTTTTATTTAAACGACCGCATGTAGTGATTGTAATACATAAAATACTCGGAATACTACTGATATATGCATTTTTTTTTTTTTTTTATTGACAAAAAAAAAAAACTTCCAGATCCTGGACACAGTACTGTACACAAATCTTTTTAATTAATTAAATGACGATAATTTTTTTGGCGGTGAATCTTAAGACTATTAGTAGAGAACTTCTAAATTTTGCCATGTTACAGAAATTTAATTTTCATATCGATACAAATAAACACATCTGCAAACATTTTACAAATGATGGCAGTCGAGTTTGATGACACATAGTGTAAAAAACCCTCTTCAAAAGAAAATGCTATTTCCTAATGAAAAAGAGATTTTTGAAGCGCGGCGCGGAGTAAAGATGCAAAACATACGTATATGTACGCAAATCAGTACCTTATCAATCAAGCATCGCGGTACCGACTGTTTGACAAAGTTTTATTAATTAAAATATACATTTAACTATGAATGGTAACTGAGTATTTTATTACAATTTTATGAATATTTCAATGTTATTTTATGAATATTTCATTGTTATTTATGATTAGTACTTCATTGTTATTTATGACTATTATTTCATTGTTATATATGACTAGTATTTTATTGTTGTTTATGATTAGTATTTCATTGTTATTTATGAATATTTCATTTGAATATTTCGTTGTTGTTTTATGAATATTTCGTTTTTTGAGCCTCAATCCAGCCTTCCTACTTATATATGTGTACCCAAGAGTACACATTAAATATGTATATTGTACACACTACAGGAAAAAAGGGAGAGGGAGATTTGATTCAATTGTTTAAATGTATTACACAGAGGCAAGTTATCGGTTTAGAATTTGTCACTGACAATAGGACACGAAGAAACGGGTGCAAATTATTCAAATCACAATTTAAAAGGGAAGGGCAAAAACGCTTTTTACAATAGTCAAAGATTGGAATGATTTGCCTGAAAATGTTGTAAATTCCGTGCGAGTAAAGAGTTTCAAGAAAGATTTAGATGAGCACTGGAGGATCATAAATGGACAGTGACTGTGTTACACAGCCTAGGGAAATAACTTTGATTTTGTATATATTTAATTTGGGTTATTTAGTGTACTATATTGATAAAAAGTGTATTTGTGTTTGCATGTAATTTTATTATTCTAGTAGGATTCTTTGCGTGTTTCCAGTATGATTCCTTGTCAAATGCTGTGTCTTTGCCGTGACGATTTGTCACTACAACTTTGCATTTCGTATTGTATTGTTTCGGTATCTGTAAGCTATTATTTTTGTATCCTCAATTGTATGCGGTATAATTATGTTAACTTTGTTAACTTAATCATGTATACTTTATCTATTATGTAACCTGTTATTTTGGTATTTTCTATTATAATTATGTATTTGGCAAATTCTGTATTTCAATTTTGTCTGAACCAACGCTGTTGGGCCTTGAGACTATTGTTGGTCTTCAAATTGTATTTGTATTTATTTATAAGAAGTAAATGACGCTATATTTTTCAATTTTGTAATATCGTGTATGTATCGTGTTTTTAACGAATACTATCTCATACTAGGCTTTATAACAAATATTCATTTTTAAAGAGTAGCAATAGCATTAAGATAGTCCAGTTTTTTAACTTTAATTAGCCCTCCTGAAAAATTATGGAAAATGTAATTTATCTCTGGGATACAGATATGTTTCCACGACATTTCCAAATGACTTCACCTGTATTGGACCGTTTTGTAAGCATAAAGCTAATAGTGTACGTTTTAAAAAATTTATAAAAAGGGATTTTTAATCAATTTCAAAACATACAAATCCAAACAAATTCCAACGAATTAAATGCTATTTCCTTCGGAAATTGACTTCTCCTGCATGGATCCCAGCATCGAATTAGCTACTTTTTTTTTTTTTTTCGTTGAAAAATAGTGAACTTCGAGCCATTGTAAACACGGGGGGGGGGGGAATGAAAAAAAAAAATTAAGAGCATTCAGAGGTAAGTATAGTCCACGAAGGGTCAACTTTGGAGGACCGGATGAGGTTCTAAGAAAAGAGTAATGAGCTGCCTTTGTAACCTTTCGACTGTATCGGAAATAATTGTCCTTTAATTTCTTTTCTGGGTCAACGCGTCAGATAGGGGTGGTCACGTAGAGTATTCTATGTCATTTGAATTTTAATACCTTTAATGGCAGTAAAAAAGTAATTTGTTTTCAATAAAAGATTACGCATTACCACAGTTCGATTACTTTAAAATTACACAGAATTCAAAAATAATGCTTTATTGCTTACTTTTGAGCATTTGAAAACGCTTGAATTCTGTTTTCAATTAATGACACAAGGAGTGTTGTAGTTTTAAACTATATAATTTTAACCCGAATAATTATAGAACAGAAAATTAGAAAACGGAATTGTAAGAAATGAAAAAGTTGCTAATTCAGAGACAGTTTCAACCTGAAACAGTCAACGTCCTCATTTTAAGATTGTGTCTCAAATATTTTAACAAAAAAAAAAAAAATTCGCCTTTGTTTCTATTTATTATCTATTTATCTTCTATTTATTATTGCGAGTAACCTCTTTAGGTTTTCAGAAAGATTATAAAAAATTCATTTCAGCGTTAACCGACTGAGACGGAATTTGAGCCTGTCCTCTCGAATGACGTAATCCATCAATATAACTACTATGCGCAGAAGGACGAAATTGATATACGGCTATTTACGATCAACTAAAATATTAGTCACATAACTAAACGATTTTCTTTTAAGTATCATAAGGAATCAGGGAATATTACGAAAGTAAGATGTTTTGTTGAAAAATTTATAACCAGTTACACATCAAGTGAAATATTTTCAAAATCCCCATGTAACTAATTGAATAATAATATAACCCATAAAAACAAAGTTTTTAAAATGAACCCTTTATATGCATTGCAAATTATTATATTCGTTACCACAGCACCGGCTCTGTAAACAGCGTGTTCTTGGCGTTTACATCCAATTTTAGACATCAAAAACATTTCTATCAGTAAAATGTGCGGCAAACTACGTTTCAAAATTTATTAAAAAAGAAGGGGAATTTATGCACTCACATTCAAGTATCATTTATTTATTTTGATTAGAACAATTTTATTTATTTATTAAAAAATTTTCAACAGGAAAGAGTTTCTTCAATGGTCGGTTAAATGCTATTTCAGCGCGATTAGTTCACGGCAAGTTGGTTCATTAGTATTCCATAAAAGCGACCTTTTAGTGACAGTTACAGCCCCAAAATTTGATAGAATGCATTGTCATCGACATCAAATCTACCACCCAAGTTTCAGATTGATTGGATGACGGCAAGGGGGTTAATTAGGCCTCCGTAGATTTGCCCGCCATCGCCAAACGTACACACAAAATCAAAGTTAATATAAAGGATTTAAAAGTAGGTTAGAGGCTAAAAAAGTAATTGAAAAGTTTTCGCAGATCATTAGGCTTCATTGATAAAGTATAAATGAAGACATATTGTATAAAAAAGTAATTCAAGCATTTTAAAAAAGTATAATGCAAAAAAAAAAAAAAAAAAAAAAAAAAGGATTGCATATAATTTCTCTCTTCTTTCCATCCCCCACTGATCATTTCTATTTAGATTTTTCTTTTCAATCCAAGAAGTTAATTTCAGGATGTGAGGGCAAAGCTTTCCTCTTTTCGCCTGATCTCGCATCTAGTTTGTTGATAGTATGACTGGCTAGATTTGGACATCTTATTCTGTGTTAGGAATCGGCCATTAACGAATGTTCTAGTCAAAACAACAATAAACAGGGAAAACATTCACTTGATGTTTTTTCAGCCTCACTCGGGTAACTTGGGAAGTTTACATGAAGCATGATGATCCGTCTTCGTCGGTTTTAAATTGGTTTTAGATTGTTGCTGCAAAAAATTTTACAAGTAAAACGTATTATTCTCTAAAAGAGAGACTAAACACTTCTCTCAACGGCGTTTTCGAGGAAATATAAATAGAATTAGGGGAAACGAGGGGAGGGGGGGAGGCAACAGAATAGCTTGATATTTAGTACCCTAATGATTACAAGGTCGTAAAAAACACGATTTCAGAACAGGAAGATTTCATCAAAAAAAAAAGAGCAAATAACACACCTTTTGACTACACCTTGCAATTTTTTCAAGTACTTGATTTATATGAGTGATTTGAAAATAGGATGAAAAAATATATGTCACTCTTTTTGCACCCTCACTCAAAAATCTATATTGTGAATTAGAAATCTGTATTGTTACTTAGACTTCTGTGCGTAATTTGAAAATAGGATGACAAAATATATGTTCCTCATTTTACACCCTCACTGAAAAATCTGTGTTATTGTGACTTAGAAAGATTCAGAACAGTGATGAGTGCACATGTTCTCACATTTAAACGCATTATATTTTAAGTTTGTCGTCATCATGATCACATTTTTTAATCTTCCCAGATCTTTCTAGGAACTTGAGCAAATTATCAATGAATTTTAATTCAATCTTGTAAGCATCCTGCCTCAAGTCCACCTTCGCAGTAAAAAGTAGTCCCTTCCCTGAATATCATACTTTCATAAACACTTCAACTTCACACATTTAAACCTATCTAAACATTCAGCGAATGATTTCAATTGGGTGTGATCGTATTAGGAGAAACAAAAACAAAACAAAAATGTCAGATGTAGGAAGTCACACGATAATCAAGCTATGTTTAAGATACTTATCTTTTTTAAATAAACACTTTTAATTATTATTATTTGTAATTATTTTTTTAGATAAGAATAACAAATTTTGAGCTTTTCTCCTAGAACTGCTGCAGTGAAATACAGAAAAATGGTGAGACAAAAAAATTATGATGGGCAAGAAATTGGTCTGACATAGGAAATCACTCGATAATCAGACTTTATTTAAGATACTTATCTTTTTTAAATAAACACTTTTAATTATTTTTTTAGATGAGAAGAAAACATTTGAGCTTTCCTTCTAGAACAGTTGCACTGAAATACAGAAACATGGTGAGACAAAAAATGATGATGGACAAGAAAATCGACAGCAATAGAATCACTTGATAATCATGCTTTATTTGGTTAAGATGCTTATTTTACTTATGATGCTTATAAACACTTTTAATTAATTTTTTTTAGATGAGAAGAAAGCATGCTGAGCTTTCCTTCTAGAACTGTTGCGCTGAGATAGATACAAGGTGGGAAAAAAATGATGGTGGACAAGAAATTGGTCAGACAAGGGAAATCACTCGATAATCAGACTTTATTTAAGATACTTATCTTTTTTAAATAAATACTTTTAATTATTTTTTTAGATGAAAAGAAAACATTTTGAGCTTTCCTTCTAGAAGGTCACTTTTGCTCTGAGAGATGGTGAAACATGGTGGGACAAAAAATAATGGTGAACAAAACAAATCGTCAGACATAGGAAATCACTCGATAATCAAGCTTGATATGTTTGAAATACTTGTCTTTTTTAAATTAACAGTTTAAATTATTATTATTTTTTTTTAAGATGAAAAGAAAAAAATTTAAGCTTTCCTTCTAGAAGGTCACTTTTTCCCTGAGAGATAGTGAAACACGGTAGAACAAAAAATGATGGTAAACAAAACAAATCATCAGACATAGGAAATCACTCGATAATCAAGCTTGATATGTTTGAAATACTTGTCTTTTTTAAATTAACAGTTTAAATTATTATTATTATTTTTTAAGATGAAAAGAAAAAAATTTAAGCTTTCCTTCTAGAAGGTCACTTTTTCCCTGAGAGATAGTGAAACACGGTAGAACAAAAAATGATGGTAAACAAAACAAATCATCAGACATAGGAAATCACTCAATAATCAAGCTTATTTGTTTGAAATACTTGTCTTTTTTAAATTAACAGTTCAAATTGTTATTTTTTTAAGGTAGGAAGAAAACATTTTGAGCTTTTCTTTTCGATGGTCATTGTTGCGCTGAGATGGTGAAATAGAGACCTTGGTCAAAATTAAATATATTCAAGAATCCACGCAATGTCGAAGTTGATATTTAATTTCTACGAATCAAAGATTTTATTTTCGTACTCTCAAGTTCCAGTAATAACAGAACTTAAACAGACTTACAAAGAATGAGAAAAACTATAGATAAAATACAGCATAGTGAGTCACTTTTAGAGTGCTTGCCGATACTAACTTTAACCGAATTAGATCATTTATTGTTTGGAGATTAGATCCACTGTTTATACATGATTACGTATGGAACATACGCGGCGGATGTAATTAATTACGAATTTCTCTCAGCCAATAGCTAAGGGAAGAAACAGGAAGAAGTCCGCATTTCCGGGACAACATAGAACATCTTCTAAATTCTTATCTTTGTAAAAAAAAAAATAGATTTAAAAACGCAACAAAAAACATATTTTATAAATGATTGTATTATTTTAGAGAAGTTGGATTATAATAAATATAATTTTTTAGCTACTAGTTCCAAACAATCAATTTAACAAAACCTCAAAATCCAGAAAAAATTCACGACAGTATGTTTTCAATTGATCTAGTGAAAGAATTTTTTTTCCGCCTTATTCTGGTTTCTCACATCTCCAGAATTTAAAAATTCTCTTAGATGTTCCTGATTTTCAGATAAGTCGTCAAAAAGTTACTTTTAAAATTTTCCCGCAATTTTCGATTTTGGGGAAAAAAAATTATGTGTTATAATGGGTCTCAAATGCGACTACTCAGAGAATTTCGAAAGTATTATTTATACTCACTTTCTGTTCATTTATCAAATTACTCATGTAAACGTCTAGAAATCTTCCCCTTTCCAGAATTCAAAAAGGTAGAAACGGGAAAATTCGAAAAAATTAAGGGTGTGGAACATCGATACACTTTCAATTACACTATAATATTGACTCCATTTTAATTTAACGTGAAATAATATTATTTACCGTTTTCATATTACATTAATTTAAAAAATGGCCAGTTTGGCGATAATTATTACATTGGTCAAAAAAAAAAACTACGGCTTAAGTGGTGAAATTGGCGGTATTTTTTCGATAATTATTAAATTATACTTTCGGGTAAATGAAACAGAGGAGAAACAGCCGTTGATGGGACAATCTTGATCAAATTTCTACGTGAATTTCGGAGGTGGTATATTTAGAACACCTTAAAAGACAATATCATAACAATTTTGATCAAAATCCTTCGAGCTGTTTTTTAGCAATTGCTGAAAAACATTATTTTTCAATGGCAGCTACCTTATACACATACGTAATTTTGACGAAAACCTCAATGATAAGTCCCATGATCACCACTAACCCGTTGTTAGACATCGTAGGTCAATCTGTTCGGGGTTAAGTTGAACACAGACACTTTATTTTTTTTCTAAACTCAATGCGTTCCAAAACGCGTAAAAATGCAAAAAAAAAAAATGTTGGCCGAATGCAATACTTTCATTACCCGTATTAGATATAGGTTAATTGAAAGCAAGAAACAATTTGGAAGTGCTATTGGATTTTTCTGGTACAAAAAAAGTTATATTGTGCAAAATTATCAATACAAAAAATTTGGGCAACTAAGATTAGTCTTAATGCTAACGCCACTTGAAGGCTGTGTAGTATGGTTAGCGCTCTAGCCTTGCATGTCAAACGTTCGGGTTCGAAACCCGGGTTAGGCATGGATGTTCGTTGTGGTTCGGAATCTACATAAAACTGTAGGTCTCGGGCAGTTGCATGCCAAAACTACCTCTGAGCCATTAGTTCGGTGATATAGCCTGTAAAATTTGAAGACAATCCAAAATATAGAACAAATCCATAATGTTGGACAAGTTTTCAGATAAATTATTTTGTTAAAAAAATACTAACCTTTATAAGCTTACACCAAATGGAGAACCCAAAAACAATTATAAAACCCGCATAAAAACCGATGAATTTAAGGAGGTACTCGCCTCAGTCTGGAATTAAGTATTCGTATTTGTTACTTGGGAACAAGTACTTCCTATATTGATACTTGGACGGTAGTTTTTACTGTTTTGCGTTGATAAGGTTTGGATGTTTTTTGGCGCAAGAGTTGCAAGGGGGCAATACGACGCCGGAACATTATTCCAGCAGAATCTGGATTTTTGAGAATAGTCCGAATGTCAATGGAGAAAGCCTTCCGCGTGGTCTTTATAAGAGGAACTACAGTAAATTTGCGTCTCGAATAGAAGAAAGCTCAACATAAATTATACTGATGATTCGTTAAGTTGGCCGTTGCGCTAATGTACTTTCATTACAATTTCAGTAATTTGGCTTTAAAATGAGCTTTAGTTGTTAATTTCAGAAGGAGATTTAATTGGACAGTCGATAGAAGATGGGGGGGGGGGGGCACAGTGGACCTAGGGGCAGAGTGGTCCATCCCTTGTTAATTTACTTATTTTTAGCAATTTAAGCTTCAAATTAAGGCTCATAGATGGTAGCATGAGCTAGTTTTATATACGGCTAAAAAGCACATGTTTATAGCAAAATCAACCATTTTATTAAGGTTTGATGTTTTGTGCTCCTTAAAGTAATTTTTCGAGCATCAAGTTTTTTTCATTTCTTGAGAAAAGAAATAGCAGACAAATAGTATTGAACAGTTGTTTTATAAAGCTAAGATGTTCTTATTTTTGATATCTAAAGAAAATTTGCAAGTATGCAATCTATATATAATGTTAGTATGATTATTTCTTCTTCTTCAGCATGGGGCACAGTGGACCAACCACTTGTGGGGCACAGTGGTCCATGGTCAACTGTGCTCCTAAGAGACAAAATTTTCAGCAAGATTAAAAAAATCTTTAAAAAAAAATATCTAATGATAGCTAATTCAGTTTTAAATAAAAAATGGAACAAAATATGTTGGTTTAATCGTTCTATAATTCTGTGATTAGCAAGTAACAGGAATATGACTGTACAATGAAATTATTTTTTAAGACCATGAATTGTAACTGACCAACTGTCATCTCAAGAAATGGACAAAGATATTCCGGACCAAGTTGTAGTAATCAATCTGAAGTACTTCAAATAGATGAAGCCATAACTATCTAAACTTCTGAACAGGTTCGTTCATTCCTTACAGCAGGAATTCCGAAACGAAAGGAAGACAAAAGGGGGTCTTCAAAAATATTAACAAATACCCAATTAAAAATACTTTAGAAAAAGAAGCCATGAAAAAAGCCATTATATAGGAAACAAAACAAGAGAATGCCATTATAAGATTCTTAAAATTTCATTTTCAAAATTTAATGAGCACTAATTTCGTTTACATTTTTGTAATTGTAATTTGTTGATAATTATAAATATTTTTTATAATCTTATCTCTTTGTTATATTTAAACATTTGCACTATGTCATCTTGCATAATTAAAAAATATATATTAATTAAAAAATCCCATTTATACTGTGCAATTATAGGTTGGTCCACTGTGTCCCAAGAGGAGGACTAGTGTACCCCGGAGACTGGGTACAGTGGTCCACTTCACGGTCACACATAAAATGCAATTTTTTTTTTTTTTTTTTTTTTTTTTTTGCTTTTTTTTTTTAAATATGTTAATTGAAAATTATGTTCTTAAAAAATTTATGACATGAAAAGAAAAGTTTGAAGAGTATGCATGATTATTTTCAGGTGAATTGACTTTTCCATTTAAGTAGAAAAAAATAAAAAATGGAAAAGTGGACCACCGTGCCCCGTCTTCCCTAACAGTCCAATTAAACCTCAGTTAAAATTAGGAAGGAAAAAATACTTTCTCGAAATGCAATGAAACTCAGATTAATATAGCTTTCATACTAAAGATGTTTATTCCACTATGCGCGCATTAAAAACGATCGTTTTACTTTGAAAATATAAGTTCCAAATGATGCTTTAATACAATTAACTAAAAATATGCCTTCGCCCAACGACGGAAATTGAGTGCCAAAAGAGGGGAGAGGGGGTAGAAAATTGCTCAATTTTAACGATATATCTTCAAAAATAACGCGAAAAGTTTAAAAAATTATCAGGCCTCGGGAATAATACAAGAGGTGAGAGACTAGGTCGGTGAGTGAGTGACGCTGGTTTACGAGAAGAGCGAAAATAATAAGCTGGCCGGTACTTCCCATCAATTCCTGACATCATCCGGAGAACTATAGCTAAGCATCTCATTTTGTGTGATTATCACTTGCAAGATGAAGAATCACTAAAACAAAATTGTTTTAAGGTGGCGAGAGTATGTTTATGAGAGTCGTTAGGATGGTGCACTTGCACCCCCATGGCATTTGAAAATTTGGAGAAAAATATTAAAGTAAAACACAAATACCGTTTAATATATATTTGTAATTATTCACAACTTTTAATTAACATTTCATTAAAAAATTCCATTAACTTTAAAAAAAAATCAAGGTTGAAATATAGAGTGTAAGTTTCCTTGCACATAATCCTGCCAGAGCCCATGACTATCACGAAACTTGCACATCAACATAATATTTTGAAAAACTAATAAATAACGTTTCAAATTACATTTTCAAATACTTTTTTAACTAAAGTAAATCGAAACAGAATCTGTTAAATATCAAGAGCTAGTGATCTCAACAAGAAAAAACCAACAACACAACAGTCTTAATTTTCGCTTCTGTGCCATTTTTACTGGACGATAACTTCTAAGCAACTGAAAACACTGTGGTCCTCTCGTAGGTGTGGATGGGGTTAGTTTGTGCGAGAAGGATTCGACCTATAGTCTTTTCTTTCTTCAAAATTACGAGGCATATTTAGCTGTGCTAAGCACTTGGAAGTGGCAGGGATAAGCAGCCCGAACCCTGCTAACAAACACTCTGGACGGTGAGCGAAAATTAATGTTTAGGGGGAGCAGAAAGCGTTGAAGATCAAGCGGCAACGTATTTCGCCCAGACGCTTGAGATTAAAGTTATGCTTATATCGTACCCGGGGGCATAACGCCCACCAGTTTTCTCCACTGCAGTAGCAGCGTCATTGAACAGCGCATGCTCAATGCGGAGTACCACCATTTAATCCTCTCTCCACTATCTAATCGTCTCATTCTCGATTGAAGTACAATATTGAATCCCAAAAATTAAAAATAATTGGCCATGATTATTATATCCACTCTACATAACGCATTAGCAGAAAACTACGATAAATGACTAAGACTAGGCTATTCTACGTTAGTAGAAAACTAAGAAAATTACTATATGCTACATTTCTTTATCAAACCACTTAATTTAACATCGTATGTTTAAACTCAGCTAAGTTATTAAAGCAAATTCATTTTAATAAAACCTACTATTTCATCTACATATTTCCTGTGATATTCCTTAAAAAATTAAAATTGGTGACGATCCTGTTTAATAAATTACACTGTGTGCTTATTGAAGTCTTGAATTCTGTGAATAGAGGAGGTATTCAAAGATTTCAAAATATTGATAATTTTCATAGTAGGTGATATTTAGAGCAATCGACAATTTTTACTATATGACAGTTAAATGTTGAAAAAATCGTAAAAGGAAAAAAAACTTTTAGGAAAAGTGACAGATTTTGAGAATGTTACCTAGTATAAGGAAACCCATAAAATAAAAAATATAACCCATAAAATACAAAGTTTTTAAAAAATCCTTTATATGCATTGCCAGTTTTTAAATTCATTAACACAGCGCCGATATCAAACATTTTTATCAGCAAAATGTGCGGCAAGCTAAGTTTCGAAATTTATTTATTAAAATGAACGTGAAATTATGCTTTCACATTAGAATATTTACTTATTCTGATTAAAACAATTTTATTATTTATTTATTTAAAAAAAAAAATTGGCAACAAGAAAGAGTTTCTTCAATGGTCGGTTAAATGTTATTTTAGCGCGATTGGATGGTTAAAAAATAATTTCCAATGAGCCTTATGATTATAATTATATTAGACATATAAGTCAATATAACCTCTTTATTTGCTAGCAGAATGTCAAAGCAATGAATAAAATTGTCTTTTACTGCACTATTTAACTCAAGGGTCATATTCGCAAACATTTTGCATGCTTGTAGGTAATAATACTTGCGGGTCATTCTCAGAGGATTTGTTTAGTTAAAAACTTTAAGGCATGATTGAGCCTGATCCGAGACATAGCATATACTAATAAGAGATATATCTCCTAATGGAAAACAGGAATCCTAGTTACTGATAAAGATTTTCAGTTTCAAAAGCAAAATTTATTTATACAAAAACAGGCTCCCCAAAATGAGGCAGTAGTCTGTATTCTTCAATGAATTAATTCTGAATATGTGTTTTCAATTAAGATTACCTATACTAATAATATTTATAACAGAAAATGTATTTTTCTGTTTCACAAAGTTCAACTTTTTTTTAATGCATTCGGAATATTCAGCATAGATATTTCTAAACTACTTTAGTTAGTATATATATATATATATATATATACTACTGAAATAAGTTACTATACATTTTGCCAACATTTAAAAAGAAATTAAAAATAATTATTTAAATTATACGAACAATATTTTTGTTTTAGTTATAATCATGTACATTTATTTTTTTAATAATGTATAATGATTCTATTTGTTCTTTTACTGACAAAGGTTTTATCAATTTATGTTGGATACAGTTTCTTAAAGTTATTGAAACATCAATCGATAATTTTAAGGAGATATGTATGTCTATTCTTTAAAACGTATAATAAATGTAACAGATAAACTTTTAAAATGAACATGCATCCAATTATCTAATCATATGGGGGGAAATAACATTTTTCAATAAAGCACTATAACATCTTAGGTTTTTGCATAAATACATTTAAAAGAAATTGATAATTACAGCAGTGTACTAAACTGTAACAAAATATAAACAAAACTGTGTGATAAAATATCAATATTGATTGTTTAATGGCTAAACTATTTAACAATAAAGTTAGGAAAATCACCATTTTTTTTTATCTGAAAATTAGTCATCGAACTAAAAGAACAAACAATCTGAAATTTGAAGAGTGTAATTCAAGTTGGATATTTAGTATAAAATAGCTGTTATATTTGGTATTATATAATTATTTTTGCAGTTCATAAAGAATTTATACTCAAAAGTTTCTTAATAATTTTTGATTAAAAATCAAGAGAGATGAAACTTGCATTCATTTTAGCATTTTGCTGATAAGAAAATTGTGACTTAAGCTTTTTTGCTAAAATACTTGTTACCCCACTGGGAAGATAAAAAATGTGATATTCAAAAAAAAAATTTAAATATTCAAAATCAATAGGAATAATTTAGATTCTATGATATCAGAAATTTTTTAACTATAAGGTATATTAAGCAATGTTATGCCTGAGTATAAAGCTTTTATGTGAAGTAATTTCAGTGCAATTAATGTAATACCTCTTGTCGCAAAACTGATGCGTGATTCCCATGGACAGCAGTTTTTAGTTGTTTAACACTTCATAGAGCCATATTTTTTACTTTCAATTACCCATATGTATACCTAGGGTAATGAAAGTATAGTATTCGGCTTTTTTTGCATTTCTCCACATTTTGGAACATCCTGATCTCAAAAAAATGTGTGTAAGTGGTCAGCATAACACTCGAACAAATTGACCTACGATGTTCAAATTTGGTGTGAGGGTTGGTGATGGCCCAAGGACCTACCATTAAGGATTTCATCAAAATCGCGCATGTGCATAGGGTAGCTGCCATTGAAAAAAATCATGTTTTTCAGTAATTACTAAAAAACTTTGTTCTTACGATTTTGTTCAAAATCGCTGTGGTAATGCCTCTTAAGGTGTTCTAAACATCCCCACATCCGAAATTCCCGTAAAAATGCTTTAAGGGCGTAAAAAGTTGAAAAACGAGTGCCTTCAACACAGTGCTCTTTTCTTGAGCATACCTCATCAACGATCGTTTTTTGTTGTTCTTTTCTCTCTGCTCAGTTGCACTTAAAAGAAAGAATCATATAAGAATTATCGATAAGTATATTGCCAAAATCATCATATTGGTGGAGGTTGTTTTTTTGTTGTTGTTTTTTAAAATTATCGCAAAAAAATTTCGCCCAAACTGTCCAATTTTACTAAATGGATGATGAAAATATAAATACGGTAGATGACACAAATCCACGTCAGTATTATAGTGTAATTGAAAGTTATGCGATGTTCTACACTCCTAGTTCTTAATGCTATGTTAAAATATATTAGGGATTGAGATTGATTTATAAAAAGAAATCAATTTAGCTTATTACCTAAAAATAATTTGATATTTTAAACCATTTTTTGTTGTTGTTGTTGGAAGTATGTTTCCCACCGCCTACTGGGAGCTATTCAAAGGTCATCTTATGTTTTGAATTTATTTTTATATGGCATTACATGATAATTATGGAATATAATTTGCAAGAACTAAAATCTACAAAACAAATTCTAAATTAGACATATTTTGTATTAAAAAATTTCAGAATTTATACCTATCACTTTCCATGAAATTTCAGAAAACAGGGATCAACACATAGTAGGACATTGCAAGCTGTGAAAAAGTATCGTATTCTCTTCTCAAGTGCTTTAGTAGATCCCAAACGGCAACGTCTAAGTTTTTTTATAAAGTTTGCATATGGTCACCAATTTTAGCCCATCGTCTGGAGCAGTTTTCTTGCGTTTCAAAAAAACTTTAGGGCCTCCCTTTGCATTTACGACTTGAAAATCCAGAAATGAGTTGTCATGCTAGTCAAAAATTTAATTAGTCTTGAGGTCCCACAAATCATAGTTCAATAATCATAGTCAATCGTTTAAAAATTAATGAAGTTGGTGGGAAATATACTTCCCATTGTCATACAAAAGGGTTAACAGCCCACCAAGAGACACCACAAGTCAACTGTGATATTGGAATAAAGTCTAATGGAAGCATTTTGGTTCCAATACACATTGTGAATTCTATTTTGTAATACAAGAATCATATTTTATTATTTACATATGGAATAAGTACAACTGTAAATATCATACCGTCATTTCCGTGGTCAAAATGAAATTAGTTAAAAATAATTAAATATTTATTATAAATTACTTATTTGATAATATCAGTTGTACAGTAATTTAGTAATCTCCATGTTTATAAACTCACAGTTCCATTCGGAACAAAACAATAACTAGGAAATTGTCATGTCCGTGGACAACAAACAGTGGAATAAGTATGGACGATCTCTATATATTATCAGACAATCTCTGCTAATGTCATAATTGGATTGTAATTCATAAGTTCTATATGAGAAAAAAATGTTGGAATCCAATCAGGATTCAATCTTTTTATCATAAAAGCAGATCCATTAACTGTTTATGAACAAGTTATTTTCTGCGTTAAATCTTTCATACTCGAGGATATTTGAAAGCAAGCTAGTTCATCAGTAACTATTTTACAAGGAATTTATCAAATAAAGTATCTAGGAATAGAAACTGACACTTAAATAAATTCTCAAAACAGTTTTCAAGACATATTTGAAGTTTTAGATTTAAACTAATAAAAATTTTGATGACACCCCAGGTCTCGAAAGAGTTAATCGGATAAAACTGGATTCAAGTCCATGCAGCATGAATAGTAGTTCAATATTGTACCATTTAACCAGTATATTTGTGCATGAAAAATTTTATTAATGCAGCCACTATTTATGACAAACACAAATATACAATATATCTTCATTTATTTCATTGAATATAAAATATTTTGATGAACCAACTTTTGTGATTTTTTTTAATCCTATCAGTAAGTTTAAAAGTAGGTAATAATTAAAAAAGTGAGGGGGATATAACTTTGAGGCATGAAAAGAAATTACCACAAGAAACAAAACTTATATAATTTTAAAATAATCTCGTATATACCTAGCTTCTATTTGATGGTAAATGCAATGTTACTAAAGAAAAAAAGTATTTTTCAATCATAAAAAAACAGATCTAAAAAATTATTCTTAAAAATGCAAAATTTCTTTTTTGGCTTCATATGAACTAGCTGTGTGCCAAATTTTATTTAAACCCTACAGTTAGTTCCCACTTTATTTAACTTTGGTTATTTTGGACAGGCAGACATGAAAGTGATTCTATGAATGATGTGTTTTTTACCTGGAGGTAAGGAACTAATAAAATGTGTGAATGGGACAAATTGTTCATGTAGAGACATGTTATCTCGTGTCATCTTTATTTTAATAGACAAAGAGGTAACTGCAAGTTTAGGTACCTCCTCAAACATCATTCAGAATTTTTTATACAATGTAGAGAAATATTAGTAGATCATGAATCCACTGGTCTGCCGGAAATGGCCGAAACTATTCAAAAATCGACTCTGAATTAGTTAAACTAAATATGATTGCCAAATAGGTCATAAAAAATAGGCCAAATAATGATCATCCTTTTTAAATCCTTTATACTTACTTCAATTTTGTGTGAGCGTATGTTTGTCGATGGCGGGCAAATCTGCGAGGTATAATTAACCCCCTTGCTGTCATCCAATTGGGCTGAAACTTGGCAGATAGGTTCGATGTTGATGACAATGCATTCAATCAAATTTTGGGACTATTACTGTCACTAAAAGGTCGCTTTTATGGAATACTAATAAACCAGCTTGCAATCATCTAATCGCACTAAAATAGTATTTAACCGACCATTGAAGAAACTCTTTCCTGTTGTCAAAATTTTTTTAATAAATAAATAATAAAATTGTTTTATTCAGAAAAAAAAAAGGTATTTGCATGCAAGTGCATAATTTCATGTTTATTTTTATAAATAAATTTTGAAAAGTAGTTTGTTGCACATTTTGCCGATAGAATTGTTTTTGATATTTAGAATTAGATGCGAACACCAAGCACACCCTGTTTATGAAATCGGCGCTGTGCTAAGTAATATAAAGATTGGCAATGCATATAAAGGATTTATATTAAAAACTTTGTTTTTATGGGTTATATTATTTAATTGGGAACCCACTGCTTTTTAAGTTTTAATAAGGAAGGGAGCAGAAAATTCTACTTCTCTCGCGGTGACTTACTTGTATCTTTTAAAAGTGAGTCAAGTTGGCATCATCAGTGATTAAAATACTTATTGCCAACTTGGCTATCAAAGATTTGGTTGGACAGTTAGACAAAGCTAAATTGTTAGCTATATAAATGTTATTAATCAGTCGTATATAACTATTATCATCCAAATTAGTATTGGTGGAGTACTTTAAAATTAAGAAAAAAATCCTTATTTTTCAGTTAATGTCGAGCCTGTTGAGCTAACCAAAAGCGTTAAATACTTTTAAAAAATGCTAAACATAGACTTTTATTTTTCACTATATTTTAATCTTGGGAAACTAATTAATACTAGTGGCATTAGTATTGCATAATTGATAATTATCCACTAACTTATTACTCTATGATAGTCCACCTTGGACATTATGCAGTTATCTCCTTGACATAACTATACTGTTGTAGTGTAAAATAAAATATTAATGGAACATTTTAACAAAATAATTTAACATTAAGGATATATTAAATTGAAGCAATATATTTTAATCTTGTGAAACTATTTGCAAAAAACATTAGTTTTGCATAATAGATAATTATTCAAATACTATATTAAAAACAAGTTCTTTTCATATAAGTTTAGTGAAAGGGTCGAAAGTCCTTAAAAAATATTATTTAGGTCCTGAAAAGTCATTGATTTTCATTCAATGATTTCAGTGGGAATCCTTTTAAGTGTTCAGTAGGGTCATCTATTGTTATTAATGGTCCATATAGGTAGAGAAAAAAAGGGGTACATGACAAATGCCATATGTATCTTGTATTTAAAAAGTATACTACTGTCTTTCTACTTTGCAAGAATTACAAGGTTATTATTTTAATTTCATTAGTTAGTGTCTTAATCTCCTAAAGAAGACAGTTTGCATAAATAGTTTAACACTAAATTTAAATCAGTTTGCATAATTATTTTAATAATATTTTTAAATTGACATACTAAAAAGAAAGAAAAAAAGGTGATAAAATGAACCATTGCAACTCGTAACATTTTTGGTGACAAAATTACTTTTCACACTGTTCAAACAAAAATTAAAGAAATCAATTTTTTATGCAACAAAACTGGTTGTACTACAACTTTTGTTTTTAAACATTTGTTGCACAACTTTTTCTTTTTGCCAAATAGACCAGCAGTGTTTTGAAGTGTTTTAAATTTTTTTGTAACAAAAACATAATATCCTTTGTTTCTCAACTAAAAATAATCTTAGATTAGAAACGTGGCATAATGCTATTGTTAGTATTTAGAAAAATGTGTTGGATATTCTTGTACTTTGTTCCACTTTTTTACAAGATTGATTTAATAAAATTGTACAAAAAGAGTCTACAAAGTTGTGCATAATTTCAACAACCATGTTTCAGCACCTAATGTAATGCAACTAACCGTACCTAAATACATTGAAAAATGTAATTATTATTTAAAATTAGTCATGTTTTACAATTGGGTATAAAACATCCTATATAAATTGTGAACTCAAAATTAACTTATTGGCTTAAGTTTTTACATTACACTATTTATAAAAACTACTAAACACATATTACAAAACTCAGATGTTTTTAGAAACGAGATTTTTCCACACAGCTGAGTAAAACAGGACAAAGTAATGACTAATATGAAATCCAACAAATAATCATGTATGTTTGAATATTTTATTAATTTGAATAAGATAACATTATTTTATGTCTCATGTTTCTGCTTTACGAAGTTACAAAAAGATATATATTTTCTATTACGAAGCAAACATTTGTTTATTTAAATATATCTGCCAAGAGATGAAACAAATTGCACCAAATATCAGCCAAATGCGAATTCGCATAACTCCCAATTATTTTAGAAAAGAAGCTTCTTTTTATACTTATTTTCAGAATTATCACTTTAAAATATAGATGCAAGTATTAAGCTTTCTTTTTGGATAAAAATAAATATTAATGAAGGATCAAAAGAATAAAAGAAGATCTTCAAACAGACAGAATTGTCTAACATTGCGTAAAACCGCTGCACATTTATTTACACGAATGCTTTTCTCACAAATAATGCTAATAAAATCTTCTTTATACACTTTACTTCAAATATACTAAAACAAAATCATTGCAAATATCTCAGTCACTAAGAATTATCGAAGATTCCACAAACCACTTCTGCATCCCTGTGTAACTCTATAGGGAAAGGAATTGGAATAGCCTCAAGTGGTCAATTTTTGGTTTCAGCCAATCGCTAGCTGCTTCACATATGTTGTCACTCTCAAGCTTCATTTGATACAGCAACTCTAGGGGGGGGGGGCTTCAAGAGGCATACTATTATGATAATCAAATATCTGGTTCAAAGGAGTGTACCTCAACCGACTAAGATCTAGGATTCACATTGTTCTCAATTAGAGTATATTTTAACTTTAAAAAATACTCTAATTGAATACTTTTAAAGTCTGGAAAACAAGTTAAAAAATATTAAGCACTTTTAATGACTGTGGGAACCCTGCTCAGCTGTAAAACAAGTAAAAAAAAAACATTTGAGACATCAATAATCTTTTTCAAAATCTCTCTTACAGAGCTCTGAACTAGATTAAGAGGAAGTCCTCTGTAAGGAACATTCCCTACACTCACTATGTTACAATCTTCTAGCCCAGTGCATTTAGAAACTACTTTCTATAAAACCTTGAAATTTGGTGAGTAGGTACGAAAACGAGCACTTAATGAAATGACATTAATTAAAAACACGAAAAAAACGTCTAATATATTTTATTTTATAAACGAAACCCTAATGTCAATGAATACACAGTGCCTACACCTGGTTTTGTGTTTTACTATACTAATTTTCATTTATAACATTTAGACATTAAATGGAAACAACCTATGTCATTTCATTAGGTGATCTTTTTCATACCTACTCACCAAATGTCAAGATTTTATAGAAAGTAGTTTCTAAATGCACTAGGCTAGGAGATTGTAACATAACAAGAATAGGGAATTATCCTTACTAGGACTGCCACTTAAAAGAAACATGACATTAATATAGTTTCAAGGCCATTCTCTAATAACTATCAAGCTCATCAAATTGAAGGCATTATATACTTATAATGAAATTCCAGAAAATAACTATAAAATATTTATTTTTATTTTCATTAATTTTAATAAACATACTTAATGATTAACTAAAAAGCTGCTACTATGAATATAGTATTTTAATGCATTTGTTGAATATGTTTGAAAAAAATTATTTGTAATCCGGATTTGGATTATAAATATGGATGAACACACATTTGAAATTAAAAACGAATTTTTTTTAGTAAAGCGCTATTGTTATTCTATGTGACGTAGCAAGAGGACTAATCAACCTTCTTAACCCCTCTTCAGTGAAACAAAGGAAATAATGCTCATTGGGATTCCTTTTGACCTGATCCTATTCCTTTTGACCTGAAATTCCTCCTTAATTCAGGTATTGAAAATACATCAAAGTACCAGAAGAATTAAAAGTAGAAAAGCCATTTTTTACATCAATGAAATTTTTTTTAAAAATAATTTCCAAAATTTTCCATACCTTTAATGAAGACCAGAGTTCCTTCAATAAAGGGGGGGTGAATCAGAGTACTCCTCTTTATAATTAACAATCTAACTAATTAGAAAAATGAAACACTATGTGCATATTCACAATATGCGTACATCACTACCAACAAGTTTTGTTTTTGTTGAAAAGAAAATAATAAAAAATTACGTCATAGATCACACTATTTGTTGCCATTCCTGTAGAACTAATTCTTATCAATATTGATGAGAGGCTGTGCCGAAAAAGATTATAGAGTTTGGTTTATCTTTTGATCCGTGATTGAAGTGTTGTACAAGTCTTAATCAAATGGATAATGGGGAGAAAATGTTCTGGTTCACCATTTTAATTGCTGCTTTTATTCCCATTTTCTTAACGGCGACTTTACGCATGAGTAAGTTCAGTAGATGGGAATGGGTTTTAAAAATATTGAGAGTCAAACTGCAAAATTAATACATTACCTTAGAATACCCATAAAAAAAGGAATTCATTCATTCCTTCCATCTTCCTGCTTGCTCTCTCTTATAACATAACAGTTTAGGAAATATAAATTTGTATGTTTGGACGCGCGTTAACACTTGGTGAAGTCAACGGGTCACACCTTTTAAAGTATATATACAGCAATTAACTTTCTAAAATGTTTACTGTCGTTGACTTGTATCAACACCTAATTATTTCTCCATCTCATCTGTCAAGAAGGAGTACTCTCTGGGTCGAATATAGTAGTGAAAATAGCAGCAGATGACGCGCGTCAGCTAGCATTCTAATATTAGATCTACATACATAAATCCTACTGTCAATTTAGCAGCTCTCCAGGAATAAATTCCCAGTAATCAATAAATGAGTGTCTGTCTAATATATCCTTTGCTCATGGTTATTCCTCTTGGTCTTGATACGACAACCAGGCATCGCATGATTGTTGCTTTTTTGAAACTTTATGTGCTCTGAATTGACATAACCTGTACAAACTGATACAGGGAATCGTTTTCTTAGAACACGAAAATGTACAGAATATGAGTTTTATAAATACTGATTTGATTAGTTTGTAAGAAGCTAAACTGGCCGGACTAGTTGTTCAGTGTGATTTCCAAACCACAGTGAACATGTAGGCAACGGAGAAGCAGAAGTAGCGATAAGGTATCAAAAAATTCTGAAAGTGGATGAAGTGACTGCAAAGATGAAAAATCTTGATGATATTATCATTAAACACACTAAAACTTACCAAAACCCTATTCATCAGGACTACAAAATTGACCTAAAGCATTCAGGAATATTTCCCAAATGCCACATGCGAATATTGGGTTAATAAATTTTCCACCATTTTCCAAGATCTTTGTTTTCTCCAAGTCAGCTGCGATGAAGATTATTATAGAACTTATTCATCCTCCTTTCTTTTGATAGTTTTTTTTCCAGTTTCAGATGCTTAAGGAGGACAAATATAGCCAGAACAACTATGCAAGTGGACCATCCTATTCAATGTGTCGAAATTCATATTACCCATTAAAAATAAAGTTTTATGAAAGAGGCTTTTCAAAATATTCCGAATTTTTAAACGTCAAATAGGACGTTTCTCTTGCACAGTTGTTTTGGCTACATTTGCCATTAATTGATTTGTTTTTTCCTTCTTTAAAAAAGGGAACACAAAATAAGTTCCAATAAGTTCTTCTGGTAGATATTCTGATTTACTTAGCCTGCCTTATAGTTGTGGGGTTAGCGCTATGGCCTCGCATGCCGACGATGCCGGGTTCGAATTCTGGGCTAGACACGAATGTTCATTGCGGTTTGAAATCCACGTTAAGCTGTAGGTTCCAGCCTGAGTAGCTGTTATCGTGCCAAAAAAATAGGTTATTGAACGTACTAACCAACCATTCTGATTGACTTAAGAATTGCTGTAAATGTTGTGGACCATTAGTAGCTGTGGTTAACTTTACAGTAAATCATAAAGGTGGCATATATTCGTAAAATAAAACTGAACAATAATGGAAATTACGGTGGCTGCTGTGGTTTTTTGCAATGCAAAATCGTAAAACATGGTTTGCAAAAGCGAACCATTGGGAATGAACAATTTTTACAGGATCTTTGTTTACTAAAGCCTTTTTAACAGTTGCCTTCAGAAATTGATTGGCAAATTTACCATAAACTCTGTAGGTCAAAATAAAAATCTTTAACACATACGTCATATTCGAATGCAAAACTAATTCTTTTGAACTGAACAATCGGTAAATTTTCTCATTTCAGCTGAATTTCCTAAATCCTGATGTTATATCATTAAGCTTTTGTATAAGATGGCGTGAAGGTAGGTTTTTCAGTTTTCAGATTATATGGCACCGTCAGCAACACGAGGGCTATAATGCGCCGAAACATTCGTCATTAAACAAGCCAACATACATTTACAAACACTCATGCCTAACACGGGACTCGAACCCGCAACCTCGCGGTCTAGAAGCTAGCACGCTAACCACTATACCGTTTGGTCGGCATGTGAAGGTAGGTAGTTCATTAAAGTTACTGACAAATAATCTCATGCATTCTTAAGTGATATGCAAACACAAAATTGTAATAACCATAAGAGGGTTTTTTTTTTTTTTTTTTTTTTTTTTTTTTTTGCTTTCATTAAATAATTAAAAATTTAACTAAAAACAAAACTGGTGTTTATTAACTACTGCTCTTAATTTTAAAAGTAGTTTTTTACTTGATGCTTCAATTTTTTTTTTTTATAAAAATTCCTAAATTTTAAAAGCTTTGAAGTTCCTTATTCGAACATCGTTTCACAAAATTAAAAGTTTGCTGTATTGTTGTGAGATCTTTAAAATAACTGTTTAGCAACATTTGTAGCTGTTTAACATTTATGTTCCTACATTTTAATTATTTTTTCCAAAATATCCCATTTTCTTCACATAATTCATATTTTGCATGCTTATTAGAGGTAGGAAATATCGATCAAAATAAAAATCGATACTATATCGTTGTATAGAAAAAATATCGATACTATATCGTTGTATAGAAAAAATATCGATACTATATCGTTGTATAGAAAAAATATCGATACATGATTTTTTTTTATTATTATTATTTTTTTTTTTATTTTTTTTTTTTCAATTTGCCAGATGCGGATTTTTTCGGGGCAAATTTCTACTTTTCATTATTGCTTTTTGTAAGGTGACTACTTTTACAACTGAAATGGATCTATTACAAAAATAATAATAATAATAAAAATAATTAATGCAGTGATTTTAAGAAAAATTTAGATAATTTTCAATAGCTTTTAAAGGCAACGCTGAACATAGGCGTAACGAGGGAAGGGTTTTGAGAGTTCAACCCCCCCCCCCCCATAGGGTTGAGAAAAATTAAGCAAATTTACTATGCTTTCCCCCCAACAAACTCTTTTTTGGTTATTACTCAAAGTATCCATTAAATTTCCTTACTAGTAATTATTCAGTGTTTTGCTAATGTAATCAAAAGCTACACCAAAGTGAAAGACATTTATACAACTAATGTACAGTACCCAAAAAAAAAATCAGAACGATGGTTATATCTTTTGTTCTAATTGTTGAAATAACAAACAAAAGGTACCGTTGTAAATCGTGGAAGGTTTTTAATAATTACATGTAGTTCTTTTTTTATCATGAGGGGTCATCTACATATTAAAACAGAACCAAACTTTAAAAAGTTCAATGGCAACCTCATAATATTATTCCATATTTGGATTTAGCATTAAAAAAGAATACGAAATACAAAAATTCGTAATTTTCTAATGAATGGTTTTAAATGATAAATTAATGTTAAATAAAAAAGTTGGTCTTTTGGCCATAAATACTTAAATATTTGATATATTTCAATAATTTTTTTTTCTTCAAAAGATAGTTTGTAAATGGCCAAACATAAATAGCAATCAACTTTTGCATCAATTTCTTTTTTAATAATTATTAATTAATAAAACAATTTTAAATTTTTTTTGAATAGAAACATATATTTTTTTTGCTTTCATTAGATTCACCATGGTCTGAAACCCCACCACATTTTTTTTCTTTTCATTTTGACTTTTAGTTCTCGATTTTAGCGAAAATGTAAAAAACGCTCACTTTAAGGGACCGTATAGTAGACGACTTTTGAAAACTATCAAAGATTAATTCAAGGTAAACTAGAGGTGTGGAAAATCGCACAACGTTTAATTATCGTAAAATAGGGTGAATAGGAACAGCGGGGTGAATCGGAACATAATTTCTTGAGATTACAAAAAAAATATATTATTTTATACAAGCAAAGCAGTTTTATTTTTTGTATGTATATTTTTAATCTGTCTAACGTGTTTGGAATCGTGGAACATATGTTTTGTGTGGTTTTCAACAGTGTCCTTTTTTTTTTTTTTAAATTTACTTCCTTAAATTACATTTATTTAAAACCACATTTTTTAAGCAATTTCAATAAGTTATCCTTTAAAAATTTTACTGAATCAGGTGATTTTTTCATTTTATAAATAATTTCAACGATCAAGTTACATTTGTGTTTACAGTGAAATGTTTCTGTAAAATAATCACACTTTGCTGAATACTGTTTACTAATGCCTGCATTTTATATTTATTAATTTTCTAATTATCAGTTATACTTCTGCAATTACAGTTTTCGATATTTTATTTATTTCGTGTGAAGAATGCACATCTTTAACGTTGTAAATAAATTATGTTACTTTTGCGTTTACTTGCTATTTTTGTATTAATCTTAAACATGTTACTATAAATCCAAGTAGATTCTACGCAATTTTAGAATATTTGTATTTTATAACGTCGTGAAACGCCTCACTACTGACCGTTCGATTTCTCCCTTTGTGAAGTAGAACCTTAAAAATACCTTTCGTTTTATGGAAATTCTCCCTGAAGATCGGTCAAAAAATGGTCGAAACATTTTCGCTCATAAGTGACGTGTTTTTCAACATAATGCATTGAAATTTGGTATATAGAGTAAATGATGTATTCTGAATCGAATGAAATGATAAAAAATAAGGGTTCGTATTGAAATTTTCGAAGATAGCGTTACTTTTACTTAGTAAACGGTCCCTCAAGAAAAAGAAATTGCATCAGATATATAGAAAATCGTATGCAAAACATTTTGGTGCAAACCGTAAGATTCTACGATAATTAGAAACGAAGATATAGCCATCGTTCAGGGTTTTTTTGGGGGTACTGTACCATATTGAACGTCTTGCAAACTGTATGCTGTTCGCAGACAACTATACGCGCTACACAGCCTGGAGAAACGGAGTCTTTATCGCGGGAACATAAGTGCTACAGACTTGACTTTAGTCATCGACCGTTGATGTAAAGACCATAGGCGTAACGAGGGAGGTTTTGAGGGTTCAGCCCCCAACCCATTAAGTTGAGAAAGAATTAAACAAATATACTGCATTTTTTCCCTAATCAACTCTTTGTTGATTATTACTCAAATTATCCATTAAATTTCATTATTAAGATTATTCAGTGACCAGCGTTTTATTAACGTAATCAAAAGCTATACAAAACTGCAAGACTATACATGGATTTTTCACCCGAAGATCAAATTTGCCATTTAAATGTACCATTTGATGATAACTACACGCTACACCGAAGCAGAAGAAATGGACTCTCCATAGAGGGAAACATAATTTCTGAGTGGACATTGCGCTATATAGAAAACCCAAACACTAAACAATAACTGAATGTAAACTAGGGAATGGAACATAGCACAACTTTCAATTACACTATAATAATGGTCAGCACATTTAAATTTGACGTGGAATAGTTTTATAACTATTTTCATTTATTTGAAATAATGGCCCTTAGTGTTGATATTTTTACAGATAACTCTTACAAGGGCAAAAGAAAAGAAGAAAAAAGAAAAAGAAAACACGTCACAATGGCGAATGTGAGGATGTACTTTTCGAAAATTCTTGCAATATCCTCTCTTGTTGGTGAAACAGAGGAAGGGAGAAAAACGGTTGTTGATGAGCGATCCTCAAGGGAAGAGAACTCTATGTTTTAAGACATTCGTTTTTCATCTTCTTACACCTCTATAACATTTTTATGGGAATTTCGGAGATGGGGATGTTTAGAACATTTTAAGAAGCATTATCATAGAGATTTTCCTCAAAACCGTTAGAGTCGCTTTTTAGTGATTGCTAAAGAACGTGATTTTCTTCTAAATATTTTACGCAAGTGCAATATTGAAGAAAACCTTAATGGCAGGTTCTATGGCCCCCACTAACCTGTACTCCAAATTTGAACATCGTAGGTCAAATCGTTCGGGAGTTGTGCTGACCACGAACACACAGACACACCGGCAAACATTTTTCTATGCCATTTTTTTTTTCAGTCGGATGTTCCAAAACGTGGAGAAATGAAAAAAAAAAGAAGGAAAAAAAATCGTTTTTTTTTTTTTTTTTTTTTTTTTTTTTTTTTGGGATCGAAAACAATACTTATATTACCCTATGTTAATCAATGGGTAATTGAAAGGAATTAAAATGAGTGCAGGTAGCAAACTCAAAACACAAAGTGAGACACTGTTTTTATTATGCAAAAGAAGAAAGAGGAAAAATATGGCGAAATTACTGTTTAAGTTGAAAAAGAATCGCCCGATAGCATTGAAAGAATTGCAAGATGAAGACGAAAAAATAAAAAAAATTTCAGCAGATTTACAGACTCGGACGGTGTTGGTATCATTATGCATATAAAAACAATAATGCAATATAAACATTAAGAGACCGTTATTTCGGAAAAAATATATATAAATGTTTATGGAAGTTTCTTTAATGCTTATTTTTGGCAGTGTATGTTTGAAATATTTCGAGGCTAGTCCTGCCACTGAAGTTGATCCTATCTTGTTTGCTACGCCCGAAAAGTTTCTCCAAAAATATTGCATCCATATATTTTACAATTATATCTGACCCTTTCAATTTCCACGTGGTTAAGAACATTTTCCTGCTCTTTTTTTTTTTTTTTTTTTTTTTTTTTTTAAGAAATTTTCCTTATCCCGTAGATTTGGACAATGATTTGAAAAAATTTTCAATAAGATTTTTTTTACTCTCTCCTCCACCCCCCCCCCCCCAAATTCCTTTTCCTTTTTTTATTTCATTGGTGTATCGAGTCTGTATTTTTCGAACCCCCCCACCCACCCAACAGCTCTAGTTACGCATATGACGCTGAATATTTAGCATAATATTTTTAGAATGTAAATAATTGAAAAATTAACAGAGGAGTGAATATCTCTCTATATATAAGGCAAAGCCCTCACTCACTGACTCACTCATCACTAATTCTCCCACTTCCCACATAGTCACAACTCTGAAAATCGGCACAAATATCAACAATGGTAAAAATAGAAAAAGTAAACTATTCCGATCTCGATTAACCAACTTTAAGGGGTCGAAAAGGGGTTAAACGTTCCAAACGGGGGACATTCGAAAATCCTACTTCCCACATAGTCACAACTCTGAAAATCGGCACAAATATCAACAATGGTAAAAATAGAAAAAGTAAACTATTCCGATCTCGATTAACCAACTTTAAGGGGTCGAAAAGGGGTTAAACGTTCCAAACGAGGGACATTCGAAAATCCTACTTCCCACATAGTCACAACTCTGAAAATCGGCACAAATATCAACAATGGTAAAAATAGAAAAAGTAAACTATTCCGATCTCGATTAACCAACTTTAAGGGGTCGAAAAGGGGTTAAACGTTCCAAACGAGGGACATTCGAAAATCCTACTTCCCACATAGTCACAACTCTGAAAATCGGCACAAATATCAACAATGGTAAAAATAGAAAAAGTAAACTATTCCGATCTCGATTAACCAACTTTAAGGGGTCGAAAAGGGGTTAAACGTTCCAAACGGGGGACATTCGAAAATCCTACTTCCCACATAGTCACAACTCTGAAAATCGGCACAAATATCAACAATGGTAAAAATAGAAAAAGTAAACTATTCCGATCTCGATTAACCCACTTTAAGGGGTCAAAAAGGGGTTAAACGTTCCAAACGAGGGACATTCGAAAATCCTACTTCCCACATAGTCACAACTCTGAAAATCGGCACAAATATCAACAATGGTAAAAATAGAAAAAGTAAACTATTCCGATCTCGATTAACCCACTTTAAGGGGTCGAAAAGGGGTTAAACGTTCCAAACGAGGGACATTCGAATATCCTACTTCCCATTTGGTCACAACTCTAAAAATTGGTACAAATATTAACAATAGTAAACATAGAAAAAGTAAGCTATTCCGATCTCGATTAACCCACTTTAAGGGCTCGAAAAAGGGTTAAACGTTCCAAACGAGGAATATTCGAATGTCCTACTTCTCATTTCGTCACAACTCTAAAAATTGGTGAGAATATCAATAAAGACAAACGAAGAAAAAGTAAGTTATTCCGATCTCGATTAACCCACTTTAAGGGGTGGAACAGGGGTTAAACGTTCCAAACGAGGGATATTCAAATGTCCTACTTCCCCTTTCGTCACAACTCTGAAATCTGGTGCAAGTATCAACAAAAACAAACGTATAAAAAGTAAGCTATTCCGATCTCTATTTACCCACTCTAAGAGGTCAAAAAGAAATTAAACGTTCCAAACGAGGGATATTCGAATGTACCACTTCCCATATGGTCACAACTCTAAAAATTGGTACAAATGTCAACAATGGTAAACATAGAAAAAGTAAGCTATTCCGATTTCGATGAACCCACTTTAAGAGGTCAAAAAGGGGTTAAACGTTCCAAACGAGCGATATATTCGAATGTCCTACTTCTCATATTTTCACAATTCTGAAAACTGGTGTGAATATCAATAAAGACAAACGCAGAAAAAGTAAACTATTCCGATCTCGGGTGGATCAAGGGGTGGAAAAGGGGTTAAACGTTCCAAACGAGGAATATTCGAATGTACCTCTTCCCATATGGTCACAACTCGGAAATTTGGTACAAATGTCAAAAAAGATTAAACATAGAAAAAGTAAGCTATTCTGTTCTCGATTAACCAACTTTAAGGGGTCGAGAAGGGATTAAATGTTCCAAACGAGGGATATCCGAATGTTCCTCTTCCAATGTAGTCATTTTTCTGATATTTTTTTGCAAATGTTAAAAAAATAAGTCATTCCAATATCGATTAAAGAATTTTTAAATGATGAAAAGACGACGCAACATTGAAACTATACGAGGATTAACTTAATGTCTAATTAACTTAATTCCAATACAGCTACTACTTTGAAATTTAGAACTAAGAGCAAACATAAACACAATAAACTATTCCAGTTTACTATTCACAATTATAAATTTCGTTTAAAATGTCAACAAAGGAAAGTTCCTATTTTGATAAATCAATTTGTCGGGATCGAAATGGGAACAAACGTCTGAAGTGTAGAATACATGAATGTCTTTTGATCGCTAAAATGCTAATGGTAAAATTTCGTAGCTCAGCACGGGTATTCAGCTAGTATATATATATAATACATTGTATAAGGGTCATTCTATTTAAAACGTGACTTTTAATATAGCTTAGTCACTACTTGCATAAACAATATACAAAATATAAAATATGATTATGAACATGGGCACCGGCAGGATTATTTGCAAGGGGGGTGCAAGATTTCTAGAATTTTGTTTATTTCGTTAATTTCAGAAATGTTGATTGCAAATTACTAATGAAATGTTAATTAACAAATATGCATCAACTTTCATTTTGATAATGAACAAAACGTACGATGCATATTTTTGAAATCCTCTATTCTGTGTATCTAATTAGGTGTACAACACAACCATATTTAGAAAAAAAAATTCTTAAATTTCTTAAAACTTTCTTAAGAAAGAAATGATTAAAATACCAGAAAAAAATTTATTATTTTCAACGATTTTATAATTCTATTTTTTTGCATTTAAAGTAGCAGTGTTTCCAACACAAGAAGCAGAAAGCACAATAAATAATCCATAAACACACATTTTTTAAAATCCTTTATATGCATTGCTAATTTTTAATGTACAATTGCAACTTTTTGAGTTCAGATCGTTTTCATAGTGCTTGACCACTACGAAAAAAAACCATCCACTCCGAACTATTTACGGGTTTATTAGTAATTCGAATCGCCAATAGAATCTTTTGTAAAAGCGACCTTTTTAGTGAATGTAATAGTAACAGCCCGAAAAATTTGGCATACTGTTTTTTGATAGTGTCATCGACCTGAAATCATTCTGCCAAGTTTCAGCTCGATTGGATGAAGGCAAGTCATCCGAAACGAAAATAATAATGATGTGAAAAAGCGGTTTTTTACTGATAGTGACATTGGGTGTAGTGGGGCCAGTAAGCGCCGGTACGGTGAACCGATACTTTCTTGAGAGCTGGTACGGTGCAACGCCTTTTTTTAAATTAGTAATCAATAATAACTCTAATAATCTTTATACGATGTATTGTGATATAAGTTAGTGAGGAAATAAATATGTAAATTAAGAGTATTCAGCTTTTTTGTATGGTAAATTATTGTAAATTTGCATTTAATAATAAAGAAAAAATTCCAGCTACAGTACTGCCAGGATTTAAAAGTTTGCGTACGGGTATAATTTTTTAGCACTACAACCCTGGCTGACAGCCTCAAAAACGTGATAGGCAGCATCGTCATCGACTTGCAATCTGCCAAGATTTTACTCATTTGGATGGCGGCAGTTGCATTAATTAGCCCTCCATAGATTTGAACCCACACACAAACAAAATTGAAGTTAGTACAAAAGATTTAAAAATACAAAAGAATAGTTATTTCTTCCAAGTTAGAGAAATAATGAAAAAAATCAAAAATAGAACACGGAAGTTATACAGGAAAAGCTCATTTGAAACTAAATATATCAAGGTCAAATATCTGATGACTAACAAATAAAAATCTAAACATTTTCCAAGAATTAAGAGAACATATAAATGACTATACAAAAAAAAATTGATACTGAGACAAGTGGCGCCTGAAAAACACTTCTCATTTGCAATAAATCAGCTATAAGAAACCATTTAGGAAATAAACAAGAGGCTTAAAATAATAGTAATAATAATAATAGTAATAAATACGCAGTGTAACATTGAACCGGAGATTCAAAATGGCATTTGTGTTTTTATTTACTTGGAATTATCACGTTTTTCCAATTTTATTTTAATTTTCAAAAGCCAGGTAGATGCAAGTGCAACCCCTTGTACCCTCCTGGTGGCGCCCATGGCTATGAAGTGTATGGTAAAATATTGATTATTTGTGCCATTTTAACTGTCTCTCAGCTAAGTCCAAACTTTAGTTTTTTAGTTTTTGATAAGGGAATAAAGAAAATCGAAAAAACACATGGAAATACAAAACGATCATCAAAAAACTAAAAACGTTTGAAAATATCGATATATCCGTGACTTTAATCGATATTTTTAATATCGATATTTTTTCAAAAATATCGTCGTATCGATATATCGCCGACCTCTAGTGCTTATTTAGCGCACTTTATTGTAACAATTACGCAGTTTCACATTTTTACCTTTCTATTTGAAATATTTTTAAAAAATCTCCGACTTTATGCATTAATTATAAGAAATTCCAATGTTGGAGAAAGTGAGAAGGGAAGGGGGGAGCTTTGAGGAACCCTAAGAAATTTTTTCATGCACATAACATTTTACTGTCTTGGTTTAGACCCCGAATAGCAACTACCTACAGAACACATCATACCGAAACACTTTTCGAAAAATAAAAAAAAGAATTTTTTATTTTTTTTATTTATCCACGCTTATGTAGGACCAATAGTTTTCAAGGTATACTCAGTTTCGAGCAATAATCGATAGAACTATAAATTTTTTTTTTTATATAAATACTTCATGTTTGATAATTTCGATGTTTTTACTTTCAATTATCCGATATGTAATATATATTATCATTATTATTACTATCATTATTATTATTATTATTATTATTATTATTATTAGTAGTAGTAGTAGTAGTAGTAGTAATAGTAGTAGTATTACTATTATTATTATTATTATTACTACCATTACTATTACTCCTATTACTATCACTATTAATTATTACTATTAATTATTACTATTATTATTGCTATTATTATTACTATTATTATTATTACTATTATTATTACTATTACTATTATTATTACTATTACTATTATTATCATTATTATTATTTCATTTTTAAAATGTATTAATTATTTTTGAAACACCCTGCAAATCTGAGGTGGATTAATTCACCAACTTGCCAAAACCCAATCGAGCTGAAATTTGACAGATAGATTCGTTGTCAATGAGAATGTATTCTATCAAGTTTTAGGGTTCTGTCACTAAAAAGTCACTTCCACACACAATACTAATTCAGTTGGGGAGGATGAATTAACCCACTTGTCGTCATTAAAAGTTGTAATTGCAGAAGCAAGTTGATAATGCATATAAAGGATTTCTATTTAAAAACTTTTTTTATGGGTTAATTTTTTAAACTTGCTTTCAACCCATAAAGTTTACTAGCAAACACAATAACAATATTTCAATCAATTACAGCTTTAAAAAACTAATTAAGAAATTGAAAAGGACTATAACGTATATTTAAAGTTTCCAGAACAACAGCAGCCTCCATTACAGCTTCCATTAATAATCCAAAATTGTTATTTATATCCAAGTTCCAGCGCTTGATTTTTACAGTGGATTTCTAATGTATATTAAATGAAAATGGTGCAACAAAATTTGACTTTCTTAATGACTTAGTAATCTAAATGGTTTGTTTATGATGAATTGAGCTAAACGAAAACTCGAATGGCATAAAAGGGGAAAAAAAAAATCCAGATGCCATAATCGTTTGATAAATGTGGGGTAATAAATTTTCACTTCTGCTAATGATTGTTTAATAACGGTTTTAAATGAAAATATTAATGGTTTACTAATTTACATGAACAGGTAATTGAATAAAACCACTATTATAGTCGACGCCGACTGTCTTCGAAGTCATTCTATTCTTTCTACCATTAACTTTTAAATGGGAGGCTCATGCCAACTAATATTTCACTAAATGGTCAGTTACCCTTTTATAGTTCATGCGCAGCAGTTAGGTTGCATTGACTTATTAGATTATTTAAGGTTCAGTGTCAACGACGTTTAATATAACAATTAACTTTCTTTCGATAGAAAAGATTATGTATAGATTTAACGATAGAAATAAGCAGTCATTTTTCTTTGAATCCGAAGAAATAAAACTTAAGTAGTTTTTAATCTCTTTCATTATTTTTTAATTGAATTGGTTTTTGGAGAAACCCGGGTCAATTCTAGAGAAATAAAGAAAAACTAATTCGGCGTAAACCCTTAACAAAACATTCATTAACACGTTGGTTGCCATATGAGTTGCATTCAACTCACGTCACTTGTTCAATCTATTCTCCAATCAACGTGTCGACGTGGCCGACCAAACGGTATAGTGGTTAGCGTGCTAGCTTCTTGACCGCGAGGTTGCGGGTTCGAGTCCTGTGTTAGGCATGGGTGTTTGTAAATGTATGTTGGTTTGTCTAATGACGAATGTTTCGGTGCATTATAGCCCTCGTGTTGCTGACGGCGCCAGATAATCTGAAAACAACCAACGTGTCGACGAGTGCTGTGGTTGGGTGATTTGATAATTTTGGCGCAAGGGCAACACGTGGTTCCTACTGCGCAAAGAAATTAGTGAACATCAATTTAAGAAACAAAATATGGGAAAAATTAATATAAAAGTCAAAGTTGAAATTTTGTAGTGGGTGGAAGCATTCCACAAAAAATGACTCGCGGTCTGTCAGACAGCATACAGCAGTTAAAGGTTAAATCAAATCGGCTCTTTAGACCGGAATCGTATGAAATTCCGTGGCAGTCAACGTGTTAACATGGGCGCCCCCAGGAGGGTGCAAGGAGGTGCACTTGCACCCTCCTGGCTCTTAAAAATTTCAAAAAAATAAGGGAAAAGATGAAAATTCCAAGATAAAAAGAACAATGAGCATTTTTTTTCTATTAATTTGTTTCTTTCCTACGTGGTTTTTTATAGCTACTTGCGTGGCGATTTTCTGGAGCTTATTGTCTATGATTATTAGAGGCTGATGAGTAGAAGTATTTATTCCTTTTATTGTATATTCATTTTCTGTGTAGTTTTCAAAATCCTAGGAAAATGTTTTGTTTTTTAAGCCATCAAATATACAATCTTGAAATCTATTTTTAGAATTCAATTGAACATATTCCAATACTGCATTCGTGTTTAATTTTTAATTTTTTTTCATTAAATCCGAAACTTGGAAGAAATAAATTTTTTTTTACTCTTCTCTATTTTTGCATCTTCGAGTTCCTCTATTCTAAACACTGTATCTTAAATGCCGTGAGTTGTATGATAAAAAAAAATCGTAAAAAATGTATATTTTAATAATTTTACTATTTTTTTTTCTCTCTTTAACAGGGTTGAGCTTTCAAAAATATGTACCATGAATTTTTACTACTCTCAAAGAGTATAATTTATAATGCATAATTATTAATTAATATTTCTAAAAAAAATTAATGATTTTGAAAAAAATCTAGTCTTGCACCCCCTTGCAAATATTCACGGGGGCGCCCATGCGTGTTAAAGTATTTTCCAATTGGAATAAAGGCCGAATTCCTGGCCATGGGGCAAAGCAGAAAACTATAGTCCAGACAACTTATCTTGACCTCAATGAATTCGTTGTAAGATGAATCCTTCCGCATAAAAGATATAGTTCCGAGCAAATCGCAACTTATATAGTAATATTGATAACCTGCGCACATAGTTTGGTATTAAACTTAAATATATGTTGATAAAAAAAAGAAAATAAGTGATTTTAAGTTTTAATTTTACAAAATAGTTTACTTTTCTAACTATGGTTACTATAAAAGTTGTAACGAATCATATGGCTTTGACAGATCTACTTCATGACGTCACTCACCTGGCAAATTACTATTGGCGAATGCAGTTAACCCTGTACCTCTCAGTTCATGACTTCTCATATAAGATTATTGCGTAGCCAATCAGCGGGTAGTAAAACCGGATCGGATATCACTGTAGAGTGTTCAATGAAGTCAGGATAAGTTGTCTTGGACTATAGAGCAGGCGAGTGAATTGTATGCCAGGCATATAAGAGTTACACGAGATATATACTGCACCAGAAGATCATTATAGTCCGAGAGGCGACTGCAATTTTTGGACCTCATAGAACATCATTCTGAATTTTTTTATAGAAATTGGAGAAAAGTGAGTAGATTACGAATCCACTGGTCTGCCGTGGCAAAAATGGCCGAAACTGATAAAAAATTGACTTGAAATGAGTTGAACTAAAATCCGATTGCCAAATATGTCATAACTTGCCAAAAAGAGAACAAACTTTTTCGTCTGGCAACCCACTGCATTTTGATTTTCAATGAGAAAGAGCGCAAACGATTTCTGATCTCTGGCTCGGAAAACTTGTATCTTTTAAAAGTAAGCCAAATTGACGACATCAGCGACGTAATGTTTATTGCCAATTTGGCTCATTTGTGAAAGATGCAAGTAAGCCATCGCCACACATCCGAATCGTCTGCAACCTTCTTAATTAAAAATTAAAGAGTGAGGGTTACCAAATAAAAAAATGGTCATTATTTGTCAAGTTATGGCGCATTTGGCAATTGGATTTAGTTCAACTTATTAAAAGTCAAGACCAGTGGATTCGTAATCTTCTCGCTTTTCTTCAATTTCTATACAAAATTAGGAATGATGTTCGATGGGGTCCAAAAATTGCAGTCGCCTCTCAGTCTATTAGATCTTTATCTGTGGGAAGAGAGAATGCCTTCCATAAAGTCTTTCTAGGTAAAACTGCCACGCATGCATCTAACGTCTCGAAATGAGAGAAATCCGAAAAGGTATAGATATCGTTATACAATGATCTGCGTGATGAGGAAATGCCTTCCGGAAGGTATTTCTAGGTAAACTGCCCCGCATGCATCTACGACTCAAAATGAGAGAAATCTGAAAAAGTATAGATATCGTTGCACTATGATGTGTGATATGGAAATGCCTTCCGGAAGGTCTTTCAAAGGGAAGCTGCCCTGCATTTGCATCTTGTATAGTGGAAAACTCGTAAAAACAACCGACACTAGACTATTTATCTCGATCGCCGCATTGCGTACTCTATATAAACTGCAGCATGGGAGAGGGATTTTGTCTCGTTTCCCAGTACAGTCTATGCACTCTCCGATTCATTGGAATAAACTCAATCATTGAGGTCATCAAATTTATATAGTGACATAAAAATTAAATACTTAATTTTCAAATTCTGTCGACTTATGGAGCTTCAAAAATGTACTTCCCTTTGAGTTTGAATTTTAAGTTAGGAAATTCAAAGTGGCAAACTTTAGAAACGACTCACAATATTTTAGAAACTTACATTAAAAATTTTAAAATATAAAAGGAAATGTAACATTTAATTACATTTTTCTGGAGGTAGGAAGAATTCCACGAGCATGAGATAAATTTGCTCTTCGTTTTTTTTGGGGAAAAATCGTTCACGGAATGTTCATTAGTGAACCAGTAACAATATATCCACATTAATAATAATCGACGCAATACTCGGAACAACATTTTATTCCATATTAGATATCATTAAATGATCCATACCCTACTTAACTTTTCTCACACATATTTTGGTAAATGTGTGACATTGTACGTTTACCTCACTGATCTCTAACTGGAGTTTCTGAATAGTGCATGTTTGGTTATTGACTTGAAGGCTTAACAATCACCATAGAGATCTGTATTAGCAACTATCCCCCAAACTAGTTAGAATGTGTTGGTAACCATGGTAACCTACTTCGTAGTATTATGGGGGAAAGTATTCAATTGACTTCATCTGTTTGCGGATCACAAACTGTTTATAAGCTATCCAGAAGTTATAGTTTGATTTTCACTGATCTCTAACTACAACTTCTGGATAGCTTATAAGAGATTTCTGCTCTGCAAGCATATAAAGCTAATTGAATACTTCCCCATCTATGCTACGTAATAATAGGTTGCATATGGTTACCAACATATTCTAACTAGTTTGAGTGGGGAGCGGGTATTTGCTAATATAAATCTATGTAATGTATTCCCATTGGAATTTTCGATTTTGGCTTTAGAATTCTCTAGAATTTTTCAGAGTTTGTGAGAGGCGCTTTGAATCTCGTCGAATCTCGCCTAGACCGGATCAAACTTGTTATTTTATAATCTATAAAAGCCCTATACTTCTGTTCGACCACGCCTTTTGGACTAATGCAACTCTTTCCTCTAGCAAAACGTCACCCGGCTCCCGTCTCTGGTAATAAACTTTTGTTTAATTCGTCTGCGACTTGCTTCTTATGACGGTCAACACCAAATGTACCGTTATATCTCTATGGTGATTTTCAAACCTTCTTCGTCTTCAATTCAATAAATAAAAAAGGATGCGCTATCCACAAGTGTTAGCTAGAGATCAGTGACTGCATTTTCAGCCGCTACTATAGTTGATGCTCTTGTAATTACTGAATTTTAACGACGTATTACAAGAATGGTTTATTTTTTGGATTGTGTGGATCTGTTTATCACCTTTGAACACCGTGGGAAGTATTTATTCTCACTGCTATCCCTCCCAAGAAATGCAACCTCAAGAAATACAGTTGTTTCTTCATCCCATGTTTCAAACCAAATATCCAGAAACTATGATACTCTGAGGCTCAATCCTTTCTTGAGGTGGTACCTGGTTTATACATAGTTATCACACACAGTTTGGGGACTAAAAATTAGAGAACAATCCATATTGAAAGTAACTGAAAGACTGTTTTTAGAAGATAAACATCCTTCAGATGTGAATGTTTTGGAAAAAAGAAACAAAAAGTGTCCACCATTCAGGATAAATATAAACCAATACTTTGTTTACTTTTTTTCCCTTACCCATGTTTGTGCGGAAATCTACTAAAAAAAGTAATAAAAAAAGTTATTCCACTGTTAAACATTCAATGATTTTCGGCTTAGGGCCGATGTGCAGTTTACCCTGGGCCTTAAGTCCGCGCCCATTACAAAGTTTTTTTTAAATTTTTTTATTTGAGTTTTATAAAACATCGATATATCAATACAATTGAACAACATCAGCATACATCTCTTTTTATAGAGGCAAATAAGTGGGGACGAACACCGGATCACACTTTTGAATTTGTTTAAGGCCCATGGTAATAATTGATATGCTTAACAAAATTCGCAAACAATTTAATGTGGATTCAAGCGGTCTAAAACTATTACCAAAAGTATAATGAATATGGATATTTTAAAATTGAAAGTTATTTTGCTTTCTTCGATTTTATTTTTTTATTTGAACACATAAATTTGCGTCTTAATTGAAAATATGTTGACAAGTTGCCACAATAAATAAACAAAATTTACCGAATAACCCAAATGGAGTCATTCAAAAACTTAAATTATTTATTAACTAAATGAACGTAAATATATTATTTATTAATAAATGAACATAAATAAATTATTTATTAATAAATGAACATATATATTATTTATTAATAAATGAACATAAATATATTATTTATTTATAAATGAACATATATATTATTTATTAATAAATGAACATAAATATACTATTTACTAATAAATGAACATAAATATATTATTTATTAATAAATGAACATAAATATATTATTTATTAATAAATTAACAAAACTAAACATAAAAATATAACGTAATTGTGATTGTCAATCTATGACCACACAGAATAAATTACAACACACTTTTACTGATACCAGTACTACACGAAAAATTTCGCTGCTAAAAAAATTGCAAAATAAAAACTGTAACTCAATCGCCCCTTGCCTTAAAGATGGATTTCAATTTTGAGTTGATCTTCCGCCCACGCCTTTCTAGAATCCCAATAATGAGTGCGAACTATTTGAGCGGCTCTTCCGATAAAGTAATGGCCGAGTGTGGGTGGTGGCAATGTCACCTTCTGCAGATACAGCCGTGAAAAAGAAGCCTCGTTCAAAAACACGATTGTGGTACTGCACAAGCACTCTCATTTTGACTCTATAGCCACTAAAGAACATTCAGGGAATATTTATTGGGAAGGGGACTGTTAGGCAAAAATTTCAAAAATTTCGATTTTTATATTTTAGTGGGAAAATATAGCCTGAAATTCTTGCTTTAAGTACATACCTTACTTTTGCTGATCTGAGAAGAATTAAGAATATTATTTGAGTTTTTGTAAGCGCGCATATCAAAAATCGTCTGTTTTTCATTTTCTTAAATTGCATTTTTCTCTTCATGTGTATTTTAAGATTTTTAGGGTATTCGATTTGTTCCTTGCGATTCAAAAGTTGATGTATTTTATTTTTTTTTTAATTTGGAGATATTGTTTACTATACTATTTTGAACACAATTGTGCATGGATTTTGGAATCTGGTATTTTTTTATTGTTTTACAGCAATTTTCGTAATGCTTCTATTTAAAAAGTTTACATTTTTTGCCGTTATACCAAGGTTTTACTTTTAAATAATTAACCAAAGAGTCAAATTCAAAATCCATGCACAATTATGTCAATATATATTCGATTAGCTTGTACAAAAAAATTGAGACAGATTGCAAAAAATTTGAATCGCAAGGAGCGTTTTTAAAATTACGGAAAAAACGCTAAATTTTTCAATAAAAATTTAATTTCTTGAAAAAAAAATCAATATAAATTTTTGAAATTTTGGTTTGTGTTTCATCTAATTGCTATTGAACTGCACAAAAATTTCATGAATTTTGGACAAAAATTGAAGAATTTTTATTTTTGACTTAACAGTCCCCTTAAACTCACAATAAAACCGTATCATAATAATATCCCCCATAAAAGCAAAGTTTTTAATATAAATCCTTTATACACATTGCCAATTTTCATATTCATTATTATAGCTCTGATTCTGTTGTCAGCGTGTTCCGGGTGTTTGCATCTAATTTTAAATTTTAAAACCATCTCTAACAGAAAAATATGCGGTAAACTATGTTTGAAAATTTATTTATTAAAAATGAATGTGAATTTATGCATTCACTTCAAAATATTTTTATTTATTCTGATTAAAACAATTTTTGGCAATAGGAAAGAGTTTCAATAATGATCAGTTAAATGGGATTTATTAGTATTCCAAAACGATTATAGAAAAGTAAATAAAAGCGACCTTTTAGTGACAGTGGCAGCCTCTGATAGAATGCATTTTCATCGACATAGAATCTATCTGCCAAGTTTCAACTCGATCAGATGACAGCATATAGGTTAAATAGATTCCAGCAGATTTACAAGGCAGCCATACACGCACATACAAACAAACAATCAATAATTATTAATAAATTATTTAAAAATGACAAATGGCTTAAAAGTAATGCAAGCGATTTTTTATTTTATATTTTGACAGTTACAAAAAATTAACCCGTATCTAATTTTTTTTAATATATATCCTTTATATGCATTGCCGACCAAACGGTATAGTGGTTAGCGTGCTACCTTCTAGACCGCGAGGTTGTGGGTTCGAGTCCCGTGTTAGGCATGGGTGTTTGTAAATGTATGTTGGCTTGTCTAATGACGAATGTTTCGGTGCATTATAGCCCTCGTGCTGCTGACGGCGCCAGATAATCTGAAAACAACCAACCTTTATATGAATTACAAACTTTTATTTACAATTGCAACTTATTTTAGCGAATTTGAGCTCAGATCGAGTTTTCATAGTGTTCAATAATTACGAAGAAAACTATCGATTCCCATGAGCGCCCTCAGGAGGGTGCACTTGCACCCCCCTGGATTTTGAAAATTAAAATCTTAAAACTTTATTTATTTTCGACGTAACGTGCAGCACAACATAACGAATAAAGAATTAATTTGCTTTATTATGATATAATTTGTTTGTAGAGCAAGATATTTTTCTTCCTTCTTTTTGAGAATCTTCCATTGCAAAACATTGACTCTAGGTTTGTAACATTTCTTTATACTTAGCATAAATTTTTAGTATTTTTTTAATTAGATTTTTTGTTCGCCGCGAGAAGGAATCAGTTATATCTTTCGAGGCGACATCCAGTCTATTAGGAGAAAACATACGAGCACAGTTACAATTAGAAAGCTTGATCTTGGAAAATTATTTCCGGTTGTAATTTAGAAGAAATTTATTGTTTTGGGAAATGATAAGATTTTAAATTCCACTTTAGAAATCCGTTGAAAGTACAGATGCAACATAAACGGTTGAGAACAACTGATTATGCGCTGTATTGAATGATATGACTTTTCATTCACAGATTTAAAGAGAAATGACAATAACAGCAAAAAAATAGTTTGCTTGTAAAGAAAGTGTCTTCATCATGGAGTTAATCGAAAGATTTGTCTGATTCGAACGTTTCCTAGACTTCAACACACACCAGGCTTATTAACCTTTTTTTCAATATTATCGTCACATATATATTCGAATGAAATTTTAAAAGACCAAGAAACAGAGGTAAGCTTCGATTTTGACATTTCCGAAATAGAAAATGTCTTCCCATTTTCAAAGTTTATCCATGCAGTTCAAGGGAAAGTCTGAAAATGTTCTAAATTTATAATGTTTGCGATTTGCAGAACTATAAATTTTTGTTTTACAATGACATCCAAAATACTCTTCGATGCAAAAATTTTATTCAGTACTTGAAGCAATAGCAATACATTTATTCTGTGACTTTTAGTTTTAAGATTATTAATTATAATTTTAATTAAAACGTTCTTGATTTTAAACAAACCTTCCTTCGATAAAAATTAAAAAAAAAAAAACTTATCAATTAATCAGTTTATGATGGGTGAAAAATTGATTAGCACACAATAAAATGGGTCTGCACCCCCCTACAAATAATCCTGCGGGCACTCCCGTGATGATTCCATTCTTTACTACCAAAATTTGATAGCATTTTCATCGACAACGAGTCTATCTGTCAAGTATCAGATCTATTAAATGACGGTAAGTGGGTTGATTGGTCTTCTGAAGATTTTTTTTGCCACAAACACAAACAAAATAGAAGTTAATAACATAAACGTTGGTTGTTTTCAGATTATCTGGCGCCTTCAGCAACACGAGGGCTATAATGCGCCGAAACATTCGTAATTTGACAAGCAAACATATATTTACAAACACCCATACCTTACACGGGACTCGAAACCGCAACCTCGCGGTCTAGAAGCTAGCACGCTAACCACTATACCGTTTGGTCGTCTTAATAACATAAAGGATTTATATAAATAAAGTTAATTCATTCGATATTTCAATGTAATTAGACTTTTTTTGTAGTTTATTTATTAAAATATTATTTTTAAAAGTACTTATACACATAATAGTTTTCTATATTTTAGTCTGAATAATTACAAATAAATCATATACACATATATAAGTATAGTTAGGTAAACTAGTTTCATGGCAAAAAATGGCTCAACAGCGGGACTTGTATACTGCCGTCATAGTTAAAAAGTCATAAATAAAAATAATAATAATAATAATTGCATTTATATTGTGACATTTTCTGGTTAATTCCTAGAAAATAATCTTTTTATTTCATTGAGTTCTTAAATCACGCAAATCTATACAACAATACATACTATTTTCATTCATTTGAAAAAAATGGCCAGTTTGGCGATATTTAGGGCGATAATTTTTACCCGGACCGAAAACCCCCGCCAAAATAGCGAACTTAGCGATATACTTATCAATAATTCTTACATTATCCGTTCTTGTAAGTGAAACAGACGAGATGAGAAAAACTCATTGATGAGCGATGCTGAAGGGAAGAGAACTCTGTGTTAAAGGCATTCGTTTTTCAACTTTTTATTCCATTAAAGCATTTTTACGGAAATTTCGGAAGTGGGGATGTTTAGAACACCTTAAGAGGCTTAACCACAGTAATTTTGATCAAAATCATTCGAGCCGTTTTTTAGAAATTGCTGAAAAACATGATTTTTTTTCAATGGCAACTACCTTATGCGCATGCGCAATATTGACGAAAACCTTTATGGCAATTCCTATGGCCATCACTAAACCACACACCAAATTTGAATATTGCAGGTCAATTCGTTCGGGAGGTATGATAACCACGTACACACAGATACACGAAACGGACACACACACAATTTTTTTTTCTAGACTACTTTTTTGAAGTCAGGATGTTCCAATATGTGGAGAAATGCAAAAAAATCTTAACATTCTTTTTTTTAGCGAAAATAATACTTTCATTGCCCTATGTTAACGTATGGGTAATTGAAAGTAAAAATATGTAATTTCAAAGGACGCAAAAGTGAAAAAATCTAAACATTCTTTTTTTAGCAAAAACAATACTTTCATTGCCCTATGTTAATGTATGAGTAATTGAAAGTAAAAATATGTAATTTCAAAGGACGCAAAAGTGTAAAAATCTTAACATTCTTTTTTTTAGCGAAAATAATACTTTCATTGCCCTATGTTAACGTATGGGTAATTGAAAGTAAAAATATGTAATTTCAAAGGACGCAAAAGTGTAAAAATCTAAACATTCTTTTTTTAGCAAAAACAATACTTTCATTGCCCTATGTTAATGTATGGGTAATTGAAAGTAAAAATATGTAATTTCAAAGGACACAAAAGTGTAAAAATCTAAACATTCTTTTTTTTTAGCGAAAACAATACTTTCATTGCCCTATGTTAACGTATGGATAATTGAAAGTAAAAATATGTAATTTCAAAGGACACAAAAGTGTAAAAATCTAAACATTCTTTTTTTTTAGCGAAAACAATACTTTCATTGCCCTATGTTAACGTATGGGTAATTGAAAGTAAAAATATGTAATTTCAAAGGACGCAAAAGTGTAAAAATCTAAACATTCTTTTTTTAGCAAAAACAATACTTTCATTGCCCTATGTTAATGTATGGGTAAATGAAAGTAAAAATATGTAATTTCAAAGGACGCAAAAGTGTAAAAATCTTAACATTCTTTTTTTTAGCGAAAATAATACTTTCATTGCCCTATGTTAACGTATGGGTAATTGAAAGTAAAAATATGTAATTTCAAAGGACGCAAAAGTGTAAAAATCTAAACATTCTTTTTTTTAGCAAAAACAATACTTTCATTGCCCTATGTTAATGTATGGGTAATTGAAAGTAAAAATATGTAATTTCAAAGGACACAAAAGTGTAAAAATCTAAACATTCTTTTTTTTAGCGAAAACAATACTTTCATTGCCATATGTTAACGTATGGGTAATTGAAAGTAAAAATATGTAATTTCAAAGGACGCAAAAGTGTAAAAATCTAAACATTCTCTTTTTAGCGAAAACAATACTTTCATTGCCCTATGTTAACGTATGGGTAATTGAAAGTAAAATATGTAATTTCAAAGGACGCAAAAGTGTAAAAATCTAAACATTCTTTTTTTAGCGAAAACAATACTTTCATTGCCCTATGTTAACGTATGGGTAAATGAAAGTAAAAAAAATATGTAATTTCAAAGGACGCAAAAAGGTAAAAAAAAAAGATCTCAAAATTTTTGAATTTAGGGCTTTTTAGCTAATGACGGCAGTATTAAACTTGTTAGTAAAATTGTGTGTTTGAATCCCACATATAATAAAAAAATTTCGGATGCCACAGCGACTCGATCCTTAATCGCGTCACGTATATATTGCAAATATAGAGTTAGTCAGGATTCAAACTAGGGCTTTTCTAGAGCCAAGAATTTTGTCAGAAAATGGAAGAGTAATTTAATTATTTAAGTATTAATTTGCGAATCTAGTGTATGAAAACTATTTATTAATTGGAAAAGTTGACAAAAAAGCGTATTCGTTAACAAAGGATTGAACACGATCTGTTTACAAAAATACAAACATTAAAGTAATTTTTAAATCTTTTATATTTTGTATGTCGATGGCGGCGGAATCTGTGACGGAATTATAACCCACTTGCCGTCATCCAATTGTGCTGAAATTTTGCAAATAGATTCGATGTCGATGACAATGCATTCTATCAAACTTTGGAACTGTAACTGTCATTAAAAGGTCGCTTTTATGGAATACTAATAAACCAACTTTCCGTATTCCAATCGCGTTAAAATAGTATTTTACAGACTATTGAAGAAACACTTTCCTGTTTCCAAAATCTTTTTTAACAAACAAACAAATAAATAAATGATATTAGGATGTGAGTGCATAAATTCACGTTAATTTTCAATAATTAAATTTTGAAACGTAGTTTGCCGCAAATTGTGCTGATAGAAATGTTTTTGATATTTAAAATTAGAGACAAACATCAAGCACACGCTGTTTACAGAATCGGTGCTGTGTTAGAGATCATAAATATTGGCAATGCATATACAGAATTTATATTAAAAACTTTGTTTTTATGGGTTATATTACTATACACTTTCTTAGCGGAATCAATGAACTATTAATCATGAATGCAAAAATTGTTAAATAGACATTTTTTATACTGAATATACATTTTTTTTTTTTTTTAAAGAAAATGCATGTACTTGTTGTTTAGTATTCCATTTTTAGATCATAATTTTTTTTGCATAATTCAAGTATATATAGGATGTCTCAAAAAGGACTGACCCCTTAAAAACAATGAAATACGACAAAAGGTTACTACATAGGGAACTATAGAATTTTTTCCCATCAATTTTCAAAATTAATTACAAAGTTCACAAACAAATGACGCTGGTAATTGAAAAATGTTTAGAATTTTACACAAGCTATAATGCGATGTTTTCAAAATAACCACCACTTAAATAATCAAAATTGCGCAGTTGAAATTTTATGTAATTTTTGCAACATGTTCAAAAATAATTTTAAAAAAAAATTATTCAACAGTGCCATCCGTTGGTGAACTTTGAAACTATTTTGAAAATTGATTGAACCCAAGTAGAATGCAGTAAACGTTTCATTTTTATCGTCTTTCATTTTTTAAATCCTTTACATTAACTTGATTTTGTGTGTATGTATGGTTGTGGGTAAGTTTGTCAATGGAAGTATGCGGAGGCCTAATTAACCCCCTTGCTGTCATCCAATCGGGCAGAAACATGGCAGATAGATTCGATGTCGATGACAATGCATTCTATCAAATTTTGGAGCCGTAAATGTCACTAGAAGGTCGTTTTTACGGAATACTAATAAACCAGCTTTCCGTCATCCAATAGAGCTAAAACTACATTTGATCGATCATTGAAGAAACTCTTTCCTGTTGCCAAATTTTTTTAATAAATAAATGATAAAATTATTTTAATCAGAACAAATAAATTGTACTTGGATGCGAGTGCATAAATTCACGTTTATTTTAATACATAAGTTTTTAAACGAAGTTTGTCGCACATTTTACTGATAGAAATGTTTTTGATATCGACGCTGTGTTAATGAATATAAAATTTGCAATGCATATAAGGGATTTTCTAAAAACTTAGTTTTTATGGTTTATATTATTTTTAAATTTATTTTTCAAATGTGTCTGTCTATTTGGGATACTCTGTAGATACGTAACATATTTTTGGAAAAAAGCTATAATGTTTAACATTTATGTCTTAAAATTATCAGAGGAGTGTTAATAGTCAAAATGGTTAATTGATTGGCTACTTTTTCAAATCATTAAAAAATAATTATATTGGAATTAAAAAAATAAATATTTAACACAATGTATTAAAGGAAAATTATTTAAAAACTGGCAAAAAATTTCAAAAATAAATTTAAACTTTTACAAAGAAATTTTTTAGCATGTCATGCAAATATAAATATATTTACTAAATTTATGTTAGGTTTATTATGTTTTCTTTAATAAAATAAATAAACAAATAAACTACTTTTTTTGTGAAATAAACTATCAAAATGTAAATTTATGTTGTAGTGATTCAACAAAAACTATTAGTTCACGTGGACTCAGCTATGTCGTTAGTCACATCAAGGACCAGTGGTGGCTCGATGCACTACAGCCGGGTTGCATCTAAATTTATTAGTTCAAAACTAAAATTATATATTTTACAATTGTCTAAAATGAAGATCCAATTTCAACGGTAAGTGAAAAAAAATCCGATAAACGGCAATCTTCTTGCCTGAATAATTCACGAGAAAAAAATACGCTTCCAATCAAAGTGATCTTCCTCCGAACACAGCAGCCGTGTGTTCCTGAAACGTGTTTCGGGCAGCCACTTTGCCACGCGTTGTCATGGTAACCAATGGAAATCAATAGAAGCCTTCCCTCTACGCAATGTAATAGCGGTGTTGTCGATCAGGAATTATTTCTAACTTCGGCTGCCCTTGAGAATTCGATGAGCTAATTGGCTCAGCATATGAGAATCTGCGTGGGTGCGATGAGTGTTACCAAAACAACGACATTTTATGACGATCTCATTGACTGATTCGCAAGTTTAAAAGAAAGGATGATTGATTTGGTTTTCAAAAAATAAGTGTTTTCTTTCTCATCTTATTCATTTTATAAAAATTGAAAGGAAACTTTGGTTTCTGTTTGAGTATTAAAGATTATTAAGATTAAAGACTTAGCGTTCATGAATGATTGGGAAAAGTGAGTGGTATAGGGGTGGTGCGGGGGGGGGGGGACGCATGTTTCCTTCTGCACTAGCATTTTCGATCAAGGGCTGTCACTGTCAAGAACAAGCACTTTTTATTATAACATAATACGCATTGTAATTACTACAATAAATGTGATTACTTGTTGTTAGAAACTACATTTGCATATTAATCTCACCTGGAATTACATACAAATTTCGTATAAGTTTATTATATTAAGCAATTGAAATTCAATAATTTTTAAAAACTTCATACAATCGAACTTACTTTTAACCATGAAATTTTTATAACTGATAACAGTGTTCACATATATTCCACTTGTGTGACTATAATATTTTAGGTTTTTATGAATACTGTTCAATTAAAATAATAATAAAAAAAATTTATCAAAAAATCTAAAAAAATAAGTCTATTCTCAAGTCTAAGTGTAGACTTTGTTTTAGTCCAAGTGTAACTCAAGTCTAAATGCAGATCTATCCAAGAAAAAAAATGTGGCTTTATTAAATATTTTCAATTCTTTCTGTTCAATTGAATCCATTTGTGACATTGATTCCACTTGTGTGATTGTAATATTATGGGTTGTTATGAACACTGTTCAATTATAAAAAAATATATTTATCGAAAAATCTTAAAAAATAAAAAGTCTATACTCAAGTATAAGTGTAAACTTTGTTTTAGTCTAAGTGTAACTATCCAAACCAGCTATAAAAAAAATGTGGCTTTATTAAATATTTTCAATTCTTTCTGTTCAACTGAATCCATTTGTGACATTGATTCCACTTGTGTGATTGTAATATTATGGGTTGTTATGAACACTGTTCAATTATAAAAAAATATATTTATCGAAAAATCTTAAAAAATAAAAAGTCTATACTCAAGTATAAGTGTAAACTTTGTTTTAGTCTAAGTGTAACTATCCAAACCAGCTATAAAAAAAATGTGGCTTTATTAAATATTTTCAATTCTTTCTGTTCAACTGAATCCATTTGTGACATTGATTCCACTTGTGTGATTGTAATATTATGGGTTGTTATGAACACTGTTCAATTATATAAAAAAAAAATATTTATCGAAAAATCTTAAAAAATAAAAAGTCTATACTCAAGTATAAGTGCACACTTTGTTTTTAGTCTAAGTGTAACTATCCAAACCAGCTATAAAAAAAATGTGGCTTTATTAAATATTTTCAATTCTTTCTGTCCAATTGAATCCAATGTTATACAATATGACGAAGTCTTAACTCCTCAAACCCATTACAGATTTGGCGAGTGTTGGCGAAGTTTAAAAAAAGAAGCAACCCTGAAGGAGGCACGACTTGCCGGCATGCCAGTATATAAAAGCACAAGTTCAACTCTCTTTCTTCTCCTGGTTATTCTGCTTTCAAAGATTCCTTAACTTGTATCTTTATGAATAATGTATTTCTGTCCTGGTGAGTTTTTTAATCGTAGTATAATTTTCAATCATAATATATTTTTTGTAATCATAATTTATTCATAATATATTTTTTGTAATCATAATTTATTCATAATATTTTTTTTTTATGTATAGTTAAAAAATTCGCAATCCTGAATAGGTATTGATGGATTATAATTTTCAATGATATCAATTAATTATCAAAGAATGGTATTTCAAAAAGTTTCCACGCAAATTGTCTGCATTTTGAAAAATTATATAACCATTTTCAAACAGGGACATAGTTTGTGGACTGTTAAAATAACTTTTCTCACTTTAAATATTTCTCAAATATAACAAAAGAAAGCATCGTGAAAATGTATTTGCTTTCATATTAGAAAAAAAATAATAAAAACCATTTTCAAACAGTGACATGATTTGTGGTCTATTAAAATAACTTCTCACATTTTTAATATTTCTTAATAAAAATAAAAGAGAGGTTAGTGAAAATGTATTTGCTTTCAAATTGGGAAAAAAAATTTCATCAGAAATTTAAACAATCCATTAATACATTTGTCTTTCACTTCAGATTTAGTAAGTAAGTTCAGAGTTAGTACATTGAAACTTTTCATTCAAAATATTGATATATATTGATATTTCTATTCTAAGATTTAATATAGGAGCAATTAGAAGTTACAAACTTTTATAACTTTAGTTTTAAAAGTGCAATAAAATAGGTTGTTTAATCAATTGTAATTGATCATTTCCCAATTTCAGTTTTAGTTCAACTTATGAGGTGTTCCGATTCCTTTAAAAGTACTCACAAAGTTTTATACAATTATATATGTGTGGAGGCTTTAGACTTTATATGTATATTATTTAAAATCCAATATATTACTAATAAATTTTCATTCAAAATACCGATTCAATATTTTGATACTTCCATTATAAGAATTTAATATAGGAGCAATTAGAAGTTACAAACTTTTATAAGTTTTGTTTTAAAAGTGTAATAAAATAGGTTGTTTAATTAACTGCAATTGATCATTTCTCAATTTCAGTTTTATTTCAACTTATGAAGTGTTTATATTACTTTAAAAGTACTCACAAAGTTTTATACAATTATACATATGTGGAGACTTTGGACTTTGTATATGATTAAAAATTTAATATATTACTAATAATGTCAACAGTTATGAGGATAAACCCTCACTCTCTCTATTTTCATTGCCACAAAGAAATTATAACTATAAGTTAAGGTAAATAACTTAAATCCGTCACTTCGTAAAAAATTTCTGAAAAAAATTTGTTGTTTAGTTGAAATGTTTGAGAACTTTTTATACCATAACTATTCCGCTTTGATATTTTTTAACTAAATAGTTTGTAAAATACTAGTAATTTTATACTATTTTCTGACATAGTTTTGATAAAGCTTTGGCAATTTATAATATTAAAGTTAACTTAAAACTTCTTCTAATACCCTTTTTAATATTGAGAAATTAAATAAATCATTGGATGATGTTTTAAGGTACAAGTAAGGTTATTTAAAAAAAAAAATTAACTTATTAATATAAAATCCGAAAAAGAGAAATAATTCATAATAACGTGATAGAGAAGACGAGATATTCTGGAAAATTTGTGTTATTCAGTTTATAATGATTTGTTTCGTAACTGCACTTATATTACTTTTCGAAAAATCAAATATGAATGGATATCATATTCATTATTCAAAAGTATATGGTTAGTTTTAGATTTCTTATTTTTTTAACATGTTGTCAAAGTCCCTACCACATGTAACTTCATACAAAATTTCTAAAAAAACCCTATTGTTTATTTCAAATATTTACGAACTTTTTATATCATAACTATTCAACTTTGTTATCTTTTAACTAAATATTTTGTAAAATACTAGTATAGTAATTTTATACATATAACTTCATACAAAATTTCTAAAAAAAACTATTGTTAATATTCTTCAACTTTTTATACCATAACTATTCAACTTTGTTATCTTTTAACTAAATATTTTGTAAAATATTATATATATAATATATAGTATTTTTATTACTATATATTTAATATATAGTAATTGTATAGTAATTTTATACTATTAGATTATAAAATTATTATATTGAAATTGGTAATTAAAGCTTCTGGTAAATACAATCAGCTTTACATTGCTGGTCACAAAACTATATTGGAATTCCAAGAATGACTTTTCACAAGTAATTATATGATTAGTTATTTTTTAATCCAAAGTGCACTTTAAAAGTTTACTAAGCAACAAAAATGTTGTATCTGGATTATTCCTTATTGTCACATACACTTCTCATTTTATTATATACTTTTCTTTCTCATGATATCGTTTCATGATTATACATTATTAATTAATGAAGTTTATTCTTTATTAATCGTTACTTTAAAATACAATGAATTTACTTGTTAGTATGCAAATTCTTTGATACCCTTTCTCACTGACCACAAGATTTTAATTAGATAAGATAAAACAAAATTATGAAACAATTCCTTCATGAATATTATAATCTCTTCTGGATTATGTTTAATTACCCTATCTCTATTTTAAATTGTGTACTTCTTTTATTATATTTATGTATATTGGTGACTAAAATTGGTTTTTAAGACATAGTAATTCGACCTGAAATTAGCGATTAGGAGAAACTAATCTTTTCTGGAAAGATAAATAGTTTTTTTCTAAGAAAATCTGTACATAGAAAAAAATACAATGTGAAGTAATTGTCAAAATAAGTTGCATACATGATTTAAAAGCCAGAACAATGAAATTTATTGGCGTATTTATTTTTTGTTATAGATATTATGTTTAAATGCCCCTTCACTATTTTAAATTCTATACTTCTTTTATTAAATTTAAATATATTGGTGACCGAACTCTGTTTAAGACAAAGTAATTTGGCCTGAAATTATCGATTAGGAACAATTAATCCATCCTGGAGAGAAGAAATTTTTTTATTAAAAAAATCGGTACCTTGAAACAAATACAATGAAAAATAATTGTCAAAATAAGTTGCATGCATGATTTTAAAGCTAGAACAATGAAATTTATTGACAGGGTTTTTTTTTTTTTTTTTTGCTATCGCTTCTTCAGTTCTTGTGTTTTTTTTCTTCTTACGGGTGAATTTCAGCTCAAACTAGTTTATCCAAAAGTTGAATTTGAAATCAAGCTAATTTGCCATAAAATCGTGCTTAGTCTGCTGGATCTCGATGCACTGGACATTTGTTAATAAATCGACAAAAGATTTTATGGTAAAATTGTAAAAGGTTACAAAAATGGTTGAAGTTCTCTGTTTTCATAGCCAGAGAAAACAATGAAATTTATTCGATGTATTATTTTTGTACTATCGCTTTTCTTAGCTACTGTAGTTTATTTTAAGGGTGAATTTCAACCCAAACTAGTTTATCCAAAAGATAATCCCTAAAATTGTGTTTTGTCTGCTAAATCTCAATGCACCGGATATTTTTTAATAAGATGATAAAATATTTTGTGGAATAATTTTACAAAAAGATTTGCATACCTGGATGAAAATCTACGTTTTTAAAGCCTGAGAACAATGAAATTTATAAACGTTTTTTTTTTCTTCTTCTTCTTCTTCTTCTTTTTTTTCTTTTTTTTCTTCATCTTTTTTTTCTTCTTCTTCTACTTTTTTTTTTTTTTTTTCTTCTTACTTACGTTTTCCTCAGCTCTTGTAGTTTATCTTGGGGATGAATTTTAGCCAAAACTAGTTTATCCAAAAGATGAATTTCAGATTAATATAATTTGTCCTAAAATCAAGTTTAGTTTGCAGAAATTGAATTAACTGGACACTTTTAATACGAGGATATAAATAATATTTATAAGATTCTAATACTAATAAATAATATAACCCATAAAAAGAAAGTTTTTAATATAAATCCTTTATATACATTGCCAATTTTTATATTCATTAACGAAGCGCCGATTGATTAAACAGTGTGTGCTTGGGTCTTGCATCTAATTTTAAAAATCAAAAACATTTCTATCAGCAAAATGTGCAACAAACTACGTTTCAAAATTTATTTATTAAAAATGAACGTGAATTTATACACTCACATTCAAATATCATTTATTTATTCTGATTAAATTTTTTTTTATCATTTATTAAAAAAAAAATTGGCAACAGGAAAGAGTTTCTTCGATGGTCGGTTAAATACTATTTTAGTGCGATTGGATGACGGCAAGTTGGTTTATTAGTATTCTGTAAAAGCAACCTTTTAGTGACAGTAACAGCCCCAAAATTTGATAGAATGCATTGGAAACGACATCAAATCTATCTGTCAAGTTTCAGGAAGATTGGATGACGGCAAGGGGGTTAATTAAACCTCCCCAGGTTTTCCCGCCATCGACAAACCCACAAAATCAAAGTCAATATAAAGGAATTAAAAAGGCAACTATTTTCAATTAAAAAATTTTTTTAATTTGAAAACAAATTTCTAGATTTATTTGGTTTTCTGATTACGAGAGGACGGATAAGTAAGTCATTGTAAATAAAAAAATATAGCTAATAAATTAGTGGTATTAGGATTTTTGTAGTTCTTGGAAACGATCCACAAAAGTAGCAATATATAAAATTGCATGGTGCGATCTTTATGTGTCTAATGCATCACTCAATTGAAACCCTACAACTGAAAGAAAAAGAAGACATCGATCTCAGTTCCTTAACCCCCCCCCCCCCTTCCCCATGACCTTACATAAATAGGATTCCTTCGATTTTCTGATAAGAAATGAATATTGGAATGTCCAGTATTCATTTCCCGCATTTTTTTTTCCCCTTTCTGGTCAGTTTTTGGAAGTCTGATCGGCCATTTGGCTGAGCTTTATATTCCTTGGCGACAACGCTTGGCGCATTACCCGAACATTTACTTTCTAGGATTGTCGCCAGTATGTCAATATGGCAAATAGATGGACGCGAATTTTTTTGCGAAAGTTTTGGGATAATTATGACGGCTAACCAGGATATTTGGTTAGAAGTTTGGTACTGACAAGTTTTGTTCTTGCAAATCTTGTTAAATTTGGCGAATTTTCTATCTATAAATATCTTCTGAACTCAGCTATTTCGATAAAATTTAATTTTTTTGGTAAATGTCACCTGCTTTTATAGCTTATGTATCCTCATTTTTGATTATCATTCAAATACTGAAAATGCACGTAACAAATATTTTCGAAGTAAATTGTTTTATGTAAAACCTAATTCGTACATTAAATACCAAAATTCTCTTGATAGATCCTAATTCGTGTATTAAATACTCAAAGGATATACTTGAAATATAGCATGTGAAGAAATCGTTGACTTACGAACAGTAATAGTAATATATCAAATTAGCTTACATTTTCCCATTGAGTATCCAAAGAACATACTTGAAATGTAGCATATGTAGAAACGCTAACTTAGTGACAGTGTCTTTTCAAATGTAAAGAAATCAACTGAATTCAAAAAATAAGCTTTTAAAATAGTTTGAACACAAGACAAAATACTGATAATGTTGATCAAAGGTACATTATGATATTGACTACTGTGCATTTTAATGTAGTAAATATAATAATGTACTATTTATCATTTTTCGATGATTTTTTTTATCCATTCTCAAGACAATATTTTAAACTAAGACAAAGTTTTACTGAAACTCGAATTATTTTATTCGGTAAAACAAAGGATATTTTATTCAGAGCTAGATGAGGTACCCAGCATTGACCTGGCTCATATAGCTGTTGTCCGGCGTTGACCGGTATAAGCCGGTTCAAATTGGTTCATTCAATTGCAAGTTATGAGTATACCCTCTTCTCTTAGATTTCTACACTTAATCACAAAATATTGGAATGAAATTGTGTTTTGAATAATACGGATAGTCAAGATGTCATAGAATAAAACAAAGTTCAAATTTGTTCAGTAGATCTCATATTATGATGATACTCCCTTTCACTTTTTACAAATGAAATTTTGCTTTCGATAACCTGGAGTAGTCAAGATACCTATAAAAAAAATCCGGCTGAAATTTGTTCAATAAATCTCAAATTACCGCTTTAGGGGTGGGGAAGGAGAAGAGGGGTAGTTTTTCGAAATCTCATGCAATGACTTTTTCCTTGTTTCGAAGGTAAATTGAGTTGGTTGGTTGGTTTGTACACTCAACGACCTATTTTTATGCACAAGAAGGTTAATTGAGAAGAACTTCATAGAAATAGAAATAAAACTGTAGATATGTATAAATAGACTAACACGCCCATAGAAACACTCATTTATATATAGATGAACCAACATTTTCTTTAATTCAGTATGAACTAAAAATATTCTAATCGGTATGAACTAAAAATATTCTAATCGGTATGAACTAAAATCGGTATGAATTAAGGCTATTTTATTGTATAAACACCGACTATTTTATTCGGTTCAAACTAAAATCATTTTAATCGGAATGAACTAAAATTATTTCAATCGGTATGAATTAAGGCTCTTTTATTGTATGAACAACGACTATTTTTTTCGGTTCGAAATAAAAATATTTTAATCGAAATGGAACTAAAATTATTTCAATTGGTATGAACTAAGGCCATTTTGTTCTTTGAACTACGATTATTTTATTCATTTCGAACTAAGATTATTTTAGTATGAAATAAGATTATTTTAGTATGAAATAAGATTATTTTAGTATGAAATAAGATTATTTTTTCGGAATGGACAATTCGGGACCGATGTTTCATTTCTGCTCGTTTCACTGATGACTAAGTAATGAATTTATCTCTGGTCTGACGCAGATTGGAGGTTTATGGAGATGATTTATATCGCACCCCTGATTAATATCTCCGACGATTAATAGCTGCCACTAATCTATCGTCCACAGATGATTGCTATAGGAAGAAACTTTCTGCATTAATTTGCTGTGATTTCTATTCAAAAGTGCTACAAGGCGAGGCGAAGTATCCATTTGGCAAGTACATTGCAATTAAATGTATAATTCACCAGAGATTAATGATCTTGGAAAATAATTATATTGACTCTATACGCAAAGAATTCAAAACCCTAAATATTATTGATCAGCTTTAATGAGTATCATTAGATGTATCTTCACCTCGCTCTTTCAATAGGAATTGGTCTTCGAACTGTCCAACAATATATTGTCGACCCAGGTGGCAGTAGTGTCTGACCCAGTATTGGCTAATGCCAGAAACAGGGATTTCAGAAGATGGACAAATTCTAGCTCATCGTTCCAAAATACACGAATGTTTAAAAAATAAACTTGTCAAAAATATCACAAAACATATTTTTTAGCCCTCCGTGCTTTCTTAAAAAATATGTTTCAATTTTAAAACTGGGCATCGACATTTCAAAACTTTCGGTATATTTTAACCAGCATGAGCTGATATTGGCCAAGATTCGTAACAACAGCCAGTCTACAACGGTTCACATTGAGATTGGCCAATGTCGTGCGTTATTGGCCAGATTTGCTGTGCTACTGAGAAAATACCATGGATAAAATATACCGCGTAATTTAATGTAAAAATGACGGCAGCCAATAGTTTAAAATAAAGGAATAACTTTTTTCGGAATCAAGAAAGAATAATGGTGATCGATCCATAGATTGAGGATTTTTACATTCATATTTTCTGTTCAATTTTGAAAATTGTGGATTAGGTAGTAAAAGCATCTCTATATTTGTGTATTATGAAACAAAAATAGACAATTTCAGCGTATTCAATTTTGAGAAGAAAAAAAAGCCAGAAAAAATATATTTATATTTACACTCATGCCAATAAACATTAAAAATTCTAAATATCTCAGAAATTAGTATATCTGTAGCTTTGATTGAGATGTAGGATTAAAAACTTTTAAAATACCTTTCCAAACAATGGTAGAAATTTTTTCTCAACAAATATAATGATGGCGCAAATTTTTCATGTTAAACATATCCCAAAGTTGCAGTACCAAATCGATTAAGTACAACGAAACTATGTCGTACTACTATGTGATGTTCAGATTTTGTTACACAATGGAAGTTCAGCATAAGGGTAATGTACAATTCAGAGCTTAGCACCCCGTAATCAGACCATTATGATGTACTCCCCCCCCCCCCTTCTCCCCAAAATAACAAAAATTACTCGTCCTGACATCTTTTATCCGAAACAAAAACTTTTCTTGCCAAGTACCCTAGAAAAAGTTTCTTATAGTTCACCGTGTAGGTTTTCAATACTATTATATTTTAAGATTCGTTCAAAATTCTTTTTACTTTTATGAAAGATGAAAAAAAAAATTATCAAAGTATTGTTTTAATCATTCTTAAAAATAACTACATTAATGAGAACTTGATAGTTTTGAACAAATGTCTCTGAAATTGTATACTTAATATTAACAAGTATTACAGCTCTTTCTAGCTATGGGATCATTTCTAGCACGGGCAGTTCATCAGATCTATCCACACATATTCTTTTACTCCTGCTTATTGGTATTACAGGTAAGTGTTTCTATATAGACAAACGCCCTCTTATTTATTCATTTGGAACTATACACTGTCTATTTCCCTGTTCTATACTCAGCTTCCTTGTTCTATACTTAGCGTCTTTGTTCTATACGTAGCCTCAGGTAGCACAGCAGTATTGACCAATGTCGGAAACAGGGGTTCTGAAAGATTGACAAATTCTGGCCGAAACTCGATCATCGTCGTTCCAAAATACATGATTTCTAAAAAAATAAACATTTCAAACACATTACAAAACATTCGTTTCCTCTACGCCCTTTCTTATCTAGAAAATATTTCAATTTTAAAACTGTGCATCGACATTTCAAAACTTCCAGCATTTGCCATTGAGCGAGATTTGCTAATATTGCTTCCAACGGCCGGTTTACAGCATTCCAAATCGGAATTGGCCAATGCCAGTCGATATTGGCCAAAGTTCTTATACGAACACGGGATTCGTATCCCGATAAATCCATTTAGAGTTAAAATTAACTACCAATCCAATGGTTATAGGACAGAAAAAGTAATCTACAATTGTTCTTACGCAAAGCATTCGGTTGCGAAAAACCTGACATCCCCAGTAGCACAAATACGAAGGCCAATATCGCCCAACAACGGCCAATCCCGATGTAGACCGTTGTAAACTGGCCATTGTTACAAATCTTGGCCAATCTCACCCAAAGCTGGGTAAAATATGCTGGAAGTTTTGAAATGTTGATGCAGAGTTTTAAAATTGAAATATATTTTTATATAAGAAAGGATGGAGAGGTAACAAATATATTTTGTGATGGTTTTGTCATGTGTATTAAAAAAAAAACAAAAAAAAAAACGTGTATTTTGAACGATGCCGCGTTTTGGCATGGATTGGCCAATTTTTCCAGAACCCCCAGTTTCCTACATTAGCCAATATCGCCACGCTACCTGGGATGTGAGCATTTGCACAGGATTTTATAAAACTCTTGATTTTTTTTTTTTGCAATACCAGCTTCCTTGGAAATGCCTCCCCCTTCAGTATCGAGTCTTTCAAAATTCAAGTGTTCTTTCGCTGATAAAGTGTATGATGTCAACCAAACCTGGTACAAACACTTAAGAAATCCCAAGGCTGATGTCTGTGTCCGATGCATTTGCAAAGCTGTAAGTATGTCTACATTTATTTTCGATGTTTTAAATAGACATTCGTATGTAGAGAATGATTAATAAAGTTCAACTTTCAAAAAGCTGTAAAAAAGGATCATGATGACATGGAATAAGACCTGAATGCATGCGAAGGAGAAATTGTATAGCCTAAGAAAATGGTTCGAAATAGTTTTGCTCTTATGAAATACCATTTTCCCCCTTCTTCACGTATATTTATGTCAAATTTATGGTAATTCTCACCAGTGGTTCTTTTTTTTCTTTTTTCTTTTTGTAGTTGTTTGCTGAAAATTGAACATTAATTATAATCACTCTGGTCATACATATTTTCCAGTCCAATTCCATGAATATACAAGTGGCGAATATATGAAGGTGTGGGGAATTATGTCAACCCCATCTTTTGAATTTCAAGCAATATAGCGCCGATATTGTTACAGTTTCACAATTCCCCCTCCCCCTCTCCACTTTTGAACCAAATATCGCTACTGAAGTCCTGTTACATGTAAACACAACGTTATATATATTTTTTAAAGTAAATGTATAAAAATTAAAAAAATATTTCATTTGTGCTTTATTTTTCTAAAATATTCGGTGCTGAAAATATTTTTTAGAAGAATGTACTCCATAAGCTTGATTTATAATAATAAGGCGTTCAGTGCGAAACTAGTATCTAGAAGAGTGTACTCCATTAGTTTGATTTATATTAATAAGGCGTTTTCCGTACTGAAATACTGTTTTCTAGAAGAGAAGAATCCATAAGTGATTTATAATACTTTCACGCTGTTTATGCACGAATTGAAGGTTTAGCAATGGTAATCCGATTTACGAACGATTTGTTCTTTAGAATTGTGTTGTTTCGTATTTTATTCAAACAGCGAATAATCGCCAAATGTGTCAACATGGCAATACCTCCCTCCCCCACTCCCTTTTATTACAGTTGGGTTCGAACGACAAACTGTCTACTACAAGATTTATTTGCTGCTTGTGTCTGGAATATTTCAGGGCTAGAAGTGAAATGCATTTCTCCAATGGAAGTTAATTTTACAAACTATTTGGCGCTAAACGCAATCAGTCAAAACGAATCAACATCACCAGAACAAAATGTCTGATCTTGGTATAAACGAAAACCTTTAATAGCAACCACAAAGAGACTGGGCAATGCCGCATAACATCGAAATTAGACAGATATTCTAGGGTATTTTTTAAGCCAATAAAACATACAATTCTTTTTTGTGTGTTTTGTGAGAAATTCCTTTTGTACTCAAAAGATATAAAAAACGGAACCATTAAAGATTCACATTGATGACAGTCTGTTCCGAGACACTGAACAATGAATATCACTAGTAGTAGTCGGACTTAAAAACGAATGTTGGCACACACCTGGTGTATAAATACCGTAACACAGACGAATTAGAATTACTCATAGAAGGTTGAAAATTTAAATTTTTTCAAGTTAGAGGAAAATGTTTCTTCTTTAGTTAGAATTGTTGTTAAGCATCAAATGAAAGGTACGTATGGTAGTTTAAAAATTTGCAACAAGTATGGCTTTTTATAAATTTTGTTAACCAGAAAATATCTGTATCCATTCACTTTCCCTATTAATTCTGGTACTTATAGTAAATAAAAAAAATTCAGGAAAGTAAAAGGCTGACCATAGGACAATTATTTGGATTATCAGAAAGTCTTAAAAATGTTGAAATTTATTTCTTTTAATTTAAGATTTAAAGTGATCGTAAACGATCAGTTTAAATCTTAAAAATGCTATCTAAGAAAGCTTTTCAAAAACTTTTAAAGCCGATCAAACGGTATAGTGGTTAGCGTGCTAGCTTCTAGACCGCGAGGTTGCGGGTTCGAGTCCCGTATGAGGCATGGGTGTTTGTAAATGTATGTTGGCTTGTCTAATGGCGGATGTTTCGGCGCATTATAGCCCTCGTGTTGCTGACGGTGCCAGATAATCTGAAAACAACCAACCAAAAACTTTTAAAGCTTTTAAATTTATCTAAGAAAGTTTTATGTTAATTTCTTGCTTGTGTTATAGTTACTCAAAGCAGTGGATTATTATTTAAGCGGAGCGTGTTTGTGAGTTTGCAACACCATTCTTTCCCTAGGTAAAATGCAATTGGTCCAGTCTTGATTTAAAATTACTTTAAGATTTAAACTGATCATAAACTATCAGTTTAAATCTTAAATATGCTATCTAATAAAGCTTTTTAAAAGCTTTTAAATTTATCTAAGAAAGCTAATGCCATCTAAGAAAGCTTTATGTTAATTTCTTGCTTGTGTCATAATGACTCAAAGGAGTGGATTATCATTTAAGCGGATCGCGCACGCATGTGTGTTTACAACACCATTCGTTCCTTAGGTCAAATGTAATTCATCTTTCTTCCCTCCAAACAGCTACACTATCTTTCCTCCTTCAGAACAGACACTCAAATAGTTATTTTATATCTTCTGAACGATTGTAAATGTACATGATAAAGCAACTTTATTCAATATATCTCAACACCATCTGAAATAAATTTTTAATTGACCTCGTCTTCTTTCCTCCAATCTCCGATTGTGGCCTTTCTATACAAGATTCGATTGGTTGTTGTCAGATTATCTGGCGCCGTCAGCAACACGAGGGCTATAATACGCCGAAACATTCGTCATTTGACAAGCCAACATACATTTACAAACACCCATGCCTTACACGGGACTTGAACCCTCAACCTCGCGGTCTAGAAGCTAGCACGCTAACCACTATACCGTTTGGTCAGCCACAAGATTCGGATACGAGTGCATAGTGCATAGTTACCCTGTATTTGTATACGAGTACATCGTATCTGTGAACGACAACATAATATTTTTTTAGGAGCAATTGCATACGAGTACCGTATTGAATATATACCGTCTAAACTAAAAATGTAATATCCCCGACATTTATTAGTTTCGAAAATACGAAGATTTTGTTTTTTGTACGTCGATTACCTTAGAGTGGGTTTTACGTGGGTTTCCGTAACAGAAATAGGATGCTATTGTTAATTATTGTTAATTGGGAAACCTCTTACGATTTTCTAGCTTTGTTTGTAGCGTAAGTAATGAAATAATGAATCTATAATAAGGATAAACTTGAAAATGACGACAATTGGAGATGATACCTTCTTGCTTATTAGGACGGTAATATTAATGTGACCAGACGTTCCGATTTTGGCGGGACAGTCCCGCTTTTCACCTCACTAATCCGCTTCTGGAAAACCCCGGTAAATTGTCCCGCTTTTACTTTACATAATCCCACCAAAGTCCTTCTAAACAAAACAAAAATTTTCTTCTTTAGAACTTCGTAAATCAAGAAAAATTAACAGAGTGGGTAACTGATGAAGTTTTGGGCAAAAAGCGTTGAGTGGAAGTTTTTATCCATTTCATCCAGCATTAAATTGAAATTGCAAAAATTATAAAAATGGTGGGAAATTGTTAACAGGACATTTTCTATTGTTAACAAAATTTGGACTTCTGAGAAGATACAGCTTTCTGTGGATACTTCGAAATCTTTGTAAATAACTAAAATTAACTTTTCATATTCTTGCAGTTTTCTACAGAGTTTCAGTATTTCCTAAAGTAAATTTTTTTTAAAAACTCAATACCCACAAATAAGAAATATATTTAAATTATGGCTGAAAGTTAATAAAATGTTAAATAAACGCATAAATTACAATGTATATTGTATATCTTCAGAAAAAACCTTGAAAGTTGAAGATTTTAAAATAGTGTATTCCGAACCCAAAAAATGATTCGAAAAAAATAACCCCTTCCCTATAAGCAGAGACGTGTCCTGATTAGTCATAGAAATCTGGTCACGTTAGATAATACAATACTATCAGTACAAGGAAGCTGTATTTCTTTGCAGGAAGCCTTTGGAAGTGCAGCTAGCTGTTCCAACTCTACATGCAATCGAAACCTCTGCGAAGGGTCTAACAGAGATGAATGCTGCAGCGAATGTCATGGTATCCTTCATTTTGCATAATTAACATTCAATTTCAGAATAATAATGAATCATTTGCGTCCTTTTGGAAAAATTATCATGGAATTAGGAAACCAATATCAACCTGTTTTTTGAAAAAAAAGAGTTGTTAACTGAAACTATGTGAAAATTATTTATAGGCCTGTTAGGTATTTGACAGTTTCATTTTATTACCCTGCTTAAAATATTTTCAATATTTTCCCGTACAAATACGAGAAAAAAGTACAGAAAAAATACCATAAATAAAATTTCTGTGGCATTAAACATAATTTGGGTTCAACAACTTTGTGTAACACGTAGCAATTGAACATCAGATCTAAAGAATTATCGCAAAGTATTTCCTACGTATGGTGATAGTATTTTACAATGCTCTGAAATGTTTCACAGATATATTCTAAAATTTGGACAGGTAAAATTTAATTTGTTCTGCAATACAATTATATTGAACATTTTTGTAAAATATTTTTGAAATAAGCGCGCTCAAATTGTATGTCAAGCAGATTTGGCGAAGTTCCATCAAATTATGTTCCAGATAATTTTAGAATTTGTTGTATATTAGAAACACAGAATAAGGTCTTGTCAGGATTTCAAAAAGTGAAAACATTAATATAATAAGGGTTTTTGGTAGTACTGCAAGATTTGTCTTCTATTTCATTTTCAGGATGAGATGGTTGACAACATTCCATCTTGAAGCTATTAGGACATCCCCGCAGAACATCAGACAAAGGAAACCATTTTCAGTCATTAATCAGAAGAATGGGAAAACTCGGAAAGTTTTCACCGAATTGTGATTTATGAGAGTGACTTGGGTACAGCTTGGGAAGTACCCCATTTTAATTGATAGTTTTGCCGTTCTAGAATCGATAGTAATTCTTGACCCGCGTTGGGTGCGTTCACATTCCATTCTTTGAGGATTTGAATTAAAATACCGTACATGGTTGTTTCTATATCTAGGTAAAAAAAAAGTTAAATTTTTAAGATTAAGTTTTCCCAGCCAAAGATCAGAAATCGTCTGCATCCTTCTTGATTGAAAAAAAATTAAATAGCGGAGAGTTGCCACAAAAAAAAAAATGAATTCTCACTATTTGGCAAGTTATGACATATTTGGCAACTGAATTTAGTTCAACTCATTGCGCGTTGGGTGAGTTCACATTCGATTCTTTGAGCATTTGAATCAAAATACCTTAACATGGTTGTTTCTGTATCTAGGTAAAAAAAAGTTTCAATCTCCAAAACGAAAAACGATTTTGTTCTGGGTCTAACGAATACTTTAAAATGTAACAGCATTATTTTAACTTTACTTCCATTATTCTTGCAAAGTACGAATTGTTTTTTATAGAAAGCTTCTTTTTCTATCGTTATTTTTATTTCGTTTCGCTTTTTATCATCTTACAGTTTTTAAATAATTAACTTTTATACGGAAAAAACTTGCTGTTTCCTGGAACTAAAGATAGATGACATAAGTAATATATAAAATGAGAAATTTTATAATGTTATTTTATAGAGTTACAGATAATATTGACTAAACATATATTTTAAAATTACTTTTTAAAAAATGCATAGTTGAAAAAAAAAAAAAAAAAAAAAAAAAAAATAGCAGTCGGACAACATTATTATATTTTTATGGTTTAAAGTGACCGTAAGTTAAAGAAAGAATTGGATTCATGATTTTTCCTGTTTTTTGAACAAACGACCATTCATAGCTATTTTTGAAGATTTTATGGAAATATATTTGCTAATTTTGAGGCTTATTTGATTAATTTGATCGAAGTTTTTATTCTGTATCCCAAAGAGGGAAATTATACTATTTTCTTTTTCCTCCAATTTTAGTTGAGGGCTGATCAAGGTTTAAAAACTGCTATTTTAATTTTTTGAATTGAATATTTTCGTTAAAGAATGTTTATACTTCCAAAAAAGTATCCAAAATACGCAAATCTCAAACATGAAAAATTGAAAAAAAAAAGTTGGTGTTGGTCTCCTGGAACTAATTATTTCAAAATATTCTCGAACAAAAAACTTTAAAAAATAAACCTTGTACAGATATTCTTTCCAGACGGTGTTGACCGGTCGTGGGTAGGTATTTGTCGAATACACTATTTGCGCATTATTGCTTTTCTATCTGATAAGAATAACAAATCGATAACCCAGCTGAATGTTAGCCGTGTCTAAGTCCATGAGTGGCTTCGAAATGGTTACAATACAAACCACAAGCGCATAACTCGCCAAATTATTTACAGACTGGATCATAACTCGCCAAATTATGTATAGTCTGGATCCTGCCCCTTTGTTATAACTACAGTCTCCAAATTAGATTATACAAACAATTTTTTCTTAGTTAACTCTTTATATGGACACTTTTTTCTAGTAATGTTATGTTAAAATATTTTTGGGATTGAGATTGATTTATAAAAAGAAATTAATTTAGCTTATTACCTAAAATTAATTTGATTTTTAAAACTATTTTCTTTTTTGGTGAGAAGTATGTTTCCCACCACCCACTGGGAGTTATTCAAAGGTAGGACGTTGTGAAGGATTTTGACTTTGTTTTAATCTTAAATTAAAAAACGTTGCTATAACAACAAACAACGTTTATTAACAATTCCTTCGATCTTTACAAAATGCTAGGCCTATGCCTAAGCATTTCTCAAGCCAGTAGGTTCAGACGTCACAGCTCTAAAGCATGCGTCTTTCCTCTCAAAGGATCCGATGGCGAGTCTCTTTTTCCCTCTTCCACTAATGCCAGGCAGTGAAGTGCTGTGTAAGTGGTTTGGCCATCTGGTAAACATCCATGACACACTCCCCACCGATGAACAATCAGTTCATCAACAATACAACTTAAGGAATTTGAGAGAAAATAACGTATATCTTAATTTATCATACAATATTCAAACAATAGATTTTCTAAAATATCTTAACCATATCCAATACTGGTAAATGTAAAATATTCAAACATTAAATTTGTTCAAACTATTAATTATATAATAAAACATTTACTTTTAATTTCTGAAATAATAATACAATAAAGAATCAATTACTCTTACACACATCAGATTTCTAAATAATCTAAATTCAATTAAGTATTAAAACATTTCAAATGTATAAAATAACATATCAAAATTATTTATCAAAATACAGAACAAATACGTTAATCTTAAACTAACAACCACAAATTCTAAACTTATACTAAATATATCATGCAAAACACTATTTTAATGATACTTAATACTTTCATAATTTATATACAACTGTTGTATATGAAATCAAGCATTTAAAATTTCAATCAAAACAAACTTTTAAAGTGAAATCTATCTAATTCACAATTAATGCAATACTAAATATTTAATCATTTGCACCTAAAGTAACTTAGATTATATATAGTGTCCATCTATATAAATTGTCTCTAAATTCAAAGTTATTGCTTAGCTACAAATAGTTAATATCAAAATTCAACTACAAGTTTTAAAATTAGCCCTAAGTATTTAATTCAACTCTAAAGGATATAGAAGCTGGATCGGACGTCTGATCGTCCCAGACATCGTTTTCACCAGGCAGGATCGGACCTTTCCATCTCGCCCTGGGAAAACACTTTGAACTCTGCCGAGTCTCCACATGTTTCTGGGGCAATGCTCACCACCGATGAGGACAACGTCATCTGGTTTGAAGTTAGTGACAGGCTTCCCAGGTGAAGAACAGTTCGCACTTCGCAAGTTGAATAAATATTCTCTTCTCCATCTATTCCAAAATTGGTTTAGTAGTTTTTGATGATAGTTGTATCTATTCACAATAGCGTTTCTGTTTAGTTGTTGAGGCAGTCTAACGGCAGGTAATGTTGATGGTCTATCTCCGACTAAGAAATGAGCAGGTGTGAGGGGATTCGGTTCATCATGAGCGTGAACGTAAGTTATCGGTCTGGAATTTATAACACTCTCGATTTCTATAAGAATCGTTTCAAGTTGTTCTTGCGTTAGAGATGTTTTACCTACGACTTTTCGAAGACACATTTTCACTGATTTTATCATGCGTTCAAATATTCCACCCCACCAAGCCGCTTTTTCTACATTAAATTTCCATTCGATACTACGGGATCCATAAAACTCTTTTACTTGAGGGTTATTAAGAACTCTCCACATATGTTTGAATTCCAGATCACCTCTTTTGAACGTCTTCGCATTGTCTGAAATAATAACACTACACCAACCGCGCCTCGCAATAAATCTCCTGAAAGCAAGCATAAAGCTTTCTGTTGTTAAATTGGGCACAATTTCTATATGAATGGCTCTTGTCACTGCACAAGTGCAAATTAACCCGTAAAACTTTGAGTCTGATCCTTTTGTAAACAAAGGACCAAAGAAATCTAATCCTGTAACACTGAACGGAGGAGATTCCGTAATTCTGTATGATGGCAATGGACTAGTAATTTGATGTCCTGGTTGCGAGTTGTATCGTCTGCAAATTAAGCACTTTTTAAGAACGGATTTTATGAATTGTCTTCCTTTTAATATCCAGAAACGACTTCTAAGTTCAGCTAAAGTGGCCTCAACTCCAAAATGAAGAACTTTTTCGTGTGCATTTAATATTAAAAGTTCAGCAAATTTAGTTTTTGCAGCTAATATAAGCGGATGTTTTTCATCTACCGCACAATTAGATAATTGCAATCTTCCTTTTACTCGCAACTGATCATTTTCATCAAGAAATGGATTTAGTTGATAAATTTTAGAATTGTTATCTATTTCATCTCCACAATTAAGATCTTTAATTTCCTTTTCAAAAGATGCATTTTGAATTAATTTTACCCAATATATTTCAGCTTTTCTCAGTTCTTGAACAGTTAGAACTCCTGTTTGTTTTTCGGCACCAGCTTTAGAGTTATTAATGAATCTTTGTACCCATGCTGTGACTCTGTATAATTTAGAAAGTGTACTATAATTATCTATCTCTAAGATAGGACTAGGGGCAGGATTCACAACACATGAAAACTGTAGGGATTTTTCTGGATTCATTCTTCGCTCATCAGCAATAATTTCTTCATTAATTGGGGAAGAAATATCACGACTAAAGTTTAAATCTTTAACAAGCCAGTGTGGCCCGTACCACCAAATGGAATTGTTAATCATTGATTCAAGTTTTTCACCTCTAGTCAGTAAATCAGCAGGATTATCTTTTCCTTTACAATGTCGCCAATTTTGAGGATCGGTTAATTCTTTAATTTCAACGACCCTATTTGCAACAAAAGGTTTCCAATCTTTTGGATTCCCTTTAATCCAGGAAATAACAATAGTGGAATCTGTCCACATAAATATGTTATCTTCCGAAATTTTGAATATACCTTTTAAGTACTTAGCTAAACGTGCTCCGATTACTGCCGCTAATAATTCAAGTCGCGGCAAAGTCAATGTTTTTAATGGAGCAACTCTTGACTTTGACATAATGAAACTAGTTTTACTTTTACCCTCTTCATTTGTATATTTTATATACGAACAAGCTCCAAATCCACATAAAGAACTATCAGAAAATATGTGAATTTCATAATTTGATTTAGAGTTCGATATTCCAGAAAAGTACCATCTATGAATTGATAAATTTGTTAAATGTTTCAGTTCAGAGTACCATTGTTCCCATTTTATTCTCATATATTCAGGTAATTCTTCATCCCAATCCAAACCCATTTGCCATAATGATTGATATAAACATTTTATTCTTATCACATAAGGAGCAATGAAACCAACAGGATCAAATATTTTGGCTGATGTTTGGATAATAAACCTTTTTGTATTTTGAGGATTTTTCAATCCCTCAATTAGAGATTTCATTTCTAATTTAAAGACATCTTCAATAGGATCCCAGATTATACCTAGAACTTTTAGAGAATTTTCATGCAACATGGCATCCCGAATAACATTATTTTTATCCCACAATACACGTAAATGTTCAGAGTTAGTTTGGAATTTTCGTAAATTCATCCCTGCATCTTTCATAATATCAATTGCTTCCATTGATAATCTAAACGCTTCTTCAACCGAGTTTGTCCCGTGATATAAATCATCAACATAAAAAGAAGTGTTCAGCATTTCGCAAGTGTCCGGATATTGAACTTCGTATTTTCGTACATGATATTTAATAGTAGCAGCTAGGATGAACGGTGAACACGTAGCACCAAAGGGTAATGAAGTCATCCTCATTAATTTAAATCTTTGATAATTTATCTTAGAATCGTCTTTAAACCACAAGAATTTTAAGTAGTTTCTTTCACTCTCGGTGATTCTAATTTGTAGAAAAGCTTTTTCTAAATCTCCAGCGAACACTACACGGCTTTTCCGAAAATTTAAAATTATATCCAAAACATTCGGATTTAGATTTGGGCCAGCTAACAAGCAATCATTTAATGACTTGTTATTTGTTGCACTACTGCTGCAGTCAAACACAATACGTACAGGTGAACTATTACTACCAGGTTTTATCACTGCACTGTGCGGCATATAATATCCAGATTTAGTATCATCATAACTTTCTTCAATTATATTTTTATTTAATTGATCACCAAAGACTGATCTATAATTTTCTAATAACCAGTCATTTTTTATTAATTTATTGCTTAAGTTAAAAAATCTCTTTTTAGCAATATCAAAATTACTGCTTTCTAAGTCGCAGTTATCTCTCCATATTAATCCCGTCTCATACCTATCATCAATAAATTTCAATTTATCCTCGAAGCTTTTTACTAATTCCATATCATTCCGCGACATCTGTTCACTTTCATCTGTAATACCCAGAGATTCCAATTTCCAGAACTGTTTTAAATAACTGTTTGTATCCTCATTAGCGAATTGAACTCCTAACTTAAACACAACCGCATTTGATGAACACGTGTTAGAGAATTTTCCATATCTTCCCATTACCGTAAATCCAAATATAGTTTCAATAAGTACCAATGAAGAATTTAATTTTATAAACTTTCCTGTGTTTACGATATAATCGCAGCCTAATAGGATTTCAACTTTTGTATCTGAAGTGGAATGCGAATCGGCCATCTGGATATCATTTTCACTCATGTAAGTACGAATATCACCACATGGACTCTTGAGATTTGTTTCCGAAATATATGGCGTGATTAAAGCTTCTACGACCATTTTTTGTTTAGGGTTCTTAATGTTTGACAGTTCTACGCGCACAACGTCATAAATCCTTTCAAGTGGATCTCGCTGGCCAAAAGTATAAACTAAGAGGGATTCTTTCCTAATTGGGCGTAATTTCAATTTCTTTGTTAAGTTGGAAGTAATGAAAGTTCGATGACTACCATTATCGATAAGCAATCTAGATATTTCTGAATTATTTACCATTACTGAACAAGTCTGTAAATATATTGTTCCTTTTGATTCAGAATCGTTTTGCAAATAATTCATCGTATTTGTGATAGTAGTTTCTGAACTTGGGGAACTCTGCTCTGGGATTTCTCTTTTCGTTATCAAGTTATAACATATTGATTTATTATGATATAGTTTACCATTACAGTTATCACATGGTTTTATTTTTGAACGACAAGCTGACGAATAGTGTTTTCCTTTGAAACACAAAAGACAAAGACCTTCTTTTCTTAAGATATCTCTTTTATCCTTAACTGTGATGTCTTTGCATAAATGAGATTCGTGCTCTTTAGAGCAAAACAAACATTTCTTAACAAATGGTACAGAAAAAACTGCAGCCGTTGGGGTATTATAACGAAATTTATTTTGCTTCTTATAATACGAATAATTTGATGGAGCATTCTTTTTACCTGTTGCGTTTTCATTTAGAGAAACTGTAGCTTCTCGACATTCTACTTCTGCACGAATAAACAGCAAAAGTTCATCGATATCAAATGTTCCTTTTTCACGTTGTTTTCGCGTGAATCCCAAAGCCAAATCATCTGGTATTACTTTTAACAATACCGAACTTAATAAGTTACCGTAACTTCCTGAGGTTACATTTAATGCACTTAAATTACGAATTTGAATTTCAATTTCATCGTATATTTTCCTAAGTGCTGCAATATTCGTAGAGCATTTTACTGGCTCAATATTAAGTAACTTATTCATGTGAGCGTTAATCACTAAATCTGAACGACCAAATCGTTCTTGTAGCAATGAGATTGCTTGCAAGTAATTTTCTTTAGACAGAGAAAATCCACTTACTGAATTTAAGGCTACGCCACCTAGCAGTGATTTAAGATAATTAAATCGATCTATTTCATTTAAAGATTCATTATTATGAATTGCACTTTCAAATTGATTCCAAAAATCTAACCATTTACTTGGATCACCAAAATATCTGTCAATGGTTAATTTAGGAAGTTTAACTGTATTTCTCCCAGATCCTGGGCCAATTGAATCATTATGAGAGGCTACTTCTCGCATATTTTGAGAAATATTTGAATTATCATTTTTGATAAGCCTCTTAATTCGAGATTTGATTTTGCATTTTATGGATATCAATTTCTCTTGATATTCCTGAGCGGATTCTATTTCTACAGGAATGTCCTTTTCTTCAAGAAGATTTTCAATTTCTGAATCTAACTCCTGCAAAAGGCGAGTTTTTTCCACAATCTGTTCTAAAAACTCTTCTAATAAATCGACTTCCTCAGAATTTTGATCGCTTAAATTAGTCTCAATTTTATTAATTAATCGTGTTGTAAGACCCCTCATCGAAGTTCTTTTCGATTTTAATTTCATTAATTCAGCCATGATCAAAGAAGAAAAGTACTTAATGTCACTTACCCCTTTCTCAGATAAGGGTATCGTCACCTTTGAACATTTGTCTTCGTTCAACTAGTAGGTAATCCAATTGAAAATATGGCACACACAAATGCTTTTCATTCATGACTTTCCGTCAAAAGAAAAGACTTTGTTTCGTTAATCACAATATCTAAAGGCTTACAAGACTTCTTCCCGGGTTTCGGCACCAAAATGTGAAGGATTTTGACTTTGTTTTAATCTTAAATTAAAAAACGTTGCTATAACAACAAACAACGTTTATTAACAATTCCTTCGATCTTTACAAAATGCTAGGCCTATGCCTAAGCATTTCTCAAGCCAGTAGGTTCAGACGTCACAGCTCTAAAGCATGCGTCTTTCCTCTCAAAGGATCCGATGGCGAGTCTCTTTTTCCCTCTTCCACTAATGCCAGGCAGTGAAGTGCTGTGTAAGTGGTTTGGCCATCTGGTAAACATCCATGACAGACGTCTAATGGTTTGCATTTCTTTTTATATCGCGTTACATGATATTTCACCGCATATGGTCACCAACTTCAGTCGATCGTACACAATTTGGAACAGATTTCTTGCTGCTCTGGAAACTTACAGGTCGTCCTTTGAGTTTACGACTTGAAAATCTAGAAATGTATTGTCGTGCTAGTCGAAGTCGAAAATTTAATTGGTCTTGAGGTCCCAAATTTCTTCTACTTACTTTCCAGAGAATGAAGGCGTTGGCAATTGCCAGGTGGGAAAATAGCTTCTCATCCATATTTAAAAATTAATGAAGTTAATAGGAAGTATACTTCCTACTGCCTTATAAACGGTAAAGTTGTCAATCGCGCAATTATCACTAGACTGCCAAATTACGTCATCCATTACATCATCGATGATTAATCCAGCTCGTCACTTAGAAATCATATACAAAAGAAGAACAAATTGTTTTAGAATTTGGAGGAAGGAGAATTGTCTACAAAAGAATTATTTAAAAGATACGTGCTATCACTCAGACAACGCGCATTTTACTAATTAAAGTCAAACTTTTCTTACCATTTAATCTCGATCTAATTCAATAATTCGCAAAATGAAATAATAGTTCCTTTACCAACCTAGTAGATGGCATGAGAATAGAAGATTTCACAAATGGTGGACATTGCGCCTTTATCATTCATTTAATATATATGGAAGCAGGGTCGTATCCAAAGGGTAAGGGAGGGTTACCTGAACTTGTAGTTGCCTCCGAGTCTATTTCTAATGTTTAGATGGTTTGGTTTTATACACTGCTTGGGAATTTCATAATGATGTTCATTGATATACGAAATCAAGGGTCACTTAAGGTAATCACAAATGAGAAATTGCACAAAAAGGAAACCAAGAAAACCCCGTTTTCCATTTTTAAACTCCCACCAAAAAAACTTTACTACAAACTAATTCTAATACGAAAGGATGCATAAGAATTTTTTTTTCTTTTGTATTATTTTGTTTATTTGTTTTTATTTATTTCCATCTTATATTTCTTTTCAGGCATGTACGATTTCTTGTGCAATCAATGCACATGAACTCTTACAATGTACACAGAAGAGTTGCCTACAGATGAGGGCGTGAAGAATAAGGAATATAAAAGATGTATTCAAATAAGAAAGTGTTGAATTAAGTCCTTTAACATTATCATGTAACCCTCCTGTTCTACTCGAGTAAATACAGGGTGGTCATAAAGAAACTTTGCCAATATATGGACCTCTAGTTTCCGTTCGGTTCAACAGAACGAGGTGAAATTCAAAGGTATGAGCTCAGAATTCTGTGAATGGCAACACAATTGCGACCACGGTTACGGTTATAGTTACAGAAACTCTATATTTTCGAATGGCAACACCTACTTTTTCCTGTCGCAAAATGCTCAGAGCTTGTGAAAATCCTAAAGGGTGTTGGAACGATACTTGAATCACAAAAAACAGACGCGTTATGCAAGCACAAAAAAAACCCCAGCTCTGCGAACGGAAATTTTGATACGACAGAGGCATTGTCATCACAGGCAATTTTATCGTTTTTCTAAGCTAATATCTGGTGAGCGGCGTTTTGCGATTGACGTCTTGCCTCTGTCATGTGCTAATTTCCTCCGATCATGTTTCTGTTGGCCGTTCGCAGAGCTGTTTTTTGTGCGTGCATAACGAGTCGTTTTTTTGTGAAAAACGTACCGTTCCAACGCTCTTAAAGGTTTTCGCATGCGCTGAACATTTCGCGATAGGAAAAAGTAGGTGTTGCCATTCGAAAATTTCGAGTTTCTATAACAATAACTGAAACCGTGAGCGCCATTTTGTTGCCATTCACAGAATCTCGAACTCATACCTCTGAATAACTATACCTGAAATCTCATCTCGATCTGTTGATGGGAAATGCGTCTAGAGGTTCATATATCGGCAGTTTCTTTATAACCACCCCGTATAACAAAATTATTAATATAAAGGATGGCATGTACTTCGCATTTTATTAGCATTCGAGTTCGAGTTATTGGTTTTTGGATTCCATGAAGCCAAAACATTTCTTCTAATTTAGTTTTAATCAACATCGTTTTTTTTTTTTTATATGCACTCTGTGAATAACTATGATTATTAAATAATACTCTTTTTTATCACTGTAAAATAAAAATGGCGTTTTTTATTTTACAGCGATTCTTTTTAATTAGGATATACTTTTGTATTGTTGTAATTGGCCAAAATAAAAGTGTAAGGCACTTCTGTACTTTTAGGCAGTGATAGAAGTGTGGGTAGACGCGAGGTGACGAGCCCTCTACTTTTCAAGAAAATACCCATGTGATTTCTACAAACACTGAAGTCCCCCCTCCCCCGCACTTTTAAAAACTCGCAATCCGTCTAAAAACTACTAAAGAAATATAACATTAACCTATAAATACAGCGTGACACTGAGAAGAAGTAATTTAAAGTTTTGAAATGTAAAAAAAAAAAAAAAAAAAAAAAAAACTATTTATGGTGTATATATGTATCAAACTGTTATAAAATGTATTATACTACTTAATATCAAGATATAAGTACTTTATATTAACAACTACTGTTACACTTGATCAACTTTTATCTTTGGTGGAACTTTCTTTTAAGTTAAATTTCTCTTCTTGTTTCACATAAAGACAAACTACTTAAAAAATAGAGTTCTCTATTAATTTAATTTCATGAAAGTATGCACATTTGGAAGCACTATTTAAATCTAAATAATCAGTTACGTACATAGTGTTCGCCAGTTAAATATTTCCAAAGGGTACTTGAAATTTTAAGGAGTATTTTTAAAATTCCAAAGGGTATTTTTAAACTAAAATTTTTTAAAACTAAAGCAAAATAAGTTTTTTGACAAAATTAATAACTACAACAATAACAGTGATGCACGATCCCGATTTCGCGTATCAGAGCGGAAATATGCTTTTTAATGCTTACTAAAATCATTTGATGGTTATAAACCTTAAACTAACTACTAACGCTATGCCTTTCTGTGACACCACGTTGGTGTCTCGCGATTGGGCAAATGTCGGCTACACCTTCAAAACTATCGGGAAATTGCCGGCAACACTACGAAAATTATTGCGCAAATGACGGAGAACTAAAACTTGACGATTTACGATATCCCGAAAATTTCGAAAAAACGCCTGCGATAGACATAGGTGAAATGATCTGAACTTCTAAACCAGTCCTACCGGCGCCCCCCCCCCCTCCCCCCAAAAAAAAATTCCGATTAGATGTGAGGACGACATACTGTTAATCTACGTTTTACATGAATTCGCGCATGAGGTTACCTTTTTTCTCTATTTTGTGCAAGAAGGCATGGTAAAAATCCGGCTACATACACTTAATAAGGATCGTATGAAATTACATTTTTAATTGTAAGACGGCTCCCTTCAAACCACCAACGAATGAAGCACGTAGTATCAGCAGCCATTCAATGGCTTCAATCAATCATTCACTGGTCTGTGCGAGGCACGTTTGAACATGATTGCGCATGCGTACCAAGCGATTTCGGAGGGGGTGATGATCCGTACATCGCATTTCATTGGAAATTAACGAAATTTTTTCATTTTTTCAGAAAAGGACGCTATTTTCAAAGAAAAAGGGCAGGGAGGTAGCTTCACCCTTCGAAAAACGGCTAGTATGATCTCTGATTTCATAAAATGAAGGATTATTTTTAAAAATTTAACCATGTTGTGCCTATGCGTGAATTCACGCATGAGGTTAATTCTATGGGGTGAAATTGATTTTCAATGCGTGTTCACGCACATTTCACGCATTTTGGCGAACTCTGTATGTATATAATGTTGAATTATTACTGCCATTTATCTCTTACTTCCAAGCAAAAAAACTAAGTCACAGAATTTTCACTAAACAATAAATTTTTGATCCTTGTTCAAAATTAGTGTTAAGAAGTATAAACAATTTCTTGACTATTTAATATTTTTATTTTGAGATAAGAAATTATAGCATTTATCGATGGGGGGGGGGGGGGCTATTGTCACCAACTTTTGGGCATTCCTCTCCACTTTTCTTTTCCCACTTCTACCACTGCTTTTAGGTAGTTTATGAGACAGCCCCACGCTTTTATTTTTGGCCAGTGTTACAGCATACAACAATAGTGTATTTAATTTTTATATACATATATATTTATTCAAAAGTAGTCGAAGAGAGAAAAAAACTTATTTTTAAGTTTTTAGTACATTTATCAAAAACGTGGTTTTTAGTGCACTTTTTTATTTTTTAATTCTAATATTTAGTTTCCAATATTACAACTAAATTTTCTTTGAAAACTGTTGCCCAAACTTATAAGTGGATTCAATCTTTTATTTTACAGATTTCATTGTGATTTCAAAAGTTACGATTAAGAAACACTTTACACTCAATACATACAGTAATCAAAACTAATATTCTTAGATTGCAATAAGTAGCGACATTTGGGGATTTTGTATGGTACTGCGATTCTTAAAGTCCCCTAATATACAAATGCATCAATTAGTGTTGTCATTTTAAGGCTAAAAAAGGACAAACATTAAACAAATTGAAACAAAAGCGTTTTAAGATTTGCTTAGACTCAGAAAAATGTCCCGAACAACATATAAAAATTTCAATTGTCTTTGAAAATATTATAGCACTATTGTAACCAAAACTAATATACTTAGATTGCAATAAGCGGCGACATTTGGTGATTTTGCATGGTACTGCGATTTTTAAAGTCCCCTAATATACAAATGCATCAATTAGTGTAGTCATTTTAAGGCTAAAAAAGGACAAACATTAAGCCAATTGCAAATTGAAACAAAAGCGTTTTAAGATTTGCTTAGACTCAGAAAAATGTCCCGAACAACATATAAAAATTTCAATTGTCTTTGAAAATATTATAGCACATATTATAACCAAAACTAATATACTTAGATTGCAATAAGCGGCGACATTTGGTGATTTTGTATGGTACTGCGATTTTTAAAGTCCCCTAATATACAAATGCATCAATTAGTGTAGTCATTTTAAGGCTAAAAAAGGACAAACATTAAACAAATTGCAAATTGAAACAAAAGCGTTTTAAGATTTGCTTAGACTCAGAAAAATGTCCCGAACAACATATAAAAATTTCAATTGTCTTTGAAAATATTATAGCACATATTGTAACCAAAACTAATATACTTAGATTGCAATAAGCGACGACATTTGGGGAATTTGTATGGTATTGCGATTTTTATAGTCACCTAATACAAAAATAAACCAATTAGTGTAGTCATTTTAAGGCTAAAAAAGGCCAAATTTCAAACAAATTGAAACAAAAGCGTTTTAAGATTTGCTTAGACTCAGAAAAGTTTCCCACACAACATATCAAAATTCTAGAAAAATATAAGTGAAAAATCTAAAGCTCTCTTATTTGCCCCATATTAAATTTCTATTGTAATTAGTAAACAGCAAGTAAAAAAAAATCAATAAGAAGCCCTTTCACTTTTGATATAGATTTTTGAACAGTTGGTTGGTTTCAGATTATATGGTGCAGTCAGCAACACGAGGGCTACAATGCGCCGAAACATTCGTCATTAGACAAGCCAACATACATTTACAAACACCCATGCCTAACACGGGACTCGAACCCGCAACCTCGTGGTCTAGAAGCTAGCACGCTGACTACTATACCGTTTGGTCGGCTTTTGAACAGTTAGACTTCAGGAGTAGTACACATGATAATATTTATCTCCACAGAGTAAAAGACGCTTTTGAACTTGTTCTTATATTTATAAATATAAGAATAAATATATCAAAATATTTGGTAGTTCTATTCATCAAAGATAAGTTCATCGACTATAACAATGATAAAGAAGAAACTTCCAATCGCTTAAGATTTTGTATTGACAAGTAATTGCTTTTACAGTGATTTATTGTCGCTTCAGAAATATAGGGATCTCATTGTACCAGTATTTTTAAGCAAAAACTTTGTAGTTCCATTTCGTCGTTCTTTGATGAGTCGCTGCTTCCTAAAGAAAGTTAGCAAATCAACTCTGGCTATGCTATGTGGTCAATATTTGAACAATGGTAGTAACAGCAGTTTCCAATCTTTTACATCTACTAGATGGAGGTGCTTTACTGTTTCGCCTATTATGTACACTATATTCAGTACTTGTATTCAAGTCCTATATAAAATTTGTTCTTGTAGAAAATTGGTTGTTGTTGGTGGATATGTAGAGGACTTTTCTAATATAGTAAAGAAAGTAGAAAAATTTTGCTTTCCTTTCACACTTTTTTGTAATGTGACTACGTGTTACTGTTATTTGGAATATGCAAAGATAATAACGATGGCTTCGCTTTCTTGGTTCATTAACTATGTCCACATATTTTATGAATCATCAAGTATTCAAAAACATCATTACAACAGGAAAAAATGCTATTATTGACTTGTATGGTGAAAAGACAAATGCAATATTGGATCATCTGCGATACAAACGCTCTAATGAAAAGACAACTTGCAAAAATACAGCCCAAGTGGTTCAGACAGTCACTTCCTCTAACATAGGCTACTGTTAAATATCTCATAACTCTTTCATTACTAGTTTCAAGCTAGATATCTACTTGTGTCCCAGGTTTGGTATGGATATTATAAGATAACAACTTATATTCATAATGACTGAGCTTCAGACAGCACCATTAGAGCTCCTAGATGTAAGGTTCAATTGAATTAATTGTGAAAGAAATCCAATATAAACGTATTTTCTTTTGTATTACATACATTTACCTTTTTTGGTTATGTTCTATATGTAATTGTTTATTTTTAACTGTATAGATTCACTTCTTATGTAACTACAACTTTGACTAACTTGTGTAACTACAACTTTAACTACCTGTATTATTGTTGATATTAGTGTTGTTAAAAACTCAAAATGATAAAACCAACGTCATTATTTGTTATAAATTGCCTCAAGCTAATTTTACTTTTAAATATCAAACTTGGTATGAGTAGTTTTTTGCTTCCATATTTAAGTAAATTTCTGAAATGTTGACGTTGAGGCTATAAAACGTCGTCAATTCAACATGGCGGCTGAATCGAAGTCTACGAGATGGCGGCTGAATCGCAGTCAACAAGATGGCGGCTAAATCCGAATGTGGCAGTTAATACTAAAGGACGACTGAAAATATAAGGAATATGCAAATAATCAATGGCAATTATGAATGTAAAGCAAATTAGGAAATGGCAATAAAACCCTCAAGAAATAATGTTGCTAGATGTGAAACTTCAACGCCAACCAATTGGAGACAAATTCGTTTAGCGATATTTCCACCTCAACTAGGAACAGACCTGTGTTTATAATTTTTAAAAAATGCAATAAATTTTGTGATTTTAAATTGTTTTAAAAAGTAATATATTTATGATTTAAGTAGTAATCAAAACAAATAAAGTCGTGAAATATTTTTAATATTATTACTGTAAAATAGTTTTCTTAAATGGAGCGTATTCCTTGTTGATAAGATATTGCATTTAAAAATTTGGTACACATTTTAAGAAAATCGGAACCTTTGTAGCATTAATTAGGGACATTTAACTAATTGCAACAGAAATTAAATATGGCAGCCTTCCCCCACTTTGATTTTTCTAGACTTTTGATATGTTGTCAAGGACATATTTTGAGCTAAAAAAGCTTTATATGGCGGCCTTCCACCACTTTGATTTTTCTAGACTTTTGATATGTTGTCTAGGACATTTTTGGAGCGAAAAAAGCTTTTGTTTTGTTTGATGCTTTCATCTAAAATGATTTGACTAAATTGCCACCTGTGATTATGACTGTCACTCTTACTAAAAGGCCGCATCTATACATGTTTATAATACTAAGCAAATAGAATTTAGTGGCATTTAATGACTGAAATACCTCCTTGTATTAGTTGCAACATCATCTTTAGGTTGACGACAAACTTGTCTCCTTATATCCAGATTCTAACCTTATAACTATTTGGAGCCAAGCTGTGTTAGTATGGTTGAATTTTAGGCAATCTTACTTAATATGTTATATGCTGTAGAATTTTAGCTTAAGTTTAATGATTCTAATACTTAGGTTGGAAATTTTCGGTTGAATTTTGATTTGGAAATTAATCTCCCCAAGACGTTACAGGATTTGACGATGCAACAGACAATACGTGTTATGATAAAACGAAAATACGAATCTAGAAATAAATTTTTGTAACCAAAAAAACATTTAATAAAATACGAATATGTTTAATATTACTTTCAGATTCTGTGGCAATGGCAAACGACGATCCTAAATTACCTTGTCTTCATGCTGGAAAAGTGTATCAAGACGGAGAAGAGTTTTCATCTAATTCTACTGGCATACAAACACAGAAGCCTAACCAGTGCATTCACTGCAAATGTAAAGTAAGTACATATATTTTTCTAATAAATATATATATTTACATATTTATTTTATAATAAAATACCCATAATATAGAAATGGAATAACTTCTAATATTTGCGTAATATAAATAAATGCATACCAAAATTGAAACTTTATATAATGGGCTAGGCATAAATTCAATTTTTATAAACAATAATATGATTCACAAAATTTTAAATTTCTTTAATAAGTATAAAATCTCAAAACTATTAGGTTAGATGCTTTTAAAATATAATGAAATAAAATACACTTTTATATCATAAGCAAAATATTGCAATATGTTTCATAAAACTTCATCATAGAAATAAAAAAATTATTAAGCAAATGTACTAGTCCTATTATTATCTTATCCACTAATTATTTTCAAGCACAAGCTTTTACTAAGCATTTCCATACATGTTAAAATAACACCGGTACCATTGGCATAAAATCCTGCAACATATAGTTAAAAATAAAAGACAAAGATTTGCTAAAATTTTTTTAAACTTAATAACCCTCAGTAGCGATCAGAAACCTATGTAATCAAGGGATAACCTTAATACAGGCATCTCAATAGACGAAAATTTACTCCATGAATAAATGACCCATGAAGTTGACAAATTATAATTTTTGTGTAATATAAGTGCAATTTTTTAAAACTTTTCTTATATTCAATATTAGTACAATGTATTTTTTTTTTTATGAAATAATAGCAAATTAGTTAAGTTTTAAAGATGAAAAGAATTGCCAACCCATAAGAATATGCACTTTGAATAGATTATTCTAAAGGTTTTCTTGAATGAAAAAAGACAATGAAATATAGAAATGCAAATAAAATGGTAGCTTTGAAATTAATGATGTGAAACTTCATAAAAATCTCAATAGCTGTACCACTCATTTTTTTTTTTTTAAATAAATCTTTGTTCATGATACTGATGCTACAAAGTGGTAACTTTGGGAGAACAGGTTATTCTAAACTTATTAAAATTACAAAAAATATTAAAATTTGTATCCGAAATTTTATCTTTCTTATTTATATGCAAAAGATTACTAAAATTTACGTACGAAATTTTATGTATGTTATTTATAGCAAAACAAATTATTCAAATTGCATCCGAATTTTTACCGTTCTTATTTATATGCAAATCGATTGATTAATGTATGCGTTTTTTCACAGTCTGGATTAGTGCTTTGTCGTTTGAGGACCTGTGATAATCTTCAATGCTTCTCGGTGGAAACGAATGGATGCTGTGCATCGTGTATAGGTAAAATACTAACATTTAAAAATAAAGTTCTTACAATAAATTTTGCAATTTGGTGTTCAAATCGACTAACTTTTTTTGTCCTAAAACTTGATAGAATGAATTATTATCTACAACGAGTCTATCTGCCACGTTTCAGCTCGATTGGAGAACGTCTAGGGTATTAATTAGCCCTTCGAGGATTTTATCCACCATAGACGAACAAAATCGAAGTTATTGTAAAGGATTTAAAAAGTATCCTCTTTCTTCATCAACACATATTCACAGCATCCGAATGGAAAAAGACATGGGTGTAAATTCTACGCATGCTTGAATGGGTGTAAATTCTACGCATGCTTGAATGGGTGTAAATTCTATTCATGCTTGAATGTGTGTAACTTCTACGCATGTTTAACTTCTACGCATGTTTTCTAATATAGCAATACAATTTAATAAATGAGTATATATTGACAAGATGAAAAAAAAGCGATCGCTAAAGGAATAAAAGTATATAAGATATTCATAAAATTATTCAATCACAATTTGAAACATTTTCATAGCAAGTAAAGTGTCATCCCTCAGTATAACAATAGGGGACCCATTTCCCATTTTAATTTTTAGAATAATAAGGCCCGGTGAATAGATTTTTGTTGGTTGTAGCGTTGCAATTTCTGTCTCACTTTGGATTTAATGTCACCCAATCACCACCACGACGTTTTATTTTCATGAACATGTTATTGAGTTAAAGCAAGGTCAAAAACCCATTTTAAATTCTATTCCAAAATTCCAATCTCGAAACGGAATTATACAGCTTCAATGATTGTGAAAAATATTATTAGTAATAGTATAAATTATAAAAATATTAACAAATATATAGGGTTCCTGAATCAAATGTCTCTAAATTCAACAGTCAATTAAAAAAAAATCGATTAGCGTTATTAGGCGAAAATCACTGCTGAATTTTTAGGTTTTGGCTACTAGTTCTTTTTTGTAGTTTTTTTTTTTTTAAAGTTGAACTTTAATAATGATCAATCTCTAGATGAAATAAAGATAGTATTTTCTGAAATTTTAACTAGTTAGATTATTAACATGAACGATTTTTTTAGGAACATTAACACATTTAGGTGATCAAAGACTGTTGAAATGTAGCTACGATATCATTCAAAGAAAAGTTTAAACTCTTAAGATATTGTTAAATATTGTATGGTCAACGCTGAATACTACATTTTAAGGAGGCGCACAATTTTTGCTATTTGACAACGAATTGGTACCTCACAACGGATAATTTTTTTTCCCTTTATATGTGTTCAGCTGTAGAGCGTAAAGTAAGAACATAGTGGCTACTTAACATGGAAATCAGTGAAATGTCAGGATTCTGTTTCTGGAAAAAAACAGGAAAATGTCATGGAATTTTTTTAAATTTTACAAAAATCAGGGAGTTTTTGTATTGCTTTGAGTTTTTGTATTGTTTCCCCGTTCATCCGTATTTTGGCACCATTTTCCCAAAGAATTGTGGTAATAGTTAGAAGTTTCATGTTACAGTATATTTTAAACTTGTCATTACTGCCAAAATTATGTTTAAAAAATTGCCATTTTGGCATAAATGCTCTAGTTGATATACCCTCTGGAAAATTCGGAGAAATTTGAAAAAAGTTCGACGTAAAATCAGGGAATTTTTAAGAAATCAATCAGGGAACTTTTTTTCCTGAATTTTGTGACCTCCCTAAATGGTGTCATGGAACTCTTTCATTTCAATGGCCATTAAAATTCTACAGGATATTCCGACCAGAAGTGAACGAATTTTTAAATTCTCGTAAAATGACAATGGAACCATGTTTCTCTTCCCCTGTATGTGTTGCAATTAAATGTGAGCACTAAAATTACCGGATCCAATCGTTGACTATAAAGAGAAATCCGGAATCATTTTGGAAAGAGCGGAACCTACCATGTTATAAACAGGAGCTATAAAAGGAAAAATGAAGTTTATTTTAGGTACTAGGTTCGATTTTTGTATACAAATAGCTTATAATATATTTCAGGGAAAAATTGGTTAAACTTAATATTCAGAAGACAGGATGAAGTAATTGTTAAAACGCGACATAATGAGCGTTATTTCAATGTAATGAAGGTCAAAGAACTCATTACGTGCTTTTGCGGCAAAATTGAATCGTCGTACTTGCTATAAGTAACACCCATTAAACAAATAACGTGACAACCGTCACTTCACAACCTTTTTTTTATAACAGTTCTTTAATATTAATTACGCTCATTAGCAACAACCTTTAAATTCTGATCACGGTGTGTTAAATACGTTGCGGTCATTTGAAGTATTCATTTTTACAGGGACACACTCAGAAAGTTATTTTGGTGGTGCTTATCGTCGACGTAACGCCAATGGACTAAACATTTTTGTACTGTTCCAAAAGAACATTTTTAAATTTAGTTCACTAAATAGGTTCATTATACAGGCAGTGATAGAAGTGAGAAAAAATAGTAGAGGGATGCCCAAATTTGGTGACAAATGCACTCCCCCCCCCCCTCCACCCCCAACGATAAAATTTATAATTTCGTATCTTATAATAAAAATATCCTAAATAGTAAGGTTGGTTGTATTCAGATTATCTGGCGCCGTCAGCAACGCGAGGGCTATAATGCGCCGAAACAATCGTCATTAGACAAGCCAACATACATTTACAAACACCCATGCCTAACACGGGACTCGAACCCGCAACCTCGTGGTCTAGAAGCTAGCACGCTAACCACTATACCGTTTGATCGGCCCTAAATAGTAAGGAAATAATTTATACTTCCTAACCAGGGGTCTATGCAGAAAGAAATTTGGGGACCTTTCACAAAATTCCATGTCCAAAAAACGAATCCTTCACAAAATTCTGTAATCAACAAAAGGACCTTTCACAAAATTCCACGTCTAACAAACTGACCTTTTACAAAATTCCATTTACAAAAAACGGAACTTTCATAATATTTCCAGTTTGAAAATGAACTAATTACAAAACCACAAAGTTTATTTTATGCCAAAAAGAAAAAACAGCCAGCTTGCCCACATGTTGGTTTAAAGAAACGTCATGGATGACAAACCACATGCTCAAAATATATAAAATTGGTAATTTTTTACAAAATAATTTTTTTTTTTACAAAAATTAAGACACTCTGTAAAAAAAACCTGGATAGACCCCTGCTAAGACTAACATTTAATAAGGGTCCTAAATGTATTGTTATTTTAATGAATATTCTGTGACTTAGCTTTTTTACTTGAAAGTAAGATGTAAAATGAAGTGATAATTCAACATTATATACATAACTATTTATTTAGATTTAAATAGTGCTTCTAAATGTGCATACTTTCATGAAATAAAGTAAATAGAGAACTCTAAAGCATTTTTTTTTTAAATAGTTTGTCTTTATATGAAATAAGAATCGAAATTTAACTAAAAAGAAAGTTTCTCCAAAGTTAAGAGTTGACCGAGGACTAATTGTAACAGTATATTTGTAAATAAACATACTTATATCCTTATACAAAGTAGTATAATACATTTTTATAGTATTATATATATATACATACATACCATAAATAGTTTTTTCTTACATTTGATAACTTTAAAACACTTTTCTCAGTGTCGACACATTTAAACGTTAATGTTATTTTTTTTAGTAGTTTTTAGACGGATTGAGAGTGTTTTTAAAAGTGGGGGGAGTGGATTTCAGAGATTTTAGAAGTGGAGGAACACATGGGTATTTTCTTGAAAAGGGGGGGGGGGGGGAGACTCGCCATTCCGCTTCTACGAGCATATATAGCAGTGTATACAGGGTGGTTATGATTTAAGTTCAACTTTAAAATAGTTGTAAAAAAAGAAGCACTGGTAAGAATGACCTGAAATTTGACCTGAATCGACACGAAGAAGGAGGAAATGATATGATATAAGAAAATGAAACTATTTCGAACTATTTTTTTTTCTTATACCATACCAGTGCCCCCTTTTTCACGTATTTCTTTTAATCATATAATAAATTAACTTGCATTTAAACACTCTCAGAGAAAAGATTAACTCTGAGAGTAACTTGTTCATAAGATTTGCCAGTGAATTTGAAGGCACCTTCTGAAAAAGGGCTGTATGCCAGTAGCCATGCGCAAGCAGTTTAAGTATGGAACACTCGGCGTGGGAGTATTCGTAATTGACAGGTTTATTGAAGACACACTTCCCTTCAAAGCTTAAAAAAGGACTGCATTTCAATTTCTTATACTAGTCCATGTACAAGACTCATCTTCACTTTAAGAGAATTTTGTTGGAAATACGAAACAAATTATTTTTTTTTGTAATGAGTTCTTAGCTAATCATGACTTGTTTCTATAAATAATACAACACATAAAATCAAAGTTTTTGATATAAATCCTTTATATGCATTACCAGTTCTTATATTCATTAGCATAGCGTCGTTTTAGTTGTCAGCGTATGCCTGGAATTTGCATTAAATGTTATATGTTAAAAACATCTCTATCAGTAAAATATCAGGTACACTACTTTTTAAAATTTATTCATTAAAAATGTATGTGAATGTATGCACTCACATCCACTATCTTTTGTTTATTCTGATTAAAATAATTTATTTTATTATTTATTTACAAAAACAATTTTGGCAACAGGAAACCTTCAATGATCGGTTAAATGCTATTTCAGCGCGATTGGATGACGGCAAGTTTGTTTATTAGCATTCCGTAAAAATAACATTTTAGTAACAGTGACAGTTTCCAAAATTTGATAGAATGCATTGTCATCGACATCGAATCTATCTGCCAAGTTTCAGACCGATTGGAAGACGGCAAGTAGGTTAATTAAGCTTCCGCAGATATAATATAAATGATTTAAAAAGCGCAAAAGTTTAATTCGAAATCAGTTTATTTTAATCAGTTTGGAGGAGAGAGCATTTAACAAATGGGAAATTCTCTGCTGTAAGCACAAGACAATCATAGCTCTTTTTTCTACTCATAAACAAATTCGAATTCTAAAATTATTATGAATCTAGCAATTATACATTTGTTTTATATAGCACTACTTGGTGACAAAGTTAGATGGAAAAATAATTATTTTAATTAGATAAAATATTCATTTATATCTTCTGATGCACGGGACACGGATGTGTCCCGTGCGTCAGACGATATAAATGTCTATTTCACCTAATTAAAATAATTTTTTTTCCATACAACTTTGTCACCAAGTAATATTATATAAAATAAAAACATAACTATTAGAGTCATCTTAATTTTATAATTCTTATCTGTTTACGAGTAGAGAAAAGAGCCAAAATGTCCCGTGCGTCAACCAGAGAATTGCCCAAATGATAACATTATGTATACAGAAATTAATTATGTGCAGTTTTGTAATTTGTTTTATAAGCAAAGAGGCAGATGCAAGTTTTGACCTCCATTGATCATTCTGAATTTTTTATAGAACTTGGAGAAAACTAGTCGATTGAGAATATACTGGTTTGCTGACTCAAAAATGGTCGAAAAAATTAAAATATCGACTTTGAATTGGAACTAAATCCGATAGCCAAATATATCATAAACTGCCAAAAAATCAACACGCTTTTTTGTCGAGTAACCCACCACTTTTTAATTTTCAATTAAGAATGGAGCTGATGATTTGACTTCTCTTTCGCCAGCTACTCTCCTCTTTTAAAAGTGAGCCAAGTTGGCAATAAATAATTCTTCATCAGTTACGTAACATTTATTACCAGCTTAGCTCACTTTTAAAAGATGAGAGTAGCTGGCGAAAGAAATCAAATCGTCTGCTCCATTCTTAAATGAAAATTTAAGAGTGATGGGTTACTAGACAAAAAATGGTGTTTATTTTTTGACAAGTTAGGATATATTTGGAATTTGGGTTTTGTCAACTCATTCAAAGTCAATTCTGGAACTGTTTCGGTCATTTTTGTCCCGGCACACCAGTACATGCATAATCTACTGGTGTTTCTTTACATTCTATAAATAAATCCAGAACGATTTTCCAATGGATACCTAAACTTGCTGTCGTCTTTCAGACTATTAGTCATTGACAATTTTTCTACTGAATTATCAAAAAGTCAAATTTAGTTGTTTATATCCTTCTCATAACAGAAAAGATCAGCAAAATGTTATTGAATAGGCGTTCTACGATTTTAATGTGTAATGTATTTAAGAGTAGCTTTATGAAAATTTCATAAATTTGAAGCAAAGATAAATTAATTATTGTAACATTTAATATTGTGTAAAAAAATTTTATGATTGAGAATTATTCTTAACGGGTTGAATAGTAACGAAATCATAGCATGAGTTACTATAGTACTTGTTTTAGTATTAGTTTCTATTTTAAGAATATTTCAAGCAACTAAAGAAGTCATATGCAAATCCATTGAAAATTAGAGTTTATCTATTACACATATTATTTTACTTAGACGAAATGCCTCCAAGTGAACAAGCAAGTCAACCAAATCCAGTACTCGTCACAATTATGGTGTCCTCCAGTCAATCTCATAACGGAGGTATTTATTCTTTTAATTGTCAATGGTGTATAAGTAATATGTGAAATAGATGTATAATATTTGAATTGTGTAAAACTTAAAAACATTTACATCGCAATACTTTAGGTGTAATTTTTTTAGTAATTAAAACGTATTTATCATTCCATATTCATATTTAAGTTTATAATACCATATTTACATTTATAATTCCATATTTGTACACATATTCAATCCAAACAATTGAAAGATTAATTGTAACATTGTGATGTTTATTATAACTTTTTTTTTGCAACAAAGTATCTTTATAAACTACTTTCAGCTCAATTTCAATATGATAGAGTTATACAGTTTTCTAATTGGACATGATTTTGAAAAGGAGATACTTTACTTTAGTAAAACGTGTTATGTAGTTGCATGGATTACCATTGTGTTTAACATACTTAAGAGGACCTCCTGGTAAGGATAATTCCCTATACTCGCTGTGTTACAATCTTCTAGCCCAGTTCATTTGGAAACTACTTTGATAAAACATTGATATTTGGTGAGTAGGTACGAAAATGATCACTTAGTAAAACGACATAAATTAAAAACTCGAAAATAGCGTCTAATATATTTTATTTTATATTTGAAATCTTTACGTCAATGGCAATGCAACCTGCATTAGTCTTTTGATGTTTTAATTTTCAGACATTAAATGAAAACAATGTATGTACTTTTAAGAAGTGCTTTTTTTCGTACCTACTCACCAAATTTCAAGGTTTTATACAGAGAAATTTCCGAATGAACTGGGGCCGACCAAACGGTATAGTGGTTAGCGTGCTAGCTTCTAGACCGCGAGGTTGCGGGTTCGAGTCCCGTGTTGGCATGGGTGTTTGTAAATGTATGTTGGTTTGTCTAATGACGAATGTTTCGGCGCATTATAGCCCTCGTGTTGCTGACGGCGCCAGATAATCTGAAAAACAACCAACCAACCGAATGAACTGGGCAAGAAGATTGTAACAAAGAGAGTAATGGGGATGATCCTTACTAGGATTTCCTTTTAATGAATTCTTGGATATGTTTAATGTTTCAGACTGCATCGCAGCAGGAATTACATACAGTCATGGATCGTCTTGGCATCCAGTCATTGGTCCATTTGGTCCCATGGATTGTGTTTACTGCAAGTGCCAAGTATGTCAAAATTTAATGATGCTGAGTCTTATTAAAAACTGGGGGCAAGATTGTTGATTATTTAATTTATTTCATGCTGTAGGAAAAAAATATTGTATTGATGTGATGGTATTTTATAGAGACAATAGATTTTGTACGTACAGTCAGGCGAGTGCTTTATTAATTTTAAACATATATTTGGAAGAGCAATTAGCACTTATGCCGACACAAAAAGTAGTAATATTGAGGGTATATATCAGGAGAAAAAACAGTAGATAAAACTTTGTTTATGTTTAAATGTAAAATAGTTAAAAAAAGAAATTTGGAATTGATTTTAAAATAAATCACAATTCAATGAGTTGGTATATAGAATGTACTTAAAGAAACATCATAACAATATTTATCTAGTGGTTTTAGTATCTCAGCCACATAACTATTTAAATGCATCACCAAGAATGACCCATAGGGATGCCAGCTTAGCATTAACTTGCAGGCGAGTTGCCTCGGTTTTAATTACCAACTTAAATGCCCCAAAATCTGCTTTAAAAACTAAATAGACATGACAGAGATTATGAGAGATAGCCTCAAATCGATTGCTGCTTGTTTTCCGTGTTTTCTCCAATTTGAGACACAAATACGATACAATTTTATCTTAAATGACAACCCGGAAGGAATTTCCGCCTTTAAATTCATACGTAACAATGTTTCGGCACATTATAGACCTCGTATAGCTCTTGCCCAATAAGAAAATCCGATACATCTGACCTTTAAAGTATCCAAAACCGTCGTGTGAAATTTCTAAATGAAAAAAGAAAGAAAATGTTATAGATGAGATTCAAACGAGACAAAGTCACATGACTAAAAAATTCAACGAAATTTACGCAATTGCATATGTGCATTCAATATGAATTTCTTTCTTCCTCACCTTTGCGGAATGTACGGACTTTCACATGTGCTGGGTTTGAATGTTTGAAATCTTATTCTTATACATATAGAATTGAAGTCTAATGCTTAGTTTATTTAACCACGGCCTTTTTACATTTGTATGCGCCCTGGATGAATGAAAATTAATTTGGGCCAAAAAAGCAACATTATTTTTTCTACTGATCTGTTTTTCTGTAACAAATGAGTTATGGTTGAGCTCCTTGTCGGCAACTTTCCTCCCTATCTATTAACACTGAGGAGTCACGCGACTGCCTCTTTTATTAACCCTTTGCACTCGAGGACTTTTTTCTCGCGGAGAGACCAGCAACTCGAGACATTTTAGGTTCGGTTGGCGTTTATGGATTTGCTTCATAGAAACTAAACAGTCATTGGCCTTGCATCAAATTTCAGCATCAAACCTAGTGGTTCTCTAGTGTTTCGGCTTCCAATCGTGTGGCACCTGAGAGGCGCCGTTCGAGGAATACTACCACTCTATCTATCGACTAACACATTAGCTAACTTGGATTTGATATAATGCCGCTACAACTAAGGTCTCCTTTTCATTTGGGCACAACTTATATAATAGACTTATGACATACTGCTTTTCTTTTATATTTCTTATTAATTTATTGTTGCAAAATATTCACATCATTAAAAAAAGTCCATATAATGAGTCCAGTACAGAGTACAAGCAAATACTTTCCTACAAGGAACTTATGATTGACGCATAAAGATGGAATAATGAGAGCCTAATGGGCAGGATGGTTACAGAAGAGAGAAACACTCTTCAGTTATTAGTCCAATATGATTTCTATCTTTCATTATGTTTGATGTTCAATTCTGTAATTACTTATCTTCTAGAATGGAAAAATCGAGTGTAGTCGTCTAAGCTGTCCACCTCTTCAAAAACTGCCTTGTTCTAAACCAATTCAAGTTCCTGGTCATTGTTGCCCCCAGTGCACAGAAAGTGAGTGTGTATTTCGAGGAATTTCATGAATTTTATAACTTGTTTTTAATTAGCTATTATGATATGGTATCCAAAGTTCTAACATAATGCACTATTTAACAAGTTGGGCATCCCCTGCTATTGACCTGACAAATTCTCATTCTTGATGAAAGTTTTGGCGAGATGTTAAATATGAAATGCAACTCATCATCATACATCAAATCCAGTAGATAAATTGTTTAAATTTGAATTCATCAAAAATAGGCACATAATGTTATAATCAAAACGGGTTTTTGAGCGAGATTATCAAAGAACGCCTGTGAAATTTTAAAAATATTTTTGCATCCAACATTCGGAAAATTTCGACTGTGGATTTTACGTATATGATGACATTACAAGTGCAATAATACTCTTTGAAATCGCTTCCATATAACATGTTCCCTAAACATTTTAGTGATAAATTCAAATTTTCCAAATTTTAAGTAGCCAATCAAATTTTCCAATCAAAGAACCTCTCTGTTCTATATCATCTGATGAGCAATTCTCTGGGTGATACACGGAGCATTTTGAATCTTTTTTTCGATTCGTAAACAAATTAGAATTGTAAAATTATGATGAATCACCTAGTTATATTTTTGTTTCGTATAATATTAGATTGTGGCAATGTTATTTGGAAAAAGAATTATTTTAACTAGATCAAATGTACATTTTTAACGTCTGACTTAACGCTACCGTACATCAAGTTAAAATAACTATTTTTCCATATAGCTTTACCACAAACTAATATTATGTATATAACTACTAGATTCACCATAATTTTGCAATTCCAATTTGTTTACGAGTAGAAAAAAGAGCGCGAAATTTCCCTTGAATCACCAAAAAAAATTGCCCTGATAATGACTTAAATTTGAATTTAAGTCAATGACAAAAAAAAATAATCTTGAAACCATTTTTTTCAATCAATGCAGTTATTATTTTAATGGGGCTAACGTATAAATATACCTTTGGTAAAGATGCGTGATCCGTAGCGAAGCCTTCAGGTCTATTACAATATATTAGTATTTTCTATAGTACGAAGGAGGCAAGTAAAAATAAAGTATAATTGAAGTTAAGCTAGTAAATGTTGTGGTTTTTCAAATTTGGATGCATATAGTTGATTCGGCAAATTTAATTGTTGAACTCATTAGGCTGTAATTTACTAATCCACATTGTTAGAAATAAAGAAAAATGATAACAAATATGAAACTATACAGTAGTGAGGTATTTCTTAATATTCCAAAATATGTAAAAATAATTCATCATACACCAAGTGCATCTTCAAGGATGAAGTGAAGGGTGAACGTCGTGGGACGGTACTCCACTACCTTTAAAAGAGGGTCAGAATTCAGTCAGCTCTAGTATATGTTGATAGTGTTTTACAAGGCTCCACTGAGCATGCCTTTCCAAAGAGAATTCTAACGAAAGAGTCGCTAGCTTCATTTTATTTTTCTTTGCTGAGAATGTAAATACTGATTTATCTAACTCAATTTTCTCTTCTCAAGATAAACTAGAAAAGGACCAACCTTCAATCGTCACCCCAGTGGAACGTACAGCAAACCAACAGCCAGAAGTTTCAGCACCAGAAGTCGACTGCTTACCACCACTGACGAACACAGTTGTGTTTCGGAGTCATGCATCAAGCAGCAATAGTGCCTACTACCAGTACGCATTTCAACCTATTAATGTTGAAGATAGCACTCGCTTACTAACTTGGACAGTTAAAGCAGGTAAGTAAGCAGATTCTCTCCTATCAAAGGCATATGCGAGCAACAACTAATACGATAGGGAATGAGGATCACAACTCATTAGTAAACTGGGATTGATTGATCTCATTCAGTTCTATTCAACACTCAGACCCTACATTTAAATTTTTAAAAGCATATTTTTCACTATCTGTTTCGTCATTGGAAAATATTTGTATTTCATTAAAAAGCTGGACGCATCCAAGACCATAAAAATCAAACCTATGACCAAAAAAAAAGGTGTATTCCTTAAGGACAAATCAGGTAGTGTAAAAATATGCATTTTGAAAACTTAGATTTGGGGCCTTTTAAGTGAGGTGGCAGAATGGTTTGTATTTGAATGCCTAAAATCTGAGTCTATTTGCTATCACAATTTGTTAAGGTTCGTTGTTTTCGGATTATCTGGTGCCGTCAGCAACACGAGGGCTACAATGCGCCGATACATTCGTCATTTGACAAACCAACATACATTTACAAACACCCATGTCTAACATGGGACTCTAACCCGCAACCTCGTGGTCTAGAAGCTAGCAAGCTAACCACTATACCGTTTGGTCGGCACAATTTATTTAGACAAATTTATAATGTTCTAATTAAGAAAACATCTGGACTCCTTAATTTTTAAAGAGAAAATGTTCGATGGTAATCCAGTTTAGATGTTTCCTGATGAATTCAAGCTCCCCCCATGTACTTAACTTAATGAATAAATACACAACACAGTAAGACAAGTGTGTTAGCTGACTTGAAAGGTTTAGAATGTTTGCTAAAAAGTGAGCCATGATGGTTACTTATCAATTTAGCCTTCAATCAACAGTTATTTTCAGAAAAAAAAATTATCCGAGTTACAAATTTGTACATTGGTGCACTTATAACCTAAAGGCAATTTTTAACCCTGAAATAGTGCATCTATGGAATTTATATTGGAATCATTATGAATGTGTGATGACCTTTATCCAGGAATCCCCAAACGTAGATCTATTAACCCTTTCCACTCGTATGTCCCTATCTGGGGGACATCACTCGTTTTACCGTTGCGCTCGTATGTCCCCGTACAGGGGACATCGCATCTGCATTGGGCTAACTGTGATAACTTAAACAATTCTGTTCGAACTATTTCTAAGATGATTTGCTTTGGTGGAGGTGCCGGCATTACGTTTCGCCCCTAAATATTGTTTATATAGTTTGTTCATATTATTACATTTCTTAGGTTTTTAACCTTTTGCACGCCGTCGTTCTGGACGGCTACCATCAGCTCAGCCCTAGTGTTGCCCTTGCTCCAGTAAATTTCAACAAACCCAACCATCGACAAACTCTCCTTATCGCTCCTTTCAAGTGCCGCAGAAAAGTGCTCGGACCGTCGTGAACCAACACTTCTCACGTTCTCTTTTGACACAAAACCCCGCTGAAATGTTTTTTTTTTTTTTTTTTTTTTTTAATATATTTTAGTAATTTTACCATATTTTGATTTGATTTCTTGTGCCATTTCAAGAGAAAACTTCAGGGAAACATGTATTTCTCAAAAAGTTGTGCTGGAAAAAGTTAATGTCCCCTGAGAGGGCACATCCAAGTGATATGCTAGATTTCGATGTCACCTGAGAGGAGACAGCGGAGTGCAAATGGTTAATGCCGTGTAGTGTAATATACTTAAGTATTCTTGGTTGGTTGTTTTTATATTATCTGGCACCGTCAGCAACACGAGGGCTATAATGCTCCGAAACATTCTTCATTAGACAAGCCAGCATACATTTACAAACACCCCTGCCTTACACGGGACTTGAACCCGCAACCTCGCGGTCTAGAAGCTAGCACGCTAACCACTATACCGTTAGATCGGCTAAGTATTCTTAGTAGTATCAGTAAATTATTTTGACACGTTTAAAAATAACATATTATGCGACCACATTCCCATCTTAGGTCAAGGGGTGTATTCAGGGGCTATATTTTAAAATTTTTGATTTAAGGATGGTAATCCTTCTAGTTAAATTGGAACACATTTCCATCAAAATAATTCCTCTTAATCGAACATGAAAAAATTCCGAGTTATTTGCTAACTTTCTAAAGCATAGTTACGAGTGCAAAGGGTTAAAGGAATTGAATATGGATTTATGTTGATTTGGGAACCAAGCTGTTGATCTAAATATCTTATTTTTTTCTTCATTTCAAGATGCCATTTTTTTTTGTCTCGTCTCAAAAAATGTTTGTTTCTAGGTCGTTTGGGAGACTATTCGGAGCAATATCTTTCGCAAGAAGATTTTAAAACCCTTATGAGCACCTTTCAATTTAAGTTGCAAGGAGCAACACGAACTAGTAAGTCATTTTGTTAATTATTTCTCATGTAAATTAAAATGCGTAAGAAATTTTTTTGAGCCCAATGCAAAATCAAAATTAGTATTCTTGAAAAACTTAAGATTATTTTATTTAAGTGATCCTAAAATGGAGATGCAAAAAAAAAAAAAAAAAAAAAAAAAAACACAATCTAAATTAAAATTTGTTATATTATGAACGATGACTCGAAAAATCGTTATTGACAAAAAGAACATAACATTTTCTTTAAATATAAATTTTAATTTTGTATTGTCGACGAAACGCATTTTTGCACCTTTTGAAGTTTTGCCCTTGAAATTTTTATAAATTAACTCATGATTACTAAAAAAATTTATGCAAATATATTAATAAAATTATTTGATTTTTCTTTCAGAATTTATGGAGAAATTTATTCGCAAAGCTAAGCGACTACCTGATCGTTGTGGTGGCCGCTGTACAACGAAAATAGAGCAATTAGGCCATGTTCTTCATCTTAAAGAAATAGTCAGAAGGCAGAACTGTCTTCCAGAGGAAGTTCCTTTTCCTCGATAATATGACGCTATTGTTTCACTCTGCAAAAGAGGCTAACAGAAAAAACAGCAGTGGCACGTCTTTCATCGCTTTTTTTTTTGTTCTCTACATCAACTTGTGCATTCCAGCTCTTGATTGTACTTCTGCATTCCTTTCATCTTTTTAGACTGATCTTTCAGGATTTACAAACTTGTATCTCTTCTAATGTAAATATTTTATGCTATAATACATAAACGTGACAAAATGTTCACTTTGACATAATTTAAATTAAAAGTGATAATGAAAAATGTTCATGACTACTTTTTTTGTACGTAAGTAACATACTTAAAACTAATGAAAACAAATTCCTTATTATATGAAGCTGATAAGACTTGAATTTTACACGTACAATACCAAGTGGCTGCAATTCAGTGTCAAAAAGGAAGAGAAAACTGCACTTAAATTATCACTTTAATCTCAATAAAAAATAGTTTTAAAAAACTAAAAAACACGCTTTAATAGAAAACTAAAGTAAAAAGTAGAAAATAATTTAAATAAGTTTGAAATAAGAATAGAGTGATTAACAAGAAATATTTATTTCATTGTAAAAGAGTATGGAGAGCTTGATGTCAATTGTTGTAAATATTTAATGACAGATATTGGTAAAAGTAGAGCCATTATGAAAATATCTTAAAAAGGACCCCACGCTTTTTTACGATAAAATAATACCGCAACTCCAGAGGACATTTAGGTGTGTTGTGGAGATTCGATGGAAGGACAATGACTGTGTTTAGTTTCTATGAAGCTGATCCGTAACTGAACCAAAAATGCCGCGAAACGTCTCGAGTTGCTGGTACCTACGCGCGAAAAAAGCCTCGAGTGCAAAGGGTTAATATGCATACATTGGAAGAAAGAAAGTTCAGAGGGGATTCGATTAAGCTGTTTAACACGTTGATTACCATATGAGTTGCATTCAACTAACACCACTGGTTCAATCTCTTCTCCAATCAACGAGTCGACGAGTGCTGTGGTTGAGTGATTTGATAATTTTGGCGCAAGGGCAACACGTGGTTCATACTGCGTCAGAGAAATTAGTGAATATGAATTTAAAATTTAAGAAACAAAGTATGGGAAAAAATAATATAAAGGTCAAAGTTGAAATATTGTAGTGGGTGGAAGTGTTCCACAAAAAATGACTCGTGGTATGTCAGACCGCATACAGCAGTTAAAGATTAAATCAAATTGGCTCTTTAGACCGCAATCGTGCTTAATTCCGTGGCAGTCAACGTATTAAATTTATCAAACAGCGAGATTTCAAGGGTTTAGAGTTCAATACACTATCTACCAATAAGTATTTGGACACCCATTCAAATGAAGATATCTTCTCGGGGGGTGGGGGGGGGGGCAGCATAGACACCTGCAATTCACATCAAGAGGACATCTTTATGTAACACATCTATAAGTAAAACAATTCAGTCGCATATGAAATGCAAAGTGTTCATTTGAAGCATATGCAGAAGAATGGAGTACCATTAGTGTGCAGTTGTACAGATGCATTTACACTAAAAATCAGGCAACTCATGGAGTTGACTTTTAGGGTGAGATATGATTTCCCCTGTCATCAGTGTTTACTTAGCACTGTATTCTTATACTCAACATGAGTTTCTTGATGAATTCTAGTGGCTAAATTGTTCTTCCAACCTTTTGAACTGTTTGCAAGTGATGGAACACAATTAATTAATGTACATTAAATTTTTACACAATGCATATCGTAGAAGCGTTCCACACATGCTTGATGAAATTTGGATTAGAGGAGTGATCTGGTTTACTTATAGGGGTGATATTAGTATTTTGTAATCATTTGTCCAAAGCAAAAGTGGGATTAAATTTCCCATAACCTTCAATAAACACGATTTAAAAACTGATATTTCACAATTAAAGACTTGTCTAGATCAAGGTAACGCATTTACAGTGAAAAAGTGGAATTTAATTATGTTTTGCGCTGTTAGGAAGCTTATTAACCCTTTGCACTCCAGGCCTTTTTCGCGCGGAGGAATCAGCGACTCGAGACATTTTAGGTTCGGTTGGTGTTTATGGATTTGCTTCATAGAAACTAAACACAGTCATTGGCCTTGCATCGAATTTCCGCATCACACCTAATGGTCCTCTCGTGGTTTGGCATCCAATCGTGTGGTGCCTGAGAGGCGCCACTGGAGTGCAAAGGGTTAAAAAATATCAATATTGCGACTATAAGTAAGTCAGGTTACTCCTCTAATCTAAATTTCAGCAAGCATGTGGGGACGCTTCTACGATATGCATTGTGTCAAGATTTAATGTATTGAGAACTTTCTATGACCTGCAAACTGTTCAAAACATGTTACAAACCATTTAGTAACTAGAATTCATCAAGAAACTCATGTTAAGTATGGGAATACAGTGCCAAGTAAACACTGATGACAGGGGAGATTATATCTCACACTAAAAGTCAACCCCATCACTTGCGCGATTTTTAAAGTAAATGCATCTGTACAACTGCACACTAATGGTACTCCATTCTTTTGCATATGCCCCCACAGTACACTTTGAATTTCAATTCGCGACTGAGTTGTTTTACTTATAGATGTTACATAAAGATGTCTTTGCTATGTGAATTTCATGTGTCTATGCTTCTCCAATGAGAAGATATCCTCATTTGAATGGGTGACCAAATACTTATTGGTAGACAGTGTACAAGGGACCGGACAAGTAGTCATGCATACATTGGGTAAAAAAAGTCTCCGTACGGAAGCCAAAGTTACAAATAAATTAGCATAATTTCTAATCTTTTGCTTCATATCTTCAGTAAATACTGAAATATGTTTAATTTGATTCTTTAAAATAAGTTTATAATAAATGTCTGTTTTTACAAAACGCAGGAAGTATCTAAATTGAAATATTTAGGAGATGTTGCTAAGTGCCATACAAAAAAAGTTTCCGTGCGCCATTTGAAAATTAATTCTGACATCTACCACAACAGACTTGAAGTAAATTTTCAAAACTGAAGTGTACGCAAGTGCCATGAAGACATGATAGCAGGAATTGTTTAATTTTAGCTTGTTGCTGATTGTCTTAAAATGGAGTTCCTATACTTATTCGTGAGTTGGTGATTCAGTTATGAAATGTTGGATTATCTATGAAAAAAATTGTCAAAATCTTTCATATATTGAAGTCTATAGTACAATATATAATTAAAAGACACCGTGAACTTCAAACTTTTGAGGATAAAGTTTGATCCGGAAAATATTCAAAGATAAAACGCTTGCATAAAATAAATATCCTATTGTAAGGTTCAACATAATCCGCGAATAAGTGCACCTCAAGTCGAACATGGCTTAAGATTTGATAAAGAGACATTGAAGACAAATCCCAATTGACAATTTATGTGCACTGGTTAAGTTGGTTGGTTGTATTCAGATTATATGCCGCCGTCAGCAACACGAGGGCTATAATGCGCCGAAACATTCGTCATGAGACAAGCCAACATACATTTACAAACACCCATGCCTAACATGGGACTCGAACCCGCAACCTCGCGGTCTAAAAGCTAGCACGCTAACCACTATACCGTTTGGTCGGCGTGCACTGGTTAAGACATTTTACTTTGGAATTTCAAGATACACGTATCTATGCTTATTTCCTTCTACTTAACTTAAATTGCCGACAGCATATGCTCTCATACACCTCCAAACCATAACGTCTCCTTCACCGTGTTTGACAGTTCTATATAAATTATAAGTTAACCTTTGTTAATTTCGTTTTCTCCTGACTATAACTCGATTATCTGACCCTTGGATATTTAATTTTAGTACATCACAAAAAAAAACTTTGCAAAATTGATGCGCTTTTTTCTGTTACAGGTACTTATATAAGGCTTCTCATGGGCAGCAAGTCCATTGAGATCCGCTTTTTTAATAAAATTTTTCACCGTTTGAGATGTCACATCAATGTTTTTATCAATTTTTAAGCCATGTTCGACTTAAGTTGCACTTATTCGCGGACTATCTTGAACCTTACTATGCGATATTTCTTTTATACAAGCGTTTTAGCTTCGAAGATTTTCCGGATCAATCTCTATTCTCAAAAGTTTGAAGCTCATCGGTTTCTTTCAATAATATATTGTACTGTAGACTTCAATATATTAAATATTTCGTCAATTTTTTCATAACTAATCCATCATTTCATAACTGAATCGTCAACTCACGAATAGATTTAGGAACTCCATTTTAAGACAATCAGCTACAAGCTAAAATTAAACAATTGTTGCTATCTTATCTTCATGACACTTGCGTACACTTCTGTTTTGAAAATGTACTGCAAGTCTGTTGTGGTAGCGTCAGAGTTAATTTTCATATACGGAAACTTTTTTTTGCAGGGGCACTTACAAACATCTCCTAAACATTTCAATTTAAATACTTGCTGCGTATTGCAAAAACAGGCATTGATTATAAACTTATTCTAAAGAATCAAATTAAACATATTTCAATAGTCACTGAAGATATGAAGCAAAATATTAGATTATGCTAATTTATTTGTAACTTTGGCTTCTGTACGAAGACTTTTTTTACCCACTGTATAAGCTATTTAAATCGCATTTTAACTTGGAGAATCGGAAGCATTATTTTTACAATAAAGTAATTGATAGGTGGAACAGTCTGCCAGATCACATCATAAATTGTACCGGAGTCAACAGCTTTAAAAGACAGCTGGATATATACTGGCGGATTGTTCAGAAAAGTTAAATTGGACAAACCTTGATGGGCCTTGTTTTGTGCCTGTAGTTGGTCGTCGTTTTTGTATTTGTGTTTGTATTTGATTTATTTTAACCTTTAACTGCTGTGGTTAGGTGGTTTGAGGTTTTTGGTGCAAGAGCAACACATGGTCTGTATTGCGTAAAATTAATTGGTAAACATCAATTTAAAGTTTAAGAAACATAGTATCAGAAAAATTTATATAAAAGTCAAAGATGAGATATTTTAGGGCGTGGAAACATTCCACAAAAAATGACTTGCGGTCTGTCAGACCGCTTACAGCAGTTAAAGGTTAAACCTAAGCAAAGAATGTAGGAACAAAATAAAATTCGCTTCAACATACCTAAAATCATCAGGATTGATATTATCAAAATAGTGTGTTCTGATATACATAATTGAGGACTAGAAATGGAAAACGACTTAACCCTTTGCCTGTGACGCCCGAACTCAGTTCGAGCAATGCAAATGCGCCAGTTTTGGAATGCCCGACCTGAATTTGGGAAAAATCGGTGCTTCAATTCCATGAAACCTGAACTCATTTGGCAGTTTGGCATTCGTGTTGTCCTTGCGCCGTTAAACCTCAACCAACCTGAACTCCCATATATGTGAAAATATTGAATATAGTAGTTATTTCGTTTAATTTTTTTTTTTTCAAAAACAATCTATTTCTAACATTTTGATGATAATAACGAACAAAATTAAAGAGAAAAAAAAATTGCCATTTTTGGCAAGTTTTTCTGAAATACATTCCACAGGCAAGGGGTTAGGTACCAAAAAAAAAATCGAAAATCTTTTTTTACGGAAAAATGTCCTACAGATCAAGTTAAACAAAGTGGTCTACGCCCAAAGTGTGAACTCCAGTAGCAATAGTACAAATTCAATCTGGTACTTAGTCATAGCCTTAAGTACCAATGCGAGTGTTTTTCATTTTTCGGCTTTCCTAAAAAATATTTCTTGTTTTGACTTCGGTCGTTTTCCATTTCGAGTCCTCAATAAACAAATTAAATAAATCATAATTTATTTTTTTAATTTGAAACAAATTAACAATTGTAACTTTGAATTTGACAAACAATTTAAAAAATGGAGATTGGTTCCTTTTCAAAAATTAAAAGTTCAATCATCCGAATAATTTTATTACTATTTTCTTCGAATTAGTAATCATTCCTTTAAGCATAAAACATGCATCATAAGTATTAGTTATTTAGATATTCTATGTATATTTCTAATTGTTTTTTAAAGATTACTGTATAAAACCACAGCATTCTATAAGGATTGTGATTTTTAAGATTTATACTTTACTTAGTACAATTTTCCTATTTTATTCCAAAGAAATTTTCAAAGAAACCAATTATAAACAATTGAATAGGATCAACACATCACTTTGAAGATAACATAACTTTGACATAACATTAGTCGTTTTTGCATTTAACTTTCCTTTATTGGCATTAAACAGAATAAGTTCATATAACAATATCATGTGACATGATCTTTTTAACTTTTTGCTTTTAAGAAAATGTATTCTTAATTAAAAAGAAACATAAAATTCCAATATAAAAAATTTACAATAAGATAAATAAAAATGATGTCAACAGATAACACTTTATTATTAACTACTTAAGCATTTTCCCTCTTCATTTTTTTGCTTTATCATAATACTTTTTAAGCAACAACCTCGAATTTCACAGGATTTGTGAATCTGTAGCAATATACAGTAACAATTTGTTGATGGAATGCTCCTTGACAATGATAAATAAGTAAAAAGTCAAAGTAAATGCATTTTTACAGGATTTATTAAATTAAAAGGAGCCGCCTTGCATTTGGTATTAAAATGGGAGAAAACATGGAAAACTTCCATTTGCCAGTTGGACGAGAAAGACAGACTAGACAGCCTCTATTGGTCATCATGTCTACTAACTTTTAAAAACAGTAACAATTTTAAAGCTCTGTTTATGAACTTTCAAGAGATTGAATCGATAACCTACATTGTACTACTAATCTATTGGTCAAGCAATTGTATAGTTGGCAAATTATATTTGTGCAACGTTAGAAAAAATCAGATTACTCAATTTTGTCAAGTAAAATTATTCTTTAATAAGTAACGATTAGGATTGCATTTTTGTTACCAATTTCTTCGAAAGTTACTCCAAAAAATTATTTGTTTACCTCTAGGTGCCGAAACTTTTATGGCTGGACCTTCTAAAAAACTTAACTTCAAACCATCACAATCCTAACCATGTTTATTAATCCTAACTTATTTTAAGCTAGTTCCTTATAAATGAAAGATGCCACGAAAAAACAATGTTATCTATACAATACATTCTACTTTCAATTTTTGAGAATTTCTAAATTCCAAAATTTCAACTTGAAAACCGAACAAAGTTTTATCTTTAAAGTATCAAAAATATTATGTTTTGCGAAGATGGTGTGTGTGTGGTGTTACGACATAACTTAATACTAAATGTATTGTAATCACGTTTGATAAAACATACTTATTTTGAACATAACACAAATTTGATTTTGCTCTAATAATTAGCAGACTTCAGTAACCAAATAAGTACAGTAAAACTTGTATGTAATGATATCGTAGGGAAGTAAACAAATATTTTTATGCACAGGTTATAGTTGTATGCAAAAAAATGTCTATAACAATAATGTAAGGACTTAGGAAAAATATTGTTATAAACATGTCTCAGTCAACTGTTTGAGTCTTTGCGCATCCAATGTTTAGGTAAATGTCGTATTCAATATTTATTTTTTTACTATTTAGTGATATCGGGACATGATTATATCTTATTCCCAGAATGTTCATAAAACAAACATATTTTAAAATATGTATTACATTGACTTCAAAATTGAGAAGAAAAAGTTAATTCTTTTTATTGCATACAAGCAATTTTTTACTTTTTGAAGTTGATGTCAACTAAAATTTTTTGATTTAAACAGCACATTACCTGCAAAGGATAGTATATTTATAAAATATTCATACCAATGAATTGCAAATGTAAAGGAGTGATCAGTAAGAATATTGTAGAATCCAAGCCTAATGCTGTTTTGAAGGTAAACTTTTTTAAATGTTAGGGTCCACTTAAAAAATTCAAAATTTGCTGGAAACAATTGTTTCTCTTTTTTAGCATATTTTAAAATCAATTAAATGTTCCATTTTACTTTCGTAGAGAAAAAGACTAACTATACAATTTTCTTACGTGGCCTAAAAATAAAGCTGTATTTGTATATGTGTATTTGTTTGTTTTGTTTACAATATTTTAAACTCGGATAGCTTGAGCAATGTCCAGTGACAATTTTACACATATCTACTGTATAAGAAATAATTTGATATGTTGTTTCAATGCAACAACCAACCATTTTTGTTTATAATTGATGAAATGATGGAAGTTTGTATGTAACGAAGCTATGTTTATCTTGGATATTTGATTTATATTGGAAGTACTCGAGTCATAATGAAAAAAAATAAAAAATCCTTATATAAAACAAAATGAACTGTTTTCAATAATCTGATAATTTTGATACAGTTGCATTATAAACACTTTGCTGAATTTTGATAACTTTTTTGAAACAGAAAAAAAACCTAAAAAAAAAAAAAAGTTTTTTTTTGTCAGGCTATAAGGCAAAGCAAGACAATGAAAAGTATTAATTCCTTTCTTTGGTTTAGAAGATAATTAATCATCTTAATAAAATATATCTTAATAAAAAAAAAGATGGCTGTCGATATAATTTGTATTTTTAACATACAATAAACATACAAATATTAAAAGTGAAATAATAAATATTAAAAGAGTGGATTAATTCTACTGAAGTCTTATTTGGTTTGGTGCTAATGTACAGAATATATTTGTTGGTTTTTGGTAACTTTTACATGGCTTCAATTTACATACGTACAATAAACAATTGACAAAAAATGGATTAAACTTTAATCACTTGTCATGAGTGATTGAACATTTTCAAACTGGTTCATTAGGAAAGCAAAAATAAAATACTTTTATTTTAAGTTAAAATTTATGAAAAAGTGCCTAGATGCACATGTACCAGGTGTTTCGTATTTGATTTTCACAAGTTCAGCGTCTATAAGTTACCATTTTTTAAAAAGGCCATAATATTATTAATGATAAACGTTTGGAAAAATTCCATAGGTCCACTTCCATTTTACAGTTGTAACTAGAAAGCTCTTTCTTCTGCTCCTTAAAGCTTGTCAACCCTTATTGAGACCAGACTCACTAAAAGAATAAATGTCTTCAAAATATGTCCTAGTATAAATTTTGTTCATGTCAATAGAAAATAACAAAAGTTTAACTTCATTGTATTCAGTTACACAATTCTTAGAATACATTCCCCCCCCCCCGCCCCCTTCCCTAGAAGAACATTTCGAAATGCCAACTGGGTTTATATGATGTATTATTATTTTTTTTTTTTAAATTTTCATCTATGCTGTTATTAATGCTTTCTCCTATATTTTTTAAATGTTGTGGATACATGAACAAATATTCATTTCGATTCAACCATTAATTCCGATTCAACCATTAATTCCGATATGCAAACAGTGGTATTGTCAATCGGCTTATAGAAATACAGTCTTTGGCCATGCATAAAAGTATAATATAAATTACTATATTAGCAAAACAAACTGCATGTACTTTGCCTTAATTGTATTATGACCACCCTATTGATATTTAGAATCCTTTGTAAACTTACTTACACTTTGACTGACATAGAATTTTCTGCTGTCATTTGGATTGTAATGAATATGGTACATACATACAGGCTCTTAATATCAAAGGATGGCTGCAAGTATAATTGAAATACTGCATTAGTTAAAAGTATCATGCAGATACACTTTTAGGTAAGAAGTTGTAAAGTTGAAATATACTGTAAAACTTGCCTATAGCAATACAGTAGGGATTTAAAAAATTGTTGTATGCAGGTTAGCATGGTATGTAAAAATCTGTCTGTAATGATACGGAAAGAACTTTGAAAAATATTTTTACAGACAGGTTTCACTAGGACAGTTTGAGCATTTTGCTCATATAATGTTTATGTACATATAGTATCGTATGCATGAACATTTTAGATTGTATTTAGAGATCTATTTTTACTTTTCTTAAAAAAATTAAAAAAATTCTATAAATATAATATAATTACTAATTAATCAAAAGCAATTGACAATTTAACTGCCTGGCAATTTTAGATTTTTCTTAAGAATAAGAATTAGGTTAAGAAAACAAAGTATATTCTTAAGAAAATAAAATATATTTTCAGCCCTGGGCAACTTACTGAGCACTTCTTGTATAATGCATTAATTTGGAGAAGGCATAACTTAGCTGATGAATTTATATTGCAGAGGTGAAGTGCAATGGATATAGGTTTAATGATCTTTTGATGAAATCGATATGGTATTTCCCAGGGTTCGATAAATCTTTAGCCCGAGACATGTAAATATTCCAATTGGGGATGTATTACATGCTCAGCTGGATATGGAAATTTTTTCATTATTCACCAGTTAGAGTTGCCAGTACTGTAAATGTTTTGCATTTGATATTGAAAGCTGCATAATAGACTGGCTCAACAGGGATGGCAACTTCCAAGTTAAATCGACAACATCCTTTTATTGGTCAAAATCATGTTTGCTTTTTTCCTACCACTGCATGGGTGGGTGCGTTCAGATTATCTGGCGCCGTCAGCAACACGAGGGCTATAATGCGCCGAAACATTCGTCATTAGACAAGCCAACATACATTTACAAACACCCATGCCAACACGGGACTCGAACCCGCAACCTCGCGGTCTAGAAGCTAGCACGCTAACCACTATACCGTTTGGTCGGCCTACCACTGCATGTAAAGTAGGTTTCAGCTGTTGGAATCGTATAAAAACTTCCCTTTGTTCCTGCCTTTTGGCTGACATAACAAATGATTTAAAGCGAAAAAGTATTGAAGGCCATGACAGTGACAGCTGTGATCATGATCTATCTCCAGCCACTGTACTTTGGCAATTAGGGGACACTGTTTTTATTCAATTGTATCATGATAAATTTGAGGAAATCTTACACTTGTAGATCAGGCTAGTCCCAACCGCATTCTATTGACTTTTAATAAAATTTTCTCTGGATGAACCATCGTGCGACGAAGTTTAATTTCGCTTTTGACAGTTTCAAAAGCTTATGTCAAGTAGAAAATTTTATTTGCTAGTCTAAAGTCAAAGTCAGTAATAAATAAGCTTTGTCAATATTCTTCATTTACGTACATTCACAAGACAATGATGTGTCAATACATGCAGGGTTTATAAAGGTTCCTGAAAGTAACAATGTAGGTTCAGAAGATAATGAAGATGTTCCACTGTGGCGTTCCTTTTCCAAGAACTACTCAGGTGCAAAAAATGTACAGACAATGATTGTATTGCTTACATAAACTTTGATAAAGAAGTCTCTACTTCATCTGAAGCAACTGCACTGGAGATAGTGGAAGAAGTATGTGAAGCAAGAAATGAGCCACAGATGAAAATTCTTTCAGAAGACAGTGGTGAAAGTGGAATCGTATAAATTGAGAAGCCACCGACTAAACTTGAAGCCTAATATGCCATAGACATTGTCGGTAGGTACAGATTATTGATTGAAGAATCAACAGAGATAGAGCATGATTGTTTATATAAGATTAAGAAAACAGTATGAGAAATAAATCAAGGGATGGTCAAAGATTTTTTTTACATGTAAATAAAATGGTATGTTTATAATTAGGTAAAGTACTATGCACTTCTAATGATTTATAGGTATTTAATGAAATAACAAAAACTTCAATTAATTTCCAATAATTATAAGGCTAATTTTCAAAATATGTATTTATAAAAATCTCAACCTATATCCATCAAATGTAATTTTAGTTTTAGAGCTACTTAGTTTATTACATCACTCCAGTTACAACATCACTTTTCTGTTGTCCCCAAAGGTGTCGTGATAAGGAGGTTTGACTATATTTACTTTATTAAAGGAAAAAGACTTTCAGTTTTGATATTGAATTATAAGTAAATTTAGAGCTAGAAGCAACTTAAAATTTTAGCAGCAAAATGTTGGGCACATAAATTTTATGCTTGGTCATCTAGTTTTTTTCCACAACATGCTTGACAGGGTATGATGAAATTTTAAGATTTATCTAATCCTGGTATTTTCTTTTATGATGGTACAAAGTGAAACTACTAACTAACGAGTTAAAATGCGCATCCAAAACATATGACCATGTTGAAAGAGATTGTAGAATTTGATTGGAATATTGAAGAAATCGAGATATACGTATACACTATTTGCTTTCTAATGAGGTAAAATTATTGTTATAAACAGGTACATCCAAGTGATTATTGCTGTGAGCAGGTTAAAAAAACTACATTGAGTGAATAAAAATTATTCTGTGACCAGAGAAAATATTGTTATATGCAAGTTCATTGTTATAGATAGTATCATCGCACACATGTGTTACTATATTAAGATTAATGAAAGGTTACAAGTAAATATTAATTGCCATATACATATTGTATTTCAACGCTTCAAATTAATCCTACTGATGGTACAAAATAGTTCTCTAGGGTTACCTAGACTCAGAATTCAATGATCATATCAGGGTCAATGTATATTTAAAAAAAAAAAAAAAAAAAATTCAAATATAATTGGGGAAAAAAACAAAAAAAAAAAAATTCAAATATAATTGGGGGAAAAAAAAACAAAAAAAAAAAAACAGCGAGTTTTAGGATACAGAAATCGAGATTAATTAATAGTAGCATAAAAGTTATACTTTTGTTGCCTTGATATTGATTAATGTCTCAAATTTTTTATGCTAAGACATTTTTAATTAGGTTTAACCTTAAGTGAACCTATAAGGGTGATGAATAGTAATACTTAGGGGTTTGTGAGTGTCAGCAAGTAGGGTAGTCATAGGACACTATATTTTTTTTAATAAAGAATATCCAGAACTTAGAACTAAACACATATTGATCTAGTAGTTTAAGAAAGTACTGTGTCATGTTTCATCTGTTATTGGATCTTTTCTACACAAGGTATAACATTTTGGCAATGAAGACATATTTATGCAGAATTTAATAGGTTTTAACAGAATTTTTCTGGTTCCAAAATTATTGTGCTTTCCAGTTTTCACTGGATCCCAACCCAAGTACTGAAGCCATCACATATGGGGAACTATACATAGGAAGATGGAAGACAATGTTTTGTAATGTGTATCAATTACACTTTAAAATGTGATTCAAGTAAATCAATTAAAAAACATAGATGGTCAAAGAAAAATTTTATTTTTCTAATTTCTTGAAGTAAGGAAGCTCAGCTTTTAAAATATACAACATGTAAAACTTACATGCTACTTTTTATAACTAAGATTGAATATAAACTTAAAATATAACAAAGAATGAAAGATCCACAGAATACTTACAGGATTTAAATGCAACATACTTAATAGTTGAGAAATGTGTACAGCTGAACACTTAACAAAGTATAAAAAAAAATGTTGAAAAAGTTTATTGAAAGAGAACCAACATTTAAAATAAGTCTTTATAAAGACATTCAAAAATTGACTTTAATATAATGTTTTGTGTTATATTCTGAATTTTAGTAATAGATAATGTTGTTTTGGATTTGATGCAAACTAATTTAACAAAATTATACACTTTTTAAAGCAGTTGGAAATAATAGTATGACTTAACTGCTTGCACTTCTATCCAAATACACAATTATGCTTACTGAGATATTCATATACCAAACTATTAAGTAAATAAGGCAAATGGTGAAGCGGAATTTTATTCTCAACTTGACTTGCCTACATCTTGAATGCACGTCAAAATTAAAATTATAGGCCACTTCTTTTATAATGCGAGTTACTTATATTACATATATAATATGATTTCTCAGCTAAGAAAAGAACTGACACAAACAAAACATTCCCCTTTACTTTAAACATTTAAAGAATACTAATAGAGGAAGGCAATAATCATAAAGAAACTTTGGCCCCTTTTTCAATGCCATTAAAATTCAAACCAATTCTTGCAAATATCTTGAAACATTTCTTTATTTCACAATTGTACCCAAGATAAAATATTTTAATTGATTTATTTTAGACACATATATCCATTCTAAATATATAATCGGAAATAATATGCATAAAATACAAAGAAAAGAAAAAAACACCACAGATATCTTAGTATGAGAATACAGAATATACACTAAACAGTTCAAACCACTACGGCTAGTCCATTTTGAACAAAATATTTGCAACTTGATTTGTCATTATGTATAATTCTATATTTTACTGTTATACATATTCCAAAAAGTAGTGAAAGCAATGCTATAACAAGTACATAGTGCTTAACATTTTGTGGTATGCATAGTTATAATTGCAATGAAACAAGTAACATAGAAGTTCAGATAGAGTACAATTTAGGAATTTTGGGCAGGATTACCTCCTGGAGTAGCATCATCTATATTAACAATCTTGAACTCATTAACTTTGTTTCCAGCAAATTCAACAAACATGTTTTTGCTTTCATTGTCCAAGCTTCTTTTGTACACTAGTTGAAAGAAAAATTACTTAAACAACCAGATCAAATATTTTATATTTGTAATACAAATGAGAATGGAAAAATAGCTCTACTTATATATAAAAGAAATTGCTTGTCTATCAACTTACCAGGAGAAGTTGCTTTCTCCAACATATAAATGGGTGACTGAGCACAACCACGAGCAATGTATGTTCCAATACTTCTCAGATCAATAACTGGAGGTGTTATGACTTTCATGGTGTGTCTAACAGTTTCAGTATCTGCATCATAGTAACCAGCCTAAAATAATTACATACATTAAACCTAATATTTCAGGACAGCAACTTTTCAATCTTGTACTTAAATTTTTTTCCAATATTAGACATCACTTACTCTCATTTTGTAAATCTGCTCATACAAGATACGAGGAGGATATACATAATTACGGTTTAACACCATCACAAAGCAACGTTTATTTTCATAATCCACAATACCAGTTTTATTCTGAAATATACAATGTATATTTAATAAAGATGCTATGCATGTATATCAAAACATCTGAATAGAATAAATACATAAAACATTAATAACAGTACTGCAAACAATTCATTCAAATTAAACATTCAGTTAGCCATAGATAAATTTTGCAATTGCCAGTAAGAACTCTCAAATAATTTTTTTAAATGCTTTCTTTATTTCTTTTAGTTTACTTAATGTGTCTAGTGAATTAAAGCAGCCCTTACATTTATCTTACACTTATATCAAATCATACTGCCAAGCATACTTTGAATGTTTTAAACTGATTTAGAAAAATTGATATCAGTTATAAAAGGCAGATTAGCTATGGATTCCTTTTAATGACAGATTGCATAATATTCTTACATAATTTGTAAGGCAGCATTTAGATAATGCCATTCATTTAATTGCTCATAAAAATTAAAATTATTTCATTTTAAAGAAATTAAATATGAGAATTCAGTGGAACACAGCTTTATACTAGGATGAAGCAAAAAGGAAGAAATTTTAAAAACATTATAAAGGGAAATGGATTTGTACAGCAATGGACAATTCCTGCATTTTTTAATATTATTTTTTTATTCAATTCTAAATGTTTCGAAAATGCCAAAAACACACAAATTTCTGTGCTCTGCGTTTTTTTTTTAAATTTGCAACTGATGTTCACCTGTTAGATTTTGTATCAAATCGAATGTGATGTCACTTCATCTGAAACAACTCCGTGGACCCATAGTGGTTGTTTAAAACGCTGTCATCGAGTACTGTCTTATCGTTAATTTTTTTGAGATTATTAAAATCTTTCTTAAGATGTTAAATATTTATTACAAGTATTGTATAGTTCCTATGTGCAAAAGCAATAATAACTCATGAATTTTTATTTCCATTCGACGGAACAAAAATACTCGTAAAAAATTAAGTCAAGCGACGAAGAGGGATGATAAAAAGAATATGCCGCTGTAAACAAAGCATATTATATGTTATAACAGGATGTTAATGATGAAGAAATGTGTGTCAATCTTAAATTATTTCGGTTCAAATTAACTAAAAACTTTATTGTTAAATAACAGTGTTCCCACTGAAATCAAAGATTAAAAATCAATGACTTTTCAATGACTTTTAAGGACCTAAATAATATTTTTAAGGACATTCAAAAATTTGTTTGCATGTACAAGGTCTTAAATGTGTGACTTTACAGCTGCTTTGCCCAAAGCATTAATATCAAAATCTTTCATGAACAATTTGCATTTTGCCTTATAGACTTTGATGATGGTATTTGATTCTTTGGCTCGCAAAATGTCTCACTGAGTACAGTGTGTAAATAAAACCATTTGATTTCTACTACAACAATCAGCAAAAATGAACCAAACAATGCACTTAATTTGATGCATGCTTAATACAAATTTACCAAAAAATTTTGGTGCCATGTGGAAAAATGTAAAAAATTAAGGAATTTTAAGGACCTCTAAACAATTCCAAGTACTTTTAAGGATCTTTAGCACTTTCAAGTACTTCAAAGGCCTGGAAAACCAGTTAAAAACATTAAGCACTTTTAATGATCATGGGTACCTTGAATAAATATAGTAGCTCTTGTGTTGGACAAAGGCGGTTTTCACGGTTGTAATTGAGTCTTTAACGCTTTTGTGAATTTTTACAGAATTTAAGCTGTGAGGATGTTGAGTAATGTGCTTAAAATGCTAAGCAATAATTTAAAATAAACTATAGAACTAAAATTAATGAATCTAACAATAGGAAATGAATGTTCCATCTTCAAATTTTTTGTCCCGAGGTATCACACGATGAAACCTATTTTCAAGTATGTTGTTCTGTCTTGGAGTCAATTTTATAATAAAACATTTGGCACTTCTTACCTTAGTAATTAGTTTACAAACATAAGAAATATAATTTTTAACATTAATATAGTGGAAACTTGCATCACATAAAGGGTTAAAAAGTCCTGCAGTTTATATGAGATTTTAATAAATATACAGCAATTCAAAATTACATTACTCAATAATAGTTAAATTTTATAATTGCACATTCAATGTCTAAATAAATTACTACTTATACAAATAGTTAAGACATATAATTGTCATTCTGCTCTATAGCATAAATATTTGATACCAAACAAAAAATAGTTTTACTGTTCATTTATATTGAGAAGTTTAGATAGAACAGAATGACTAAAATTCATGTAATGAGCTAAAATGCATATTTTTCTAACCCGTTTACATTTGAAAAGAGGCATGAAAGATTGTCTTCAAGGATGAACGTGTATTGTAGTACCATTTTCTGTACTTTACAATCGCCAAGAAACATCCTTTTACATGGTCTCCAATGGTGAAAATTTCCTTCCCAGAAAGACATTATGAAGAACTCATAGGGCCCTAGCTAACATCCAACTCACAATTGTTAGCCTACATGAAGTTCAGCAAATTTTCTGATTGTCCTCTTAAAAAACCAGATTCTATTTTTCAATTAAATAAAAACAAAATTAATAAAATTAAATTCAATTAAATAAAAAACAAAAACCTACAAAATAGGGGAATGAAAATAATTTGAGAAACACAAACCAACTACTAAAACAAAAACCTCATGATAACAAGATGAAACGAAGGATTATGTCACTGAATGACAGGATCATCACAGCTAATAGCAGAACGTTTCGGTGGGATGGGGTTTTTGCTCATTTTCTTTTCTTAATGTTTAAAAAAACTAAATTTTTTCAAGAACTTTTATTTGAATACTTGGAATCAGAAAGAAATTCTTCATTAATATAAATTTATCTCACTTGTTTATAAAAAATGCTGGAACTGTCCATTGAATAATGCAAAAAATTAAATATACATATTTTATCCGCCACCAGCATTTAATATTGTAACTTTTTGTATCTGGGTATAACTTTTGCATACATTTGAAGGATGCTCAAAGAACTGCCCCTTATTTCCTACAGTAAATACCCAGAACATTTACATAAAATGTCATTATTTGCTATGTCTTGATTTTTTGTAGTAAAATGAGGCATAGTTGTTCTGAAATTAATTTAGCATTATAAAATTATATCTTCCATCAGTGCCTACACACACTGGTGGCGAGACTCGTTGCATGAGGATATTGCAAAATATCCTTGAATCTGAGATTATTGCAAATACAGACCTCAGCCGTTAAAGGGTAAATTTATAACTACTAATTTATTCATGTGTTAATTTGTAATATTCAAAAATTATCTCTTTAAAAATAATTTAACTTAAAAGTCGCCAACTCTAACTATACAAACTCTAGGTAACATTTAATAAATATCCAGATATTACTAATTCCTTTGTCAGTGATCAATCTAATTTATTCAAATTTCAATTTGTAACATTAAAAAATTATCTTTTTAAAAAACAAATTACATAAAAATTTTGGTAGCCCAGAATTGCAAAGATAAAACAAAGATTTATGGGTGTGATACTTAAAACCAGCTGCTCTTAAGAAATAACACTAATTTTTTGTAATTAGTGAGAAGGCTTCAGAAATAGAAGTTTTAGTTTATCTGTGAGGAGCGCATTCACACTTTGTTAGCCTGATGCTAGTATTTTCCAGCTAATAACAAAATAAATAAAAATAATTCAAAAAAAAAAAGTGTTAGACAATTTATATAGTTTTGCAGTTTAAGATTGCAATTTTAACAATGATTTCAATCTAAAATTTTATTTTACATGGAAAATTATTGAATTGGGAATTTATTTTTTGTAGAAACAACTAGGATAAATTAAAAAATTACAAGTACTCACTACAACAAAGTCGTGCACAAATTGAGCTCTTCTTCCATGTTCAAAGGAAGGCACCTCAATTCTTTCATACTGCTCAAACTTAACATCAATGTCGAACTCTTCCTCAAAGAAATTAACTTTAGGCGATGCCTCAGTTGCTGCTGGGCGGTGTTTAAGACTAGAAGCAACTGGTTGGCTGGATTCACCTTGAATATCAGGAAGATAAGGGATAGAGCACCATCCGCGGAAATGACGAAGCTGTAAATATAAGCGCAACAGATACATTATGGATAATTTAAATGAATTCAAATTATTTTCATAGAAGTTTATTTAACAGTTGATAAAGAGATATGTTAATGTTTTTTTTATTTTACAATCAGACTTTCTACCATGAATAAAGGTGGTAAGTGTTACGTTAACTTCTGACACCTACCATGCCTCTAAAATGCTTAGTTACAGACAAAAAACCAAACAAAAGTAAAAACTTTAAGAGCTAATACGTCAAAAGTTACTTTTTAATACATCCACTTAGCTCTTCAATTTGCATCAGACTTAGAAACAATTCAGCCAACAAAATACAGTTATTTAAGAAGTTCTTGTGCTTAAAACACATTTTTTAAATTTATGAAACATTTATACATTTTAAGACAACAGTGTGACAAGTTAGAGGGTCATTCTTCCAAAACAGGAAAAATGCATATCACAACAACATACCACTTTAAAAATGAATACGAAAGCAATGAACTGCCTTTTAATAACTTTTTATATTCCAGGCTAACTTTCTCATCAATAACATTGAATTTTTCTTATATAAATGTATTTAAAAATATATCAAAAGTCCTTATCCTGACTTGTCCCTCACTAGAGCCATCTATCTATGCTATTATAAAAGTTAAATAAATTAATAATAAAACTATTTTCCCAACAACAATTAATTTAACGCATTTATTTTAAAGTGTTTTATACAAGAGAAAATAATTTGAAATAATTTCATGATTTTTCTTATTTAAAAAATTACTAAAATGCATGTCCCAAAATGAAGCATTATTGTCCTGCCATATTGCATTAAACTCTATAGTTTAACTACAGAAGGCAGCTGCATTATATTTTTTAAAATTTTTTTAATTTCAAGAACTTTTATTCTTCAGTAAGTTGTGTGAATAATTATTCACAGTTGGCACCATTTTTTTTTTTACAAAATTTTGAACTTCTATTCCATTAGTTGTTTAATTCACATCCTAACATGTACAAAAAATACTAGGTGTAAAAAAAATTATAATGCTATATTGAATACATAATAAAGTCACATTTTAGAAAATATATACATTAACTTTAAATTTTTAAATAGAATGTGTGAGCTTCTAATTACATCATTGTCCTGGTTTGTAAGGAACACAATAACAGCAAACCAGGATAAGGATGCAAGTTATTTATTTAAAATATAATTAAAATTGATGTAAGCTTAACAGAACCCCACTACTATCGTATTTAAATATTAATTTTTAAAAAATTTAATTGGTACTTTTTTTAATCGCCTCATTAAAAAAATTATTGTATTATGAGCACTTGTCTTAGCATAGGGATTTTTAAAACTATTTTTTCCTACTCACAATCAACAATTTCTTGGGCTACTGGTATTTTTTACTTGTTGTATTAATCCTAAATAATAATAATAATAAAAAAAATACATAACATACATTTACAGCATCCTTTTTTAAAAAATGTTTCGATATTGAAAAGTTGCCTGTTTCAGAAGAATGACCCTAGAGCAATATTGTCATGTTTATACAATTTTAAAAGAAAAGCTCAAAACTGATAAAACAATCAATAAAACTTAACAAGCAAAACAAAAGAAAAAAGGAGCCATTAAAATATAAGTCAATAAACTGTACTGACAAACTTCAAATCACAGAAACTAAAACAAATTTTACACATAAATATGGAGCTCGCATATTAAAAAAAAAAAAAAAAAAAAATCTTTAAACTTCATACAATATTGCCCATTTTAACATAATCCGCAATAAAAATTAAAAACAATACAATACATGCAATGGCAATCCATATACAGGATAATTCAAAATTATTGCCCTGATAACAAACAAATATAACTACTTATTGAACAATGATGATTAACACAGCTAGCAGGAGAAAGAAATTCAAAGTTTATTTTACATTTCTTTTAAGTGTGTAAATCATATCAATGTTCCATTGTTCAATAAAAATTGTTATAGTTGTTTGCAATTGGGGAAATTTTTAACTACCCTGTAACCCAAAACAATAACTTTTGACAATAAATATAGAAAACACATTTCAAGCATGCTGACATTACAAAAGGGGTTTAATACACTGATATTAACAAAAAGGACTAATTTGCTTGAGGTAAAAATGTACTCACATCAGCTTTTTGTCCAACCTGAAAATAATCAGAATTGCAAATATCTGGAAGTAACTAAACATCACAAGAAATAACCAAAACAGAAAATAAGCTTTTAAGTGGAACACCGGTATAAAAGATAAACAATGGTGCCAAAACTTATTAATACCTTGGCCATGGGTGCCAGCAAGACTATCTGCAGGGATAAGCAACATCACTAAAATTTTTGTTCAACTCTTGACTTTTTGAAAAATAATAATTCGATTTTCCATTGAAATATTAGTTAATAGTTATGCATTAATTTTCTGTTCAAAATTAAACCCCCATATAATAATTCTTTTTCCAATGAATTTTACTATTTTCTACACTAAATTTTTAATGCCAGAGGGATGCATTTGCACCCTCTTGACACTTCCTGGAGGCACCCATGCCAGTGGTGTTAATTAGCCTATCATACTTTTTAATACATTCTAACAAACTGGGTTTTAAAATGAATTAAGTTTGTAAAATTTTTCTTAACTTATGTTTTTAAAACGTCTATTTTCATTTATTCCAGAGATTAAAATTAATAAAAGATTAAAAACGTTAAAACAGCAATAATCTAAGAAAACCTGTAGAAATAAAAATGAAAACAGTTTAGCTTTTCTTCTAAAATAAAGTATATTCAATTTGAGAAAAATCTTATTAAATTAAAGTCATTGGATATGAATTAGACAAATGCTTATTTTTTTTTTTAAAGTTTAAGAAATCAGTTACACAATTATTTGGTGCAGTGTGGCTTTAGAGTTGATATTGGATAATTAAGCAGTCTAATTAATCATGATGTTTAAAATAATCTAATTAATCATGATGTATTTAAGACAGTCCAATTTGTGTACTCATGTTACTAAGGATTGAACTAAGAAAATAATATTCTATGCTATGATGCAATTCTGATCAAATAAAAAGAAGATAACTATAGGCAGAGGTACAACAGAATTACTACACTATCAGTCTGAACTTTCTTTAGGGAAAAAAGCTAAAATCAGACTTATTTCTTTAGCAAAGTGCTTTAATAGTTAGGAGTTGTTTTCTCAAAGCTTAATTTAAAAGCATTATTAATATTAATGGGAAAAACACTTTTATAAAACAAAACATAATAAATTAAAAAGTTATTTCATGTGCAGTAACAATGAGACAAGTAATGCAGTGAAAATATATCACAGAAAGAAAAAAAATGTAACAATATTTTAAAACGAACAAACAGGATTTTTAAAATATTTCCTTTTTCACTCAAAAGCTGAATTTTAGATTGAAAAGCGGCAAGACGTAAGTTTAAGGAAAAAACTTCAGCAGCTGTACATAACGGCTTAAGGCTAATCTTATGATTAACAAATATAGTGATTTTTTGTTGCAATATCATAGAAAAAAGTGAAATAATCTTTTATAATTTTAAGAATTTAACAGAGCTCTGAAGCATTTTATGCAGAAGAAATCACAGCTTAATTCATGCACACGACCATTAACACAATAGGAAACACACATGAAACACATTCACTACTGATCCCTATTTAGAAAGGGCCATTATGGCAGGTGCGTAACCAGGGTGAAATAATCCATATATGTTTCACTGCACAAAAACTCAGACTATAAATAAATACATCTCCATTTGGCATTTTTTGGGCTTATTTGAAGATAAGACGAGACAGGACAATTAATTAATATTTTGAATTACAACGAATCCATGCTGACCCCCTAAACAGCTCAGGGTCGCATCAAGATTCAATTTACTGTATCTCAAGATTTCGGCACCAGATGCTCCTGTTACATACTAAGAGTGCACCATCTACAATTTTAAGTTACAACACAGGGGTCAGAACCATCCTAGGATCCCTTAACATCCCAGTGTTTTTCAATGATTGAATAAGAAACAATTAGCAATCGAACAAAATTTAGATATAATATCTTTTAATCTATCATTATTGAGACAGTTTGCCTACAATATCGCACTAAAGTAGCTATTACGTCCAAGAACTTGGAAATAAATCATGGATTTTGTAAATTTCCTAGCATCAAAAAATCATTAGGTATTATTTTTTGTCTACTTAAGTTCAATATAAAGTGATGTTTAAAAGAAATGTAGAAATAAGAATGTTTTAAATGTTATAATTGTTTTAAGGTGTCAGTGGTACATGCCCTTGTATTTCAAGCACCATAAATATATAGTAAAATCAGCCTGATATTGATGTTTGTCCCTTAACCTAAAATATTATTCTTTCAGTAATGGAATTTAAACAAACGAGAAAAATTACATGTCAATTAAAAATCTAGAAAATATGGATAATACAGGATCTAGATAAACTGTTGCCCAATAGATAATATGGGATGAGAAAGTTCTGCATGGAAGTTGTTTTTTATATAGAGAAATATTGGAACAAACTTAGGTAATGGTTGAAAACCCCTCCCACAGAAATTTTTGCTTGAGCCCCAACACTATCGCAACTAAGGTAACAAATCTGTCTTGACCAGTCTGAAACATTCAGAGATGCAGTTCTTTCTGGAATTATTCGTAATCTAACAAAACTCTACTACTTTCCTTTATGTGACATAACTATCCAAATCACATTTAGATTCCCTTTTCTTCCTCGCTTTCAAAGGTTAACTGAAGGCTTGTGTTTTTAAAACAAAAATTAAAATCATTCCTTCTAAGATAGTTAAAATGAGGAGAATAGCAAAGCTGCCTACATTGCACATTAGGATGTCCCAGGAGAGACCAAAAATTTTTTTTGAAAATGCCAGGTCTCAACCTCTAAAAATGTTCTTTCTGTTGTAATATATTAAAAAAAATTCAAGTAATTTAAAAAAGTTTTAGGGGTTCCTCAAGCTAATAGAAAATAGGGAATTCATACAAAATTTGGATTTCTAATTAGTATGCAGACAACCAAACTGTACCAGAGTTTTCTTACCATTTTTTTTGTCTTAAACTTGGTTAAAAAACACATTATCATGAACTCATGATATATTATTAAAATTTTTTTAATTGAAATTTATAATCATACAAATCTACACATGACCCATTTATGGTTCTTTCAAACTGTATTGTCCATCAGGAAAGCCAACTTCTTTGCCGTGAAACTGCTGAACAATTAAAAATACAGTTTGAAGCATCAAAGTCAGTAGTTCATTGGAATGGTAAATTGTTACTCAATTTTCATTAAAAAGTACAAGGAAGGATTGAACGCATACCTGCCAACATTGGTATTTTCAAATTAGTACAATTTTTACGGAACAAATATTTGCATTCCTATGATTCATGGAAAGTCAAAAAGCGACAATATTTATGAATGTAATATAGAAATAATAGTAATTCACTTGCAAATGAAAAAAAAAAAAAAAAAAAAATGCATAATATTTAATTGCTCCCAAATATAACAAATTGTTACATTTTAGCACAGAATGGAAATTATAAAATAAAATACTAACCAGGATTTAAAAATTAATCAAATTTAAACTATACGATGAAATCTCTGAAGAGGTTTTACACACAATTAACATGCTTATGGCACAAAAACTACAGTGAAACATACAAGGAGTCAGTGGTATTCAAAGTGTTTAATCACACGCACAAATATCAATTATGCATGCTTTCGAATTCTTATTATTACATTTGTTGTTGTCATTGTGTTTTTTAGAATTGATATGAACTATGACATCAGTAAATCCTCCATGAGAAATCTTAATATCAGATGCATAGATAGAGCAGAATGCAAAATTTGTTCATTTGCTTGAATTTATGATGATTTCAAGTAAACTGCTTGGTATAAGACTCCAAAAAACTTGATTAAAAAAAAAAACGGTTTTAAGGAAAAAACGAAAAGTACCGTGAAATCCGTACGATTTTTTTAGCTGTTCGTACAACCGTACAAAATAGTAAAAATCCGTACATTGTACGGATAATCAGTACAAGTTGGCAGGTATGTGAACGTTTAGCAGTACTAGTTTCTTCTTTGCAAGATGAAAATACCAAGCTTTTTAGTGTTCCTAAATTATTGTCTGGAACTGGCAAAGCAGTAATTGATGCTGTTTTCAAGGTTTTACATTTGTGGAAGTGTGAATTAGAAGTAATAGGTATGTGTTTCTCTACAACTGCAACAAATAGTGGAAGATTCAATGGAGCATAGCTACTCTTCTTGAGAAAAAATAGGCAGAAATCTTTTGTGGATAGCATGTCGGCATCACACGTCTGAGGTTCTACTTTCCGACGCATTCATTGTGTGCTTTGGACAATCTACTAGGCCTGAAATATTTAATTTAAGCGATTACGAGAATATTGGTCTAAGCTCAACCACCATGAGCCAAAAAAGCAATCAATACCCCTAATTACAGCATATTAGACAGTTTAAAAACTTTTACTTCTGATCAGTTAACGATTGCTAAAAAACTAAGGATGATTGCAGAGTTTTTAAATCTTACAAGGTTTATGATTGGATTAGACATTCACACTAACATTCGAAAACCAGGTGCTTTTTACCGAGCTAGCTGGATGGCAAAAGCCATTTACTCTATGAAAATGGAATTATTGTTTAATGGCAATGGAACTGTAATGGTATTAACTGTTGGATAGTTTCAAGGTATAAAACGATTTAATCGTTTTGTGGTGTGTGCATATTTGCAGTCTTGATTTACTTGCTGATCTGCTGTTGATACCCTCCTACTGATGTATTACTCAGTGAAAAGCTTAAAGAATATCATAAATAATTAAGCAATAAAGGATTAACTATGATTTTATGCCATTCCTAGTATTTAAGTGGAGAATTCGCAACACTTAGCTTGTTTTCAAATCTTGTTTCTGATGAGCAAAAATCAAAACTATTCTTGAACATGAAAAAGAAAAGGAGTTTGAATTCCCATCTATTAGAAATACAGCCTCCGAAATTGGATGATTGGAGTATTTCTTATACATTTTTTTAAGCATCTAATATTGAAGATAGTTTCCTCAATATACCAGTTAGAGATTGGCCCAAAACGCCATCCTATAAAAAAGCTGCAATTATTGCTAAAAACTTAGCTTGCATAAATGTTGATGAACAAGCTGTTGTCTCGATCCAGGATAGGACTTGAACTGTGCAACAAAAAACAAGAACAGTTTTTGTTACAAGTCATACTTACAAAGTGCAATCGCCAAAATCTCCTTAAAATGTAGTAGCTAATAAATGTGTAAACGTAAAAAAAAATTTTAAATGTAAAAAAAATGTGTTAACATCTAATCGTTTGAAACAAATTTTTCCTCTTTGGTTTTATTTACCAATTGTAAAACAAATAATTGTTTATTTAAGTGACAAGTATTTAATGTAGTCTTAAGTAATAATTATTGCATATTAAGTGTAATAATTACTTAGTGTGCATAATCATGTAGAATGTAGAAATGCCCACTAAATCGTATTTCTCTCGATTTTAGAAATATTTTATATCTTTCCTACCCAGAGCAAAAACATAATTGATACAAAATGTGTCCGAAACTGTATAAAAGAAGTTTTTATAATTGAAAAAAGTTCATTTTAACATTAAAAAATACTTAGTCTAGGTAATAAATAAAATATCCCATTTCGTATTATTTTTGCCATTTTAAAATAAATTCAATGACCTTGAGCGACATCTAAATAGTTTTTTAAATTTCTAAAAAAATTCAAGGTGTTTTATATTCACAGAAAGAACATTTTTGAAGGGCGAGAGTTCAGATTTTAAAAAGTTGATTTTTTTAGTAGTAGTTTTATTTTTAGATGGTAGCAGCAAATATTACGGAGCAAATGCAAATTTAATTTAAATGTCAAAAAACAAAAAGTCTTTTGAAAACAATTCCTCAATTGTTTTTGAGTTTGTTTGCCAAATTTATAGTAAGTTCTTTATTAGTTTTGCGAAACATAGTTTCAACCTTCTTACCTTATAATGTGCGAAGTGCCGATACAGGTACATTCCTCCAATTATCCCAGTTGTAAGAACAAGCAAAGCTGTTGCAAACACACACACAGTTGTCAGAGAACTAACCCTCCTGACATGGGCATGCATGGTGACAACAACGGGGCGACCTTCCTCCGCATCCTTCACATTGGGCTAAAATCATTTGAGGGAATTATATTATAAATTGACCATAAATGACTTAAATGCTTTATGTGCGGTTTATTTTGGTAAAAAATTGTTATAAAAGCAAAAGCCATCAATACAAAACTGTAAATTTAAAATAATATTAATTTGTATTCATAAGGTATGTAGCTAAAAGCTATATTTTTATGCTACTTTGTACATTCAAACTAGATTCATAATTTTTTATTAGGTACTACATGCATTTTCATCCAGAACACTTAAAATAAAATTACAACTGCTATTAGAAACATCAGTTAACATGTTTAAACCGGGAGAACGTGCACAGGGTCCAACGAACTCTAGGATCTTGAAAATCACCACTGCTACACCCCTCGAAAAGTAGGTCATGATTCATAGTAGCTGTATATTAGGTCCCATTGAACTTGATTATAGGAATTTCAACCAGTTAGAACAGGTTTTTGATGGCTATATTCATGTTTAGTGTATGCCAAAACTTGTGTGCGTCCTCGTGTCATAGCAATTAGGAGTCTTGTCAGTTGTTCAAAATGGCTCACTATCTTAATTATCAAGAGGAAATGAAGTGATTAGACATTAAACAGAGACGACAAATTGATGATGAAATGGATAAAAGTAAATATTTTATCAGACGTCTTCAGAAGAAGAAATCGACTATGACGGCAATGAGAGTCCCAAGTCCGAAGAAGAATATTTTATCGGTAAATATAAAGCTTCAAAATGCAAAAAGACTGAATTTCGTAAAAATGTGAGAATTCCTGCTCCTAATATTTGCACAAGAACTCATAAAAGAGCACATTTAAACTAGAAGTACTCAGCTCGGCATATTACGAAAATTGAGATAATCTTTACTTGAGATTACTTCTACAGAGCAGCCACCAACAAAGAAACCGAAAAGTAAAACCAAAAAGATATGCAATATTTGTCCAAAACAACAAGGGTAGAAAATCAAAAACGTGTTGCACTAAATTTGGAGGTGAAAAAAATGTACGGAAAGAACATTTAATTATAGAATATGTGATCCTTGCTTCTAAACTCAAATGGAAGTGTTAATTTTCTTTTTACACTCACTTCCAAAAGTTTACAGAGAGGAAAATGTTAATTTCTGCAAGCCAATCTGAATTAAAGAAGTTGAAAATTACTGCCAAGGAAGGAAGCAAATATGTTATGTTACAGCCAATCACGGTTTCACTTTGAGAAATATGCAAAACAGGCAGTCGCAAGAAGCCTGCTTTGTGAAGGGTTACAGGAGTTGCATGTAAGTGCTGATGAAAGGTGTTTAGAACATTTGTATAACTGGTTTTCAAGCTAGACATATGTTTCTATGGCTTCCAGAAGATGAATGGAAGAGTCTGAGCGCTGGCGGGCTGTCGGACGCATTGGAACAGAACAGTATCGCAGAAGCTGCTTTTTTTCAGTGTTCATCATTCCGTCAGAGTTCATCGTAGGCGTTTTTCGAGGGACGGCGCGCGCTGCCTGCCCATTTTATTTTAAAAATAGCGCCCTTCCTTTCGTTTTTTTCCCCCAACAGTACGCAATATGTGGATCACCTCTATTAAAATCGACTGTCGCGCATGCGCATTCATGTTAAACGCGCAACGTATAGATCAAGGACTGAAATCATTGAATAGATGTCCATATAACTAGTAGGTGGATTGTAGGGGGACGTTTTACAATTTCCCAAATGCTCATTAGTAAATCCGGATGGCCATTTCGTACATGTCTTCATTAAGCATATTTCGCCGGATTTTTAACATGCCTTCTTCAAAATAGAGGAGAAAGGAATTTTGAAAGACTTGATTAACTTAAAGGTGTTCAACCATAAAATGTTTACACTAAGAATTTAAAAAGAATATTTTCGTACTGCGATGCCCTCCTGTTAAATTTAGGGTTATTTTTTGGTAATTTACTTGTTACCTATTAATTTCTAAACATCCGTTTTATATTTAAAATTAAACATCACAGGAAAGCAATCAAAATCCCGGATTGTTTCCGTTTAAAAAAAAAAAAAATCTTCTAATACACCCTATATAATAGCGACATGCACGGCAAAAAATTGCCATTTTATCGCTAAATTTGATCCGGTTTGGAAAATAAAAAAAATGCACGAATTTTATGACATAGTCCAAGTTCTTTAGTCAAAATACTCGTGATACCCCACAATGAATAATGTTAAATTTTGAAAAACTCTATTTTCTATCTGACAATGACATCCTAAAATATGAAATTTAAGGTTGATTCAATCAAACTTTAAAAATTTTTGTAAGGGGATACATTGTGAAAAGTTCTTATCCTAACATTCATTACATCAAAACATTCTTATCTTAATTTTACTGTATTATAAATCGATATTTTTATAAAAAGTAATATTTGATGAAAATTTTACTGTGTAGATGTTTCTTTAATTTTAATAATTTTCTAAGTCTCATTCCAGCAGAAGTCAGACTGAAGCATTTTATTAGTATTTCGATATCTTTTGTGTTTCTGAACAAGTTTTTGATTGCAAGTCTTTTGCATCATTTTTTTTTTTTTTTTCAAACAATCAAAAATTTAAAATTATTTATTGTGGTGGAAAAGTAAAACAATATTGAATTGAAATTGTGGCAGAAAACCCGTATACAAATTTCTGCAATTTGTCATAAAAGTGCCCTTATAAACAGGAGTTGCCCTTTTTTGGAGAATAGCACCCTGCCCTTTTTCATTTCTAGGATGAACTCTGATTCCGCCATTTCACGATTATGGAAACAATTCCAAACCAGCCAAACAGTTGTCTGAAGACCTGTAGCCGGTCATCCAAGGGTTACGACCCTCACAGAAGATGAATATATTGCTGTTGTAGCCAAGTGGAATCGAAGTTCGTCCTCTACACGCGACGTTTATGGTTGCAGCGGCAATTGGTAAGACGATATCTGCCACTACTGTTCGTCAAAGGTTACACATAAATGGTCTGTACGTCCAGGTACCATGAGTTTGTGTTCCTTTATCCGCCCTATCCAAAGGGGAAAGATTAAAGTGGTGCCGCCAACATGTTAATTGGACTTTGTCTGATTGGGGCAATGTTATGTTCACAGACAAGTCCAGATTTTCCCTACTTAACCGATGATAAACGTGCAAGGGTCTGGAGGGAACAATGCACACACAATTGACCCTAGAACATTACGCATTCCACGGTGGAAGCATCATAGTCTGGGCAGGGATTTCATTAGGATATTGCATCGACCTGCACATCTTCAGGCGAGGTTTTGTGATGGTATCGAGATGAAGTCTTGGTCTTTCATTTTAATGGACGATAATGTGTGTACCCATAGAGCTGCCATCGTTGACGACTTTCTGGAGAGTGAGGGGATTGCACTTATGGAGTGGCCAGCTTACTCGCTGGAGCTTTATTCAATTGAAAATCTTTAGGATGCCCTCGGCCATGCTATATGTAGACGTTTCCCACTTCTAGCCACTCTCGGAGATTTAGAAACTGCCCTACAGGAGGAATGGAGATTACTGGACACTGCGGTGGTTGATCACCTCGTAGCAAGCATGATCACACACTGTACACTTTGTATGCTGGTAAGGGGTGCTCATATACCTTATTAATGTCGATTTTTGTTGTTTGTTTTTAATTTAAACATAATTTTGTTAATAACGCAAATATGTCGTCCTTTTATAATTTAAGAAAATTCGATACTTTTTTTATCTCTGTTTGTAATTATTTGCTTTGTTTCATGAATAAACATAGATCTACTTACTTACAGCATTTCGTGTCAATTAAAGCAGTACTTGTCAATTTTTTCACATTTTACTGCTCTATGCTTATCTTTTGGAAGTGAGTGTACATTTTTATCAAAATATGCAATTCATTATATGATTTAGCAAATTAGATCTAATGTAAATAAATTTAAAAATATGTGCCACAAAACTTTTTTTAAAGCGTGCATCTACATTATAAGGATAAAAGAATGGCAAGATTTTTAACGCATGTTCTCCTGGGTTAATAAGAAAATATGTGTGCCATAAAATTTTTCATGGTGGCCACAAAATTAAAGAAAAAAAGGGTTCCCTGAAAATTTCCAGATAGATTTCTAAAAAATTCCCTGATTTTTCAATGATTTTTTTTTTGTTTCAATTTCCTCAACTTTTCCAAATGTGTAGACACGCTGATCAAACAGAAAATGTGTGTTAAAGAAACAATATGTCAATTGTTTAAAAACAGTTTAAGAGGTAATGAAAGGTTTCAAATATTCTGTAACATTGCACTTCTAGTGATTACTACCACAATTCTTCGGGAAAATGGCGGCAAAATATGAATGAGCGGGGAAACGTACTTTCAAAACAATAGTTAGCAAATAATAGAAGCAAATAATAATTTCCCTAATTTTCGTGAAATTTAAAAAAATTCCCCGATTTTTTCCAGAATCTGAAAGCTCCCCGACGTTTCCCCGATTTCCAGGTTCTGTGGTCACTGTTTTGGTAACGATCTTGGAAAATTCTGCCGACAAGTTATTTCGTTAATTTTTCGAAGAAGTATGAAAATTTAAATGTTTCATAACAATTTGTATCTTAAAAAAATAACAAAAATACTTTCAAAGGTTGTAAGTTCATGTCTAAGTAATGAAACGATTCAACCGGCATATTAAAAAAAGCAAACAAAAAATAAGTAATACGCAGTATTATATATTATGCACATACCGTCTTCTCAGCTGGGACCAAAGGCTCCTCTTGTTGTTTACAACCCTTCTTCCCTAAAAACTGCTGTGCGATTGTCATGTTCCTGCAGAACAGATAAACTTTTTAAAGTTGCTTTTTTATTTTTGGCGAAAAATGACTTATCAATCTATATTTCCCTTATCTATCAAGTTGGCGATACCGCCTAATAAATTAATGGCGTTGTTGATAGGCCCGATATGCTATAATTGAGATTCCAGGATTTCCAGGGGATGGGATGTCACCGGCGCAGATGAGCAATTGTGTAGCAGATGGCGCAAGTAGACGTACATTATCATAGAGAAAAGAAAAAGAGAGAAGTCATTTGTATGCTTAGCAAAAGAGGTTTTTGAAGCCACCAGAAACAGGCCACTTACCTTACTCAAAATGACGTAACCGTCCACCCACTAAAATTGATATTTCTGTATTTTGTTCTTGTGGTAAATGGGTGTATTTTATTAATTGTATTTCTATGGATCAGATATGAGTTTTATTGGTCTATACATTTATTGCAATAAGTGACATTTCTCAATTTTATTGTCTATATTGTGTCCTCTTCAGACATAGCGACGGAAATTGGCTGCCAGAAGTATATGGTATATGTGTTTTGAGGAGCACGTGTCTTCCTCTCACAATTACTACCACTAGTCATACACGGAATTGTTAAATAAAATACTTGAGTGGATTAGGATTAGTTTTATAATCTCAATTGAACTGCAACTAATTTTCAAACTTTTCAAGGCTCACGACTCATTATAGTAGCTCAATTTTTCTGTTCACCTCCAAATTTTTGGCTAATAAAGGCGAGAATTACCCTCATATTGTCCATTTGAGTTAAACAGCAGCTGACTACATAATTCGATATGTCCATACGATCCTATTTTATTATTCCTTTTTTTTTTTCAAAATAAAGAAAGACATATTGAATATGATTAGAATTTTTTTTTTATTTAGAAACTTATATGTAATGCAATGCAGTGGGATTGGCTAAAAATATTTTTTCTGTGCTGAACATTCTTTGTTCATCGTAATAATGTGGCCAGCCTATTTAATTCTTTAGATTTTTATGTATTTTATATGGCATCGGGATTCTGAAGGTACGATAAACTTCTAAATTTGAGCGGCTGTGCCAAACGCCATCAACTTTTGTGCTCCTCCAAAAAATAGCTCTTTTAGTATCCGCCGCTAAAAGATATTAAGAGTATTTTCATCTTTTTGTGCCATTGTCCAACTTTCTGATGAGTATGAGAGTATAGGTCTGATTAGACATTTATAAATTAATAGCCTAGTTTTCTTTTTAATTAAGTTTGATTTTAAATACTTCTTTAAGCCTTAAAAGCATCTAATTGGCAGCATTGATTCTACTCCAGGCTCGGCCTGTCCCACCGGGATACCGGGATTTATCCCGGTGCGCCCTCTCCAAATTCTTGGCACGACGCCCTCCGAGAACATGGGAAAATAATTCAAATAAGTATAGATTTTAAACTTAAAAAATTAGGTTTTTGATTTTAAAGTGAGTTTATCTGTATCTTTGACGATGGAATAACTTATACGATTTATTTTAAACTACACAATCACGGTTATCATGAAAACACAACTATATGTGTGTGAGCTGGGAGAGAAAGTTAAAATAGGTCTCTAAGCAACACCTCCCACGTGGGATTACCACGAGCCATGCAACCGTACAGCCTTGGAAACTCGCAAAACAAAAATCTCCCCGTGCTTTCTTTCTTGTTATCGATTATAGGCGACACTTGCTCATTTTTTTTTTTCGATTGGGGAAGGGGTGGGCCTCATAAAATAAAAGGAAAAGAGTCATCGTATGAGTTCTATTTGGAGAGAGGGTGAGAGCTACTTTTATTGGTTAAGAAAACTGTTTGACCAAGACAGAAAAAAAAAAAAAAAAAAACTTAAATGACCATTGCTCTTCAGCTTGTTGACAAAACTATTTGGATTTTTACTGAACAAACGTGTAGTAAACTCCTCCTTAATCTGCAAAATTATTAAGTCGTTGCTTTTCAAACACGTAAATTATATATGGACCGAATTTTCATGCAGATCATATTATGAGCAAGTAAGTCAATTGTTTGTCAAATTATTATTGCTTAAAGTCATAAGATAGACTCGCCCAGATAAAAAGAATGGTTTTTGACACGAAAACATTAATTTTCTTTTACGATAGTTTCATTTATCTCGTCTTTAAATTTTTTCACTTCAATCCCTATGAAATCATGTAACATATAAAGCAGATTTCTTGAACAATAAATCATTAAATGGGACAAAAAAAGTATGACAGAAAGAGTGGGAGGGTGACGGTTCCCTTTAGCTCCTTAATAGCCATCCCTGGGTTTAACCGTTTAAAAAATTATTTCATTAGTTTAAATAATTTGCCCTTGAGAGGGAAAAAGTCTGCAATACGTTAATCTAAATTATTCTGTTGTAATGCTTAATGTAACATTCACTTTTATAATTTAGTTTTTCACTAATTTTAACTGCAATTTTCTTTTACGATTTATTTTTATTCTAAGTTAAACTTCCGATTAAATTTCTTCAATTTAAAGTTGAATAACAATACAAAATAATTAAAAAGATGTAAATATAAATACTTAAATTTTATGTTAAACATTAAAATCAGAGGTTTAAATATAAAAATAACAACGAAAGGCATAGAACATCAGAAAGACAAGATAAAGTGTCAAAGTAAAATAACCTTGATAAGGTTTAAAAACTAAGACATACAATTAAAATATGATGAAAAGTAAAATCAGCTTAACATAGCGATGGGCAAAACTCAAGAGCTCATTAAATAAAAGTGGATGTCCTAGTAAGGTTGGTTGGTTAGATTTCTGGCGCATGGGATTCACGTGGGCCATACTGCGCCGATATGTCCTAGTTAGGACTTATAACTTTAAAATGCTATGGAGTAAAATTACGGGTAAAACTATATAAATACATTTATTTGTTTTACAAATAATTCAAAACTGTTGACTTTTGGAAGCAGGTATTCAAAAAAATTACACAAGGTATGCATTGCAATGCAATTTTTTTTTTTTTTCATAAAATTTCTTTTAAACTTTTTAGGCATGTGTGAATTTAAGAAAATAACTTTTTTTGAGAGTATGGGTTCATCGCAGCATAAGACTTAAAATTTAGAAAAATATGCGAGTACTCCCACATTCAAACCAAGTTTATAGCTACACTCGTTGATGTTTCTTCAATTAATATGGATGATGAATAAGAACCTAGTACTTCTGCTGATATATCATCTTTCAACAAGACAAATCTGTCAGTCAGTCAGACGATTTAGTAGATAGTGTACCACAGGAAAAAATGAATTTGACTTAACATTTTTAAGGTTTGTTCAATGATCCAAAATTTTGAAATTGCTGTATAAAAACTAAAAATTAAGAAGGGGGGGGGGGGGGGTTCTAAATTAAAAATTACTTTAGGTGCCTCTGGCATAAAATGTCCCAGTCTTTAATAATAACCTCATACTTTCGAAGAATACTTGCATCAAAACTAAAATGCAAACTTAGAATTTTAGTCAAATTTCATGTATCACTTTCGGAACAGAACACAACATATATTGATTAATCGATTTGGTTTTTCTTTTCCCAATGAAATAAAACTGAATGTGTAAAGTAATTTCCAGCTACTTTTTTTTTTATATGAAATTAAGGCTGTATGGACTGGGTTAAAAGCCAAAAAAAAAAAAAAAACTGGGAAATGCGTAATGTACGCAAATGTAAATTAATACTTTTTTTTTTATCAAATAATTACATAATTTTTCTCTCTCAAGCAATACTTGCTTTTCGGTGGGAAATGTAGCAAGAAATTGGAAATTGTAGACAAAAATTGACATGATGTATAAAATGGTGACACAAAACGGTGTTTTTTTTTTGTTTTTTTTTAAACGGATTTCTTTTCGTATTGAGTTATTACTTGGGAAATATTTTTCGGTCTAAGACGCTGGGATAAAAAAATAGTATATAGAAGACTATATTAAGGTACTTGATCACCTTATAAATTATAAAAAAATAAAATTATAATCTATTTTTTGTTTTTTTTGCGTTTTAGCATTTCCTTTCCAGGGTTTTACGGTCCAGGATAGCAGATAAACAAATTGAAGGTGAAGAAACTTGATTTTTTAAAAACTATTTGAAAAAAATAGCGAGTAAAAATTTTAAACGCGTTTTTCTCGAAACTACTTTTTTTCAAATGGCGGACATTTAATCTACAAACAACTCGGGAGATTTCAATGATTTTGGTCTTGTTTTGTTCGTTGAGATGTTTTGCATGCCAATTTACCACATTTTGCCAAAAAAATTTAATAAATTTTTTTTTTTTTGCCAAAAAATAGTGAAAAACAGGGGTGTTTTTTCAGCCACTTCTTAAAACATCGGCCATTTCTTTTTTTTTTTTTGTTTTTTTTTTTTGCAATTTGTGCTAAATGGTCACGTAAGGAACCTTTCTTTTGAAGATTCCGTTATTTCTTTTTTTTCTTCAGATTTACCAATCCTGAGATTAACTGTCCGCCAAGGGACCCTATTTTTTGAGGCCTCAATTTTGGCGCCTCCTGGATAGTTGTCAAAAAATAAAATTGCAAAAAAATCAAGTATTTTTGCATTCTATAAGCTTCAAGTAAAAGTTAAAAAAAAAAAAAATAATAATAATAATTGTAATATCTTATACAGGACCTGAAAAAAAAATTATTGAAAGCGACGTATTTTGTAGCTTTCCATCGTGGTCAAGTACCATAACTCTATCGGCAGTAAAACCATTTTTTACCTTTGTACTTGAATGTCACATTAGTAATTTTGTTAACAATGTGTTTTAAACAATTTTTAAACTCTTAGCTCTTCTTTTATAAACCAGACAGTTCACTAATCAAACTTAAAATGATATTTTAGTTAACATGAATATTATAAACTTTTCACAAAAGCAATTAAAGGAATTTTTTACGTTACTATTGAAATTACTAAAAAATACATTTGCATACAGTTGAAAACATTTTAAGACATTTAAATTTTTAACCGTAAATGTATTCCATATATTTTCCGACCAATTCATGAGACAGTTAAGAAATTTTAATTTCCTCAGTTTCATATAACAACGATAAAAAATTTCCTCAATCAATTTCAGTTATTATCAAAAATAGTAAAATTCATATTTAATCTTGTAGTTATTTCATTTCGGGGAAGTCAAAGTCACTGAAAATGACAACCGCTCACCTCGCTCTGTGATTTTTTATTTTTTTATTTTTTTACTAATACATTAATTTCTTCATCAGTAACAAAATCAGTTACAACCTTTTGCTGTATTTTTCTTTTTTGAGTTATTAATTAAAGTCTGTGGTACATACTATTTTAAAACATCATCAACTGTTCATAAAGCTCTTTCATTTCGCAACGATAAACGTATTCTACGTAAAAGTTAAATGATCATTAAAAATCTGCAAATATTGTAAATTATAAATATATCATGTTTTAACCCTTTGTTAGTTTGCGCGGTTGACAAATGTCCCCAAATGTCAATTTATCAATAGATTGATAAATTGATTGTAGGGCACTCCATGATCAAAGCATTTGTACAGGTTTTTTTCCAAGTTATTTCAAAAATATTTTTTAATTCTTATTTTATTGTCCAATAATGTTGTGTTTTTAATTGTAACACCCACTTACTTTGATATTTGGTCACGAATTTAATGGTATGCACGAAAATTTGAATTTGGGGGACATTTGTCCCCCAAGCGACTAACCGTAAGACAAAAGGTCGCGTGTCTAACCAAGAGGCTAATTTAGTCAATAGCGAAGTTATCATAAAAAGTTTGTGTGAAAACAGCTCTGAAATGCGGTGGCTTCATGCTTTTTAAAATAGCCTAGTAATAGAGAACATTTAATCGTTTTTGTATCTTTCTTAGTCATCATTATGTGCAATTTGTGTTTTGTATTGTAACTTGAAATTTTATACATAAAAATAACTGCTTTCACTCTATTCTGTTCATTTCTATACGTCTGGGGATGTGCCACATTGCAGCATCACGGGTAGTCCTAATTAATCGTGATGCCGCAGTGATGGCTCATGCAAAATGAGTGAGTTTATTCATTGGTGTGAGACAGGGAAGGGGAGGGGGGGGGGGGAAATCCCGGGGACAACCTCCCCCCCACGAAATTGTGTGAAATCTTATTTCCATCACTTCCTCTTTTTTTTTTTTTTGTGTAACTTGTTATGTGTATTTCATCATATCTTCGACCATAACCCTCCCCCCTCCCCGAAAAGAAAACCTGGCTACGAGCTTGATGTGAGAGGGGGTAAGGCACCCTCTCGAATGTTGGTCCACCACCCTCAAAGGTGACCTCTAGGCCGCTCCTGTTCTACTCTGTATTTCAGATGTGATAAACTCAGAGCCCAGATATGTAAAGCTATCAACTTTTGCAACTTTATTATGCACCGATTTTCAGTGAGAAGCAAAGTCTGTTATTTAGTTTTTTCCTGGTTGACAGTATTAAGGAGCATTTTACCTGCCTCCTTTTCCAGGGCTACAAATGCCTGTTTCAGATCAGAAGATGCGCTCTTGCAATAAAATGTCTATATAATCGGCAAATGCAATAATTTGCACAGATTTATAAAATACGTTTCCTCTGGTGTTGTTCTTTGTGTCCCGAATAACCTGCTCTAATGCCATGTTGAAGAGTATGTATGCCAGCTCGCCCCCCTATCTAATCCCATTTCTAATTTCTATTGGTTCTGAAAAATCACCCTGGATTTTAACTCTTATTGCTTTTACGCCAAGTAAAACCATACTGAGTCTTAGAAGCTTGTCAGGAATATTAAATTCTCTCATAGCTTCAATGAGTAGTTTTCTATTTATGCTATCATAAGCACAGTTTTAAAATCCACAAATAGATGGCTAGTTCCAATTCCAAATTCTTTGGTTTTTTCTAGAATATGTCGGTTGTTGAATATTTGGCCAGCCTTAGATCTTCCCTTCATGAATCCACACTGATAGTCCCTGATAATATTTTCCACGTATAGATAGTCTACTAAAAAAAAAAAAAAATTTTTGATTTTTTTTTTTTATAAGCAGGACATCTCTGTCTCTGCAAAGATTAGTTCTAGGTTTGAAATCCCGTCGTCCAAGTTTTATCTCACGAATGAAAGCTCTGCTTTCATTTGATCCTCTAAGATGTTCAACATCTTTAAAAAGATGTTCGTGAAATATTTTTTTCTTACTCCTGTGGACTTTCTTCGTCTCTCATCTTGCAACTTATTTATATTCTTCCACTGATGTTCTTGAATGTTTTTTACTAAGCATCTTCTTATACGCGTCATTTTTTTTTCTATTGAGTCACAATTTGACAATATGCATCAGACCAATCCCTTTCCTTGACTTTTTCAATTTTTCCTACTACAGTATTACCTGTGTTCAGAAGAATTTCTTTGAAAGCACTCCACTTTTCATTTACGTTATAGCTCAATCTTTGAGTTTTTTTCTAGTTGTGCTTGGAAAAAAAGCCTAACTGAACGATTTTTTTAACTTTTCACAGTCAAACTTCTCAATGCGTTGACCATGGCTTTTACGTGCATTAGATATTCTGGCCTTAATCTTACCCATTACCATGTAATTGTCCAAGTCGAAGTTAGTTCCACGATAGGTTCGAATATCTTGTGTATATCTTGTATGTGTACAGAATCAATCATTATATGATCAATTTGGCAAAAAGTTTCTCCAACTGGAGATCTCCAGGTCATTTTGGGAATTCTCTTCTGTTGAAATAATGTATTAGATATAGTCATGCTGTGCTCAGACACAAAATGAATAAGTCTTTGTCCATTGTCATTAGTTCTATCATGTAGATTGTAGACTATATTTTCCGATGGTTGGTCTGTACTCATCTTCTTTCCCAATCTTGGCATTAAAGTAGCCAAAAATTAAGTATGATGTCGTATTTTGGGCAAGAAGTGTAGAGCGAGTGCAAATCCTCATAAGAAAAAATTCTTTCTCATCTTCATCTTTGTCTTCTGTAAGTGCATGAGCATTAATTAAGCTGTAGTTAAAGAAGTTTCCTCTCCATCTAATTTTACGTTACTCAAATTGCTGTACCTTAAGTATTATTAGTAGCTGATGATACATTCACACTAAACACTGCTATCATGAAACCAGGGGCGTACTGGTCACAGAGTTGTTCGGTGTAATCACCGGGCTGGTCAGTGTCTGTAAAAAATAGGCCGTACTGATACATAAGCTTTTTTTTTTTAAAGTTAAAATATTTTTTTTTCAATATAATTGGTTGCACTTACGTTTTTTAAATAGCTCAATACATTCAAATTCCAATCACTCCTCCAGATTTGTTTACTATTAAGGAACCAATATTTTAGTTTCAGAGATATAGTATTCATATAAAAAAATTACTTAAAATATAACATTACTTTAATTTTACAGATTATATTTTATTTAAAAATATATGCATTAATATTTACGTATTAACGTATTATTTATAACTTTTAAGATAAATTATATATGAATGGTTTATAGAAACCAAGTTCACTTAAAGGAAATATAAATAGTAAAGACAGAGTAAATTTGATTTAATAAAACTAATTATTTAAACAATTCAATTATTAAAATTAATGAATAAATAAAACTAATTATTTAAACAATTCAATTATTAAAATTAATGAATAAATAAAACTATTTAATTATTGAATAAAAATATTTAAATAATAAAATATGTTAATTATTAAAATTATTTAATTATAAAATATATTAATTATTAAATTATATTAATTATTAAAATTATTTTATTATTAAAATATATTAATTATTACAACTATTTAATTATTGAAATATATTAATTAATAAAAATAATAATAAAAAAAATTATTGGAATTATTTTATAATAAATAATAATTATTAAAATTTCATCAATGATTGTATTGAAAATTTGGACTGGAATAAATCAAAAAACATCGGGCCAATTTTTTGTCCCATTACGCCTCTGCATGAAACCGTATCCAGGATGAGGCATGACAGACGAGTAAAGAATATTTAACTACAGATTATCCCGAGCACGGAGGGTGTCTGAAAATGCAAATTTTTCAAACATAAATTAACGCATCCCCTACAAAGGCAAAAATGCATGTTTTGGCCAGTTGCTGCTTGCCTAATTTTTTAAGATCTTAAGCCATCGCAAGAGAAGGGATGTCTAGTGAGTAGGGGGAGACATTCATGCAAGCGCTGGAAAGTAGCAACTGGCAAAGTCAAGCGGCTGCCTTCGTGTGTTTGAGAAAAAGGAAATAAAAAGGAAACCAACCGACCACGTTAATTCGCCATGAGTTTTGCGAATATTTCCATTCAACTGGTGTAGTTTCATTTCAAGAGAAATTGTTTAAGCTCCATTAATGTTTTGTTTGTCAAACAAAATATTTATCTTTTTCAAAGTTTAATATTTTGCAAATACAATAGTTCTATCGATACAATTATTCAAACAAGCTTTTCCGAATCAATGGCTGGGCATAAAACTATTGTTCAGGTATAAAAAGGATTAAATCTTAACCGAATGAAGCACAAATTATGGTTTCAAAGGTGGCAAAGTTCCTATGTATTTTCTGTAGTATAGCAAATACAATCTTTCAGAAAAGGCTCTGTAACTTTGATATGACGTAACATACCTCTTGTATCTCCTTTTTATGTCATTTCAAAGTTAGGGATTCATTTCTAAAGACCTTGCTATTGATAAATTTATATTAATTCTATCAAAACTAATTCACTGAATATTGTTTGTGTGAGGACAAAGCTTTTATCAGTAGAGATAAAATTCTTTGGGCATGCCAAAAAAGCACACTTTAACAATTTATCTGAGCAGTTGCATATCCATCCCCCTTCCCGAGAATTAAGAAAAATTGTATTAAATTTCCAATGTCCAATGTTGGAGTTACTTGCAAATAATTAAAAATATTCTTGTTTCACAAATTTCCAAGTCAGCCATTTTTTTCAAAGTAATTATGAAAACGAGGAAAGTACACAAAAACGCATATTCAAGGGTTTCTTCATCACCGTCATCGAAGAAGGTTTATGGGAAAAGATCCAAACAAAGCATGTAGTTTCCTAAAGGCTATAACCAATTTTAATTTTTTATGTATAGTATAAACCATCTTGCAGACAAAGCAGAATTTTCTGCCATAGAAAATCTGGTAAAATGTTATGAAAGCAAATCGCCTGGTTTCCAAGACGTCATCGAAACGAATGGAAAATGTGGAAGGTACAATGGAGTATGGAGTACTATTTATCGCTTAGAAAGGCCATCTTATGCCATTGATGCTTTTGGGGAATGTTCATTAGACATATTTTTATTAAAATCATATTTAAGAAACTTTATTAGTGAAATAAGGTAGAACGGACTGGCCCTTATGTCTGTTCACAGAGACGTAAAAATATTGGCGACATGGTTCTAGATAAAATTTCAAAAATTTAGAAGGTTGAATTTAATATGTTGTTTTAGGTTGATTTTCTTCATCACTACTTTCATCATTGATTGTTTCATTTTGCTTACTGACAATCATTTCATCTGTAATCTCGTGTTGTTCGTCAGCATATATCCCCTCATGTACAGCACGGAAAAAAATCCGAACGATGACTCTATCTTCGGTTCTAATTATCATAAAATCTTGCGGTTTGCACCAAAGTGTTTATTTTTGATATTTTATATGCTTAATGCGATTTTTTTGGGTTTGTTTTGTTAGAGGACTGTTTATTAAGGAAATTTAACTCTAACTTTGAAAATTTCAATACGAACTCCCATTTTTTATCTTTTCATTCGAATTAGAATACATCATTTACTATAATTACCAAATTTCGGTTCATTATGTTAAAAAACAGTAATTTATAAGTGAAAATGTTTTGGCGATTTTTGGACAATCTTCAGGTCAAATCTCAGTATTAAGAAGCGTATTTCTAAAGTCGGGAGGAAAGCGGGGAGGAAAATCAGCGTGTTTCGGAAGATAACAAAAATGCAGGTGTTAGTCTAAAATTACACGGATTCCTTTTTGAATCTGTTGTTAAACATGACACTATAAATCAATATAATTATAGTGTCATGTTTAACAACAGATTCACATAAGAACAATTAAGCAACTCAAAAGTAACATATTTTATTAAAAAGTTTTAAGATGTGCCAACTTTGCAAGAAGCAAATTAAAAATCGTAAGCTTTAATTACAGAAATATAACGTACATTACTGATGATTACAAAATTGAAAAATACAAAATTTAGGTATTTGTAAGCAGTATTCAATAAAATATCATTATTTTCTTATGCAGAAGCGTTACATTGTAAACGCAAATGTAATAAAAATGTTGAAATTGTTTATTAAATGTAATTTAATTTGTAATTGTTTATTAAATGTAATTTAATTTGTTATTGTCCATTAAATGTAACATTGCTTGTAATGGTTTGTTAAATGTAAATTGATTACTTCCTAACAACCATGTCTATCTCTTTTTAGAAAGCAAGAAAATTTTCATTTAACAATCTCGTATTATCCACTCTATATAATCTTCGTCGTTAATTTTCCGAAAGTTATTAACAAACTATTAACAAATAATAAAACTTTTGTAATTTTTTTTATACATAATTTTAATATAGTATTGCCTATTAATACAAAATTGTTAGATTACTATAGTATTATCTGACAATGTAAGCATATTTTATGTTAAAATCAAGCTTATTTTTTATGCGTTTTCTAATCTAATGAAGATTGGCTGAATTTTTAAAAACATTTTTAAATCAAAATTGTAACTTTGTGTATATTTTTAATTTAATGGAGCGTTGTGTAAGAATACAAACTTATTAAATCACTATATGATGAATGTATATATTGATTAAACGTTTTACGCCGTTCGGAAAAGTCCATAAGATGAAGTCCATTTCCTGATGATCCATGAGGCTGAATTTTGTAAACTTAAAATGGTTTCTAACACATATTGGTTTGCACTGTTCTTTTTCTTTGCGCAAAAGATCTAAAAGAAGGAAATACTGCACCAAACTATTGTAACACTTAGTTTATTGATATTAGTTCAATTTTAAAGGATGAATGTCTTATGGAAAGGTATTTTAAAGGCACTTTTTGCTTTTGAGTATTGAATGAGAGAAGCTTCGAAATGATAATTCCGTACAATTGATCAAAGAATCCCCATTGTGTCTATTAATTTTTCCTTTTAAGAGTGCCAAAGCTTGGTGCTAGGCTTGTGTGTTGCCTCTTATCCAGGAGTTTGGCTTCGATCAATGGATAGAGCCTACTAAAGAATGAATTTTATGCACACTTCTTAAAACTTACAACTTGGGAAATGTATAGCACATTTCAATATACAGGTGTCTACAATTTAAGATCAACTTTCAGAAAGATATATTTAAAAAAAAAATCTCGTAATTACCTGAAATTTGACCTGTATGTACTCAAACAAGAGATAAATGGTATACCACCAGAAAAAAAAACTATTTAGAATTTTTTTTCCTTATGCCGTACCCTCGCTTTTTGAAAACCAAAATATGGCAAAAGCAAAATTGTCATACTTTTTGAAAGTTAAACTTTAATTATAATTACACCGATGTGATTATGTTCTCCCCTGGAGGATTACAACTAAAGTTCCACTTTCAAAGAGCTGTTAAAAAAAAAAAAAAAAAATCACTCGTCAGAATGATCTAGGTGCACAGCAGTGCACCCGCTAAGTTCATTGCCAGCCATCTTTTACCGGAAGCCATTCAGCAATATTTTGACCTCTCATATCTGCGTATTACAATATGCCTGAGAGCTGAATTATTTTTACGGGTAGCTGTTAGTCACTTTAGTAAGACCTCTAAGTTTCAAGTCTCCAGTTATATTGGTTGTCGAGATAATCAAGTTCGAAAAATGCAGAAAACGACATGTTTGGAAATCCATTGAAAACTCACTCACTGATCATCAAATTAATAAGGTACAGAAGTAAATAAATTAGTAGGTAATAAATTAGTAAGGTACAGAAGCCGAGCTAGAAGTATGAAATTTGGTATGATTGTAAGGTTTAACATGCAAACAAAGGAAAAAATCTAAATATTGAAAATTTCCTCTCCGAATCTCCTAAAGGGGGCAATGTTTAAAAAATTTGAATCTCAATTCTAATGCACTTCTATTGGGGATATAATGATAAAACTTAGAATACTAGAAGCTCTTAGCATATATGCATAGAGGATAAAGTCACCACAAGCAGTAAAGCCTCTAAAATCAAGAAATAATTAAAAGAAAAAGTGTACTTGGCATCATAAAATTGACCATTGGCGGTATTTTATCTCCTACGAAATGGTCGCCAATTGTTGATCTAGTGATCTGATCTTGGATCTAGTCGTCTTTTTATCACGTTTTTTCACGGAATATCGACTACGAGCCTTCCTGCAAATGAAATCTCGACCTTCGTCAAATATAATGCTATTTATACATTTTAAAATCAAAATAAGATCTAAAACAAATAGTTACAAGAAAAAGGCTATCTACCAGTCTTTAAATTATAGTTTTAGCTTGGATCTAGTCGTTTTTTATCACGTTTTTTCTATTTTTTGGTGTCACGGGATACCTACCACAAGCCTATCCTGCAAATGAAATCTCGACTTTCTTCGAATGCAATTCTATTTCAACATTCTATACTCTAGAGTTAAAATAAGATCTAAAACAAATAGTTACAAGAAAGGACTTTCTATCTGTCATCAAATAATAGTTTTAGCTTGGATCTAGTCGTTTTTTATCACGTTTTTTCTATTTTTCACAGTCACGGGATATCTACTACGAGCCATCCTGCAAATGAAATCTCGACCTTTGTCAAATATAATGCTATTTTTACATTTTAAAATCAAAATAAGATCTAAAACAAATAGTTACAAGAAAAGGCTATCTACCAGTCTTTAAATTATAAATTTTAGCTTGGATCTAGTCGTTTCCGATCACGTTTTTTCTATTTTTTGGTGTCACGGGATACCTACCACAAGCCTATCCTGCAAATGAAATCTCGCCCATCGTCAATTGCCTTGTACGTGCGATGAATATCTAAAGCAATGGAATGGCAAAGTAATTGTGGGATAAACATGATAAATGAAATTTGGACATATAATTAGGATTCCCCGTTCGATCGATATGTTAGGAGACGTTGTTGCCATAGATACTAAACCTAATTCTCCCTTTCCAAGATACCGTCTAGTATTCATCCAGGATCAAGTAAAGTTACAGCCTTTCTAAAAACTTTCTCTGGGACATTTCAGTAAGTTGCGTGTATTTTTTAGCAATAGTTTTATTCCTTAATTGCTCTGCGTACAAACGTACATGTTATTTTTGATATTAGCCAGAATTTTAGCAGCTGTAATAGTAGTTGTAAGTTTCCCCCTTTTTTATATATTTAAAGATTTCTATTAAAGCAAATATTTGAAAATTTTTAGATTATATTTTTTATTATATTTATTTGAGTGTGTTTCATACTTTATAAGAGAGTATAGGATGCTTAATTTTCTAAATTTTCACAATTTTTTTATACTCTTTTGAAAAAATAATATTGAGGGATCGAAGTTGAAACAAATCAAAAGTTAAACTCTAACTACATAAATTAAACTCTACCTGCAAAAAGTGGAACTCTACCTGAATTAAGTAATTAGAACCATGACAGTTGATTCTTAACCATGCTATTCTAAAATTTATGAAGTTCCATTTTTTGGGTGATAATATTTGCCAAATCTTTTGAACTTTGAATCGATATTAATCTAGAACCATACATTAGAAATGCTTGAAATTTTTCCCACAGATATTTTTTAAATTTATATCTTTAATATATCTGTTTGAATTATTTATCTCTCAAGTTTTAAAACTTATAAATTTTTGAAAGAAATTTTGATGCAATATTGTTTAAAGTTTTGGAATTTAATTTCTTTAAAAAAATATTCTGATGATGATTAACAAAAATTAAAACGACAATTTTTTAAGGCCTCTTTATGAGTTGTTTTTATTAAAAATTGTAAATTGAATATAAGTTTTGGAATCATATAAAATAAGCAGAAATGTATCAAAAAACTAAATTTTCAAAAAACCTCAAAAGTGTGAGTGAATTTTAGTGAATTAAGTGAGGGGGCCCGAATTAACAATGGCATGTTTTTTTGGCGTGGGGGGGGGGGGGTACAAATTTCCAAATACAAGAATTCCATCCAATTATGTAAAATATAATCAAATGATAAATGCACATACAAACAAAACTATAAAAAAAATCAAACAATTAAATTATCTATATACATTTTTGGGTGTATATATTTCAATAAAACGAATGATCATAAAAAATCCGACATTCCAACATTTCGTATGAAAATTCACTCCATGGCTTTTAAAAATTAAAAATGAAGTGGAGAAAAGTGATAAAATATTCAGGAAAAAGTATAGTATGGGTTTTAAATTATCTATTTAAACGAACAATTATTAATATTTTAGTGTGATTTTCATTACTCAACAGATAAATATTTTCGGTCTTATATTTTTTCTTCCTAAAAATTTTGGTTGTTCAATCTAATGTACATTTTGTTTCTCGTGGAATGTAACAGAAAAAATTCGCTTATTATTATCCTTATAAGTGGAAATTTCAGACAACTGAATGAGTTAAATACAATTAATGTTGTAGTTCAAAGACGTTAACAAATTAATTCATCCAAATTCTTCGTTACATGCAAATTTGATTTAAAAATGAAACAAATAAATCTCATTTCCATTATTGTTAGTAAATATATTTTATTTGTAAATTATATTTCATTAAGAAGCCTTTTTTTCAACCTAATATTTTTGCCTCAAATAATTTGATATCAAGAATTAGTAAATATGCTGGTAACAAGTTTATCCAGCATATTTACTATTCCTTTTAAAATCTTGTTTAATTTGCTTGTCTAAAATTATTATACTATTTTGTTTCTTAATTGAATTGCATTGTTTAAATGTTTAATGTTTAGAACATAAATATAAATGACTTGAACATAAATATCAATGATTTCTTTCTTTCCAAAAGTAAAATTTAAGATTTATATTATTGAATGGGTCAATACTCCTTTTTGGGTGGGGTTGTTTGAACCTTCAAGAAATGCAGGTTGAACCCATGTGAAATAGCACTATAAACTAACATAAGTGATGAATTTCTTTTCACTAAGCACTTAGGATTAACATTGAATACTTAGGATGAACACTTTCATTGAACACTGGACACTTAAAAATACATCTGCTGACAATTACAATGATTAATGTCAACCCTTTTAGCAGGGCCGTATTTCTAAATAGGCTAAGTAGGCTGCAGCCTAAAGCGGCAAATTTTCAGTGGGCGGCAGTTTGGCAATTTATTCAAAAGTTAAAATTAAGTATTTCAGATGTTAAAAATATTTTCCGTACGAATTTAAGAATACATTTTAGTCCTTCTACACAGCCTACTTTCTCAAGCTATAACAAAATACAAATTCACAACACTTAATCTTGAATTATAACTTTCTTGTAGTGCAATCTAATTAAAAAAGATGAAAACTCCAATGAATTCTATCCTTTTGTTGTATAAAACGTATCAAGCAAATATGAACTATAGAGGGGGCGGTAAATGGACTTTAGCCTATAGTCGGCATACTCTTAAATCCGGCCCTGCCTTTTAGTGGAAACAGTTATATTGGCTTCGAAAGGCAGATCAAAATGTTATTTCTGATTATTATCTGCTACGTCTGGTCTAAAAAAATCTTCCATTCAGTTACTATTGTCTATAAAAATAAAATTTATTTAGCTGCTTGTCATCTTCTCTTATTAGAATAGTTATTTTTTCAAAATAATAATGGGTTTTCTGCATAAAATTTAATGATATTAAAGCAATTATAGAACAGGCACCAGGGATTTCCTGTTGATAAGGTCTGTTGTATCATTTTCAAATCCAATGGCCCACCTGATGGCTGTGTGGTTAGCGCTATGGCTTTACATGCCAAAGGTACCGGGTTTGAATTCCGGGTTAGGCATAAATGTTCGTTGAGGTTCAGAATCCACCGTAATCTGTAGATTCCGGCCTGATTAGCCGTTATTGTGCTCAAGTATAGGTTGTTGAGTGCACAAACCAATCAACTTCAAATTCAACGTTTACAGCACATGCATCATACATAAGTCAAAACATAAGAAGTGTTTTCAGGCTCATCTTCAGAACTGTCGTGTTTGATTTGCATATTAAATTATTTCTGTGTTACCACATTTTTTTATTCTTGATGGTAAACAATCGCAACCATTGCAACAAAAACACACTCTTTGGTCTCGTAAGAATGATCTTGGATGCAATTCTTTCAGACAGCTTGGGGAATAAACGATACTTTTCATGGAAACATTGAAACTAATATAAAAGTCCCTTGTATAAATACAAACGAAGGTAATGATGAAGATATTAATTCTTATTACACATTTAAAAACTAAAAAGTAATAGCATTTTTAAACTTTTTGAAAACATCAAATTTATTGTAATTGAGAGAGTGAGAAGCAAAGGGAGCTAAGTGACTTTTCTTAATTTTTGAGAAAATACACTTTAAAGTTTCTTATTTATATTAAATTCTATGAAAACTAGTGATATCGTCATCCCATAAGTTAGTATTTGAACACAACAAATAATTTTCATTCAAATTTATTATAAATAATAAACTTTAAAATGTATTTTCTCAAAAGTTAAGAAAAGTCACTTGGACCCCTTTGCTTCGCAGGTCCTCAATCAAAATGCTATTTTGAGCAGTTTTTCCATTTTTATTAAATTAATTGATTTTTGGCTTGAAATTTCCCAGTAAAATCAATAATACTGGCCGCTTTACGGTTGGATTCTGGCAGTGGTGGATAAGAGTATCCAGTAAAAACAAATCAGCTGGACCAGCACTGGGTGACTGACTGTGGCCATTACCTGAGTTGCCTAATTTTGCTTACTATATAATTCGTATAACTATTCATGTCTAAAAACAAATGAATTAAAAAGAAAAATTATACTTTCACGATGCTTTTATGATAATTTAGATTAAAAAAAAATACATAACAAATTGAACTCATCCATGAGAAGGGACCTAGGACCCATATAAAATGCTTATCTCCAAATATATATATTTTTAATTATGACTCTGTTTAAATACTTATTCATTGAGGTAAACTTGGAATTAAATTTGAAAAGGTAAAATTAAGTAATCTTATAGTGACCTTTTACTAAAAAATCGGTACCCTTTCGCCATGTATAATTCTAGTTTTTCATCTATTACTTCTGGCACTTTTAACTTAATTCACCTTCATTACCCAGTATGCTTTCTCTGTAGGAAATCACAACACTTCTTGCAATGGTTCAAGCTCGACTTCTGATAGCAGTTCTACTTTTACCCAACACACAGCAGGCAATTCCTTATAGAATATCAGTAAATTGATATCCATGGAGAAGAAGCCTCCCTAAAAACACAGCAAGTGAAGGATCGGACAACACGCGCCTTTGTGTTTTTTAGTTTCAATCTTTCCATGAAAGGTGTTGTTTATACTCCAAGTTGTCCGAAAGAATTGTGTCCAAGATCATTCTTGCGAGACAAAAGAGTGTGTTTTTGTTGCAATGGTTGCGATTGTTTACCGTTTTCACGAGTTTGTGACAAGATAATTATTGCTCCACTCAAAATAATTAATAGTGTATTGTTAATAACTGCTTTCCTTAGTTTTACATTTTTCTAAATATATTATATTACATAAATTCCACAACAAAACAATATTATCAAGCATATATAAGTGCATAAGTGGGGCCAGAGTTCCTTCCCCTTAGCTCCCTGTACCACTGATAAAATGGTATAGATTCGAATAATTTATAAAAAGAATTTTTTACATGGCATAAATTCCAAAATCAGTTTTTCAGTTTCATATCCCTTTCTCCATTGTAATAACAATATCCGTGTTTGTGCAGCTATAGTTTTGCGTGTTAGAAATAATATTCATTGAAATGTTACAATGTCACACGCGAGCGCACACTCATGACTATCTGTAGACTCAAGGCTGAATTATACTGATTTGTGAAGCTACAATTGGTAATACATCAGTGCAGAATAAGACATCGGGAGAACTCACTATATGAGATTTTCTCTCTTACTTTAAAATATTTAGATTTCTTTTCAAAGCACAGAAAAACTGGTCTTATCGATAAATTAGAGAAAATATCACATGCGAGTACAAAAGAGAAGATTTCACTTGCACCAGGTACGTTAATGAGTTCTAATGTTTTAAAGCTGTTTTATTTTGCATCGGTGAATTGATGAGAGTAGTTTTACCAAACCCTTTTAGTTAAGATGTCGGGAGAACTCACTATATGAGATTTTCTCTCTTGCTTTAAAATATTTAGATTTCTTTTCGAAGCACAGAAAAATTGGTCTTTTGATAAATTAGAGAAAATATCACATGCGAGTACATAAGAGATCTCCCATGCACCATGTATGCTATAGAGGTATGTTAAACTAGGGGTGTGGAACATCGCAAAACTTTCAAATAAACTATAATATTGGTCATTGCATTAGAATTTATAGTGATATGTACCGTTTTCATACTTTCACTCATTTAAATAAAAATTGCCAGTTTGGCGATATTTTTGGCAGTAATTTTTAAATGGGGGGGAAAAAACGTCAAGATGGCGAAATTAGAGATGTTATTCGATAAACATTACATTGCCCTTTTTCGTGCGTGAAATAGAAAAAAATCAGTTGTTGATGGGTGATGCTCAAGGGCAGAGATCTGTGTTAAAGGCACTCGTTTTTCAACTTTTTACATATTTATCGCATTTCTACTGGAATTTCGAAGGTGTGGACACCTGAAGATGCATTAGAGCAGAGATTTTAATAAAAATCATTTGAACCATTTTTTTAGGAATTTCTGAAAAACATAATTTTTTCATGATCTCAAACTTATGCGCATGCGCTATTTTGACGAGTATCTTAATGGTAGTTCTCATGGCCCTAACCCACACACAAAATTTGAACATCGTAGGTCATTTTGTTCGGGAGTTATGGTGACCACGTACAATACGCAAAAAAAAAAAAAAAAAAAAAAAAAAAAAAATCGAATGATGGCTATATCTTGTATTCTAATTAATCAAATAACAAATGTCAAGAACCGTTGTAAATTGTGTAAGGTCTTTATTAATTGTATATAATTTTTTTTATCATGAGGGGTCATCTAAGTATTAAAACTAAACCAAACTTTAAAAAGTTCAATGGCAAACCCATAACATTATACCATATTTAGATTTAGAATCCAAAGAAACGTCTAAATTCCAAATTTCATAATTTTCCAATGAGTGGTTAGTAATTAAAACGATGTCAGAAAAATGATAAATTAATGTTAAAAAGAAAATTTGTTTTTTTGGCCAAAAACTCTTGTACAGTTAATATATTTTAGACATTTTTATTTCAAAGAATAGTTTGTTTAAGGGCAAACGTAAATAACATGCAACTTTTGTATAAAACAGTTTTTTAGTAAATAATTATTAATTGATAAAACAAGTTTTAAAATTTTATAAATCGAAACATATATTTTTTTTGCTCCCATAAGAATTATCATGACCAAAAACCCCTCCAGAAATTTTTTCATCTCATATTGAAAATTTGAAATTTTTCGAAAATTTGAATTTCTGATCTTACGAAAAATAATATTTTTAAATTGACGTTTTGATTAAAAACAAATAAAAAACACATTTCCAAACCAAATTCACAATTTGCGGGCATTTGAAAGATTTTCTCGAAAAGTTACTCTTTCCCATATTTTGGACATATTTTTTTTCGGGGGACCACCTTGCAAGAATTATTGAACAAAAAGTAACGGACGTACAATGTTGCGATTTTGCCAGATTTGAGTTCAAAAATAGAGGAGACTTCATTTCCAAATTTACATCATTCACTAAATGGAAAGTAGGTCAAAAATTGGTCCAAAAAAAGGAAAATTTCAAAAATTTTCATTTTCACTTTTGCCCATGTTTATCCTATGGGAAATTTCAAATTTTTAATTTACGAAATTTACAATCTAATTGCACTCAGGGTCATAAAAAACATCACCCAAATCAATTTCCACAATTAAATCGTAATTAAAATGATATTTTACTACTCGAAATTAACTTATTCGACTACGTTCGGAGAACTTTTTTTAATAAACATTTTTTTTAAAAACTTTTTATGGCTTTTTATAACAGTTGGGATGTTTAAGAACCAAACTGATTAAAAAATTATAAAAATTAATTTTATTTTTGACACAATTGGGTTTTTTTCGGTAAAAATAGACGAATATTTACCCAAACGGTTAACATTCCACACAAAATTCTATTACGTTTTTTTACATTTCCATTGGGCAAAATACATATCAAACAATCATCTTTAGTATGAAATAAAATCTAAGACAGATCTTTATTTGCAAGGAAAGTATAAACAAAGATGTTTAACATCTCAATTTACGAAACTTACAATATAATTGCACTTAGGGTCATAAAACCCATCACCCAAATTAATTTCCACTATTAAATCGTAATTAAAACGATATTTTACTACTCGAAATTAAAGTATTAAAAAAAAAAGTGTCCGTTTCCCATTGAAAATATATTAGCCATGTTAATCCTATGGGAAAATGGAAATTCTCAATTTTTGAAATTTGGCCTTCTTTAAAGCGCCTAGGATCATAAAAATCATCACCCGAATTTATTTTGATCATGAATTCGAGTGGGTCAAAATTGGCCAAATTTTTTTCGGTGGGTCCACATTTAGAGAATAATTGACCAAAAAGTTACAGCCGCACAATATTGCGATTTCGCCAGATTTCAATCCATATACAGGAGAGTCCCCAAGTCTAAATTTATAATATCTCCAAAAAAGGAAATGAGTCAAAAATTTGTCCAAAAAAGGGAAATTTCAAAATCTTTCATTTTCGCTTTTCCCCATGTTAATGCTATGGAAAATTTCAAATTTCTCAGTATTCGAAATTTAACCTTTTTTTTGCTCATGTGATCTTAAAAATCATCACCCAAATCATTTCTGATCACCAATTCACTAATGCAATGGAATTTTAGTTGTCAAAATCGAAAAAAATGCTCCCTACTAAAACTGGCTAAAAAAGATTTGAGTGCTTTAGTTTCCAAAATACAACATATTATTTTTCTTTTGAAAAATAGTTTTTTGGTCGATTTTTAAACTTATTTGAATTAAGAAAGTGTTTTTCAATACAAAACGCAATTTGGACCCATTTGACCTAAAAGAAATTTTTCATTTAAATGCATGGTCGATATTTAGAAAAATTTCACGATTTTCGAAAATTTGAATTTCTGATTTTACGAAAAATAATATATTTAAATAAACTTTTGGACCAAAAATAAGCAAAAAAAAAAAAAAAAAAAAACACATTTCCAACTCAAATTTTTTATTATTTGTAGGTATTTTTTTCTCGAAAAGTAACTCTTTCCCATATTTTGGCCATATTATTTTCGGGGGGTGCACATTTCAAAGAATAATTGATTAAAAAGTTACAGCCGCAAAATGTTGAGATTTCGCCAGATTTCAATCCATGTACAGGAGAGTTCCCACGTCCAAATTTATAACATCTTCAAAATAGGAAAAGGGTCAAAATTTGGTCCAAAAAAGAAAAATTTCAAAAATTTTCATTTTTTACTTTTCCCCGTGTTAATCCTAAGGAAAATTTCAAATTTCTCAGTTTTCGAAAATTTACAACCTGTTTTCACGTAAGGTCATAATAATCATCACCCAAACCAATTTCCCCTATTAAATTGTAATTAAAATGATATTTTACTCCTCGAAATAAAAGTATTGAAAAAAAAGTGTTCATTTCCCACTGAAAATACATTAGCCCTGTTAATCCTATGGGAAATTGGAAATGCTCAATTTTTGAAATTTGACCTTCTTTTTGCACCTAGGATCATAAAAATCATCACCCGAATCTATTTCGATCTTCAATTCAAGTGTGTCAAAATTGGCCATATTTTTTTTTTGGGGAGGGGGGGGGGCACATTTCATGAATAATTGATTAAAAAGTTATAGCCGCACAATGTTTCGATTTCGCCAGATTTCAATCCATGTACAGGAGAGTTTCCAAGTCCAAATTTATAACATCTTCAAAATAGGAAGTGGGTCAAAAATTGGTCCAATAAAAAGGAAATTTCAAAATCTTTCATTTTCACATTTTCCCATTCTATGGAAAATTTCAAATTTCTCCATTTTTTAAATTCAATCTTCTTTTTGGGCATATGATCATAAAAATCATCACCCAAATATATTCTGATCACCAATTCCCAAATGCAATGGAATTTTAGCTTTCGAAAAAAAAAAAAAAAAAGCAACCTACAAAAAATGGCTTAAAAAGGTTATGAGAGCTTTAGTTTCCAAACTTCAACTTGTTATTTTCCAATTGAAAAATAGTTTTTTGGTCGATTTTTAAACTTATTTGAATTTAGAAAGTGATTTTCAATACAAAAGCTAATTTGGACCCATTTGAACAAAAAGAAATTTTCCATTTAAATGCAAGATCGATATTTTGAAAAATTTCACGATTTTCGAAAATTTGAATTTCTAATTTTATGAAAAATTATATTTTTAAATTAATGTTTGAACCAAAAATGAGAAAAAAAACAAACACATTTCCAACTCAAAATCTTTATTTGTAGGTATTTGAAAGATTTTCTCGAAAAGTAACTCTTTCCCATATTTTGGCCATATTTTTTTCGGGGGGCCCACATTTCAAGAATCATTGATTAAAAAGTTACAGCCGTACAATGTTGCGATTTCGCCAGATTTCAATCCATGTACAGGAGAGTCCCCTAGTCCAAATTTATAACATCTTAGAAATGGGAATTGAGTCAAAATTTGGTCCAAAAAAGAAAATTTTTAAAAATTTTCATTTTTACTTTTACCTGTGTTAATCCTAAGGGAAATTTCAAATTTCTCAGTTTTCGAAAATTTACAACCTGTTTTCACGTAAGGTAATAATAATCATCACCCAAACCAATTTACCCTATTAAATCGTATTTAAAATGATATTTTACTCCTCGAAATAAAAGTATTGCAAAAAAAGTGTTCAATTCCCACTGAAAATACATGGGAAATTGGAAATGCTCAATTTTTGAAATTTGACCTTCTTTTTGCACCTAGGATCATAAAAATCATCACCCGAATCTATTCTGATCTTCAATTCAAATGGGTAAAAATTGGACATATTTTATTTTTTTTTTGGGGGGGGGGGCATATTTCATGAATAATTGATAAAAAAAGTTACATCCGCACAATTTTTCAATTTCGTCAGATTTCAATCCATGTTCAGGAGAGTTTCCAATTCCAGATTTATAACATCTTCAAAATAGGAAGTGGGTCAAAAATTGGTAAAAAAAAAGGAAATTTCAAAATCTTTCATTTTCACTTTTCCCCATTCTATGGAAAATTTCAAATATCTCAAATTTTTAAATTCAATCTTATTTTTGGGCATATGATCATAAAAATCATCACCTTAATCAATTCTGATCACCAATTCACTAATGCAATGGAATTTTAGCTCTCAAAATCGAAAAAAATGCAACTTACAAAAATTGGCTTTAAAAGGTTTTGAGCACTTTATTTTCCACATTTCAACTTGTTATTTTCCTATTGAAAATTAATTTTTTTGTCGATTTTTAAAATTATTTGAATACAAAACGTAATTTGGACCCATTTGACCTAAACGAAATTATCCATTTAAATGCATGGAAGAGTTTTAGAAAATTTCCCGATTTTCAAAAATTTGATTTCTGATTTAAAAAAAAATAATACTTTTAAATTAACGTTTGGACCAAAAATGAGCAAAAAAACACATTTCCAACTCAAAATCATTATTTGTTAGTATTTGAATGATTTTCTCGAAATATAACTCTTTCAAATATTTCGGCCATATTTTTTCGGGGGGCCCACATTTCAAGAATAATTGATTAAAAAGTTACATCCGCACAATCTTGCGCTTTCGCCAGATTTCAATCCATCTACAGGAGGGTCCCAACTCCAAATTTATAAAATCTTCAAATAGGGAATGGGTCAAAATTTGGTCCAAAAAAGAATAAATTTCAAAAATTTTCATTTTTACTTTTTCCTGCGTTAATCATAAGGAAAATTTCAAATTTCTCAGTTTTCGAAAATTTACAGCCTGTTTTCACGTAGGGTCATAATAATCATCACCCGAATCAATTTCCCCTATTAAATCTTATTAAAATGATATTTTACTACTCGAAATAAAAGTATTGCAAAAAAAGTGTTCATTTCCCACTGAAAATACATTAGCCATGTTAATCCTATGGAAATTGGAAATGCTAAAAATTTGAAATTTGACTTTATTTTAGCGTCTAGGATTATAAAAATCATCACCCGAATCAATTTTGTTCATCAATTCGAGTGGATCGACATAGGATAAATTGTTTTCGGTGGGTCCACATTTCAAGAATAATTGACCAAAAAGTTACAGCCGCACAATGTTGCGATTTCGCCAGATTTCAATCCATATACAGGAGAGTCCCCAAGTAAAAATTTATAACACCTTCAAAATAGAAAGTGGGTCAAAAATTGGTCCAGAAAAAGGAAATTGCAAAATCTTTCATTTTCACTTTTCCCCATGTTAATGCTAAGGAAAATATCAAATTTCTTAATTTTCGAAATTTAACCTTCTTTTAGCGCATATGATCATAAAAATCATCACCCAAATCAATTCTGATCACCAATTCACAAATGCAATGGAATTTTAGCTCTCGAAATCGAAAAAAAAAGCAACCTACAAAAAATGGCTTAAATAGGTTTTGAGCACTTTAGTTTCCAAACTTCCACTTGTTATTTTGCTATTGAAAAATAGTTTTTTTGGTCTATTTTTAAACTTATTTAAATTTAGAAAGTGTTTTTCAATGCAAAATGCAATTTGGACCCATTTGACAAAAAGAAATTTTCAATTTCAATGCATGGTCGATATTTAGAAAAATTTCACGATTTTCGAAAATTTGAATTTCTGATTTTATCAAAAATAATATTTTTAAATTTATGTTTGGACCAAAAATGAACAAAAAAAACTACATTTCCAACTCAAAATCTTTATTTGTAAGTATTTGAAAGACTTTCTCGAAAAATAACTATTTCCCATATTTTGGCCATAGTTTTTTCGGGGGGACCCACATTTCAAGAATAATTGATAAAAAGTTACAGCCACACAATGCTGCGATTTCGCCAGATTTCAATCCATGTACAAGAGAGTCCCCACCCGTCTAAATTTATAAAATCTTCAAATTGGGAATTGGATCAAAATTAGGTCCCAAAAAGAATTTTTTTTTAAAATTTAATTTTTACTTTTTTCCGTGTTAATCCTAAGGGAAATTTCAAATTTCTCAGTTTTCGAAAATTTACAACCTGTTTTCACGTAGGGTCATAATAATCATCACCCAAATCAATTTCCCCTATTATATCGTAATTAAAATGATATTTTACTACTCGAAATAAAAGTATTGCAAAAAAAGTGTTCATTTCCCACTGAAAATACATTAGCCCTGTTAATCCTATGGGAAATTGGAAATAAACAATTTTTGAAATTTGACCTTCTTTTCACCTAGGATCATAAAAATCATCACAAGAATCTATTCGGATCTTCAATTCAAGTGGGTCAAAATTGGCCATATTTTTTGGGGGGAGGGGGGGGGGCACATTTCAAGAATAATTGATTAAACAGTTACATTCGTACAATGTTGCGATTTCACCATATTTCAATAAATATACAGGAGAGTCCCCAAGTCCAAATTTATAACATCTTCAAAATAGGAAGTGGGTCAAAAATTGGTAAAAAAAAAGGAAATTGCAAAATCTTTCATTTTCACTTTTCCCCATTCTATGGAAAATTTCAAATTTCTCAATTTTTTAAATTCAATCTTATTTTTGGGCATATGATCATAAAAATCATCACCTTAATCAATTCTGATCACCAATTCACTAATGCAATGGAATTTTAGCTCTCAAAATCGAAAAAAATGCAACTTACAAAAATTGGCTTTAAAAGATTTTGAGCACTTTATTTTCCACATTTCAACTTGTTATTTTCCTATTGAAAATTAATTTTTTTGTCGATTTTTAAAATTATTTGAATACAAAACGTAATTTGGACACATTTGACCTAAACGAAATTATCCATTTAAATGCATGGAAGAGTTTTAGAAAAATTTCCCGATTTTCAAAAATTTGATTTCTGATTTAAAAAAAAATAATATTTTTAAATTAACGTTAGGACCAAAAATGAGCAAAAAAAAAACACATTTCCAACACAAAATCATTATTTGTTAGTATTTGAATGAGTTTCTCGAAAAGTAACTCTTTCAAATATTTCGGACATATTTTTTTCGGGGGGCCCATATTTCAAGAATAATTGATTAAAAAGTTACATCCGCACAATCTTGCGATTTCGCCAGATTTCAATCCATATATAAGAGAATCCCCAATTTATAACATTTTCAAAATAGGAAGTGGGTCAAAAATTGGTCCAAAAGAGGGAAATTTTCAAAACTTTTCATTTTCACTTTTTCATGTTAATCCTAAGGAATGTTTCAAATTTCTCAATTTTCAAAATTTAATCTCCTTTTTGCGCATATGACATAAAAATCATCACCCAAATCAATTCCGATCACCAATTCAATAATGCAATTTCTGATCACCAATTCACTAATGCAATTTAATTCTAGCTCCCAAAATCAAAAAAAAAAATGCAACCTACAAAAAATGGCTTAAAAAGGTTTTGAGCGCTTTAGTTTCCAAACTTTCACATGTTATTTTGCTATTGAAAAATAGTTTTTTTGTCGATTTTTAAACTTATTTAAATTTAGAAAGTGTTTTTCAATACAAAACGCATTTTTGACCCATTTGACATAAAATAAATTTTCAATTTCAATGCATGGTCGATATTTAGAAAAATTTCACGATTTTCGAAAATTTGAATTTCTGATTTTATGAAAAATAATATTTTTAAATTAATGTTTGGACCAAAAATGAGCAAATAAACACATTTCCAACTCAAAATCTTTATTTGTAGGTATTTGAAAGATTTTCTCGAAAAGTAACTCTTTCCCATATTTTGGCCATATTTTTTTCGGGGGGCCCACATTTCAAGAATAATAGATTAAAAAGTTACAGCCGCACAATGTTGAGATTTCGCCAGATTTCAATCCATGTACAGGAGAATCCCCACATCCAAATTTGTAACATCTTCAAATTTTGAATTGGGTCAAACTTTGGTCCAAAAAAGAATAAATTTCAAAAATTTTCATTTTTACTTTCCCCGTGTTAATCCTAATGGAAAATTCAAACTTCTCAGTTTTCGAAAATTTACAGCCTGTTTTCACGTAGCGTCATTAAAATCATCACCCGAATCAATTTCCCCTATTATATCGTAATTAAAATGATATTTTACTACTCGAAATAAAAGTATTGCAAAAAAAGTGTTCATTTCCCACTGAAAATACATTAGCCCTGTTAATCCTATGGGAAATTGGAAATGCTAAATTTTTGAAATTTGACCTTCTTTTGGCGTCTAGGATCATAAAAATCATTACCCGAATCTATTTTGATCATCAATTCGAATGGGTCGAAATAGGCCAAACTTTTTTCGGTGGGTCCACATTTCAAGAATAATTGACCAAAAAGTTACAGCCGCACAATGTTGCGATTTCTCCAGATTTCAATCCATATACAGGAGAGTCCCCAAGTAAAAATTTATAACATCTTCAAAATAGAAAGTGGGTCAAAAATTGGTCCAAAAAAAGGAAATTGCAAAATCTTTCATTTTCACTTTTCTCCATGTTAATGCTAAGGAAAATATCAAATTTCTTAATTTTCGAAATTTAACCTTCTTTTAGCGCATATGATCATAAAAATCATCACCCAAATCAATTCTGATCACCAATTCACAAATGCAATTCAATTTTAGCTCTTGAAATCGAAAAAAAAGCAACCTACAAAAAATGGCTTAAATAGGTTTTGAGCGCTTTAGTTTCCAAACTTCCACTTGTTATTTTGCTATTAAAAAATAGTTTTTTGGTCTATTTTTAAACTTATTTAAATTTAGAAAGTGTTTTTCAATACAAAATGCAATTTGGACCCATTTGACATAAAAGAAATTTTCAATTTCAATGCATGGTCGATATTTAGAAAAATTTCACGATTTTCGAAAATTTGAATTTCTGATTTTATCAAAAATAATATTTTTAAATTTATGTTTGGACCAAAAATGAACAAAAAAACACATTTCCAACTCAAAATCTTTATTTGTAAGTATTTGAAAGACTTTCTCGAAAAGTAACTATTTCCCATATTTTGGCCATAGTTTTTTCGGGGGGCCAACACTTCAAGAATAATTGATAAAAAGTTACAGCCACACAATGTTGCAATTTCGCCAGATTTCAATCCATGTACAAGAGAGTCCCCACCCGTCTAAATTTATAAAATCTTCAAATTGGAAATTGGGTCAAAATTAGGTCCCAAAAAGAATTTTTTTTAAAATTTCATTTTTACTTTTTCCCGTGTTAATCCTAAGGGAAATTTCAAATTTCTCATTTTTCGAAAATTTACAACCTGTTTTCACGTTTAGTCATAATAATCATCACCCAAATCAATTTCCCCTATTATATCGTAATTAAAATGATATTTTACTACTCGAAATAAAAGTATTGCAAAAAAAGTGTTCATTTCCCACTGAAAATACATTAGCCCTTTTAATCCTATGGGAAATTGGAAATAAACAATTTTTGAAATTTGACCTTCTTTTCACCTAGGATCATAAAAATCATCACCCGAATCTATTCGGATCTTCAATTCAAGTGGGTCAAAATTGGCCAAATTTTTTTTGGGGGTTGGCCCACATTTCAAGAATAATTGATTAAACAGTTACATTTGTACAATGTTGCGATTTCACCAGATTTCAATAAATATACAGGAGAGTCCCCAAGTCCAAATTTATAACATCTTCAAAATAGAAAGTGGGTCAAAAATTGGTCCAAAAAAAGGAAATTGCAAAATCTTTCAGTTTCACTTTTCCCTATGTTAATGCTCTGGAAAATATCAAATTTCTCAATTTTCGAAATTTAACATTCTTTTTGCGCATATGATCATAAAAATCATCACCCAAATCAATTCTGATCACCAATTAACTAATGTAATGGCATTTTAGCTCTTAAAATCGAAAAAAAATGCAACCTACAAAAAATGGCTTAAAAAGATTTTGAGCGCTTTAGTTTTCAAACTTCAACTTGTCATTTTCCAATTGAAAAATAGATTTTTGATTGATTTTTAAACTTACTCTAATTTAGAAAGTGTTTTTCAATACATAAATGCAATTTGGACCCATTTGACCTAAAAGAAATTTTCCATTTAAAGGACCTCGTGATAGATTACGTTTTGAAGCATGCAAAACTTTCGTTTTTTCCTCGTGATTCAAAAATTTGCCCTCAAGATCATCCAAAACATTTTTCTCATCCACTTTTTTGAAATCAGGTTGAGAAGTAAATATTTCTAAACAAAATACCAAGCATACGTTGAAAAATTTTCATGTAGTAAATGGCACTGCACAAATTGGAAAATAATTGAAGCAAGATTTCAAATGACTCTCAACTGCTTATGAAATAATAATAAAAAAAAAACATTGTTTTGTGATTACTGAATGAACAATCAGCACCCAGATTGAAAAAATAAAACAATAACAAAAAATTTGTAAGATTACTAAATTTTTTTAGCTTGAACTTAAAAGTTTCCTTAATGTTTTTAAATGATATCTTTTTTATAACTTTCTAACTTTTTTTCTTTGTAACTTTTATCTTTTGTAATTTTGTTTTTTTAAAGAGAATAAATTGCTTCTTGTTTTTTATTTAAATGAATAAAATTTTACTACTGTTTTTTACTACCTACGGCACACTTTTTACCACCTTGAATAACATTGTAGATCGCGTTGATATTAATTTATTAGAATAAAATTTTGTGTTCCTTATTATCCAAAAGAAAACTAGGGGTTTGAACATCACACAACTTTCAATTACACTATAATATTGAAGTGGATTTGTGTCATTTACCGTTTTTAAATTTTCAGTCCTGTTTGGCTATATTTTTTGCGATAATTCTTATATTATCCTTTCTTATAAGTGAAACTGAAGAGAGGAGAAAAAACAATCGTTCACGTAGATGAACTACGCTTAAGGAAAGAGAATTCTGTGTTGAAGGCATTCGTTTTTCAACTATTTACGCCATTTAATAATTTTTACGTGAATTTCGGAAGTGAGGATGTTTAGAACACTTTAAGAGGCATTACCACAGAAATTTTGAACAAAATTGTTCGAGACGTTTTTTAGAAATTATCGAAAAACACGATTTTTTAAATGGCAGCTACCCTATGCGCATTGGTAATTTTGATGGAAACCTTAATGTTAGGTCTCATAATCAAAACTAACCCGCACACCGATTTTGAACATCCTAAATCAATTCTTTCTGGAGTTATGCTGATCACAGACACACAGAAATCAAAATGTTAAAAAAAAAAAAAAAAAAAAAAAAAAAAAAAAAAACATTTTTTTTTTTTTTTGACTGAAAGCTACAACTTTCATTTCCTTATGTATACACATGGGTATTTGAAAGTAAAAAATACTTAGTTGCGTTTTGTCAAATTTGATAAAAATTCATCTTTTAACGTATTAATTTTTATAGTTTTTTTACGGTTCCAGGCCTAATACAGCACGAATAATATTAATTTAATGGAGTAACATTTAGTATATTGTAAAACTATGTCAAAAGTAAAAAAGTTGGGCGTGGATAAAAGTGAAGACATTTGAAAATTGAGAAATTGTCGCGGTGTATGGGACAATGCCTTATGCATTACTACAAATTTGGAAATGTGATATATTTAAGAGAGGATTTTCGCTTTCCAATAACGTCTTTAATGGAATTGAAAAGTTTATGTTATTTTACTGCACTTTCCAATCTTTTTTCAGGTTTTAGTATCAACGAAATTTCTTAATCATTTATCAATTTAAAATCGAAAACATGAAATTTATAATTTTTTATTTTTCCCGCAGATGTTTAAGCATTATGAGGAAATATTATTTTAGAAAGTTTTGTTATTTTAAATATTTCGTTCAATTTGACTAGGCATGTTTATAACCCACTGACGCACGGGACACGCCCGTGTTCCGTAGGCTATAAATCTATATTTGACTAAGTAAAATAATTATTTTTTCATATTACTTTTCCACTTTGTATATAACATAGCAACTAAATTTATTAAAATTTTGCAATTCTAATCCGTCTAAGAGTAGAAAAGAGAGCAATATCCCATGCATCAGCCCCAAAGAAATTGCCCTAAGCGTTTACAAGCTTGGTAAGTTGATGGGTCACTCTGCTAATACAAAATACACTGCTGATTCCACCGGTGATGCAAGTAAATGATGTATACTATGTCAATTCAAGAGGTCAATAGAGTACAAATTATTCCGTGAGCGTTAAAATATAACTCACAATTTCAATGTCATAAAAATTAGTAAAATCAATTAGCAAAAATTTCCAATGATCAAAAATCAAACATTTGATTAGGCGACGTTGTTAGAATTTTTTCGTTGCATTTTTTACAAATTCTAAAAAGCTATCAGAGATAAACTGGTATAACTTCAAACTAATATTTAAAAATAATTTTTTTAACTTCACAGGTTAGTTGAAATGAAAAATAAAAATGAAATTTTGGAAATTTATTCCATAGTGTTTTAACATCAGAACAATTCTTACCTCTAATTTTCTTTATAATCTAAGCTGTTTATCTACAAGGTATGTCTTAAAAATTATGACTGAAAAAATATTCGAAGATTTAGGAGAATTTTTTTTTTATTTATTTGTCTTCGTCATTGCCTTCACTTCAATAAAATTTCTTATATCAGAATTTAAGTCTAATCTTTTTTTCTTAAATTTAATTACTTTCCTTAGCTCGAAATAAACTAGTGTTCACCTTATGTATAAAACATATTTATCTTATATAAAAAAAACCACTCCACCATGCTTTATTTTGCAATTCATATCGGAATCCTCATTATTCTAGTAAAAAAGGTGGCTCTAGACCATGTCCAAATAAAGATCTAGATTCAATTTTTTTTCTTATACATATGTAAGACATTTGTCAACTTTTGCTTTGATAAAGGAAAAATTTCTGAAATCTGAAATATTTACTGAAATGATATATATTACTGAAATATTACTGAATAATGAAACACATCCTCATTTGTTCAGGAAATAAAGACCAAAAAACAAGCAATGTTTTCAGGATAACTTTCTGATATTTATGGAAGGAAGTATCAAAAGTCTTCCGATGTCGTTATGGGACTCAAAGTTGATCCCCATTAAAAAAACTCGCAATTTTATATTTTTGCCCTTAACCCTCAAATGAATATATTTCAATTAAAAATATCAGGATTACTCATCAATAATACCAAGATAGTTTTCCAACTCTTTCTGAAACCTACAATTTGTGATCTTCATTCTACGTCTCTGGATAGAGGAAATGGTATGGCATAAAAAAAAAAATTCAAAATAGTATTTTCTCCTTTCATCGCGTATATTTAGGTCAAATTTAAGGTCATTCTGAACAGTGGTTCTTTTTTCATAGTTTTTTTTAAGTTGAACTTTAATTAAAATTAACCTGTAGATCAATATTTTTATGTAGTAAGTGAGACAAGGTCAAATTGCACAGTTGACTTTAAAATTTGAGTAATAGGAATAATACACATTTAGGAGTTTAGTATTCCTTCTGGTTCAACTCCTTACTTATCTTTCAGAATAACAATATACTTGTTAGTTATAATTAAAGTCCAACCTTCAAAAGCTGTTAAAAATCACTCATCAGATTGACCTGAAATTTGACCTGAGTATACATGGAGAAGGGGGAAATGGTATGGCATAAGAAAACAAATTCAAAATAGTTTTTTTCCTATGCCATTTCCCCCTTCTTTAAGTATATTTAGGTCAAATTTCAGGTCATTCTGACCAGGGTTACTTTTTTTTTTTACAGTTTTTAAAAAGTTAAACTTTGATTATAATCAACCTGTAGATCAATATTTTTTTTTGTAGTGCGGGAGGCTAGAACTCATTGTACAGTTGACTTTATTAAGATAGCAGTAATAGGAATAAGTCTTTTAGTTCAAGTCTCTACTTACCTTTCAAAATAACAATATACAGATTAATTATAATTAAAGTTCAACTTTCAAAAAGGTTTTAAAAAATCACTTATCAGAATGGTCTTAAATTTGACCTGAGTATACACGAAGAAGGGAGAAATGGTATAGCATAAGAAAAAATTCAAAATATTTTTTTCCGATGCGATTTCTCCCTTCGGGTATATTTTGGTTAAATTTCAGGCCATTCTGACTAGTGTTTCTTTTTTTACAGCTTTTTTTTTAGTTGAACTTTAATTATGATAATCCTGTAGAACAAAATATTTTTCTGTTGTACGGGAGACTGGGTCGCATTGTACAGCTAATTTTATAAAGGTGGTTATAATATTAATAATTCGCAATTTGATGATAGTTTATTTTTTCTGTTTCAACTCTCTACTTATCCTCCAGAATAGCATTATACGGGATGATTAAAACTAAAGTTCAACGTTCTAAAATCTCTTAAAAAGCATTAATCAAAATAGCCTGAAATTTGAACTGAATATACACAAGGAAGTATATTTTAAGTAAAAAAATAGTTCAAAATAGTTTTTTTATGTAATATCATTTCCCCTTCTTCGCATATATTGAAGTCAAATTTCTGGTCAATCTGATAAGTGGTTGTTATAATCAACATGTAAATTAAAATAATTACATACTGCATAAATATTGTTTAAATAGATCATAAATTCATCATTTTTACTTTCAATTACCCATATGTTTACATAGGTATAGAATTCGGTCAAAAAAAAAAATGTTTCGATTTTTTTTCCTTTTTTTTTTTTTTTTTTTTTGCATTTCTCTACATTTTGCAACATCCTGATTTCAAAAAAGTGGTCTAAAAAATGTCTGTCTGTGTACGTGGTCAGCATAACTTCCGAACAAATTGACCTACGATGTTCAAATTTGGTGTGCGGGTTGGTGGTGGCCATGGGACCTACCATTAAGATTTTCAACAAAATCGCGTAAGTGCATAAGGTTGAAATCACGAAAAAATTATGTTTTTCAGCAATTGCTAAAAACGGCTCTAACGATTTTGATTAAAATTATGTGATAATGCCTCTTAAGGTGTTCTAATTGTCCTCTCCTTCGAAATTCCAGTAGAAATGCGGTGCAAGCGTCAAAAATTTAAAAACGAGAACCTTTAACACAGAGATCTCTGTCCTGCCCTTGAGCATAGTCCATCAACGATTATTTTTTTCTGTTTCACGCACAATAAAAAGCAATGGTCTATCGAATAACATCGTCAATTTTACAATCTTTGGTGTTTGTTTTGCCTATGCAAAAATTATTACCAAAAATATCACCAAACTGACCATTTGTATTTAAATTAGTGAAAATATGAAAACGGTAAATAACACCATACATTTTAATGAAATGACCATTATAATAGTGTAATTTGAATTTATGAGATGTTTCACACACCTAGTTTCATCTAAAATAATATAAAAGTATTACAAATTAACCAGCTAGAGTAGATTTCGATAATTTATAGTAAATAATTTTTATTATGGCTGAAATTCACAATTTCAGTTAACGTTTAATTATGAATACATATCTATGCTTTATTTTTACAGGCTTTCCTGGAAAACTTCTGGAAGACATTAACAAGTTGTTTTGTTGTTATAAAAGTTATTAAAAGAAACCAAAAGTCAAACTAACTCATCCTAGAAACATTGGAAGAAAATTGAAGAATAATGGTTATGGAATTGAATATGGAAGAGTCATAGAATCTGAAGATGATGATGTTGAAAATTCTAATCAAGCAATTAAAAAAATTTCATTTGAAGGAAAGGACAAACTGGTTTTGGAAATCATGGGCAGATAAAAATATTTATTTCTCATTAATGAAAAAGATGAGTAGTGTTATGTTGCTTTAAATTATCCTTTTTTTGCTAAGAAGATTAAACTTTATAAAAGTTAAATTTAGTATGAAAAATGCAAAGAAATATGGGTGATTAAACTGCAACTTGCTTCATAAAAATCCTGTGAAATGAACAAACACATCATTATTTCCAATGTCATATTTTCTCTTGTCATGAATATTTTTAAAAAATACTTGAAAATATTTATACGTGACAGAAAAGATTTAATTTAATTAACATCATATTTCGAATTATTTATAAATTTCAAGTAATATAAAAAATAGGTTAACATATAAATAATATTTATGTGTTGTGAAGGCTTGAAAAAGTATTCTCTAAAATTATAATGTGTTCACAGAATTTTTATTGTGTGACTGTAAAGAAATAAAAATATTGACTTGTCATTGATATAGTGTTTATAATGCACTATAGTGTTATAAAAACAACATTTTTCTTTACATTTTTTCTAATATTTTCAAGTTTGTACTTTCTTTGCATATACTATAAAGAAGCTATTTTGCCTCCAAAAAGACCAAAACGTATATACTTGTTAAGCAACGCAACAAGAAATACAAATTTTCTAGTTTTTACACCAGGCTGTAGAATACCAAAGTATGATCCATTCGATTTTACTGTTAGACGGTATTATGTCCAAACTCCATACAAATACGATTGTGGTCCAAAGAAGCCAATTTTCTTAGTTCGAAAAGGTGGTGTTGTATCACTTGACGAAGAAGAATTATATAAGCAGCATAAAGTTCTTAAGAACCAAATAGACTGCTTGTTTTACCCGATATTCCGCCAAAGCAACAGCAAAAAACCAGATGATACATTTTTGCTGGGAAAAGAACACTCCATGATATTCGATCTTCCCATTGAAGATGACTTTATACTTCTGAAGTGTCAAACTGAAAACAGATCTGTGATTTCCAGTCCTCTGCTTTTAACGCCCATCAAACCAAAAGTAGAAAAAAGATGCAATACAGCTTTAAAGGGAACCAAAATACCTACGGAGAAATTAAGTGTCATCATAGTGGGAATTGATTCCATTTCCAAGCTTAATTTTGTTCGATATTTTCAAAAGACGCTAGGCCTTTTGCGAAAAAATTTATCAAGCATAGAATTGAACGGTTTTGTCAAAGTCGCGGACAACACGTACCCGAACCTGATTCCCTTTTTAACAGGTCGTCACAGAAATCATTTTAAGGCAAAGGAAAAACGTTTTGGGTTCTATGATGACGTGGACTTTGTTTGGAAACGATACGCAGCTTCCGGGTATCGAACTCTGTTTACGGAAGATGCCCCTAACATGGGGGCTTTTGTTCTCAACAGACGTGGTTTCAAAACTCCCCCTACGGATTATTACAGTCGACCTTTTTCAGTTGCTGTAGAGACATTAGGGACGAGACATAGGTCACACTGTATTGGCCCCAAACTAGAAATGGAAGTTTATTTTGATTATCTTAAGAATTTCTTATCTACAATGGAAAGTAACCTTGTCTTTACCTTCACCTTCATTGCCAGATTGACCCACGATGTGTTCAGGTACGCAGGATTCGCTGATAAGCCTTCATACGATTTGATCAACTACCTCAAAGACAGTGGATCACTGAACCGTTCTTTGTTCGTGTTCTTCAGTGACCATGGCATTCGCTTTGGTGACATAAGAAGGACGTATATCGGTAAGATCGAAGAGCGAATGCCATTTGTCTTCCTTCTTTTTCCCGATTGGTTTCTCAAGAAATACCCGGTCTATGCTAAGAACCTAGAAACTAACAGACATCGCTTGACTACACCTTATGACATCCACGCTACACTTCTACATCTATTGGATATCGAGAGAGAAACATTTTACACTCTTCATGGACAGAGTTTATTCAATGAAATCTCTCCAGAAAGAACTTGCGCAGATGCCATGATTGCTAAACACTGGTGCACTTGCCAGACTCACAGACTTGTCTCGACTGACAATGCCAACGTGAGGCAGGCTGCTTTGTCGGTGGTACGCAAGCTGAATAGGTTGCTCAAGCCTTTTTTCAAGATCTGTGCCCCTCTCAAACTCAGCAAGATCTTGGATGCGAGAATTGTACAACCCAATGATGAATTAATCGAAGTTGTAGTTAAGGACTATTTGATCACTCTGTTGGTTATTCCGAGTAATGCTATGTTTGAAGCCACAGTGCAGCTCAAACGAAATCAGTTCGTAGTTTCAGATGAAGTCAGTCGAATAAATAGGTATGGTAATGAATCCGATTGTGTTAAAGATCCTTCGATTACTAAATACTGTTATTGTAAAAATATTTTGATAAATAATCGAGCCATTCCTTAGATATTATAGTATGGCATACAACATTACTTTCAATTAACATTACAAAATGACATTAATTACTCAATAATCCCACCTATAATCTTTAATAAGGAAGCAGGTATGCAAAGAAAATTCAAATAGTCATTCTTTGCTTCAAACCTAATTTGGGTAATATTACTTTTTTCATTATATTGATTTTAAATAATGACTGATTTATGTTTCTTATTTTGTTAGAATTAAAAGCAATTTTATACATACACTACATATTTGCAAATTTACCAAAAGTTCATTTTTGAAATAGATCACTTGGTATTTTCATTATTTTATTTATGAGAAATAATTTCAAGTAAATCTTAAGAGCAAGTTAAAACGATCGTCTGTATGAAAAAAATACTAAAATGAATTGGTTTTAATGCTTAACAGCAAGTCGTAGGCTTAATTAACAAACCACTAACTAAAAAAAAATAATTTAAATTGCCTTCCATTATATTCGTTCATAATCAATGCTCAACTCTGTGAGAACTTTATTATAAATTTAAATAAAAGCTAAATAAAGGAATGAAATAAGTGTTTATAATATACTTCGTCATTTTAGAGTAGTTTTGTTTTTACTGTAATAAGTGAGAAATGTGAGTTACGTGGCCTGTTATATAGGCCGATGTTGTAAAACATGTAAAGATTTAAAATCTTTTACTGTAATTGCAGACACATGTAATTACAGGGCGAGTTTAAATTTGTGTACCTCAAAGTTTGCCTGCCCATAACTGTAGGAATTTGAGAATTTAAATTAAAGCAAACTATCAGAGAGACTTGTTGAAATGTTGGTTTTTATTTCTAGCAAAAAAATTTAGGTGTCACAATAAATGTTTAATATGACATCCGCTTTCGTGGATGCAAAAACGTGTTCATTTTACTAGATTTCAGGAGACTTAGAGGAGCATGACAGTATTGATGTTAGAAATGGTTGTTTTGATGTTCGTTTTCATCTTAGCAACCGTCTGCGAACTCTTCGGGGAAAGCAGAAACTTCACTTCAACTTTTTTCAATTTTTCATCGTCCAAAATGGAAGGCCAAAAGCGGGTTCATTTTATCAGATTTCGGGAAGCTTTGCGGAGCATGGCAATATTGATATTAGAAATGGTTGTTGTGGTGTTCGTTTTTTTGCTCATCGTGTGTGAACTATTCTGTGAACGCAGAAACTTCATTTCAACTTCTTTCAACTTTTCATCATCCAAAATGGAAGGCATACCGGATCTATTCTTGTCAACTACTGATCCAGTTGTCTTGAAACGGTGAACAAATCATGTCACCGTTGAATTATTGGGTACTGCTGCATCATGATATTTTCTGGAAATTCTTCAATGACGAGAGAGTATGACTTTCGGGCAAAATAACACTCCAACATGAATATTAGCTGTTTCTGACAAAATACCATGTGGCTTTGAACAACAAAAATGCTTCACACATGAAGTCTATATGCACGAGATCACTGGTACTGATTGAAATCCATTCGAAATAATTTACGATGCCAATTTTCGAGAAGGAATTCAAAATCCAATCCGTTTTCAATGAATACTGTCTATTAAACTTTGATGTGCGCAACTTTAAACTTAAACTGTATGATTTCTTTGTTTATAATTTCTATTTTTAAACCTAAAATTCAGTTACACAATATACATGTAAGAATTCTCATTTTGTAATATATCTGGGAGTCTAAGTGAAAGTGATTGATTATGGTTTATTGGTATAATGGTAAAATATATGGCTTTATTTCATTCGTGAGTAGTAGTATCAAATATTAGCGTTTGTTGACAACCAAGAAGTTTGCTGTAAAAGAACCAAATCCATTTTAGAAAAACTAGCTAAAATTATTAATACTTTATGACGCAAGAACCTGAAAACATTTATCTAAATATCATTAACAAGGTTATATGCATTCATACACTCACCGACCACTGAATTAGAGACCAGAGACTATCTTTATACAGATGTTAATTATTAGTGTGGATACCTAGTACGACTTGGGTGATCTATAATCAAAATGTTGGTATGAATATTCTGTAGAGAAATTTTCTGGTATAAGCAAGAAATATTTTGGTTCTTTTTTCTACTATTAAACAGATTAGAATTGCAAGACTATGATGAATCTAGTTGTTACAGGTTTGCTTTAAATAATATTACTTGGTGGCAAATGCATATAAAAAAAGTATTATTTGAAATAGGTCCATTTATAACCCACAGACTCACGAGACATGAAAGTATGCTGGACATAGAACTTATAAAATTTTTTAAAGAAACATGGACAAAACTCGACAAGAACGTTGACATAACTGGTAGCAGTGAAGTACCTGAAAATTTCGTTCTACCATTCTTGGATTTCTTGATCATTACCTTTATGAGAAAAAGTAATGGTGAGATGATTACCAAGATTTGTTGGAATTTATTATATCCTTTCTTGGTAGCATTCCCAAGAAGTTACCTGTTTTATTTTTTTCAATAGCGTTTAAGTTTAAACTAAAGAACTAGGGATACATTTTTAGATATTTACTTAGAACTTTTAATTTAGAAATTGATTGTTGTAAGCGTATTCTATTCCGACCTATTTAAGAAAAAACATTTATAGATAGGTAAGCTTTACGTACTTCCGTTACAATATCTTAGCATTTTGAACATTTGTAAAATTGAAAAAAGTGGTAAATTTTTTTAATTTTGCACCAATTAATATAATTTAAAACAAAAGCATAACAACTTGATTCATCATATCATAGTTTTGCAATTCTCATACGATTACGAATAGAAAAAAAGCGCGTAATAACCCCCTGTTTCAGGCCCCAGAGAATTGCTTTATACATTTTAATTTCACAAGAGACGAATCAGAATGAGTAAAATGACTAACAGTTTATTTAGGGCTCGTTTAGCTGAAGCACAGGAAATAACTGTACGGCTTCTTTAAAGTAGTGATTTCAAACCTATATATATAAAACTGAGTTGTCTGTACGTCTGAATTTTATACAAATCCACAGTTTTGCACCAAGAAGTACGAAATTTGGTGCATAGAAGCTTTCGTACATGGAGATTGTAGAGAACAACTTTTAAATACGATTAAAAGTTGCTTTTATTAAAATTTAATGACCTGAAAAAAAAAATTCTTGGAATGGCAGCTATATTATTTTATTACATCAGAATAAAACAAAAGGTTAATTTAATGTGTCCCACTTATTTTTCTAATTATTTTTATGTATTACAATCGTCTGTCCGATAAGTGGTTCTAATATTATTATAATTTTCTTTATATTTACTGTCAGCTGATGCTTTGCGCATGCGGAATTTTAAAACGTAATGTGACGTAATATTGTAAGCATAACGGCTAAGATTATTGAAATTCACCGAAAACTTTCAAATTATTTCGACATTTGTTACATTTTCTTCTTATTCCCATGTAAATATTTATTCATTTCCTTTAGTATTTAACCCAGAATATCAAAATTCCTTCTTTTGATTGTTTTCATTTGTATAGTGTATTTTTCCTGTGTGTCAAGTTCCATATTATTTAATCTAGATTTGAATATATTTGTGTATAATACATGTTTTACAATTTACACCAAACTATTTTACAATTTGCACCAGAAGCGTGCGTGGTATTTCATTTTTGATTTTACTTCTTTCATGCATTATTTTGGTCGTGATTATGAAGTTGGGAAGGTTTTTTTTCTATGTACTAAAAAATTTTGAATACAAAATTATGTAGTATAAAACATTTCTTTGGAGCGATTTTATTTTGTGTTTTTGTACAGATAAATGTTGTTTCTCGCAACGTTTTTTTTTTTATTTTCAGTTAGTTTGGTACTACTATTATTCTAACCGGTTAACAGATAAAAACCGCCACATTGCTGACCTAACTGAAACAAACTAACAATCTTCAAATAATTTATACTTCCTATATATAGAATTGGTGATACATTTACGCGTCATTTAAACGGGTAAACGTTTAGGCATGAGGTCAAATGGTAACCGCCTAACGGAAGAGAATCCTTAATAATTTATATTTTAACTAAATTTCATGATTATTTTTGTTTCAATTTTCTTTTAGTTACCGTGTTTTTGAATTTTGCAATTTTTATGATCGTTAAATGAAAAATTTGCCAAATGCCTTACACTACATCAGTACGATTTTTTCTTAAATGTAAACTTCCATGTCTTTTAACGGGTCCCCAGTAGCGCGGGGCCATAATGCTAGTGTTTTATAATTATAAAAACAGTGCTCATTGTCTCCGTCAAAAATAATTCACTCTGGTTATAAAATATTCATCAAAACCGTTATCCGCCACGTTTCAGATGAATTGTACACCATGAAAAGTTCAACAAAGTACTGCATTCTTGAGCTGTTCACGTGGTAGTGATTTCCGCGTGTAGCCTCATCAATCACTGTGCAGTCTCATCAATCGGTATACAACCTCATCAATCACAATCACTGTGTAGCCTCCTCAGTCAGTGTGCAACCTCATCAGTCAAAGTGCAGCTTCATAAATCAATGTACAACCTCATCAACCAGTGCGAAGCCTCATAAATCAATGTGCAACCTCATCAACCAGTGCGAAGCCTCATAAATCAATGTGCAACCTCATCAATAAGATTGCTTCCTGGTCTCAGAAAGAGAAAACACGCTATTAATTAAACAAACTTAATTTCTTTTCTGCGATGCTTCTAAATGTTGTCTAGTTTACAGTTACAAATTCTCTTTAAGTAATGCAAATACAGTGGCATCGTTTTACATTAATACTTGACACAACTCAACAGATAAAATTGTGCTGCAACTGACAAAAAATTTTAAACAGAGGTCTAGAGCGTTCTGGTTAAATTTTAATATTAGTTAAAACGCAGTAGAATGTTTTTACGGTATATAATTTGTCAGAGACATTGTTTAGTTTAGTTTGCATGGTTCTAGCTGTCTATTTCTGCCACTATGAAGTGCATATCACAGTCAAATAAGCATCGAAATTTTGAGCTACGATAAGATTACGAGGTCAAAACCTTATCGCGCATACCTCTCTCTCCAGTCCCATCACACTCACGATAAAACAATGAGACCAAAGGCTATTTAATTTGCACTGGCCTCTATTATCGTAAATAGCAGTATTTGGCGAAGACAATACCGAGCCCACGATCAACTGCTGATGAGCTCGGTGCCTTTTCGTGCCAACCCTCTATGACGAAGCCTTAATGAATCATATTTGACTGTAGTGAAATTGTTCCGCCAAAAACTATGGGCTCTGTTTAAACTATTTTTTAAGTATTTCGAATCACAGCTTTCGAAAAACCATTCAATTATTTTGTCTTGAAATTCGTGAGTTTATTTAAGAACCTCATCAACCTACACCACCCCACCCCTTCACCATAAAAAAAAAAAAAAAAAAAAAAAAAAAAATACATGAGAAAAAACTGACTTTTCATCATTCTGATTCCTTTATAGTAAAATTAACGTATATAGCATATTAATTAGTTTTTGGATTCGTGCTAAACAAGTTATATTAAAAATTTGAATAAATATTTACAGGTTTCTACATTCTTAGCAATTCTGCGTATTTTCAGATAAATATTGCTAGGTTAACTGGGCATGACAAAAAATTTCCAACTTTGACAATTTGCTTTTATGAAATGGATCTGGCTTATTACGAATGCAAACTCCTATACTAATAATAATTGCCTAAATATAGTACTACTAATTTTGTACAACATAGCTTATATTTTTCTAGAACGAATGTTTCATATGCAATTCTTTACAGAAAAATTGTTTTATATAAAAAAGAACCCATGTAATGTGTATTTCATATTCAAAATTCCACATTATTTAATGCAATTGTTATATTATAAGAATTTATATTACATTAAATTGTTACATCAAAGAATTTATATTAGTATAGAAACTGAATACGCCAACTTCTTGTAAAAAACAGTTTTTAAACAAATAAAAATATAACCTGTACTTCATTTTTGTTAGCAACCCAATAGCACAAATACACTGGTCAATATCGCTTGACATTGGCCAATACCGAAGTAGATCGTTAGAGACTGGCCGTTGTTATCAACCTCGCCCAGTTCTAGATAAAATATACTTGAAGTTTTGAAATGTTGATGGAAAATTTTAAAATTTAAATACATTTTTATAAGAAAGGGAGGAGGAGTAGAAATATGTTTTGACATGCTTATACTTAAAAAAAAATCGTGTATTTTGGAACGATGCTCGAGTTTCGGCCAGAATAGGCCAATCTTCCAGAACCCTGTGTTTTCGACACTGGGCAATACTGATGTGTTACTTGTGTATAATTTTTCTAAATATTTTTTTTTCTAAATGTTGCTTATGTATGAAAAAAATGGGCAATACTGATGCACTGGGCAGTACTGATGCATACACTGGGCAGTACTGATGCATACACTGGGCAGTACTGATGCATACACTGGGCAATACTGAACACTGGGCAATACTGATGTGTTACTTGTGTATAAATTTTTCTAAATATTGTTTCTTTTTTTTTCTTCTAAATGTTACTTGTGTATAATTTTTTCTAAATATTTTTTTTTCTAAATGTTACTTGTGTATAATTTTTCTCAATATTTTTTTTTCTCTTTTTTCTAAATGTTGCTTATGTATGAAAAAAATGGGCAATACTGATGCACTGGGCAGTACTGAACACTATGTAATACTGATGTGTTACTTGTGTATAATTTTTTTCTAAATATTGTTTCTTTTTTTTCTAAATGTTACTTGTGTATAATTTTTTCTAAATATTTTTTTTTTCTAAATGTTGCTTATGTATAAAAAAAAATCTATTTTAAAAATGAATGAGCAAATGTTTATTAATATTGATAATTTAATAATGATGAAGAAAAACATATTTAAAATAATTGTAACAAAAAAGGCATGCATTTGAAAACTTATTATGTTTAAGATAGGAATTAAATTTTTATCTACTCTTAGATAAGATTCATTGTCTACTGTTTTATTTTTCAAGATTTTTCCTTTGTATGGACACTCATATTGGAAGCATCAATTATTTTATAGTGCGAATGTTTCACATCCTAACCAGCTTTAAATTATATTAACGTGAGAAACTAGAAATAATAAGAGAAAATTAATTTATACTGTTGTATTTTTTTGTATGAATTGCTATTAAATGCTTTTCCACGTATTAGTATTCATTGATTGTTATTTTTCAAACTATAATTAGATAGCAACTGAATTGCTAAAAATTATCGGCATCTATATTTGGAATTTAAATACATAATGAAAGTACATTATGTTTGAGTAAATACATATTTTAATATGTTTATTTAATAGAAATTGAAAATAGAATCAGATTACTTAATAAAATAGAAAATATAGACTAAAAATAGAAATTGTTTACTCTGCATATATTCTGTGTCGATATTTCTATTTTTCTAGACTGCCTTTGAATTAGGTTATCATTCATTTAGAAATTCTTTCAAGAGAGCTTTTGAGTGATGTCTAAAATATTCGGAATATTAATTGAAAACATTTAATGTGTGTCATTTTACTACTGATTTTACGAGGTTATAGAGACATTTTTGAAAATGTTACACTGGATTTCTAAGTTATATGAACACTTGATAGCTTAGCAAAAATCTATAAACTTATCTTAAAAGTATCCGTACAAATCCTTTGACAATCTTATAAAATAGAACAAACACGAACTTGATTAAAAATTATTGTCGCTGTCAATGGTTATATGCCTGTCTAGACAACACATAAATATATAATAAAAATATATATTGGAAAAACAGAATAAAGAGAATTACGTCAAAGCAAAAAGAAAAAAAAAAGAAAAGAAGAAGAAAAAAAAAAGAATTTTGCAATAATGTCTACTATAAGCAAACTGTAAATTAACTTACGAACAACCCATCTTTTCACATAATATCACATATTGAACATTTCATCTTCATGCAAGAGAAAAATCGGGTATATGATTAGTTCAAATGTTTGAAAAAATTTTATTCCTCAATTATTAAATTTTTTTAAACAAGAGGTTTTAGCAGTATTTTCAACGTCCTCATTTAATAAATATTTTTAGTCTCTTTTTTAAAAATGATTTAATACAGTTAACATATTATCAGATAGTAAATTATAAATTTTGAGAGCTAGGCATTAAAATTGTTTATGAAAAATTTCTTTATCTGCTCTAGGAATACTGTAAATGAGTGTTTTTCTTATATAGATTACAGAGTTATTAAAAAAAGGAATCGTTTTGTGTTTTCGTTAATCGAGAAGTATATTACTTACATAAAGTTGTTTAACATTTAGAATTGGACTAGCAAAATTTTACGAAACCTGGTGCGCTATTACCTACCATCTGAATCATTTCATTTTGAGTACATTACAATGGTCAAAAATTATTTAAATAGTTGTTACCCGAGGAAATTATACTATGTTATATTATCGATTGAACCAGGGCAAAATACAATTATTTTAAAAATGAGATAATGACATAATATTTGAAGTAATTAAATAAATGTATACAAAAAACGATTAAATTTTTTTTACAGAATTTATTAGAATTTTCCAATGGACTTCTGTGGCACATATACTTTCTAGGTATATATTAAGTTAATCAAAAAACATTAAGTAAATAAAAAAATATTTGTTGCGAAACAAAAAATTTCAGAAAAGATAACACAAAAAATTGTAACACATAGAATATATGGATATAAATGAATTTGATCAGAAATGTTGCTATATGTTACAGAAATAGGAATTCGTGTTGGTAAACTTGTAGAAGCCATTATCTCAATTTTATATATTAAATGGCTCAAAGTATTCTAGGAGTAGTATCACTTTTAAAAACCAGTGGTATTTACTCCTAACTTTAAAGTCCTTTATATTTATAATAAATAAAATCTATGAATTATTATTTATAGAATTCCTGAGATAATAGCATTGTAAAAAAACTATTACTTAAATTTTTTATGGTTTGTGTTTTTTAAACACAACAAATTCAGGGGTATTTTAGTGTGATACACTTTTTTAATTTATACTGATTATAAGAATCTAGTTTTTCAAGAAAATCAAAACATAATGCTTTTTATGAAGGCCGACCTAAAGAGATTTTCTGAAATGTACTGTACATGCAGACATATTTTTAAACGTAAATATCACACTACAAAAATAATTTAGAGTTAATTTCTTTATATTTTAAAAGCAGTATTATCTAAAAAAATATTGACTAAATTTTTCCAATTGAATGGTCAATTTAAATTGATGGAAGCTTCATATAAATTTGTTTTGTACATTTTCGTCTAAGTATACTTTTAACCAAAATCTTACATTTAAAGTGATATATTTTATGTTCCAAACAGTCATTAATCGAATAAAAATATATGAATAAAAAGCGTTTTTTTCTATCTTTATTATCATCAAAAAGCTATGGAAATATATATATTTTTTAAATTGAAAAAAAAAAAATTACATTAATCACATGATAGAGAAGGTAATCAATTTTTAAAGGTTTATAAATATAATCACTTATAGGTACGATTGGTTAACTATCGAGTTCTGATACATAACTTTGAAAAAACCTATTATTTTATAGACGACAAGCAAGACATAAAATTTTAAAGTACTTAACGGAACTTCTGCAAACAAGTGACAATAACAATTGACAATTTAACGATAGATCAATCTAAATAAAACGCTGAATCAGAGGGATTCTGTAAATGTGTTTTCTTTATTGCAAGTGTTTTACTGTACGGAAAACAACTCATAGTGTAATGGATCAGTCCGAAAAAACGTTGTATCTGAAATGTTTGTTAAATATGTTTTCTACATTGAGGTATCGTACGAAAAAGAACTCGCAGAGCATTTTTAATTCATAGTGTAATGTTACTATTTACAATGGATTATTTCGACAGAGATAGGAAAGCATATACGATGTATTTTGTAAATGTGTTTTCTGTATTGCAAGTGTGTAACCGTAAAAAGCAACTCATAATGCAGTTTTAATTCATAGTTTAACATCATAATAACAATGTATCAATCCGATTGCTGAAAAAAACTGTTATCAGAGATGTTCTGTAAATGTGTTTTCTGTATTGAAGGTGTGTTACCGTTTGGAAAACAACTCGTATTTCAGTTTCAATTCATAATTTATTATCACGAATAACAATGAATCATTCTGATTGCAGAAAAAAAAAAAAATTACATTAATCACATGATAGAGAAGGAAATCAATTTTTAAAGGTTTATAAATATAATCACTTATAGGTACGATTGGTTAACTATCGAGTTCTGATACATAACTTTGAAAAAACCTATTATTTTATAGACGACAAGCAAGACATAAAATTTTAAAGTACTTAACGGAACTTCTGCAAACAAGTGACAATAACAATTGACAATTTAACGATAGATCAGTCTAAATAAAACGCTGAATCAGAGGGATTCTGTAAATGTGTTTTCTTTATTGCAAGTGTTTTACTGTACGGAAAACAACTCATAGTGTAATGGATCAGTCCGAAAAAACGTAGTATCTGAAATGTTTGTTAAATATGTTTTCTACATTGAGGTATCGTACGAAAAAGAACTCGCAGAGCATTTTTAATTCATAGTGTAATGTTACTATTTACAATGGATTATTTCGACAGAGATAGGAAAGCATATACGATGTATTTTGTAAATGTGTTTTCTGTATTGCAAGTGTGTAACCGTAAAAAGCAACTCATAATGCAGTTTTAATTCATAGTTTAACATCATAATAACAATGTATCAATCCGATTGCTGAAAAAAACTGTTATCAGAGATGTTCTGTAAATGTGTTTTCTGTATTGAAGGTGTGTTACCGTTTGGAAAACAACTCGTATTTCAGTTTCAATTCATAATTTATTATCACGAATAACAATGAATCATTCTGATTGCAGAAAAAAAAAAAAAAAAAAAACTTTGTCAGAAATATTCTGTAAGTGCATTTTCTTTATTGTAAGTGTGTTACCGTACGGAAAGAAAACCGTAGTGCAGTTTTAATTCATAGTTTATTATCATAATTAACAATGGATCAGTCAAATTAAAAAAAAATTGTGTCAGAGATATTCTGTAAATGTGTTTTCTTTATTACAAGTGTGTTACCGTACGGAAAGAAAATCATAGTGCAGTTTTAATTCATAGTGCAGTTTTAATTCATAGTTTATTATCATAATTAACAATGGATCAGTCCAATTGCAGGAGAATAATAATAATAAAAAAAAAAACACATTGTCAGAGATATTCTGTAAATGTGTTTTCTTTATTGCAAGTGTGTTACCGTACGGAAAGAAAACCATAGTGCTGTTTTAATTCATAGTTTACTATCATAATTAACAATGGATCAGTCCAATTGCGGGAAAAAAACACAATGATGTCAGAGATATTCTGTGTTTTCTTTATTGCAAGTGTGTTACCGTACACAAAACAACTTATTGTGCAAAACCAGACAAGCGCTAGGTGCTCACCATGGAATCTGGTTAGTACTATTATGAAATGCCTTTAAAAATTCATAGGAATGTATTTATCGATCCAATCACCAAAATATCGTTATATTTCATTATAAAATATTCACACTATAGGTGTTTGACTAAACACGTAAAGCATGAGTACCCAAATGTGATACATTTGAGATAGTCATTAAAAATGGATTAAGTAGAAAGCACTTCGATCAAAATCATCAGCCGTGACAACGTTGCAACTACAGTTGAAAAATAAATATCAAATTATACTGCAGTTTTAAATTATGGGCTTCCCCTCTATACTTCAGCTCGTATTTTTCATACACAGGGTGGTGATAAACAAACTTTGCCGATATATGGACCTCTAGCTTCCGTTACGTTCAACAGATCGAGATGAGATTTCAGGTAATATTCAGAGGTATGAGCTCGGGATTCTTTGAATGGAAACTAAATGGCTCTCACGGTTACGGTAATAGTTATAGAAGCTCGAAATTTTTGAATGGCAACACTTACTTTTTCCTGTCGCAAAATGCTCAGTGCATGTGGATGGAAATTTGCTTTTGACAGAGATCAAAGTTCACATGGGTGCCATCACAGACAATTTTATCGGTTTTCTATGAGCAAATTTCCTCCGTGTGCCCCGATCGTGTTTCTGGTGGGAGTTGGCAGAGCTGTTTTTATGCGTCGTCCGTTTTTTGTGATACACATACGGTTCCAACGCTTTTGGTTTTTTTTCGCATGCGCTGAATATTTTGCGAGAGGGGAAAGTGAGTATTGCCATTCGAAAATTTCGAGTTTCTGTTACTATAACCGTAACCGTGAACGCCATTTTGTTGCCATTTGTTACCATTTTGTTGCCATTTGTTACCATTTTGTTGCCATTTGTTGCCATTTTGTTGCCTCGAGCTCATACCTCTGAATAACTATACCTGAAATCTTATTTTGACCTGTTGAACGGAATGGAGGCTATCGGTTCATATATTGGCAAAGTTTCTTTATGATCACCCTATACTTTGGAAAAATAATATTTCTCATACTTCAAGTAAGTGTAAGTAGTACTATTCAAATGTTTTTGCATAAAAAATAAAAATAATTCCTGATTCAACAATTGTTAGACAGAAATTATCAATATTTATTTTGAAGCTTTGTTGAGTAGAAAAGACAATGAATGGGAGTTTATCAGTTTTTAAATAAAACTTAAATTCCTTTTACTTATTAAAATGAATAAATCTCTATGTTATTTTTTATTAACTTTCATACATTTTTTAATAAAATGATTGAATGATGTTTTCCTTAATTTTTTTAATATAAAATAACTTAGCTATAAAACACATATAAATTAGTATTTTATATTTACATGAAGTAAGATATAGATAAGTTCATGAGAGTAACTGTTTTTATACTTTACTGCAATACAATCACTTTCGTAGATTTTAGAAGGGGCAAAATAAATTTTAATTATCAAGTTCATTTGTCCAAGGTCCATTGAAATCTTCTTAATAAGATCCCTTACGTGCAATCAATAAAGAGAACTTAGTTAAAAATTGTCCTTTAATAATACCAATAATCATTTCATAATTTTAATATGGATTTTCAAGCATTTCTAAATTCATACCGAACATACCATCTATAGCATACTATTAAATATAGCACTTTTTTTTTATAAGTTTTAAAACACGATCATGAAAAGGAGTTTGGAGTTTTATGGTGAAAGACTACACTAGGGCCAGATCATGAAAGGATAAAGAGGAATAATAATTTTAATAACTATGAAAATTCAGGTCAAAATAACAGTTTCTTAATATAACACTATTAATTTGGGATACCTAAAGGTAATCTTATCTGAAAATTGTCTTAAATTTTTTAACGGAAGTGAATAAATAAATATATGAATTCTTCTATTAAAGTCAATAGATGGCAGCACAAAGCAGGAATAAGTTTAATCTCTCCAATTATTGTAAATCGAGAAGCAATTTTGTAATTAATACATTTTTAGATTATTACTTGCTGAAACATAAGTGAGACATAACGAGTAATTTAGATATGCGGTTTCAGGTTATCATTAGACGATGATTCTCAATATTCGTCTTACAGTGGCATAACGTAAATTTAATCAAAATTAACGTTGAATTTGATAAAAATTAACGTTGTTGTGCCAAACTAGAAATACCGTCAATATCCATAAATAGTTGAGAGTAAATCTCCAACCACTTCGAAGTAATACAGAGTGATTATAATTAAGGATCCACTTTAAAAAAGCTGTGAAAAAAGAACCATTGATCAGTTTGACCTGAAATGTGATGTATAGGAGAATACGTGAAGAAAAGAGAAATTATATGGCATAAGAAAACGAATTATTTTGAACTATTTCTATGCATATTCACGCCATTCTGACGAGTTTTTTTTTTTTTTTTTTTTTACAGCTTTTTGAAAAATGAACTTTAATTAAAATCATTACGGAGAGTATTAATAAAAGTTCAACTTTCAAAAATCTATCAAAAGAAATCCTCGTCAGAATGACCTGAATATATACTAAGAAAGGTCAAAATGGTATGACGTAAGGAAAAAATAGCTCTAATTCGGATAAGTTTCTTTATGCTTTACTATTTACCTTTTCGTCTCGGATATTCAGGTCAATTTTCAGGTCATTCTAACCAGTGGTTCTTTTTCTTACAGCTTTTAGATTGTTAAATTTTAATTATTATCATCATATAGGGTAACTTTTATTATTTTGAAGTAAAAAAAAATCGTTAAATAAAAACAAATTCTTCTGACCTTTTCATTGCTTGGTTGAAATGTAAGAGGCATTTAATTAAAGAATATATAATCTGTTCTACAAGTGAACTATTGAGAGGAATTTATTTTCGCTACATATTTTATATTATACTGTAATATACTGTATCTCAAATACTGAGTCCGTTTTGAGCTAGATCTTAAATTATTAATTGCAGCTTTGAGTGTAGACTTATTGGTTTGTATTGAGACAATTAATGTTTACTATAGAAAGCACTATCTCCATATTGGTTTACGAGTTCTGCTAGCGATCTATCTTGCTAATCAAGAACATAATTTGTTGCATATCTTCATATTCATATATTGTTCATATCTTCATATTGTTGCATATTTGTTCAATGTATCTCAAATACTGAGTCCGCTTTGAGCTAGATCTTAAATTATTAATTGCAGCTTTGAGTGTAGACTTATTGGTTTGTATTGAGACAATTAATGTTTACTATAGAAAGCACTATCTCCATATTGGTTCACGAGTTCTGCTAGCGATCTATCTTGCTAATCAAGAACATAATTTGTTGCATATCTTCAGATGTTTTAAGAATTGAATAACAATTATACCGAGAGTAAGAGAAGAAAATATTTTTTTGTTTGTAGTGTTTCGTAACCGAAAGGTATAAATGAGACACTTATTAAGGTATGCATATACATTAGGAATTGTGAAATTAGATTAAATGCGTTTTTGTGTGTTTGTTTCAAAATATTACTGAATTCATTACCTTTAAACTGATAAAAAAAAAATTCTGAGACTCAAATAATTTTTTAAATAACAATGGATTTTTGAACCTGTTTTGTATCACATTAATTAGTTTAGTAAACTTTAAACGTGTTTTCTGAAGAATGACATTTTGGTGTTATATGATTTTAAGCCACTGGTCATAACTTCATTATAAATAGTCCGATTTACAAAATTCTAATTATGTTTTGTAGACAATAGTTGGGAATATGTTTCTATAAAAAAAAAAATCTAATATATATTGTTATAAACATTTATTTATATTTTAAGCTTAATTTTTTGTTAAAACTATGTATTTTTGCAAACATTTTATTTAAAAACTTACTATTGAATAAATATTGGAGTCAATTTCACAATTCTTTATGAAAACATGCATCAGTATAATATCTTTTATTTGCAATATAAATCATACCTCTAAGTTAATTACAAGTTTATGCCCATTCGAATAAATCCTAATTAGTCATTTTAATTGCAATTAGCTAATTAAAAAATTAACGAAAAAAAGTTTCTTTATAAAAAGGCATCATTTTTATTCTGATATACTGTCAAAAAGTTTGAAATTCTAACTTAAAAATTAAAGAAAATCGTCTCAATTGTACAATTGTATGTGTATAGCTAAAAGGATTTCCATGACTTGAACCATCCGAAACATCAAAAGTTGATTTAAGCGGAATTTGGCCGTAAATATAACGTGGAGCACACATCCATTCATACGATGCGCTAGCATAAACAAATAAGTCAATTTAAAACGAAATTATTTTTTTATTTTCTAAATTGAAAAAAAAAAACTGTCTTTTCTTTAGTTATATTTTATTCAGTATAAAATTATCATTGCCGATGAAAATATTTTATAATGAAACTGCATGTGGTGTATAAATTTAATCAACAAATCCAAATAGACTGGAGTCAATCAATCTGCTTAGTTGGAGTTTTTTGGGTTTTTAAACATTCATGAAGCTAATGTGGGAGAAATTATCATTGAAAAAACTCCCGGAAGTTATCCTTCTTTCACACAGAAATTGATATAATAATGATCTAATTCTGGACACAATAATAAAATTAAATTAAAAATTTTGGACATAATTATAAAATAAAATTATAAATTTTGGACACAATCAATAAAAAATATAATGATTCAGTGTAAATTCTAACATGTAATTTAGTAAAACAATCTTTTAATGCTATATAAAGCTTAAAGATTGAATGAAACTATATCCTTTCAAAGTAATAATCAGTCTTATTCATTCAAATTGTCACTGACTTACTATTAAAATAATTTGCTTTACTATCCCCATATTTCGAAAAAAAGTGGTAGTTTTAAAGCAATATTTTGGCCTATCTGGTACTTAAGGAAATAATATACTTCAAATATTTCATTAACCAACCGTGGAGTAATTGATGATCACCCCTTATCTTATTGGACAATGAAAATAAATCTTTCGACCTATTATAGATAGAAATATACTACTTAATAACTTAAGATAGTCTGGAACTCAAAATTTGAAAATTCTCAATTTTTTTTTTATTATTGTAAATATATATATATATTTAAATAAAAACACATAAAATTTTTGTTTCTATCATTAATAGAACTTGAAATATTTAAGTTTTTTTTAATTACTTGACAACTGTATCTCGGACGTGCTATCTTGAAACTTTGAAACTGTTTTTTTCACGATGATGGCTTTTTGTCCCTTTTTTGAGTTTAAATGGATATAACTTAAAAATTACTCGTTATAAATATATGAAAATTTCCACAATTATTTTTCAAAAATATTTCTTTAATTTATCTTTAGGAAATTATTATTATTATTTTTTTTAATTTTTGGAACTTAGCATACTATGGGTTGTATTACAGTTTTTGTACAAAATATTTAAAAAAAAAATTTCTAAATATTTTCTTGAAAAATCATGAAAACAATTTATGATATGAATTATAAGAATTAATTTTCTGCAAAAATGAAGTTATTTTTTCAAAAAGTTTTTTAAATATATCGAATTTAAGAACTGTCAAAATTTCGAAGTTTTTTAATTAAACAAAAAAAAAAAAAAAATTTAAATTTGAAAATTTAAGATAGTTTTTTTAGTTTCAAAGCATATATACAATACTGCATAAAAATGTTAAGAAAAATAATTCTAAAAGTAAATATTTTAGAACTTTGAGTCCTGGAACCCGTTAGATAAGAAACGAATGAGTGTTTTCCACTGCTATGAACAGTTTAAAGTATAACATAACAAGTAACATAAAGTAACACATGCTTTACACACATTTGCTTTTCATGAGTAACATGAATGTTTTAACGCACAGTGAAATTATAAATTTAGGATAAATGAGGTATAAAAAAACGAATGGCTAAATAAAGAGATTAGATTAAGTTTTCAAAGTTTATACAAATATTAGCTTCTATATTTCCCTTTCTTAAAGCCCATCTGATGGCTGTGAGGTTAGAGCTCTGGCCTCGAAGGCCAAAGGTGCCAGGTTCGAATACCGGGTCAGGAATGGATATTCATTGTAATTCGGAATCCACGATAAGCTGTAGGTCCCGGCCTCATTAGTCGTCATTGTGCATAAAAATAGGTCGTTGAACGTACAAACCAACCCTTTCCTAAGAGATTTGATATAAAACAGAACTATAGCAAATCGTTAAAAATCACGCAACTCACGGAGTTGACTTTTAGTGTGAGATATGATCTCCCCTGTCATCAGTGTTTACTTGGCACTGTATTCTTATACTTAACATGAGTTTCTTGATGAATTCTAGTGGATAAATTGTTCTTCCCACCTTTCGAACTGTTTGCAATTGATGGAAAGTTCCCAATACATTACATTTTTACACAATGCATATCGTAGAAGCGTCCCACACATGCTTGATGAAATTTGGATTAGAGGAGTGATCTGGTTTACTTATAGGGGTGATATTAATATTTTGTAATCATTTGTCCAAAGCAAAAGTGGGATTAAATTTTCCATAACCTTCAATAAACACGATTTAGAAACTAATATTTCACAATTAAAGAGTTGTCTAGATCAAGATAACGCATTTACAGTGAAAAAGTGGAATTTAATTATGTTTTGCGCTGTTGGGAAGCTTATTAAACAATTTCAACATATTGAACCTAAAGACCAAAACTCTTTTCCCACCAAATCGTTAACTTGAATTGGCATTTACCATGAAATATCATGTTCCCATCGTTTCTACAGATCATCTGATGTCCAAAATCCCTCATAAGACTGAAAAAATTATTTTCAGTAAACAGTATTTGATGTTGAAAAGATTTGGTCTTTGGGTGCCATATGTTGAATTGGTTTAATAAGTTCCCCAAGAGTTCAAAAGATAATTAAATTCGACTCTTTCACTGAAATTATGTTAACTTGATCTAGACAAGTCGTTAAAGGAGAAATGTCGGTTTTTAAACCATGTTTATTGATACTTATGGTAAATTGTATTCCACTTTTGCCTTGTATAAACTATTAAAAAATATCAATATTGCTACTCCAGATTGTCGAAGCCAGATTACTCCTCTAATCTAAATTTCAGCAAGCATGTGTGGGACGCTTCTACGATATGCATTGTGTAAAGATTTAATATATTGGGAACTTTCTATGACCTTCAAACTGTTCAAAACATGTTACGAACCATTTAGTCACTAGAATTCATCAAGAAACTCATGTTAAGTATGAGAATACAGTGCCAAGTAAACACTGATGACAGGGGAGATTATATCTCACACTAAAAGTCAACCCCACGACATGCGCGATTTTTAAAGTAAATGCATCTGTACAACTGCACACTAATGGTACTCCATTCTTTTACATATGCCCCCACAGTACACTTTGCATTTCAATTCGCGACTGAGTTGTTTTACTTATAGATATGTAACATAAAGATGTCTTTGCTATTTGAATTTCATGTGTCTATGCTTCTCCACTGAGAAGATATCCTCATTTGAATGGGTGTCCAAATATTTATTGGTAGACAGTGCATGTCAATTACTTTATGAGAAAAGGTTAAATGAAATATGTCAAATTAACATTACCGATATAGAGGGTACCACCTCTCCTTAATACAAAAATTACGATTAACCATCAAAATCTTGTAGGGTACATATAAGTAACTCACACCTACCTCTAAACCATAAAGAGTGTTTATTGAATCCACTTACCTAAAACAAATCATCAAATGATCCTGTATGTTATTCCATTTGTTAATCAGTCTATTGTAAAAGTACTCTTTCCTCTCCTCTTGGTTAAACAGAGATTCAAGTAATTTTCACGCATGGACAATCTTTCCTTATCAACTGGATTAAATCCCAAACTCTCGACATCGTCTTATCTAATACATTTAAATAAATTATTCAAATCCCACTTAGTTCGTCTATTTCCAGTTCAATGCATATTTAAATCCCTCTGTCTACCTTTCTAGTTTATGCTGGTGGTTCCAGTTAATATCTTTAGTTAAAATCCATTTAAAATGAGATAAGAGATTATCAAAAGGGTACGCATATTTAAAATTATGTCTAACAAATCTTTTAGTGAAAAGACCTACTATAATCGTAAATTGAAGTTTTCCTTATAAGTTCTTGTATCTAATTTCTTTTATTTTAAAATTTACTCCAAGTTGTATTTGAATTACACCAAGTTATCTTGAGTTAAAGTGATTTATTTAATGTATGTGTGTGTGTGGATGCATGCATGTATATACGTACGTACGTATGTTGGTTGGTTGTATTCAGACTATCTGGCGCCGTCAGCAACACGAGGGCTATAATGCGCCGAAACATTCGTCATTAGACAAGCCAACATACATTTACAAACACCCATGCCAACACGGGACTCGAACCCGCAACCTCGCGGTCTAGAAGCTAGCACGCTAACCACTACACCGTTTGGTCGGCCGTACGTACGTATGTATGTATGCCTTTGTATTAGCTTCTCACTACAATAGTGAAGTACAGACACTATTCAGTAACCACAGAGTATTTTTTGTAAAGTACGCAAAAAAAAAAAATCAAACGATGGTCAAGTACCGTTGTAAATTGTGGAAGGTCTTTATTAATTGTATATAATTTTATTTTATCATGAAGGGTCATATTGAAACACAACCGAACTTTAAAAAAGTCAATGGCAACCCGATAATATTATATCATATTTAGATTTAAAATCCAAAAAAAAGTTTAAATACCAAATTTCATAATTTTGTATTGTGTGGTTAGTAATTTAAATAATGTAAAAAAAAAAAATGACAAATTAAAGTTAAAAAGGTTTTTTTTGTCATAAACTCTTCTCTACTGTACCTCTCTCTACCATTCTCTCACTCTACCTCTCTCACTACCCCTCTCTCTCTACCACTCTACCTCTCTCCATCTCTACCTCTCTCTACCACCTCTACTCTACATCTCTCTATCGCTCTTTCTACCATACTCTATTATTTACTCTACTGTACCTCTTTCTACCATTCTCTCACTCTGCCTCCTCTACCACTCTTTCTACCATACTCTATTATTTACACTACTGTACCTCTCTCTAACATTTCTCACTCTACCTCTCTCACTACCATTCTCTCTCTCTACCACTCTACTCTACCTCCCTACTACTCTTTCTTCCATACTCTATTATTTACTCTATTGTACCTCTCTCTACCATTATCTGAATCTACCTCTCTCACTACCATTCTATCACTCTAACTCTCTACCACTCTCTCTACCATACTCTATTATTTACTCTACTCTACCACTCTACTTTATCTCTCTCTTTACCTCTTTCTCTCTCTCTCCCACTCTATTTTACCTCTTTCTACCACTCTAACTCTTTCTCTACCACTCTACCTCTTTCTCTACCTCTCTCTCTACCACTCTTATTTTACCACTCTACTCTACCTCACTCTACCTCTATCTAGCACTCTACTCTACCTCTCTCTATCATACTCTATTATTTACTCTACTGTACATCTCTCTACCATTCTCTCCTGTACCTCTCTCTACCATACTCTACTCTACCACTCTACTTTACCTCTCTCTCTACCTCTTTCTCTCTTTCTACCACTCTACATCTCTCCATCTCTACCTCTCTCAACCACTCCTACTCTACCTCACACTCTACTCGACCTCTCGACTCGACCATTTGATTCGACCACTCTAATCGAATACTCTACTCAACCACTCTACTCTAACACTCTACTCGACCACTCTACTCGAACACTCTACTTGACCACTCTACTCGACTACTCTACTCGACCACTCTTCTCTAACACTACTCGCCCACTCTACTCGACCACACTACTCTAACACTCGACTCGACCACTCGACTTGACCATTTGATTCGACCTTTGATAAACAGTTTTCTTACCAAATTCTATAACTTGGTAACAGTTACAAAGTCTGAATTAACATTATTTTTATTACAACACGTAATCAGAGAGATATTTCTCTCATTATATGTCACCAATTTATAACTCATATCGCATAAATTTATAGTACATAACACTTTATAATATCCATAAACAGATAACTATGAATTGGCTGAATGCCAACATCATTGGCATACGTCATCAACCATAATAACGATATATGTCAGTCATTATGTGTATCCAATTTATATTTGCTTGTAATCTTCGATTGTTGTCAACAATTTCACATGCATCTAAACCAGGTAATGAGTAATTCTAAACTTCTCATTCATGCAGTTCTAGGTTGTGTTATTGTGAAGTTATTAAATAAAACAACGCCTGTAAGACCGAGTTTTTTAATGTCAGTTACACTCGCAAATCCATACATTTAAAAAAAAAAAAAAAAAAAAAAAAAAAAAAAAAAGAAAGAAAGAAATTATAAACTTATTTTCCAACATCGTATTCATAAAGATATACAAATAAATTAAACAAAATTTAAAAACAACCTAAATAAAAATTTTAATTTTATTTTTAGTTTTTTCAAATATGTCCAATGATCAAAATGCTATTTGGAAAAGGTTTTGATTTTCAGAACAATATATAATGAGATATAAATACACTACATACTCAAAATGAGACTATACTACTATTTAAATTATGTCTAATATTTAATTATCTGCTATTATTTCAAATATTTGTATCTTTTTTTATTTCAATTTGTTCAAAACAACCATTGGTAATGTTTTATCTAAATAACAGAAACACTTTTCGTTAACTGAAAAATCATTTGTTGTTAAAAAAAAATAAAAAAATAAAAATAAAAAATAAAAAAACCCACGATGCTACTAATTGAGAAAAATCATTGAAAAAAAGTTAAACTTTTTTCCATCACTCCCTTTGATAAGCATAGTAATCTCAATTCAAAATAACTTAAGTTTTAATTAAAAATAAAAGCCATAAAAAACAATACACCTCTTTTCATTATGTCCTCATTATTAACTCAAAGAACAAAATGATCCGGAAGTAATGGAGAAGTTAAAAAATTGATTATTTAATACTAGAAATAGTAGAACTACGGGGTTTTCACAGAAAATAACTCTAATTCACACATAGTATTTAGTTTGTTTTTTAAATATTGTGAAATGCAGTAAAATCTTATTAAGCCCCGCAGATTGTCTACCTGTTCTCCGCACGTAGACCTAATGAATGGTTAATAACGTGGTTAACTTCATGGTTAACTTCATTTTAACCACAATATCTTCTTAAGTATTGCCTTAAAATATGTGGCAAGTATAAGCAGGTATGTTAACGTTAAGTCCATTAACAAAGCGCGAATGTAAAATAAGATATTTCTATAAGTTTTTAAAAGGTAACAAAAAAACTTTTTAAAAAGTAATACAAAAACTTCTAGGTAATTCCCTTCATATTTTGTTGATGATTTATCATTAACTCTGTATTCCAATAAGAATAAAATTTCATATATTTTAAAGCAATACCATGGGAGATATTGTGGTCAGAGAAATGGTCTATGGGGAAAGAACATGTTAACTTTTCCTCTTTTATGATGCCTACAGTGCCATCTCTTGCTGAAAAAATTTGCAATTTTCCTTTGTGGGGAGACCTTAATTTTTTAGTTGATGTGTATTTCTGTTTTTAAAAAGTTCATGGATTTTATTGTTTGCGTTAAAGCTGTTAAAAAGGTTTTGTTTGCGAGCTATCATTTTTTAATCACACATTTTTTATAAACAAGAGGGTACTAATTCCAATTAATTGGACGTGACTTTTAAAACCACAACCTTGTATATCTCAAAATAACAATGAAATAAGTATGTATTCTCTTCAGTTGTCCCTGATGTTGTGCACTTCTCTGATGAAACATGTCAAAACTCAGAAGTTACCGGCGGTAAAGGATCATCACTGGGAAAGCTAACGGAATTAAGTAAAGAATTTCAGAATGTAAGTAATTTTATTCTATTCTGTTCCCCCTATCATATATTTTGTGGTCTGAAACATATAAGTACAACGTTATAACGTCACTAATTGCATTTCGATCTTTCTTAAGTTCGTAGCGCCAAATGGAATTGTTTTGACAACAGCTGCTTATGAGAAATTCTTATCAAGCGAAGTTAATAAAGAAATCAAAACCTTGGAAAACTTGCATTAAAAAATAATAATAATGAAAAAAAGCAACAAAAAAAATAATTTAGAACGTGCATAGAATGTTTAAATAACGTATAATTTAACCTTCTCGGTTTTTTTATGTAATTCTTAATTTTTATACATTTTAACTCTTTTTCTTTATTTTACAGCAACATTCAGACGAGTTCCCATACTAAAATTCAACCGGAAGTGATGATCTGAAGTACTGGAAACGGTGACCGGAAGTCAATCTTTTGCATATGACAGAGGCCAAAGTGAAGCCAGTGGTTTTGTGATTGGTGTCTTGCCTATGTCATGTGCAAATTTCCTCCTTGTGCTCCGATCGTGTTTCTGTTGGACTTAGGCAGAGCTGGTTTTTGTGCGCGTATAACGCGTCCGTTTTTTGTGATACACATACAGTTCCAACGCTTTTTTAGGGTTTTCCATGCGCTGAGTATTTTGAGGCAGGAAAAAGTTGTTGCTTTTCAAAAATTTAGAGTTTTTGTAACTATAACCGTGAACGCCATTATGTTACTATTCACAGAATCTCGAGCTCATACCTCTGAATAACTATACCTGAAATCTCATCTCGATCTGTTGAACTGAACGGCCACTAGAGGTCCATATATCGGCATTGTTTCTTTATGACCACCCTGTATATATCTCTCTCCAGTATATCTCAACGTATATCTCACGCCAGCTCGATGGATGTGGGGTTAGCGCTCTGGCCTCGCTTGCCAAAGGTGCCGGATTCGAATCCTGGGTTAGGCATGGATATTCATTGTGGTTCGGAATCCACTTTAAGCTTTAGGTCCCGGCCTTATTAACCGTTATTGTGTACAAAAAATAGGTCGTTCAGCGTATAAAAAACCAAATCCTGTATATCTCTTTATGACCACCTTGTATATCTTTACACAAACCAACTATATTTTCCTAATCAGACATGTACAGGTGTACGTAAATTAATTGGGAAATAGAGTTCAAATAGATCTGTATAGCTCTTATTAACTTGACATTATAAACCATTCAATTTCCCCAACTAATTTAAGTTCACCAGGTAAAATTTCATTCATTTCTAGTCTAAAATTAAAAATAAAAGTTAATATTCATTAAAATGTTTTTTGTTGTTGTTATTTAACAATACACAACTGTGTAAATGAAGTAAAAGTGCACCGGTTCTTTTATAGTTTGTATCCATATACTGGAAATTGTGAATTACAAATTTTCACATGTCTTAGCTTAATGTCTGCCATAAATTCTAACAGACGCATGTTGATTGTTGTTGTCAGCAGTTCTAGAATTAAATTGCAATAAATTATTTTAATCTTAAAATTATCACTAGCTTTAAACTATGCTTCATAAAGCTTTTGAATATCTTTCTTTTGTGATTTGTTATTTTCTATGAGAGTTCTATGAGTATTGATAATGTAAACACTTAAGAAGAGTTGGATGCATTATAAATCATTACAAAAGTTGCTGTGCAGATAATGTTATTTTCTATTTAATACAATATTAGCAGCATTATAAATTGATTAACAATACTTAAAACTTTTAAGAGTTAAATTTTAATTATCTTGAACTCTCCATAGTACTCTTATATAAGTACTACATTATAATAAATATAATCTATGCTTTAATGAGCTAAATACTAGCAACAAAGAAGTCAAACACTATTTTAAAATCAGACCTCAAGTTACAAATTGTTTATTTTCTATTCTCTTTTGAGAGAAGTGGAGTTATTAGAGTTTAATCAATATTGATAACGCAAGCACTTAAGAAGAGTTTAAAATGTTGTAAAAGTAGTTGTACAGATAAGAATATATATATTTTTTTGCATTATTCTATATTCTATTAGAAGTATTTTAATAGTGATTAACAATGCTTTTATTTTTAAGAGTTAGTTTTAGTTCATTTTCTTGAACATTCTATAGTTCTTTTATATAAGTACTACATTATAATATTTATTACTGATGTTTTAATTTTAACTGAATAACTTTATTTTGAATATGATTCCTTTTTTCTTGTAAAAGTTATTATTAATGCTTTCATTAACTAAACAATTTTTTATTTATTTTAATTTTTAATTCATTTTAATTTTTAATTTATTAACTAAACAATAGACAATTGTCTTGGAACATTAGTAAGGTTATACATTATAATTTTTTTAATTAATAGTTTTTTTTTGTTGTCTTGAATATATTGCGACATTTTTAGTACGCTTCTGTAAAAGTACTTTTAATCTTTTAATGTGTCCAAAGTATAAAAATCCATTAATTAAAATTGAATTTGATCGACATCTAACCTCTTATCATTGCTCTTTCTTGTATAATCTATCATCTCTTTTAATCTTCAAAAAAAAAATGTCTTATTAATAAATTCTCTTATTAATTGATTTCACATTAATTAAATTTTCATCTATAATTTAACTTATATCGTAGTCTTATCTTGTGTGTCGTATCTATAACCTTGACATAAAATTTTTCTTTTTAATTAATTCTCTTATTAATTAATTTCTTTTTAATTAAATTTTCATCTATAATTTAACTTATATCGTAGTCTTATCGTGTGTCGTATCCATTTTCTCGACTTCTAATTTTTCCTATAAATTATTTCTCTTATTCATTAATTTCTTTTTAATTAAATTTTCATCTATAATTTAACTTATATCGTAGTCTTATCTTGTGTCTTATCTACAATTTGACATCTAACTTTTCTTATTAATTATCTTATTAATTTCTTTTTAATTAAATTTTCATCTATAATTTAACTTATATCGTAATCAGTATATTAACTTCAGGTTAAGGTAGAGTCGTAGAGTACCCTCTTATATATACTCAAGAAGCGAATTTTATTCTTCATGGTAAGAAAGTTTTTGAAAAGTGTGGTAAGAGGCCCGCTCTGTTGGTATGCCCTGTTTTCACGGTTGAGGCCCGATGCCATCGATTTTGGGCGAGGTCATTTGTCGCAGGGGTGTCAGGTGGACCCTTCCACCCCTCCAATCACAATAGGACCTCCCCCTTTTCCCAGCCATTGTTTGGCCTCAATGCAGAATAGGGAGGGTTGCAATTCGAGAGATTATTCAAATAATTCGGATGGAAATACATTTGCAATAGATCGACTTATGGGCCGATTCGACGTTAAATAGGGCATTCGTCTCAAATTTAAAATGGGTATTGCTATGGAACGTGTATTTTTAGGAGAGCCTGTATAGAAATAGAATATTTCGGGCAGTTTTCAAATAGATATCACGATACGTTCGTTATATTTGTGATTCTTATTTATAAATTGTTTGAATTTTAATTTTGTTCATTTTTTGTGCAACTTTTTGATAAAATGCAATGTGTTAGATTTTGCGATTCAAGAGATTATTCAAATAATTCGGATGGAAATGAATTTGCAATAGATCGACTCATGGGCCGATTCGAAGCTAAATATGGTTATTCTTATTTATAAATAGTTTGATTTTGATTTTTTTTTTGCAATTTTTTAATATGAAATGTAATATTGTAGATTTTGTTGGATTGCTTATTTGGTTAGTATTTGGATATAAAACATAATTTTAAATAGAAATCTTGATTTGTTATATATTTTTGGAATGTTTATTGTTTGGTTAAAAGACTTTTTAGAAATTTTTACATTTGAAGCAAAAAGCGTTATATTTCTAAAAACAATTTTCATAGTGTTTGAAAAGAAGACATTTTTGCAACTAAAATATATGAATCACAATATGCTACATTTTTTTGGTAGGCTTATTTACAGGACGTTTGGAAATATTAATTTTTTTTTGTAGTTTTTATATTATAAAGAATCCAACAAACAAAATTTATTTGTTTAGTATTTGGAGTGAAGTAGGATATTCTTTTTGAAATACTTAAGTATCATTCTATAGCAATTTTTGGAAAGGCTATTTATAGGGATTTAATTGCAAGATTTTTTTAACAAATTTTCTGTCCGTGAACTAAGGGACCCTGCACATTCAATAGCATATTCCTCTTAGTATAAAAATAAGAATCATGATGTATTTTGGAGGAAAGATTTTGTTTATAGGTATGGGATTTTTTGTTTCAAAAAGTTTTAAAATATGAAATAAATTTAGTTGATACTAGAGAAATTGAATCTCAAAGTTAGTTTTGTGACCCATGTTATTGCTAGTCTACGTTGTGGTCATATAATGATACTATTGCCAATGTTAAATGTTCTTAATACTTTAGAAAGTATTTAGCGAATGTAAGGTACTTTTTAAAGTATGAAAAACATTTAACATTGGCAATGCTAAATACTTTCTAACGTATGAAGAACATTTAACATTGGCAATACTATTGCCAATGTTGAATGTTCTTCATACTTTAGAAAGCATTTAGCGAATGCAAGGACCAGGAGGAAATCAATCACTAGACGATATGTCCTCCATACTTGGTTTAAAACTATAACTCAGGTAAAAGCGACCTCCATTACCCGAAGGAAATTTTAAGTTTTAAAATGACTGCACAGTACTCAACCCGCAGTTACTCGCAGAGCAGAATGACGGGAATAAAACCAGTGACGTGTTTTAATTGGGAACATTGAAACATACGAAGGAAAGTGCGTCATGTTCATGTGCGACAAGGGTTTTACGCGTACTTATACCAGGGTCACCATTTTATCAGATACAACATAAGTTCAGACCATCCAGGTCACCACTTTAGGGAATGAAATTACCATATCCGAGTTGATCACTAATACAAGTCATCCACCATATTAAACTAGAAACTACAACCATCAGGCAAAAGCGATCACTATTTCCCGAGAGAAGTTTTGGAATTCGGAAATGATCATTACATATTTAGTGAGTTGTTTTAAGTAAATTACATATTATTTCAATCTCAATTGAAATTAACTTACAACTTTGTCTACGAATAATCCCATAGTTTCAATCAGTCTATGATCATGAGCAAAATGTGTTGTATTTTTTCTTAGAAACCAATTAAAATAAGGAAACTTACTCATAAAATTACTCCATTAGCGAAATATTTAATGCGTTATCTTCCACCTAGAAATCATTTAATCAAAAATAAATCCCTTGTAAACCAATGTAACTGCTTCTAACTCTAGTTATTCTTAAAAATAACTTATGAACTCTAAGACGAACTTAAATTAATTAAACTGTCCTTTTCAGTTTTTCTTAATTGGTAGAAGATATCAAATAACAAGTAAACTAAACTAAGGAAAACCCGTTCGGTCAAAGCAAGGTTGTACGCTGTTCAATCTTACGATCTGTAAATGTGGTTTCTCCTTTGTATGTGTTTTATTACACGGAAAACATGAACCAAAGTTTATCCATCGTTGTTATTAGAGATCACAATGAGATCAAAAGTTTATTAAAAATTATAAATTTTACAATCGTGATCTTATACAAAAAATATTTTTACAGTCATAAAAAAATTGCTCTTTGAATATAAATTTGTAGTACTAGATACGTTGAAAAATTTACCTAATAATTTTACTCACAAAATGATTTGACAATGAAAATAAATGAGTTATTCTTTAAATCCCCTACTCCTTATCAGGGCAAATATTAGGGAAGTTCCTTATCTGTTTTTCTTTGTTAAAATATCAGTCTACATTAGACATTTCAATTATATTTTAAAGTTTAACGCCTATACCTACGTTTCAAAGTTTTGAAGAATGCAGATTTTTCAACGTACAATATTTAAGCTTTATTAACTCAATTACCACCTTCTTTGTAAGTATATACTTTAATAACTTATTTTTTTAATATTGGTTATTGCATAAGTCTCTATGGAATTTTCTGAATGACGCACGGGACATTTTACGTTCTCTTTTTCTACTCGTAAACAAATTAGAACTGCAAAATGATGTGAAATTTATTATTTATGTTTTATATAATATTTGTTGGTGGCAAACTTATATAGACAAATAATCATTTTAACTGGGTAAAATAGGTATTTATAAGCCCCTGAAACATGGGTATGAATGTGTTTATTATTATTTATAGAATTATTTTTCTACAAAATAATGTAACAAAAAACAAAATTATAACTGCTAGATTCATCATAATTTGCAATTCTAATCTGTTTACGAGAAGAAAAAAGAGCAAAATATCCCATGAGTCATCCAGGGAATTACCCCTTTACATTTATTTCATCTGACAGTTACGATATTCAGTTCCCAATTACCCATTAAATCACATCAATTAATGTCTAATTGTTTATTTATTGCATTACTATTGGGTTTAAAATATTAAATACAATTCAATAGAATATGTTTTTGAAAATATTTTAATTTAATAATCGATTAGTGACCGCTAAATACAAGGTGACTATAGTAAAAGTACAACATTCAAAAAGCTGTAAAAAATGGACTACTGATCAGAATGATCTGAAATTTTACCTGAATATAGAAAAAAAATAGGCAAAAAAATTAGTACAAAATAGATTTTTTTCTTATATCACACCATTTTCTCCATCTTCGAGTACATTCAGATCAAATTTCAGGTCAATCTGACCATTATTGCTTTTTTTACAGCTTTTTGAAAGTTCAAGTTTTATTATAACCACCTTGAATTTTGAAACAAATTAAAAGAGATACAAAAATAAAACTTCCACGAATTGGTAACAAATAAATCTATCGGAAAAAGTGCGAAAACAAATAACTTCTAGTTACAAGAAATAGCTTCCAGTTAAAATATAGCTTTCCAATTTAATCGATGTTCCCAGTTGATGACTTTAACCATTGAGCATTTAACTTGTGTTTACGTAGACTTATGAACAAATCTAATTTAAATGTTCATCTACAATGAATTTGTACATTCTTATGACCGAAATATCCCTCCCCATCTCTTCGAAGATAGGGCTTCTAGACTTTACGTATTGTATTCATTCATATTTTACAGTGATTTTATTCATACATTTTACGCATATGCTTCTAGACTTTATGGATTGTATTCATTGTATTTACGCAGCCTTTTAAGCAAATTTTGTGGAAATGTTCATTTACAGTGAATTTGTACGTTCTTGTGACCTAGATATCTCTCTCCGTCATTTCGTATATAAGGCTTCTAGACTAAGGCGAAGTGCTTTATGTGTAATAGACCTCACTCAAAGGAGAAATTATTTATACGGATCGCTTTATAAGAAAAGTTGAAATGCAGCTTTACGTGTAGTTTTTGCTTTCGGTGCAATAGACCTCACTCAAACGAGAAATCATATTTACAGATCGCTTTATAAGAAAAGTTGAAATGCATCTTTACGTGTAGTTTTTGCTTTACGTGTAATAGACCTCACTCAAAGGAGAAACCATATTTTTAGATCGCTTTATATGAAAAGTTGAATTTCAGAAATCACACAAGTTCTTATTTAAATTTGCGGACAAAGCTTTTTAAATATTCACGATTAAAATGATTTTCTTCTTTATATTATTATTATTATACCAGCTTTAGAGGTATAATAATACTTGTTACTAAATTTTTTCTTGTTTTTAATGCCTGAAAAGTATAAAATGATTATAATTAAAGTTCAACTTTCTAAAGTCTTTAAAAAAAAACTTGTCAGAATGACCTGAAATTTGACCTGATATAAAATTTGAATGATATAGAATAAAAAAAATAATAATGGCTTGAAATATGTTTTTTTGCCTGGTGGAAGTTTTTATGTTTTTCTCTCATTCGTGACATAAATACATGGTTATTTTCCCTTCAAAGATCTCCCGGAAAGCATTTCCTCTTGATGATGTTCCGGCACAGTGTAGATGTAACGAAGCTTCTGTGCAAGACTATATCTAGTTCAGCCAACCCAATTGGTCTTGTATATACGGTTATAATATAAAGCCCTTTTGATGAGAGAAATGAAAAAGTTGAATATACATTTTCTACCATTAGTTAATGATATTATGAGTTAGTTAAGGCCTTTCTCACCGTTAATAAATGAGACTATAAATTAGTTAATTAATTTCTCACCGTTAGTTAATGAGATATAGAAATACTCCCTAAAGAAATTTGAGAAAAGTAAATATAGTAAAAGTGAACTTCCTCTTCTTTAAGGTCATATGACCAACAGCCATTCCCGTAGCTACACTGACGTCACTCATTATTGGTGATCCGGGAATGCAACGTCACTGAAGCGGGAAAACAGGAGCCAATCACCCACCACGAGCTTAAGATACTTGTCTGCGCATGTCACTACTCGCAGACGGAAATTGAAAAGTGGCAGGACTTTCCAACTTGGCGAGAAATTGCCCTTTCAGCCATTTAACTCTACACTGCCTAGGATTGCATGTTTTCTATTATGCATGCTTGGTGGTATATTGTTTAGCATGCAATATAATTTTGCCTTCGTAAATGCAAGTTATTAAGTACTTAATCATTTATATCATTTAATGATAGATTTTAGATCAAGTAAAAAAGATTCAGAGATTATTAAAAAGATTTAGATGTATAGATTTTAGAAAAGTAAACGAGAAAAAAACAAAAAAAAACAAAAAAAAAAAAACATGACGGGCAAGTTTTTATGTCTGGCTTGATTCTTTAATGAATATTAACATTGGTTATTCTGTTTTAAGTATCAAACGTTAAAAAAAAACGAAGATCAAGATGCAAGTACCAAAAGTTCAGTCTTTTTGTTTTCATGGTCGCTCTTTCAAGTCTTTTATACTTTGAAACAAATTTTGAAAGCATAAAAACTTGATATTTGTTGTTAAACAGTAGTTTTAGCTAAACAATTTTTTTCAAGTTAATTGAGAACTAAATAAGTCAAATAAAAACACAATATATGTTATTCTTAACATGGAAATTTGTGAACGTATACGCTACGGCAGTTTTTTTTTTTTACAAACGTTAGTTTTTATTCATTTATGAAGAAATAAGTTGAGAATTCAAATTCAATAAAATGTAAAGATATACTTATTAATTTAAAATAACGTTAACCCTTGGTGAGTCGCGTGGTTGACAAATGTCCCCCACAATCAATTTCTCAATAAATGGGAGCCCTTGATCAAAGCCTTCTTACAGGTTTTTTTTAAAGTTATTTTTTAAATATTTTTTAATTTTTACTTTATTCTGTTCAATAATGTGTTTTTAATTAAATACGAATCACGAATTTAATTGTACGCACGACATTTGGATGACATTTGTCCCCCACGCGACTTACCGTGAGACAAAAGGTCGCGCATAACCAAAAGTTAATATTAAAAAAAATGTACACTTAAAAAATACTAAACAAGTTGTTCATAATGAATATTTTTTAATATTCGTACAAATACAGTTTAACTTTCAAAAAGGTGCGGAAAAAAACACTGGTCAAAATAACCTGAAATTTGACCTAAATATACACGAAGAAGAAGTAAATGGTATGATATAAGAAAAAAAGTTCAAAATAGTATTGTTTTCTATGCCATACCGTTCCCCCCTTCTTTACATATATCGAGGTCAAATTTGATAAATTATTTTTATGTCATCTATTTGAAAATAGTTTTATTTCTTCTTAAGCTACAAAATTTTCTCTTTCTTCGCGCATATTGAGTTTAAATTTCATGTCATTCTGACCTGTGGTTTTTTTTACAGTGTTTTGAAATATGAATTTTAAGGAGGTCTGGGACTCAAAATTCTAAAAGCTTTACTTTTAGAATTATATTTTTGAAATTTTTTATGCAGTAATTTATAATGCTTTGAAATTTAAAAAACTTTTTTCAAATTAAAAAAAAAAAAAAACTAATAATAATAAATTATATTACCTAAATTTTATATATCTAAAAAACTTTTTTAAAAATCACTTCATTTTTGCTAAAATTACTTCTTATAATTAGTATGAAAATTGTCATCATACTTTTTCAATAAATTAATTAGAAAAAATTAAAAAAAAAAAATGTATATATATTTTGTGTAAATACTATATAAAATCCATAGAATACTAAGCTCCAAAAACTTTCTAAATATAAGTTCAATAAAAAAACATAATTCATGATGACAAATTAAAGAAATATATATGAAAAATAACTGTGGAAAGTTTCATAGATTTATAACAAGTAGTTTTTAAGTTATATAAATTTAAACTCAAAAAAGGGACAAAAAGCCATCACCGAGAAAAACAGTTTCAAAGTTTCAAGATAGTATGTCTGAAATACAGTTGTCATGTAACAAAAACTTAAATATTTCAAGTTCAACTAAAGATTTAAAAAAAATGCCGTTTTGTTTAAAAATATTAGTATTATTTTTTACAATAATATATATATATTTTGAGAATTTTTAATATTTTGAGTCCCAGACACCCTTTAATTATGATCACCTAAGTTATAATAAACATTGTTTCACACAAAGGTAAAGTAATATTTTTACTTCCTAAAAACAATACCTAGTATTGTTTTTTATGCCATACCATTCCCCCTCTTTACATATATCGTGGTCAAATTTGATAAGTTATTATTTTTATGTCTTCTATTTGAAAAGAGTTTTAATACTTCTTATGCTACACCATTTTCAATTTCTTTGCGCATATTGAGGTTAAATTTCAGGTCATCTTTACCATTTTTTTTTTCTTTCAATGTTTTGAAATTTGAACTTTAATTATAATAACCCTAAATTATAATGTACATCGTCTTACAAAGGTAAAGTATTGTTTTTACTTCCTAAATACAAAACTAATGTATCGAACCATGTACATTTTTTTTGCTACGTTTACAAACCTCATTTTCTAAAGTTTTCTATTTAATATCACTTCTCCTAGTTTATTCCGCCTTATGTGACTCTTTATGAGACTTCTTTGCTTTTTATGAGACTTTAACAACATTTCGATTTGATGATCAGAGAAATCTCAAATAAATCCGGATCATTGAGAAGTTTCTTTGCTTTTTAAATGACAGAAAAACATTTCCCATTTGGAAACTTTCCAAATTTTGTAACATTCGAAAAATATTTTGCGCTAAAATAATCATTGTATATTTAAGATTATATTTTAAGTGTCAGTTATTGGTTTTAAGCCAATTTTAAGTGGTTTTTTTCTACCTAGCTGCTTTTAATTACTCATTTAAAGTTTATGAACAAAAAGTTGCTATTGGAAATTTGGGGTTGTGCATATGAAGTTAAGGTTTATGTATAACTATTGGGTACGCGCAATCGACCTGAGAGGTTCTTCATGTACTTTACAGCGGAAACATAATATTTTTTATTTGTTTTTGGTTAAGGATTTCCAAAACACTCGAATTGAGGAAGTATCAAACATTTCTTTGTTTCTAAGGCAGGCAAAGATGGGCGGTAAGTAGGGAGATCTCTCAAGGAACCGGTTCGGCAGGGTTATTAATTCTGAATTTAAATGTTTACAATTTCAAGAACTTTTTATATAAATAAAATAGAATCTCTAACTGATAAGACGTCACTAACTATCAATACTAAGAATCAATTACAGGAATTAAAAAACTTAATATAATTTTTTTATACTTTAATACCACAATACATGAATCCATAATTTAAATTTGCTGACTGTGATGACTTTAAGGGGAGTTGGTACCCTCTGTACCGGTAATGTTAATTTGGCTTATTTCATGCACCTTTTTCTCAGAAAGTATTTGACATAGAAGCCAAAATTCTTTTTTCAGTGCATTTTGTAGACATTTGTTATTTTACTGAAGTTAACTTTTTATTGTGATTCATTTACTTGTTTTTTTTTAAATAAATTTTGATGAAAGTCATTCAAATTTGTTAAAAATCACAAGTTTTTTTTTTCTGAAAAAAAGCCAAAACAAAACATATTTTGAAAATAACAACAAAATCTCACTTTAGTATATACAGATACTTAACAGGAATATGTGGTAAAATTTTCAGGAAGATAGTTTGCGCAGTTTCTGAGAAATAGGTACATGAATAATGAAAAATGTAGTTTTGAGAAAGATAAATTTTAAAGAAAACTTTACTTATACTAATAGTTACCAATTTTGTTTTCAAAATTTTTGAGAATTTAAATTTTGATGAATAATAATAAAATCAAAATTGATTATTTATAAATTTTTGGGTACCAACTCCCCTAAAATATTAAATATGAGTTAAAATTTATTTAATTAATCTACTTCAACTATTATAAGCACCAACTTGATCTTATTAAGCAATAAGGATGTTTTGCAAAAGTAAATAAAATTAATAATTTAATGTAATGCTTTCTTTAATATTATGAAATCTTAGATTACTTTTTGAATGTTTCTATGGAGTATGATAAATAGAAAAATAGAAAATTCAATCTGAACTCTATAGTAAAGTGATAAAAATCAAAATAATGAAAAATACATTTTTATTCGAAAGTGAAAACATTCACAACCTACAATTTTTAAAATAAAATAACTTGGGACTCCTTGTTTCAAAAAAAAAAAAAAAAAAAAAAAAAAAAAAAAATTATATATATATATATATATATATATATATATATATATATATATATATATATATCCTTTTTTTTTTTTTGTTCTTTTATAAACATTGAAACCTTCCCCTGTTTCTGACAAATTTTTGAACTAATTCGATAACTACAATTGCATAAAAGTTATGATTTTTTATTAAAAAGTAATCGCATCAGCTATGACATCTTTAATTTTTCAAGTTTATTTTTCTCAGTTGATTTTTTTTGCAATTCTCATCTTACTCAAAATACTAAAACTCCAGCAAACACATATGAAATTATTTGATTTTTTTTTGTATGACCCTAAAGATAGATTTGACTAAATAGATCTTTAAGGTGGTAAATATATTTTAAATTATACCTAAAATTAAAATATATACGTTATTTTTAATTCAATGTGTTGAAAAATATGAACTCTTTTTTATATATAGGTATATTTTTTATTTTTCCTCGTAACGATTCTACTTATTCAAAATCTAATGCCTAAATATTTAAAGATTATAACTAAGAACCTTTTAAAAAAAAAACTAAAAAATATTGAAAAATGAAAAAAATATATAGAATCTAAAACAGAATTTAGTTTTATCCTAGAAATACTTACAAATTAAAATTACTAAATATTACAAATTAGAAATAGTTAAAATTACAAATTAGAAATCATAAAAACTACAAATTAAAATTGTAAAGGCTTAACTTAAAAATAAATAGTTTTAAGAGAGTTTTTATAGAACTGATACCCATAATTCATTGCAAAACCGAACAATGAATTCCCCAAATTACAATTAACTGGTTCAGTCCTAAATATTTTTTGGCGCAGTTTGGCCCTAGTGTTGCCCTTGCGCCAGGAAAATTCCACCAACCAACCAACCCCAAATTACAAATACCCGTTTTACCTAAAAACGAAACATCATATATATTATCAGATCACTGATATCATAAACTTTCAACAATAGTGGTATCATAAGCTTGTTTTTTTTAGTTATAAAATTTTTGAGTAAATATTTTCTAATAAGATATTTATCAGCTTGAATTTACTGCACTTTTTTCATGAATGCATCTGATAAAATAAAGTCTACAATACAATATGCCCTCAAAATTCGAAGAAAAAGTAATGTTTTCTACTATAAATTCCCGATGAATTAAGGTTTTAATATTTTAAGTTTGATGTTAAAATATGAATTTTTAAGTACTTCTTTAATTTTAAGTACCATCCTGTAGTATGGAGTTAATTGTAAATGTCTTTATATCTACCTTGTCTCTCTAGAAATTTATTCTTCTTTAATTGCTCAATTATAATGCAAATATTCAAGAATATATTGTGCTATAGCAATTTTAAAAATAGGTGTTGTAAAAGAACCCGCCAAGTAAAATTGTCAGCCCAAAAGATTAGGAAATATAATAATTAGTATCAACCTGCCAGGTTTCATTTTTGGGGGATATTTTGTACATGAAGAAATAAATTAGAATTATTAGGATGAATCTCTGTTGACAATAATTGTCAGTATAGTTAAGTACCTGGCTGGTACTTGTATAATTCCCATTTCAACTCATTGGCTCAAGGTGCGAAGAAGCCTTAACATACGAACAGAAGTTCATAGGAAAAAACTCTAGCTTACCACGTACTGATTTTCGTATACAATTTTACAGTACTTGGAAATATATGTAAATTTGAGTAATTTAAAACTGCATCTTTTAACATTTCCAATTAAAATATCAATGTCCCTTCTTTAGATGGAGCAAAAACAAAATATCCCAAATCTGTCCATTTCCAGGCTAAAACTACAAATTTTCTGGATCATGTCTTTGACATATCTATCTTCGTTCTCAATGCAACAGTATAAAGGCACTATCTCTAATCAAGTTGCAAAAGTATTAAAAAGATCGACCAAAATTCCTCAAACCACTCAGGTTCTAGGCTTGGCTATGAAATTGATCCCAACCAGAATATGAAGCAGAATAAAATTCAGGAGATTTTTGGGGATTTTCCAAGTAATTTTTCGTATTGTTCAAATGTTTCGCCACATTTGTTTGAGGGACAAATCACGTTTGATATCGAACTATTTTTTTTTTTGTTAAATTCTTTATAGTAACTTCAATTCTGTGTGTGTGTGTGTGTGTGACGATGGCGGACAAATCTGCGGAGGTATAATTAACCCCCTTGCCGTCATCCAATCGGGCTGAAACTTGGCAAACAGATTCGATATCGATGACAATGCATACTACAAAATTTTAAGGCTGTCACTATCACTAAAAAGTCGCTTTTGCGGAATACTAATAAACTAACTTGTTATCATCCAATCACGCTAAAATAGTATTTAATCGACCATTGAAGAAACTCTTTCCTTTCACCAAAATTTTTTTAATAAATAAATAATACAATTGTTTTAATCAGAACAAATTAAAGATATTTGGATGTGAGTGCTTCACGTTCATTTTTAATGAATAAAATTTGAAACATATTTTGCCGCACATTTTGCTGATAGAAATGTTTTTTGATATTTAAAATTAGAGGCAAACACCAAGCATGAGCTTTTTACGAAATCGATTCTGTGTTAATGAATATAAAAATTGGCAATGCATATAAAGATTTATATTAAAAACTTTGCTTTACGGGTTATATTATTGGGTATATAATTGAACATTTCTTTAATAAAATTGACGCCAAACTGCGGATGTAGCCCAAATCAAATGCATTTGACTGATCAGTAACTTAGAAAATTGTCCAACTCAAATAGGCTACAATTTAAATTCCCGCTAATGCACAAAAGCTATTTTATTACATAATAATTATTGTAAAATAGGTAATAAATAACAATTCTCCGTTTTTTTGAGGAATTGGACCTGTCATTTAACGAAACGGACTATTTTTTTTCAGAAGTCAGGTTATAAATTTGAATAAATATTACATCGGTAATTTTTACACTTTTTTTTTTATGTTAAATTGATAAAACTTTTTTTTCGTTATCAAGCCTTCCATTAACATACAAAGTAAAATACAGATTACCAGAAGTGGATATAGAAAGTATTGATTTATTTCTATAGACAACACAGTTTATTTTCTGGCATAGCAACGCATTTATATTGAATGATATCAACACAGAAACTAAACCAAATCAAAATAAATGTCCCATTTAATTTGAGTGAATTGATCCACGCAAATAAATGAAAAAATAATTAAGAGAGTTAACGGAGGAAATTGATGGAATGAATACGGCAAAGAAGAAATCTAATCCTTTTCCATTCATTTTGAAATTAACTCTTAATTTCTTTAGCAAGAAATAAACAAGTTTATAAGAAAATCATTATCTTTAGCAATAAATAAGGAAGTTTATAAGAAAATCATTATCTTTAGAAATAAATAAGGAAGTTTATAAGAAAATTGATTCAGCTCTCAATAAGAATGTCTTATTTATGAAAATGGAATCATAATAATGGTTAATATAAAATTCTTAAACGTATTTAAAAATTAATAAAAAAAAAACTATACAACTTCAACTATCGGAGTGTGGTTTTCATTAAAATGCTTGTCTTGATGAATTTGTTTAAAGAATAAAAGAAATAGATTCAAAAGTTCATCTGAAAGTTACCATATTTTATATTCTTTTATCATTCCAGCAAAGTTTTTATTAGCCGTGCCAATCTATCAAATTAAATCCAAGGATAAAGATCACAGCTTTATTAACCATTGTCGGAATCAGGGGTTCTGGGAAGATCGGCCAGCCCATGCCGAAACTCGAGCATCTTTCCAAAATACATAATTGATATATATGATATATTATATATATATATTATAAAATTAATATAAATATAAAAATTATAAAATCATCGCAAAACATATATTTACCCCTCCTTCCTATCTTATAAAATATATTTAGATTTTAAAACTCTGTATCAAAGTTTCAAAACTTTCAATATGTTTTACCGAGTGCTGGGCGAGATTGACCAAAATTCATAGTAACGGCCAGAGTTGAACGGCCCTCATCGGTATTGGCCAATGTAGAATGATATTGGCCAGCGTTGATGTGTTACTGGGGTCATGGCACTGGGTGTCAATGTAATGTCTTGTTTTTAAAAGATAATTAGCAAAGAAAATTTCAATTCTGTACTTATAAACAGAAAAGAGAATTCAAAGTAAGCACTTGTTATTAAAAACACAAAGAAATTTCCCTTTAAAAATAAAATTTTCTTATAAAAACAAGCTTATTTTAAATCCAATTCATCCATATTCATGAACTACGAAACATGAATTTTTCCCAAACTTTATAAAAAATGCAAAAATCGAATGTAAATAATATTTTCTTATATCAAATTCAAAAGATAAGAGTGCCATTTTCTACGATATTTGATTTATTGAAGAGTACATATAAACCTTTAAGAAACGCATACACAAGTTATTGAATTAAGAAAAAGCATCCCACACATCCTATCAACCCTCATTCACTAGGGATTATCAGTATTATTTGCATTAAGGCGAAGATTTTCCTCCCATCTTCAAGTATGCTCTCCCACATAAAACATTAAAAAACCTCTCCACAAAAAACATAATAGACGACTGAAAGACTCTCTCAGTCAATATCTCCCACTCTCAATCATAGTTGGCGAAAACTTTCGAATATTAAAATACGAGCATTTCATCTTTCCTTAATGATATTGAGGCGACGGGACAAGCCCCCTTGGCGAGGATTTTGGCGGGGTTCGAGCCCACCCGAAATTGCAACCATTCTCAGTAGAGTTAGGCGATGCAAACGTGACGGGTCATGGGCTGGACCCGGTCCCTTTAGGCCATTCTACTACGCCCCCTATTCCTAAAAAGCTTCGATAGATTATCCACGTTTCTAATCAATCATATTTTGTAATTTCGTTCATTTTGTACTGTGCACATGGCTTCACTTTCATCCTCCTCTGCGTGCCTTTTTCTGGAGCAGAACGCGTTCCTTTTGACTCATCTTGTTTGAGTTCCTTCTCAGGAGATCATTCCGATTGGAATTGGTGGATTTCACTTCTTTTTATCAGTAAGTAAATATCTATAATTTAGACTCATATTGCAGATATTCTACTCTCGTAAATATCTACAAAATATCCGAAATGGTTTATTGGGGGAATATTTTTGGTAACTTCCTAAAAGATGTCTTAAATCAAGCAATTAATAAAATATAAAAGCAGGAAATTTAACTACAGAATATCCGAATCTCCAAACTACTGTAATAACCAAACTGTAATAGTCTATTCCTACTACTATTGTCTACTATAATTACCAAACTGTTATTATAGTTCTACTCTCATAAATATCCTCAAGATATCCGAAATGGTTTTTTTGAGATGTATTTTGGGTAATTTCTTAAGAGATTTTTGTATTTGAAAGGAAGCAACCGAGATAATATAAAATCAGAAAATTTTGCAACTTTCTCTTCGTGTATTCTACTCTTGCAAATATCCCCAAACTATCCGAAACAGTAAATTAGATGTGAGAGAGTTTTGGATAGCTCTCCCAATATCTCCAAAATATCCGAAAAGGTTTTTTGAAGGATATTTTGAGTAACTTCTTGAGAGATTTTTGTTTTGAATCAAGATACCGAGAAAATATAAAAGCAGAAAATTTTACAATACATTTCCAAAACAGTAAATGAATCGTGAGAAGTATTTGGTACAGTTCCTTCACAAACGTCTAATCTCAAATTTACAACCGAACGAAAATAATATCTAGAATTTTCACAACACTTTTTATATTCAGATATTCGATTCTCATCACCATCTTTCAAATATTCGAAACAATCCGTAAATTGGAGAAATGGGGAGAGGAAATTGGATAGTTTTTTCTCAAACGCTCCGTTTTAAATCGAACAACTTAAGAGAGTAAAACAGTCTGAGAAGAGTTTCCCTGCACATTTTCCCTGCCTGATAACAGAAACGGCGGTAATAGAATGATCGGAAGGAGAATTCGGAATCACGAAACGTTTTATTTGCAGAGTGTTTTCTTTCGCAAATGCATTGTTTAAAATTCAACTACAAAAAATATAATATCCGAAATTCCTTTTACATATTTCAATTTCGTATAATTTAGTGTCTGATATTTATTCCAAAAAATATACGAGAAGGCGTGTCACTGGAGGGGGAATGTGTATCTAATATTAAAAACGTTTTATTTTCACAAAATATTTCTTTAATAAAGGCATTGTTTAAATTAGACAACAGAAAAAATTTATAGAGAGAACATTTGATTTAGATTTTTTTTCATTGGAAATATTTTGAGTCTGAATGTTCATTAAAAAATATTCAAAATGGAGTGATTTTGAATGATCAAAGTATATCAAAGAAGTCACGCCATACATAAAATTCTAAATGTATCCGAGATTTTGAATTTAAGGATAAGAATCTAAAAGAAAAAGTTAAATTTGTTCAAAAATAAAATTTTAAAAATGTACTATTCCATAAAACAACTTTTATTATTCATTTCTGGTTCAGGTGTTTTAAAGTCCTAATAAATGTTCTCTAAAATGAGTTAATAAAAAATTAACATGAATGTTTTCATATTAAAACCATTTTATTTACTAAAAGTTTTGAAAAAAAATAGTGGCATGAGCATTTGTCAAAAAGGACAAATTATTTTCAAAAGATTTCATTCAAAAGTGTATTTTAAAATTACTACTAAAACACACAGTTTTCTTAGACATATGATCACAAGTGATCACAGATTGCACATTTTTTATTTCAAGAAGTTTTCTTAATATATCTAAAAGTTTTTAATATTCCTGGTTTTTTTTTTCAAAAATTGCTCGTATTTTGGTATAAAACATTTTTCATAAAAATTTATAAAAATCAAAATAAATACTTAAATATTTTGTACAAATTATTTGAAATTCATACATTGCATAGAAATTATTTTTGAATGAAATAGAAATATTTGAATGAAACAGAAATTATATTTTAATTGAATAGAAATTATATTTGAATGAAATAGAAAGTACTCTTTCTATTCCATTCAAATAGCATTTCTATTTTTTTCAAATACCTTATCTATTTCCTTCAAATGCATTTTCCATTTCCTTCAAATACATTCCTATTTCCTTCAAATATCATTTCTATTCCATTCAAATATCATTTCTGTTTCATTCAAGTATTTCTATTTCATTCACAAATAATTTATATACTTTAATCATAAATCCTTCATCGAATATAATTTCTTGTTCATTTATATTTCGTGAATAACCTACAACTTTTACTAATTCTTTTTGATTAACTTTGTAAAATAATCCAAAAATGAAAAATCTTAAATACTGCTTAACTATATCATACCTTGTAGAAATGAGAAAATAAAATTTTATTGAACAATATTTTTATATACAAAGCAGTCCGTTAACAAACGTGATACCTCAAAATAAATGAAACAACTAGCAAATAGTTACTTCATAATATATAAGTTGATAATTTTTATCTTTACTTAGTGTTGAAAATTGGAACCACTGGTAATGTAATATTTCATACTGTTCGCAAAATAAGTTATCTTGTAAAATGTGCTCCTAAATTCGTATTTCCCAGGCCAAACTATAACGAGCTGTAGTATATTATTTTATATTTATCATAAAATAAGTTACATCGTGCTCTTAAAAATAATATTTCCAATAAAAATATGCAACGAGATGTATATTCTTATCATTAAACAAGTTACATTTTAAAAATATGTGTTCCTAAAAATAATACTTTCAATGGTAATCTACATCGAGTTGATTATGTTTTATCAAAAGCTTCGAAATCAGCTTGACAAAATAACAAAGAAAAATTTGGTACAAATGCATCCTTGTTAACTGATACCCATTGCTTCATTTTAATTTGTAACATTTCAATGCAACTCTATATTTTACAACTTTTTATAATCCCATATTTTATTATTTTTACAAGATGTTTGAAAATAAGTAAATGCAAAATAAATAACTACAGATTTTATTTAATTTTGCTTCCTCAATTTTAAACCTTAAATTACACTTTTAACTATACACATAACATAAAGAAAATAGTTAAAATGTCCACCGATTTCAATAAATTAACTTTTACTATATTATTTGATGGAAGTCAATATAACTAATGTACAAAGCAAGAATCTAAATGAAGATTTAGTTTGATTTAAATTGACCTTAAATTGCACTTTTAACTATACACAAAACATAAAGGAAATCTTTAAAATATCCATCGATTTCAATAAATCAACTTATACTATATTATTTGAGGAAGTCAATATAACTAATGCACAAAGCAAGGATCTAAATGAAGATCTAGTTTGACTAATAAATTTTTTTAATAAATTGCAGTCACCAAGTAGTAACTAATTCTACATTGTTATTGTTCAACAAATACAAAATGAACTATCTTTAGTACTTTTAATTCAGATTAAAATGATACAATTAACACGTTAGTGAACTTTAAAATCCCTGTATTAAAACTCCTTTCATATTCTGTTTTATATTCATTCTTATTTTATTAGCTATTTATTTCTAATGATGCTCTATTTCATATAATAGCATATTAAAGTAATTGGCGAGTTCAATTTAAAAAAAAAAAAGAAATTTTAAAGTAGCAATAGTATTTGAATATAAATATTTGGTTTCATATTTAGTATCGTAGGTAAATACAGTATTGCAATAGATTAAGTGTTTACTTAAGAAATAATTGGAAGAAATATAGAATTGCTTATTTTATTAGCGATTTATTTTAAGTGATGCTCTATGCCATATAATAAAGTATTAGAGTAATTGGCATTTTCAAATTAAACAAAAAGATATATTGTAATGTAGCAATAGTGTATCAATATTTAATTTACTATTTAACAGTAATTATGTATAGAAAATACTGTATTTCTAAATAGATTGTTTACTTACAAAATAATACGTAGAAATTAGTGCTGCTTCAAAAAAGTACAGCATTAATGTTCAAGTTCTTAATTTTAATGTTATCACTCAAATAAAATAAAAAGTATCTATTAAATTGCTATATTCATCCAAATATTTTTCAAGAATCAACTTCAAATAAGAATCAGGATGGCCACAGTTTTTTTTATTTATTTACAATTATTATTTTGCAATCTAAGTTATAATGCTCATGTAATATTTTTTTATTCTTAACGTTATCGAAAATAATAGCGAATTCTCATAGAATTAAGCATTTTAAAAGACATGAAAATCTACTTTTTGTAAAAATTTTGTAAGACCAAAATATTAGTTATAGCAGTTATGTTTACTTTTTGTAGAGCTTTTTCATAGATATTTCATAGATTTATTCATATATTTGATATTTGCATATTAATTAATGTGGATACTTAATTTCGAATGTTTTTCTTTTATATATTTATATGCAACCTTGTTTATACTGATTAAAAATAATTTGTGGGGTTTATTAAAATTTGATAACGAGAATTTTACGTGTGTATTTTATGCAAAATTTTACGTGTGTGTTTTATGTACCTGAAAAAAGTATGGTACCATTGTTTCTATAGTATATTAGTTTTGTAAAAAGCAAATTTAAAAAAGTTAATCTAAAATGCATGAGGAACTTTCTCTTATTTTATTCCATAAAAAAATTCAAAGAATATATAAATTTAAAATAAATGATACGTATCAGTGCTCATATATATATATATAAATTAAATAATTGCAGTATTGTAAATAATGTGCTTAAATTAAAAACATAAAAGAGTGAGGAAAAAATATCGTAGCACACGACAAAGGTAAATATTTGAACTTTTTATTTCAAAACATATTTAAAAATTGCAATAGAAGCATAGAAGCACGCAACAAGAAATGTAAATATCAAACATAAAACAATTTTGTCGTTGTAAACGACTTACTTTTTAGAAAATCTTAAAAAAAAAAAAAATGAGAAAAATATCGAGTCACGCATCAGCTTAAGTAAAAGTAAATATTTGAACTGTGTTATCAGTAAATGACGTATTGATAAAACCTGTAAAAAATAACTGAAATGTCCATGTGCCTCACTGAAACTAAGATTAGTGAAAATCAAATATTTAACAATCCAAAAATTTTTAATAATATAAATTCAAACTAAGTAATCAAATGTTGAAGCTGAGTGGGTGGAAGAAATATTTTTATTATCACTGAAGTACGGAAGCACCTTTCTTAATAGAAATACAAACGCGAGTAATAATTATTAAACATAAAAAATATATTGAGAAAATTATGATGATGATGTATACATGGTTTTGTACAGTAGTGTGCAGTATTTAATTTTTTTTTTAATGAACACCACTTACTTTAAAAATATTCAAAGCTCTTAGGCCCGTATTATACAGAGCCACACTTGTGGCGCGCGTTCACCACCGTAAAGACGCCCGGGCTAGTCACTGCTGTGGCTCAGTATAATAAGCTCCATAGGATTGTATGTTTCACTAAGAGTGGCTTGTCTGAGAGTCTGAAACTGTGGCGAGCGAGTGCTACTGCAGTAGCTCTGTACGACAAGGACCTTAGTACTTTGGAGTCCAAAGTTGGCAATCTAGTTCTTTAAGAGTTCTTCAACATTTGACCTGTAAGAAATGACACAACATCTTTTCACCTGGCTTTTAAGATTTCAATACCAAAAGATGAAGTGTTTGTCCCACCATATATTTCGATATTGAAACTTTGAAAATAGTAGAAATTACTCTGATTCAGGTGTTACAGAAGGAAAGTTGGAGTATAAAAATGACCATCCTTAAGTGGTCTTCAATATTTGCATTGTAACACTTGACAAAATATGTGTTATCCTGGCTTTTAAGGTTTCAATATCATGGACTAAGTGTTTGCCCCATTACATATTGTGATATTGCAACTTTGAATAGTAAAAATTATGCCGTGTCAAGTGTTTTGGGGCAAAAGTTGGATTCCCAAATTTACTAAAGTGCATTAATCTCATGACCGAAAAATCGTAGGATCACACTGCGATAACACTGAAGAGTATAATTAATGGTGGCTTCTGCAAGTTGTATCCTTCGAAGCCTCAACGTCTTTTCGATTGTGTGGTGGGGATGTGGAGAGAGTGATATTTCAGTTTTAAAAAATGTAATTAAATTTTTTTTAGTTTCAACGTTACGGTGCAGAATGGCCTTTTTTTTAAGCCTTTGCATTAAAAAACTACAAAACAAAGAGAAAAAATATTGGAGAACCGGTGGCGATAACAGGATTACCGACTATACATACTCCAGGCTACTAAGAGGGTGTACACTGAATTTTACTAAAGTAATTTATCTTCATAAATAAGTACCACACCTAACTTTTTCAAAAGACCATTATCTATCAAAATAATACTTGGTGATTATAATTAAAGTTCAAGTTACAAAAAGCTGTAAAAAAACTACTTATCAGAATGACCTAAAATTTGACCTGGATATATGTAAAGATAGGGGATTGGGCACACATAACAAATAAATAAAATATTATTATTATTGTTTTAATACAATTTCCCCCTTTTTCGAGTAAATTTATATCAAATTTAAGGTCATTATGACCTTTTTCTTCTTTTTTCTTCACCTTTTTGAAAGTTGAACTGTAATTATTATCACTCTGTACATTTCTCACGATAAATGTTTTATCTGTTAAAGACTTTTCGCTCACTCCGACCTATTCGAAATATTTATCTTTTTATATAGCTTTAAAAAAATATTTTGTGAGATTTTTCTAAATCCTTTGATACTTTAAAGCATTTAATGCCACCTTAGATAAAGGGCTTTAAGGATTATTGTGTTTAGACAGATATAAGTTAATACTTTTCAATATCGGATATAACATTTCTTTATTTGTTGTATTATAAAAACTTTTAACTCTATGTCATTGTAAGATATATTATTTTTGTAAGGTGTATTGTTGTAAGTTAAATGGATGAGGAAAAAGTCACATATTACGTAGAATGCTTTTAAAAAAAAAATTTCAAAAATATACTAGGCAGTGTGTTAGTCATTTTTGAAATACTTCATTTGTAAATAACGACTTGTATTTACTTTCTTAACTAAATAATTTAATTGAAAATATCATTTGGTTGCATATAACATATTTTGATATGTAGCGATGTAGAATAGATTTTTGTGTGTTTTGCAAACTCTATATGTTAAAAGACAAAAATTCTTTCAAACTCGTAAATGACATTATGCAAAATATAACATTATAATAAAGTGAATATAAAATTATACTTAATATTTTTAGTAAGATATTCAAATTTCTACATTTTTATACTTCGGTTCATTTTATCAACTTTATGGTTTATGAAACATCATATGAAATAGAAAAACATGACAGAAAACATTTGTGCTAATAGTATTTTATATTCCTACATAATCGCTGTACATGGGTCCGTCCTAAGTTTGTAATAAGAACCGTTCATATAAACCAGCGTCAGCCACTACGCAGCCCGCGGGCCCGATTTAGCCCGCCACAGATTTTTCTGCGGCCCGCCCGCACCACAGAAGATATTTAAAGAAAAAAAAATCAAATTTCACTATATGGACCTTTTTTTTTTACACATAATTGTAATTTATCCGAAATAATATGTGTTAACTATGCAGAACAGAGTTCTCCACTACATGCCCGAAGAAACTATATGAAGAAGCTTTCAGCAAGGTGATTTTCATCAAGTATAAATTCAGAAATAACTGAATCTTATTTGGACAATTGATTAAATTTGTTGCAACAAATACTCCAAAAGACATCGACTCTATCATAAAATAAACTGAAGGATTTCGACCGCCGTCATTTCACAATTGGTATCGACTAAAACGGGGTAATCTGAAAGTACAGTATAAATACTTTTATTAAATGAGTCACGTTGAAAAAATAGATTCACTTCTTTTTTAGAGTTTGTCTTACTAATAATGAAAATTAATATTTTTTTAATTATTTGAAAAAAGTTCAAAAATAAATTGTAATTTTATTAAGATAAAAAAAATATTTTTTCCCAGTTTTCAGAATTTCTATATATTGTTAAATCGATAATAATTAAAGATACATATTTTGGTATATCCAGCCCGAGAAAAACTTGCAACATAAGTCATACGGCCCGCTTTTAAAAGTTAGTGTCGAACGCTGATATAAACACAGACACTAAACACTCTAAATTAGATGTAACTTCTCCATAGTCAGTTGGAGCATCAATAAAGGCGATTGCGTTTGTTTACTACTCATCAAATGAGGGTAACCGCAGATATAGAAAACTGGTTTTTGTTAGACTTTGATTCAATTTATAAACTTTATGTTTTATAAAACCTGTTATGAAATAGAAAAGCCTGACAGAAAAAATATTTGTGCTAATAGTATTTCCTATACCTAAATAATCGCTGTACATGAGACCGTTCTAAGTTTGCAATAAGAACCTTTCATGTAAACGGCTTGTGTTTGTTTACGACTTATCAAATGAGGGTAACCGCAATATAGAAAACTGGTTTTTGTTACACTTTCCTTGGTACATTAATTTTTAATAAACAACATTAATTACCGTTCTTGTGTTTCATGATAATTCGGTTGTTCAGTTGATACTAAAGGTTCCGAATCAAAATAAGCGTACTATATGAAATATCAATCTTTTAAAATATTATAAGGACTTAAACAGCGTCTTTAAGGTGAATGTCTATACTGACCAGTGACTGCACTTCTTCATTACTAAAGGATACGCAATTCACAGTTATTTCTTTATAAGAAATCAACTGTTTCAGTAAGCTCCAAAGAGAAAAAGTTTAACCACGAAGGTTTTAAACACGATTCAAATATTGATAGCCAACTTAAACGTTGTTTACTAAAATTAACGTTGGCAGTCGCAATATCACGGATTCCTTCTATAAAATGTCAATAATAGGTTTCATTTATTACACGATTAAACACGTCTCCACAAGTAAATGAGGATCGAGCTGAAACGTGACTTCTTCCTAAGCAATTCCAATAGTGGAGTCATTTCATCACAGGGTTCTAACTTTTGCTGCCTCTTGCGAAATTGCATCACGTTTATGGAAAACAGTGAAAGCACCAAAGAGGAAAAAATTTTACCGCGAAGGTTTTAAACACGATTCAAATATTGATAGCCAACTTAAACGTTGTTTACTAAAATTAACGTTGGCAGTCGCAATATCACGGATTCCTTCTATAAAATGTCAATAATAGGTTTCATTTATAACACGATTAAATACGTCTCCACAAGTAAATGAGGATCGAGCTGAAACGTGACTTCTTCCTGAGCAATTCCAATAGTGGAGTCATTTCATCACAGGGTTCTACCTTTTGCTGCATCTCGCAAAATTGCATCAGGTTTAATTGAAAGCAGTGTATGCTGTAATCAATTCGTTTCGATCGCCGTGTCCGGTGCAGTGAGTGTATCGACGTTCTTCGTGTCAGTGAACCGTACGTAGCTACTCGCTCGAAAATCGATGTCATAGTAGAATCCGAAAAATGACATGAATCAGCTCCGACGGAATCGTGTGGCTTGCACAAAGAGAACTATTGATTGGGTGCCACCAAGGGTTGCAAAGAAATCAGAGTTGAGAATGTTTAAAGAGTAATTGTCAGTCACACTTTGCTATACTATTAATACTACAGGATGTCCAAAATTGAATTAACGGTTTTCAAAAAGGAAATTAAAAAAAAAAAAAAAAAAACGAGAAATAATAGAAATGTACCGTCTGTTACATTCTACTTGGAAAGCTAAGGATTTTTTCCCCATCAACATTAAAAAATAGAAAATAGTTATAAAGTTCGGCAAAAGATGGCGCAGTTTATCAAGAAAACTTTAATAAATGGTCTGAAGATGTATAAATTACAAAACGATGCTTTTAAAGTAACCACAATTTTTAGCAACAACATGGCGCAATTGAAACATTGTTTGGTATTTTTGGCAATATGTTCAGACCATTTTTTAAAGTTTCAACTAAGATTGCCATCTGTTGGTGAATTTTGTAAATATTTTTGAAAATTGATGGATAAAATTCCGTAGGTGTTAAAGTAGAATTCAGCAATTTGTACATTTCTATCGTTTTCCGGTTTTTATTTTTAATTCATTTTTGTAAACCGTCAGTCCATTTTGGGACACCCTGTAGATTTTTCTAAGCTCATTAAAGTATTGCAAAAGAATCAGAACTGATAAAGTTTTAAGTGATCTTCTGCACTTCCCAGTCCAGTACTATTTGTGGTATAATTACACAAATTCTGCAAATGAATTAGAATTTAAAATGCTTTAAGTGTGCTCGTCATTATTTTCCAACTTATGTTATATTTTGCCCATTTCGGACAAATACTTCATAATATATCAGAATATGATGTATTTTGACAATAATCGTCTGTCCCTTCCTGTTCTTTACTGTTTATAAATCATCAAATCCTACCAAGAGTTGCAAAGAATTCATAATTTAGAATGCCTTGAGAGTGATAGTGGTTTTTTTTTTGTCCTATACTGTAATCCTATACTTCACCAATTTTGGCATACAAGATGCAAATCTGAATTTAGATTGTTTTTGTAGTGATTAATAGTCTTCCCTTATCTTACTCTGTTAGTTCTATATTTCCTGCAAATCGGCCAAGTGTTTCAAGGAAATCAGTTTCAAATGCTTAAAAGAGATTGTCAGCCTTTCCTCGTCCCAAACTAAAAGTTTTTACATTTCAGAAACTTAGACAAACTGTCATAAATCAGAATTTAGAATGCTTTGAGAGTAATCATTTACCTTTCCTTTCCTTATTAAGTTATGAATATATTTCCTAAAATTCTTTCATGTGTTCCAATCAGTTTGGAAAGTTTTAAAATTGATAATTGTCTTTTCCTGTCTGCCCTATACTGTAAATAATATTTGTCAAATTTCAGTCTAAAGTTATTAATAAGAACTTAGTAGTCTTGCCTTTTACTTTTTTGCTGTTTCTTAAAACTCGGCTAAGTGTTTCAAATAAATCAGTTTAGAATATTTTAAAAGTGATCGTCAGGCTTTTCCTGTCCTATAATGTAAATACTATTTGTAACCAATTTCAACCTAAATTTTCTGATTAGAGTTCAGAGTTTTCTAAGAGAGATCATTTATCTTTTCCTTGCCTTATACTATTACTTTTGTTATATTTCTTAAAACTCGGTCAAATGTTTCAAAGAAATCAGTTTGATCTGTTTTAACGGCTTTCTTCTGATGGACTGTAATTGCTATATATCACCAGTTTTATAGCCTGTGGTTGTTAATCAGTGTTTATAATGTATTAAGACAGTTCATTAGCTTTTTCTTGTCGTATACTGTTATAAATAAATTTCCTAAAACTAGGTCAAATGTTTAAAATAAATTTATTTAGAGTATTTTAAGAGGGAATGACAATACTTTAGTGCTCTATACTGCTTATATGGTATATTCTAAACATATGAAAACTTATGTCATATATGAAAACCTTTACAGAATAATAGTCTGTGATAGAAGTCGGAAAATTAACTTTAGAAAAAAAATAACGTAAGGTACTTTTATTGGTTGGTTGGTTGTATTCAGATTATCTGGCACAGTCAGCAACACGAGGGCTATAATGCGCCGAAACATTCGTCATTAGACAAGCCAACATACATTTACAAACACCCATGCCTAACACGGGACTCGAACCCGCAACCTCGTGGTCTAGAAGCTAGCGCGCTAACCATTATACCGTTTGGTCGGCAGGTACTTTTATTGCTAACAATTTAAAGCATTACGTACGGTGCACATAAAGAAAATTCAATAAAAATAAAAATTTACTGCTTTGGAAAAAAATGTAGATAGAATGTTATTTCTGAAATTGCAAGCCTTTTACTGCGTATGTATCGACATATTTACTTTGATAACTTTTGTATGAAATTTCTCTGGTTTTGTACAGAGTTGTTTTTAAAGGTTTAAGATGCTTTAAATATTTTATTCAGAAATAAAAAATAAAAAAAATACATTTATAGCAATATCCTAAATTGAATTTAAACAAAGTACTTGTTATATATTTATAAATATGTCCCAAAAATCTTTTTATATTAAAAAAAATAAAAAATTATGGAAATTTTTAAAGTCCAAAATTAAATGTCCTAAGTCCAAAAGTCCCATAATTTAACCTCAGTTTAGGAATATGGGATATAACAAAAGGAAAAAGTTTTGCGGGAACAATCATTGATACCAATTAATAGTACTCTCTTCAGCTATTTTACAACTACAATAGTCACAACTATTTAGAAGCCTCAGTCTGAGGCAAATTGAATAAAACTGAAACTTTATTGAATATGGGCGAAATATAATGAAATGTGCATTTGAAATATGAATAACTGAATTGAATTCTGCGGGAAACTACCAATATCCACAAAAGGATTACCTGTTGGATCCTCAAAACCATTGTAAAGGTTCCTCTGCAGAATTAACTTAATCGAATTAATCCAAAGTAAGATTTTGTGCTAATGCATGGATTCAAATTTGTGGACGCCTTTTCTAGACCAATTAGCAAATCGATTGAAAGCTGCGACATAATTTAGCTTAGTAAACCAACTGAATATATCAGGTATGGGGTTTTCAGAAACACACCGGTTTTATAAATTGATTGATGGGAGTAAATGTGATAATGACTGCATATGGTTAACCGATGCGGCCCATTTTCATTTTGACGGATTTGCATATAAACAAAATTGGTGAATATTTGGTACTGAAAACCCATCTGTGTATCTTGAAAAACCATTGCATTCTGCAAAAGTAACCATTTGGGTGTATTATCCCAGAAATGGTTCATAAAGTACTTTTCATGAAGGAAATGATTTTTTTTCTTGAATTAAACGATGAATTCCATTATATTCAGATATCACAACAATTTGCTGCCAAATTTCGATGCTGTAACTAATTTGACAAACCAGAGTATTTAAAATTCCATACCTGTCTATCCATAATAATACCTGTCTCTTCTTTCTGTCTCTCACTCTATCGCAATTATATAATTTCAAAGTTAAGGTCACTGTATCGCAATTATATAATTTCAAAATTAAGGTCACTGTATCGCAATTATATAATTTTATAGTTAGTTTTGCAAACCGGAGTATTTAAAATTCCATACCTATCTATCCATAATACTGGTCTCTTCTTTCTGTCTCTCACTGTATCGCAATTATATAATTTCAAAGTTAAGGTCACTGTATCGCAATTATATAATTTCAAAATTAAGGTTACTGTATCGCAATTATATAATTTCAAAATTAAGGTCACTGTATCGCAATTATAAATTTCATAGTTAGTTTTGCAAACCGGAGTATTTAAAATTACATACCTATCTATCCATAATACTGGTCTCTTCTTTCTGTCTCTCACTGTATCGCATTTATATTATTTAAAAGTTAAGGATTCCTATCTGAAAGACTCTGTAAAAGTCTTACACGAGAGGTCAAAACAAAACAATTTCTGTATTGGTTGTACAAATATTGCATTATTACTTTCAATTAGCCATATGTTGACATATGTTAATAGTATTGTTTTCGGTCCAATTTTTTTTCTCGATATTTTTGCATTTCTCCACGTTTTGGAACATCTTGACTTAAAAAAAGTGGTCTAGAAAAAATTTCTGTCAGTGTATCCGTGTGTCTGTGTGAACGCGGTCTGTATAACTCCCGAACGAATTGACCTAGAATGTTCAAATTTGATGCAAGATTTAGTGATGGCTATGAGACCTGACGTTTACGTTTTCGTCAATATTACACATGCGCCAAACATGAAAACCTGAAGAAAAAAAAAAAAAAACGTGAAAAAATCATGCTTTACAGCAATTGCTGAAAAACAGCTGTAATGATTTTAATCAAAATTGCTATGATAATGAAAACCTCTTGCCTCTTAAGGTGTTTTAAACATCCCACCTCTGAAATTTCCATAAAAATGCTATAAAAGTATATAAAAATTTGAAAAACGAATGTTGTTAAAACAGAGTTCTCTCCCTTTGAGCATCGCTTAGCAACGACCATTTTTCTTTTCTCCTCTGTTTCACTTACATGAAAGGATAATGTAAGAGTAATCGAAATGTATATCGCTGAATTCGTTATTTTTTTTGCTCCATATACGAATTATCGCCAAACTGGCTATTTTTTCAGTCAATGAAATATGGAAATGGTAATAACACTATTCCATGTCAAATTTAAATGTAGTGACCAGTATTATAGAGAAATTGAAAGTTGTGCACACCCATAGTTTTCGTAGGTAATCGATCAAAATGTACATTTTGAATTCGAAATTTATAAAATTAACTTCCTTTTAGAAATTCAAAAGGAAAATGCAAACGAAGAATATTCTGGTTTGTGTCACTATAAGTTCACAGAAATCGCTTAACATTCCAAGAACACAGTCAATTTATACTTGACCATCCGGAAATTAAGATAAAATACGAGAAAATAACGATTGTCGAATAACAACGAAGAGAAATAATTCACTCGTTATTCACGGCACTCGTGCACTTATTGCGTGTTTTGACGATAAACGCTAATTTTACGTGATTATATAGAAGTACGATTAACTATTGGATCGCTTGAATGGATCCAAATAATGATTTTGAAGGAGACATTATAGATTCGTTAGCCAAACAAATAACCTCAAAAGTGCATTCGAATTATTCAAAGGTTAAGGAGCGTCCATTTTAATCTTGGTTTAGGAAATTTAAATAATTATAAACAAACGTCTTTCTAGGAAATAACTTAATTAAAAGTGTTGAATGGTTCACTGACATTCAACTTATCAATTTAGAAGGCATTCGATGTGTTTGTAAACTACTTGGGGGTGTACTGATAATTAAATGAACATTTCTAGGGTTTTATATTGCAGGATTATAATAATTAAAGTTTAAGTTTTAAAAAGCTGTAAAAAGAAACACTAGTCAGAATGACTTGAAATTTGACCTGAATACACAAGAAGGGGAAATGGTATGAAATATGAAAAAGTTCTTCGAAACAGTTCTTTTTTATGCCATACTATTTTCTAATTTTTCACATGTATTCAAGTGAATTTTCATGTCATTCTGACGCGAGACTTTTTTAAAGAAAAAAAAAATAATAAAAAAAAATTATTGGAATAGTTATTTTTCCTTATGCCTTACTTTTTCCCTATTTTCTCAAGTCCAATTTCAAATCATTCAGACGAGTGGCTCTTTTTAAAGAAAAAAAGAATGACAACAAATGTTTGAAATAGTTTTCTTATGTCATACCATTTTCCACTTCCTTGCTTATATTCAAGTAAAATTTCAGGTCATTTTGACGAGTGGTTCTTTTCAAAGTAAAAAAGAATTTAAAAAAAGATATGATCGGAACAGTTTTTTCCCTAATGCCTTACATTTTCCCATTCTTTGCATGTATTCATGTCCAATTTTAGGTCATTCTGACGAGTGGCTCTTTTTAAAGAAAATAGAAGAAAAAAAAAGAAAAAAATTCTTTGCTTATATTCAAGTAAAATTTCAGGTCATTTTGAAGAGTGGTTCTTTTTAAATCAAATTTTTTTTTTAAATGAATGGAATCGGGGTTTTTCCCCCTTATGCCTTACATTTTCCCATTCTTTGCATGTATTCAGGTCCAATTTCAAATCATTCTGACGAGTGGCTCTTTTTAAAGAAAAAAAGAATTAAAAAAAAAAATTTGAAAAAATAATTATAAAAAATGAACGGAAAAGTTTTTTTTTTTTATGCCATACCATTTTCCGATTCTTCGCGTATATTCAAGTAAAATTTCAGGTCATTCTGACGAATGGCTCTTTTTAAAGAAGAAAAGAAAAAAAATATTTTCGAAATGACTTTTTCCTCCTATGTATCATTTTCCCATTCTTCGCATATTCAGGTAAAATGTCGGGTCATTCTGACGAGTAGTTCTTTATTACAGCTTTTTGAAATTTGAACTTAGTCACCCTTTATATAGTAAGCTTTATATTTATACTCTGTTGTCCAAGAGCTCCTACAGTTGTGTTTTTTAGTTGATTGGAGTTATGTTCTTGAATAATAGCTATGGCAAAAATGTACGAAAAATTGTTAAATATATATTTGTTTTATTACGCTATCACTATCATATGTGTGATAGTGTAGTGTATAGTACGTTTGATACATATAATAGTGTACTATTATACACTATTATATGTATCAAACGTGGTTTAATAAACTTATAGAGAACGCAAAGTAATTGAATGTGTGAAGGGGGGATTCTTTTTGGGGTGTATTTCAAAGGGAATCTGCCCACTTTTGCATCTCGTACGGGAGAAAACCGGAAGAACTCTCACCATGTAAACATACACTGGGATGAATGAAATATAGTAGAACCAACTTCGGGAAAACGGGGCACGTGATAGATAATAAACTAAAAAGTATTACATGTGATGTTTTAACTTAGTTGGTGTAATTAAACTTACTGAACTGTCAAAAATAAAATAAATGGAGTATTAAAATTGGTCGCATTCTATAGAAAAGTCCATTCATAAAGAAATTGTTCTCAGCATAGAAATGATTTAGAAACGAGTGAAAATAACATTTGATCTACTATAGATTATAAGAATGCTTGTTTGTTTGGTAGCACGGTTCCTGCTGACTATTTCTGCCGAAGTATTCAATACAGCCGAATATGTAATTTTGAATTATGGAAAGACGACGAGGTCGAAGTATTCTCTTTCCAACTCCACTGCATCAATGAGAGGGCATTGTGGCCATGACCTATTTAACTTGCACCAGTCCAAAATTTTCTTACACACCAGTAATCAGCAGCCCAGTACCAATCACGCAATTTCCCGATCATAAGCTTTGTGCCTTTAACCACCGAGACCAGACTATGAGAATGAAATCTGCAAACATTATAGTAATATGAAATGTATGAAAATCTTGTCGAGTTCTTTATTTGAAGAACCAAATAATTTGCCCATTTGATATAAACTGTGTAAAAGGATCAATCAATAGTAAATACAAAATTTCAATCATTAACAATAGTTCTTATTGAGAAAGATGCAAAGCTACATAGCTCTTCGTTAACATAGCAACATAAATATACAAAATATAAGCAATTACACGTTTAACGAGTAGAGAGCTTTGAAATCATCTCAATAGATAGTAGCGCGATAAAATAATGCGAGTTGTGACCTAGTTTAACTCTTAAGTATGTTTCCTTAATAATAAGGTAACAGACCAGTTGCTAAGCAGTACTGGAGATTCTGTCGTCTTTGGTTTGCAACTTAGTTTGTGCCTTACAGAAGCTGCTTTAAAAAAATCAGTATACATGATTGCGTTTAGAGGCATGTAGTCTTTCATCGCTTTTTTAAATTTCTGGCGGGAGTTTTCCGATTTTTCTCTCATTCATTGCAGCTCCTCATAAAATTTAGACTATTCGTAATTCAGATTTTATTTGAACTTTGTATTGAGTGTGGTCTTTGTATTGTCCTTGCTCAGTGAGAAAATACAATACAAATACGTTAGATTGTAATAGTTTGTCACTAAGAGGCAGATTCTACAAATCTAGCAATATAACAAGTATATATAGACAATTTAGCAATAATCATTGACTGAAATATCCCTCTGTCTAAGTTGAAACGTATGATTACAACAGATTTGTCGATTTGAAGTTTGTGGCTATGGTTGGTTGTATTCAGATTATCTGGCGCCGTCAGTAACACGAGGGCTATAATGCGCCGAAACATTCGTCATTAGACAAGCCAACATACACTTACAAACACCCATGCTTAACACGGGACTCGAACCCGCAACCTCGTGGTCTAGAAGCTAGCACGCTAACCACTATACTGTTTGGTCGGCTTGAAGTTTGTGGCAATTACTGGGCACATTATGGGCAATTTTAATCAAGTTTTACCACTAAAATTTAGAATATTAGATGTATGAATGTCCCTGTTATCTTGCATTCTCAGTAGATTTGCAAGTACATTGACAAAATATATATTCAAAAATCATAAAATACAAAAACAATCGCATAATGGCAATGCAAAAATCATCAATTTAAATCCAATTTTAACACTAACAACTCGAACACTGGACGTGGAAAAATCTCAGTTCACTTCTTCTCAGTACGCCACTGACCTAATGACCTAGTTTCGCCACTTGCAATTCCAAATCGCTTCCTCCGAATCAAAGATGTTCGCGAAGTGAGATCGATGCTCCTGCTTCCTGCCATTCAGGAATCAAACGTCGAAAATACCCCCTCCTACTATTTTGAAACTCGATTTCAATAGTGATTGTGAGGGTATTGATTTTGGGGTCGAAATGGCAGAACAGGTAAGGGAGCAATCTCCTGCCTGGAAAAGTGCCAAGAAATGGTAGCGTACAATCTATTCGTGCCACGGAGACATCATTAAACGAAGCGTTGTCATTCACAAACCAGAAGATTGGTCTAGAGTACAACTCATAGTACAAAGGTTTCTAGATATCTGGTTTTTAAAGTGTAGAATTTTTTGAAGAAAAGAGAGAAATTGGTTATGGATGCTCTTATGTCGAGGATTCTATACTCATTACATAAATATTTCATGATACGGAGTCGTATTCACAAACAAGGAGATTGGTCTGGAATGCAATTTGTACCGAATTTTCACAGAACTTAATATCACAGAATGTTTCTAGATATCTGGTTTTTCAAGTGCGGCATTTTTTGAGAAAAAGAGAGAAAATGGTAGTAAGATACTCATACATCGAGGATTCTATACTCGTTACATAAATATCTCGTGGTCATATTCACAAACCCAAAGATTTGTCTAGAGTACATTTCTTACCGAATTTCCGCCAAATAATATCCCAGATGGTTTCGAAATATTCGATTTTTAAATTGTAAAATTTTGGAAGGAAATTGTTAATAGACTCATATGCCGAATGTTCTACACTCATTAAAAAAAATAGTTCGTTTTACGAATTCATGTTCACTAACAAGGAGATTGGTATAGAGTATATTTCAACAGCACAGAAGGTTTCTAGATATTAAACTTTTAAGGTGTCGAATATTTGGTTGTAATGTAGACGTTTTTAAAGAAAAGATGGAAACTAAAATAGCTCTTATGCTGAGTTTTCGTTAGACAGGATGATCATAAAGTAACTATACATTCTTATAATAATCACATTTTATTGCATAAATTAGATTATTAATCAAAAATATATCATACCAAGAAACATCCTTAGTACATTTCCATGCTACCTCCTTGCACATCTCGCTAAAGCAACCAGCGTTGTTCCACCGGGACCAGGAAGATATGGTGCAACATAGCTAGTGCAATTTCTTCTATTACGGCTGTAAGAAGTGATGAGATTATGGACAACGTTGTGTTCTATCAAGATGGAACACCATCTCATGTTGTCTGGATTTTTCGGACCTACCCCAATAACACTTTCCTTTGCCCACTTGGCCAAAGCACCCAGCGCTTTTCCACCGTGACCAGGAAAATATGGCGCAACATACCTGGAGTAATTTCTTCAATTACGGCTGTAATAAGTGATGAGATTATGGATAACGTTGTGTTCCAACAATATGGAGCACCGTTTCATTTTGTCTTGATTTTTCAGGCCTACTCGCATACCTCAATAACGTAATCCCTGACAGAGGTATCGGTCGAGGTTCACCAAGAAAGTGGGCTCCATGGATACCAGATTTGAACTCTCTAGATTTCTTCGTATGGGGATTAATAAAATCCAAGGTGTATCAGGTGAAGATACGACACATGGAACAGCTTAAACAAAGGATTACAGCCGCATTTGAGGAAATTACACCAGCTATTTTGCATTATGTTTTCCGGGCTACCGAGGAACAACGCTGGATGTTGTGTCGAACTGTCAAAAGTGGTCACTTTAAAATGTATTAAAGGTGTGTCCTGGCCTGATTTATATTTGATTAATATTGTAATTTAAATAATAAAGAGCGATTATCACAAGAAGTTATATCACAAGTACTTTATAATCACAAGTACTTTATTTCACCTTGTGTAAGTAAATATCTTATGTTACGGAACTATATCCATAACCAAGGCGATGGATTTGGAATCTATAACTCAAGAGAGCAGATTGAATTGAGGAAACAGACTTTTTAGAAGTTTTTGAACAAAATGATAAAACTGATAAAATCCTAGTAGATATTTATATGCCTAGTGTTATATACCATTTTTTATCAACACACCTTGTTACTGAACCATATTCAAGCACGAAGATATTTATTTAGAGTGAAACTAGATACTTTCTAGATAGAGATTATTCAAATCATAGAAAGTTTTGAAGAAAATTGAACAATGTGTAGGTATTTATATGCAAAATATTCTATATATATATATATATATATATATTACTTTAACATCTCAAGCTGTGTAGCCTTCACTAAACAAAACATTAAAATACACAAACGGTTATTTGAAGTAAAACTGATTGCACCCGAGGACACTACCCTTTTCAAACCATTGATTATTACCCTTGAGCCATCATTAAGCGAATAATTGTTGTTATTTATTTCGGAAAATAATGCACAGTTAAAACTTAATTACATGGTACCGTAAGATATGATTTTCCATTTTGTAGAACTTTAAATACAAGAAAGAAAGAAATAAAAAGTTAAGTAAAATAATTGCAGTCTCATTTGATGAAAATGGGCTTTATCGGTGGATAGGGCCATAGACATGGGGGGGGGGGACCAAATTGTGTAAAATCTTGTTTTACTACTCCCCCCCCCCTACCTTTTTTTTTTGTATAACTTGTTATATGTATTCAATCAAATCTTCAACGATACCCCCCACCCCCGAAAAAAAATTCTGACTACGGACTTGTAGGTGGACTATATCTTATCTTCAACAAATTTAACCCCCATCAATCTATTTTGAAACAGGTATATTTTAAATCTCATATATGTCTATCCATCACGCTACTTGTTTCTTCTTTATGTCTTTAACTGTATCACCTTTATGTCATTTTCAAGTTATAGATTCGTTTCTGAAAAACCTGTAACGTTATCTCACCTTATTTAAAATACAGTGTTAGATCGACTTCTATAGAGTTACTGTTACAACGAATCCTATACAGTGTTTTGGGAAATGTGTATTTAATAGTATACCAGTGTTTTGATAAATGTGTATTTGAATGTCTGCGTGTTTATGTGTGAGTGAGTGAATGATTGGTTTTATTTACCACACTTACATGTAATCATTCCGTTAAACTTTTTCTTGATTTTTACTGTACAACAGAAAAAAGTTTTGCTACAGCTTAATTATGGTTAAAACTTTTCATTCAATTGATTTACTTGAAATATTATGAGCTGTTTACAAAGATTCTAGCTCATATGCGTGAAGAATATTAATAAAACAATTTCAGATAATCAGATATTATTTAAAACAAAAGCAGGCAAAAGATCTTTATGCTACTCGTATTTCATAAATTTTTAAATTTTATAATTACGTTTGCATTTTTTCAAATGTTATAAATTCACTCGGTGATGTAATAAATTCACTCGGTGAACTCTTTCCAATTATTTTATGGTGGAAAACGAAGGTATGAGATGCATTTTAAGAAATTAAATCAAATCAGAAACACAAATAAGTTTGTTAGCTAAGGTAATATGACTAATAGATTATAAGTCGACAACCAATAAATGCAGACAGCAATAACGACACTGTTGAATTTGAATATTGAGAACTACAGAGATGCCATCTTTTCAACACATTTTCCGTAATTTTTAAAGATTTTGACTTCTTCTTACAGTTTACCCATAACTCTTACATTACAGTGAATGTAAACGAGATTCAATAGTGACTATTAATTCAGCGACGCACTCAGCCGAAACAACGTAAATCTCGGCAATAGCGATAATATTGATAAATTTCAAGTGTATTGGCAAAAGACTGTGAAAATATATTTCGCGTAGGTTTTTTCCGTAGGTTTCAAAGAAAGTCCGTAAAACGATAAAAATCCTTAAAAACTACAGAAAATAGAAAAAAAACTATGAACAACTACGGAGAATCCGTAGAAAAGTACGAAAAATCCGTAGAAAAGTTGGTAGCTCTGGAACTACATCTACGGTTTACCTGATGACGTATAAAATGAACGCACTAATTAAATCTTTAAAAAAAATATTTTTAATTACACTCCGATTCTTTCTCGATGTTATTGATGGAAATTAAATCCCGTCTTGCCAACTTACCCATCTTATATAGGGTTAAGTGCAGTTTGAATGAGTTCTGTGACTTCCGAAGCCTCGAAGCTATTTGAAAGTCTTCCCACAAGAAATTCAAACCAATTTCGGAGTTCCAATCAAATTGTTTTCCGCGAAAACGGATATTTTCGCAATGTTTCGGAAAATGTGATTTCGCAAACGGAAAGTAAAGCGGCGACGCCATAAAGGAAACCACTGAAGTCATCCGGCGATTAAAAAGAAAGCAATTGGGACAAAGCTACAAGGGAGAAAAGGCGCCTCATACTTTTTATCTTCCTCATTGGGTAACCGTCCAGGGAAGAGCGCTTTCGCTAAAAAGTATTAGGCACGTCTCTCTTTTTATTTAAATTGGAAATTAACAATTTCACTTACTGTGGTTTTTTTTCCCCAGTTATTCATTTATTTGCTTCAATGTTCATTTGTTTATTTTATTCGTTCATTTGGTTACTCTGTTTGTTGGTTTGTTTACTTCAGTTGGTCATTTGTTTACTTGGTTCATAGATGAACTTAGTCTCCGTCATGCTTATTTATCTGTTAAATTCACTTATTTTCTTCATTGGTTATTTCCTTTTTGTCGTCTGTTAATTTCTGCGCATCTTTTGTTTATTTCATTATTTTATATTTCAATTATTTCACATCATTTGTTCCTTTGTTTGTTCATTTTCATTTTCATTTGCTTACATTATTAAGTTTTTACTTCGTCTGTTAATTTTTATACTTATTTTGTTTATTTCTTTATTTAATTTTGTAATTTCCTCTCGCGTCATTTGTTCATTTGTGTACTTCCTTTGCTCATTTCTTATTTTTATTTATTTATATTATTTCACTATTATATTGTTTTCTCATTTGTGCATTAATTTATTCATTTTTTACTTTGTTTATGACAAGTTTAAACAAAAACGTAATCAATTTGAAGTGCGCCAAAAGAACACCTTAATAAAGATTACGCATAATTTACGTTTTCTTGTAAACACTTTCCAATTCATTCAAATAACAAAACTCGAGCATACGGCACAATAGACTACTGAAAGTAGACTAGGGCACTTTGTTGCTAGACATAATTGCGAAAATGACATAACCACGAAACAGTGAAAGGCAGAAGAAAGAGACAAGTGGCATTTTGGATAGACAGGCATGGAATTTTAAATTCACCGTTATCAAAATTGATTTATAGGAGTTAAATTTGATGACTGATTTCTGTACTACATAACTAATGAGCCGAAGTCAGAATTGGGCAACTTTATTGGATTTTGATCGAAATTGTTAGAGCCTTTTTTGACCATTGATGATGCGAATTTAACGATACGCTTTTCGTTAATTATTACATTATCCAGTCGGGTAAATAAAAAAAGAGTAAGAACAGGTTTTGTTGGTTAATACTCATGGAAAGAGAATTCCGAGTTAAAGACATTCGTTTTTAAACTTTTTTTCATTTTCACCAAATTTCTAAGAGAATTCCGGAGGTGATGATGTTTAGAACACTTCAAAAAATTTATCAGCATTTTGATCAAAATCGTTAGAGCTGGGGTTATTTTAACAATTGTAGAAAAACATTAGTTTTTCAATAACAACTACCTTATGAGTAAGCGCAATTTTGACCAAACCTTAAAGCGTTGAGTGCCACGTGAATTCTTAAGAAATTCTCCTTCAGGGAATGCGCGCTGCTTAGAAGCGTTGGTATTGCGGTGTGGCAATGCGGAGCGCACTACTAACAGATTGCAATTTATTCTATACAACTGAGTAAATATAATAGAGCCATTGTTTCTTATCGCAATAGAAGATATTTAAGTGTAGAATGATATGCTTATGGACATTCATTCACCACTTTTTAGAAGCGTTGGTATTGTGGTGTGGCAATGCGGAGCGCACTACTAACAGATTGCAATTTATTCTATACAACTGAGTAAATATATTAGAGCCATTGTTTCTTATCGCAATAGAAGATATTTAAGTGTAGAATGATATGCTTATGGACATTCATTCACCACTTTTACGCAGCGTTGTCAGATCTCAGACTTAAAATTCTTAGGTAGGCAATTTTTCCCAAGGGCATTTTGGACAGAGTATATTTAGTAATATTTTTATCTATTGAATCAATACTACGTCAAAAACTAAAAATTCCTGCACTTTTAAAAGTATTAAGAAAGATACAGTATGAAAAAAAAAATTGAATGATGGCTATATCTTCGGTTCTAATTATCGTAAAATCTTGTGGTTTGCACCAAAATATTTTATTTGCGATTTTCTATATGTCTGGTGCAAAAAAAAAAAAATCTTAAGGGGCTGTATACTAAGTAAGTTTAACTTTATCTTTAAAAATTTCAATACGAACCTCTATTTTTTATGATTTCATTCGATTTAGAATACTTCTTTTACCCTAGATACCAAATTTCAGTTCATTATGTTGAGAAACACGTCACTTATGAGTGAAAATGTTTTGGCCTATCTTGAGGACAAATTTCTTTAAAGAGGTGAAGAAGCAAACGTTTTGCATGCCCTTAAAGTGAGCTTTTTTACATTTTTGCTAAAATATTGAAAACAAAGCCAAAATGGAATGAAAAAAATTCTGGAGGGGTTTTCGACTATGATAATTCTAATGAAAAAAAAGCTGCATATTATTAATGTTTGGCCTTCTATAATCTATCGTTTGAAACAAAAATTGCTAAAATATATTAACGATTTAAGAATTTATGGCTAAAAGAACAAATTTTTTTTAACATTATTTTACCATTTTTTGACATTATTTAAATTACTAACCACACATTGGAAAATTATGAAATCTGATATTTAGGCGTTTTTTTTTTATTCTACATCTAAATCTGAAATAATACCATGGGGTTGCTATTAAACTGTGTTAAAGTTTGGTTTAGTTTTAATATGTAGATGACCCCTCGTATTAAAAAAAATATATATATATATAAAATTATAAAGACCTTCCACGATTTACAACGGTGCTTGACCTTTGTTATTTCATCAATTAGAATATAAAATATAGCCATCGTTTGGATTTGATTTTTTTTTTCTTTTTTTTTTCTTTTTTGTTAATGACATGACTTTTAATCAGTGAGAGATAGAAGTAACAAGAGGTATGGGGGATTAACAAGTATGGAATTTTAAATACTCCAGTTGGACGGATTTGTCAATAAATAAAACTGTTGAATAAGGGGTACTAAAAACCCTCCTGTGTATCTAGCATATCCACTGCATTATGTAAAAGAGAAGGTTTTGGTTGCACTATCCAGTAAAGGGATCATAGAGCCCTTTTTCAGAAGAGAAAGGATAAACTCATTATGCTATATTCAGATTTTACAATTTGTTATCACATTTCAATAATTTCAATATAGTAACTAATTTTGCAAACCGTTGTGTTTAAAATTCCAAACCTGTCTATCCAACATACCGCTTGTCTCTTATTTCTGTGTCACATTGTTTCGCAGTTATGAAATTACAAAGTTTGGGAGTCATTTCTGAAAGACTCGATTTAATGATAAAAGCAGATAATCAGATAACATTGAAGAAAGTATTTTCTAAAGAAAAAAATTACTGAAAGTGATAATTCCGTTTGTTTGTGTGAATATTTCAGTTCAAGTTTTTTGTTCGCTTTAAATTTTCTGACTTAGTAGAGAATCACGTGGCTTTGAGATCGCGGTGGCATGGAGAACGGTATATGTCAAGGCTGCAACACAAGATGGCCATTATTAAAAGATGACACCAGCGGTAGAAGGGTAGAAGTGGGAAAAAAAGTGTGGAGATGCTCAAATGTCGGTGATAAGTGCACCCCCCCCCCCATTCCTCTCCTCAACGATAATTTTTTTAGTAAAAATATTGACTAATAAGGAAAAAATTTACACTTCCAAACATTAATATTGAACAAGGGTTCAAAATTTATTGTTATTTTAATGAATATTCTGCTATTTAGTTTTTCTACTTGGAAGTAAGGGATAAAATGAAGTAATAATTCCCCATTATATACATAACTATTTATTTAGACTTAAATAGTGCTTCTAAATGTACATACTTTCATTAAATTAAATTAAAAGAGAACTCTAAAATGTTTTTTTTTCTTTAAAAATAGATTGTCTTTGTATGAAACAAGAATAGGAATTTAACTTAAAAGAAAGTTCTTGCAAAATTAAAAGTTGACCAAGTGTAGCGGTATTTATTAATAAAAATACTTGTATCTTTGTACAAGAGAGTACAATACATTTTATAATAGTATGATATATATACACCATAAATAGTTTTTTTTTCTTTTTTTTTTTTACATTTGAAAACTTTAAATCACTTTAATATCAGTGTCACTATATTTAAAAGTTAATGTTATTTTTCTTTATTAGCTTTTAGATGGATTGAGTGTTTTTAAGAGTGGGGGGGGGGGGAGATAGATTTCAGTGGTTTTAGTAGTGGGGAGATGCATGTATTTTTTCTTGAAAAGTGGGGAAACGCGTCACCTTCGTCTACCCATACTTCTAGCACTGGCTGACACAAATAAACAGAATAGTGTTGGTTGGTTGGTTGGTTTCAGATTATCTGGCACCGTCAGAAACACAAGGGCTATAATGCGCCGAAACATTCGTCATTAGACAAGCCAACATACATTTACAAACACCCATGCCTAACACGGGACTCGAACCCGCAACCTCGCGGTCTAGAAGCTAGCACGCTAACCACTATACCGCTTGGTCGGCACAGAATAATGTCAACCTTTTTATTTGTGACATTCTTTCATAATGGCCACCTTGTACTTGTGTCATTAACATGTGCAGTTCTCCATGCTATCGCGATGTTTCATTTTTATGATATTAGACATTTTATAAAAATCAGTAGATCATAAAAATTTGTGATAGGGAAGGTGGCACATACCAACATCTGGCATAATTGAATACCCCACCACTGGCATTGTTATTTGAATGGTAAGATTCGGAGTAATCAAATGTTATAAAATGCAACATCTAGCAATAGGTTTTCCAACATTTCTTATCTTATTGCATTATTAAATGCTTTGTTATGTGATGAATTCTGTTTTCGTGCTATGCAAAGCAAAAATTGAATTTCGTTTTTATGACATTAGATTTTGAAGAAACTATAGCCTTTGTAAATAATGGTTCCTTAAAGCATATGAATTGTGCTTTTTAATTTGCAGGTAAAAATAATCGACGGTAAAAATAAGGGGACGTTGGAATGATCATAAATAAAGCAGAGTCAAATTCATGTAAAAAGAGGAGAATTCTTGGAAATTCTTTATTGATAAATGTTAGTTGGGTAAAAAAAGGGTGACATAAAAATATGACATTCAAATTAAACTTTCTATTGGTAAGCCAGATCTTCTATAGAATTTCTGAACATTTTTTATGAAAAATAAAATGAAATGCATTCATGAAAAATATTATTCAATGTTTTGTTCTATTAAAGAATAAGAATAAAACGAAATTAATTTGGCAACTTTTTGAATATCATACCTGCAATTTTGCTACATTCTAATCTATGCATTTATTTCCAATAAAATTTAGGTTAATTTAATTTTAATTTAATTAACTATTCCTCCCATATTAAAAGGTACCACCATGGAATAGAAGCAATTCAATATAGGTTTTAAGTGAGAAAATAATATTTTACATTCTGGTTATGATAAGGAACTGTGTCTAAACTAAAAGTCGATATCTTCTCAACATTCTATTTAACTATTACGTCTAAAAATTTAAATCCAAAATTTATATATTTATTCAAGAAAAATTTAACTAAAATTTTTCAAAATGTTATTTCCCTTTTCTTTTCACTTACAACAAACAGAATGTAAAAATAAATTTAAAAATGTAAGTGTAGCTCAAAAATACGCTAATGATACTTCATTGACTACAATTATGATGCATATTCAAAACTTTATTAGTATTATTTCAATAAATGTTCCAGTGAGGACTAGATTTGAATGTTCCAATAAATTAATTTCCAATTCCAAAATAGTCCCTAAAAAAGTTCTTAAAATGCAAAAAGAAATGTTCAAATATCTAGTGCTTAAAAATAGCCCTGTAAAAAAATATTGTTCCAGTATATATTCCTTAACAAATAGTCTTTAAAATGAAAAATAAATGTTTGCTCTGATGTAGTTCTTAACAAATAATTTTAAAAATGCAAAACAAATACACTTGTTCCAATATATATATATATAGTCTTTAAAATGAGAAATTTCTATTTGGAAGCGAATATTTGAACGAATATATATTTTTTCAAGTATAGTGTTTTGATGGTCTCCAAAGTAAGTGCACTAAATTATACAAAGATAAGTTTATTTAAACCGGATGAGCACAACAGCGTCAATTTAATGATGACCTTTATCAGGCACTCAATAACCTCATATGTATATTTCTTGAGACACTACTTTTAGAATTAGAATTTCTATTCCTAATTAGCATTTCAAATGTATGCCCATCTAATGGATGCGTGATTAGGGCTCTTTCCTCGCATGCCGAAAGTGTCAGGTTCGAACCCCAGTTGAGGCATGAATATTCATTATGGCTCGGAATCTACGTTAGGACTTAGGTACCGGCTTTATTAGCCCTTATTTTGCATAAAAATAGGTCGTTGAGCGAACAAACTAACAATTTCAAGTGTATATCAAGACATCGTATTGTCCGATACTATTATAAAGCCCTTGAAGACATACTGAACTTTAAATTGTGAGTACGTAATATATTTCGATACTTTATTTACTACTACTTTTGTCCTACTCAATTCGAACAAAAACTTAATTTTGAAGTCAATTCTCTTGCACACCGTACAAGAAAAAAAAATTCCGAATTTCCCTTCTGGAAGACCTTTATTGATTATATATATATATATATATATGGCCAAAACTTTTTACGTTGAAAATTTCAGAGCTGTAGTCCCATTAGAAATCGTATCGTGAAATGTTAATTAATTTAAAAAAATTAATTATAAAAACAAATAAAATTTTTAAATTGTGTTTTTTAAAAGTCCAGTTAAAAGGCCATAACTACTTATGTTGTAAATTTCAGAGTTGTAGCCCTATTATAAATCGTTTTGGAAAATATTTATTAATTAAAAAAATTAATTAAAAAAAATGAATAAAATTTTAAAATTCCGTTTTTCAAAAGTCCAATTAGAAAAAAAAAACTTATGTTGAAAATTTCAGAGCTATAGCCCTATTATAAATCATTTTGTAAAATGTGTATTAATTAATTTAAAAAAGTTAATTAAAAAAAGTAATTAAAATTTTAAAATTCTGTTTTTCAAAACTACAATTAGAAGACTAAAACTACTTATGTTGAAAATTTCAGAACTGTATCTCTATTTGAAGTGACTTTGTAAAAGCAAATTAATTAAAAAAGAACTAATTAAAATTTTAATATTCTGTTTGTCATACAGAATGTACAATTAGAAGGCCAAAACTACTTATATTGAAAATCTCAGAGCTCTACTCCAATTTTAAGTGTATATATATATACATATAGTATATATACATACTTATCAATGAAGCATCATTTGCGTATTTTTCCATCGTGTCAGTGTGGTACATAAATAAAAGGCGAAGACCATTTAACAATTTTATAGAATTTAGGTTAAAACCTTGTCCATGAAAATGAAAATATTACATTGGATCTCAAGGGAGGTGGGAGACTCCTTAAAAGTTTGACTTTGGGGGAATCTGTGTGACATGTTTGCAATTGATTGGGTCCACAAGTGAGATGTTTGTTTTTGATTAGGCACTACAGTGACATGTTTATTTTTGATGAGGTGCCAAATGACATGTTTGGTTCTGCTTGAATGTTCCTCTCCCTTTGCTTTCAATGCGAAATAAGGTTTACATTAAAGACCCGTTCAGATTCTTTGAAAAATTTATGGAATAAGCTTCTGTTTGCTTGTCAGTCAGCATGACTTGTTCGGTTTTATAGGAGTGGTGAATTTTGTTTCGTTTAAAACAGGTACTAAATATTTATTTAAATTTAGAAAATAGATCTATTGATCTGCAATTGGGCTTATTTAACGTTACTATATGCAACATATAAAGAATTGTTTTCAAATAAGCTTATTTCTGAAAGATTTTTTTTATTTTCTGAGAACTGAGATTTGTTTTATGTTTAGCAACTTATTTTATTAATGAATTAAAATTTGAAAAATACTCGCATAAATTATGTAACCCCCATCTTTCTTAGTCTTTTACTTCCAAGTAAAAAATGTTTTGAATCCAAGGGATCCGTATATGCTATCCATCATTATTCAATTGATTTCATAAACTTTTTAACTTACAAAATTTGGAGATATATCATTCATGAGTCATTTATGTTAACACTGTATATTGACATTCAAAATATTTTATAGGGAATATGTTTATAAAAAATTATCAGTGTGACATATTACATAAAATACGAGCAACATACATCATGCAGTTAATTTTGTAAAAAAATATTAAAAATTTAAATATTTTGCATGACATTTATTTTTAAATTATATGCGTTGCTGGTATGGCAAACCTAAAGGGAAAATTTTAAAATAGCATTTTAATTTTGTGTGAAATGTGCATTCTGAATAATATTGTGCATTGAGCTATAATACGTCAATAACGTAATCCAACATTCATTTAATATTCGAAAATTTCGTTATGTTAGCTATTGTTTTCTCAGTTATGAGTCCGACTCCACTTCTTTCAATTAACCTTGGATTGGGAGGGGGAATTCTTATCTACGAGACATGGAGTCTACATCCTGACGTCACGACATCCCGATCCGGAAAACGATGCAGTTACCATGGAGACAGATATAGGATGCTTTCTCATAATGAAGCTCTCAACGCTAGCTTTATTACACCGATAACATCATTATTTCTCTTTTTTTATATGTGGTGACTGGGTAAATGTGGAAAAACAAATTTGTAATCCATCTCCAGCGAAAATTAAATTTCCAGGATATTTTTAGGTTTTCCTTCCCATGGGAGTAAAGTTCGACTAATGGATATTCGGAATAGTTATCCAATCAGTGGGGTAGTGTTAAGAGTGCAAAGGGGAATACAACGTTGTTTAGTTTAATATTAAAAATTTTATGGTGGAAATTTTTAAATTCTGCAAATTGTTAGTTTTCTTGTTTCACCATTTTAGTCGTGGGTTAACGAAGATAACCTAAAATACAAGAGATCAAATTTCTAATCATCTACCTGGATGGTGATTATTCCCAGGTTATTGATTTTCAAAGACAAAACTATGCTCCAATTCAACTCCCAGCATAATGCCTTACAATAAATTTCATTTTCAGCTACATTTTCTGTAGGATAATGATTTCCAGCATTAAAAGTAATTTTCAACTTTTTAAGCTTGACGTGATGATCCGGAAAACGATAGTAAAATTAATTTGAAATTTAATTTTCTGCATGAAGATAATTTTCAAAAATAAAAATAATTTTCCCAAAATGATAATTTGCTACGATAACATAAGTGTTCAAATTAATTTTAGGCTTTCAATGTAATTGGGGTATGAAAATAACAACCAAAGATACATTTCAATTCAATTCCAGTTATAATGAGTTTCAATGGTATTTTGCTTTGAATTTTACTGTTTATTTGACTTACCTGTATTTTCTTTGTCAGGTTTTGATCTGCAAGCGACTACCAGACTGCCCACATGTCCACCTCCATTGGTCATCCCCCGCGTCTACGATACAAGGTGAAGCATATACTAAGCTCAACTATGCTCTGTTGTGGGAGAAAGAAAGTAAGTTACAAATATTCAATCCAAAGCTCTTTAGTTTCTATCTTAAAATAAATGTGGTTATAAACTTTTACTTTATAATTTTATAACTACTTATTTATTATAAAAATTTAGTCATACTTACTACTTAATCATACTCAGTACTTAGTCATACTCATTACATAGCCCTTACAACTTAACTTAGCCATTATAACTTAACTTAGTCATTATCACTATACTTATTATCACTAATTATTCATTATCACTAATTATTCACTATCACTACTTAGCCATTATCAATACTTAGCCAATATAACTTTGCCATTATCTCTACTTAGCCATCATCACTACACCATTATCACTACTTTTAGTCATTATAACTACTTCGCAATTATCAGTTTGATGATGCATTGTTGTATAATACTATTGAAAAAAAAATTCAGCTAGCTTTAGTTTTTAAAGACTCAAGTAATATTAAAGCCCATGTCCTTTTATGCTAAAACTATTCAAAATACAGGGTGGAGTATATTGCTGTCAAGAATTCAAAAACAAATTGAAACAAATACGACTCGAAAAACTTACAAAAACATAAAAAATTGCAATAAATGTTGAAAATGCTCTCTTTCTCTCGGTGACAGCGCTCTGTACGATTAGCCATATTTATGAAGGTTAACCATATTCCGACGCAGGATTCTTTCTATCTCTTCCGAAATTCATTGCCTTGACTTGTCCAAATTGGCAGGTCATTTTGAACTTTGAGGTAAGAGTTTGCTCGAAAATAAATACAGACAACGAAAATTTGTTGAACTTTCAATACATAAACCGTCACTGAGAACGAATCGCATGCATTGGCGAGTTCCGCCCATTTTCATTTCAGAGTGTTGCCACTCGTGCGATTCCAATTTCCCCAACTTTTTTTTACCACTCATTCAAAGTTTGGATTGCCCGACTTAGGCCCCATCCTGTACCATACCCAATAGCTAAAATGACCTGATTTCCATTATAACATCTCTATCTGCTATCCATTGTTTTTGCATGTCCAAAAACGATACATTCCTTCGTTTCCCTAGGTTATAAAGTAAATAAGCTATTGGATATCGTACCACCATTTGCATATCGAGTTCCCTTATTGATCCCTGTCCCTAAAAGCATAATGAATTCCGATACATCCTTGTTTACTAAAGCAATATTTATATCATCCATTCAACTACGACGAGAGAAGCTATAAATCTGAAGTTTTTTCCTTGAGACTTTTTCCAATAATAAAAGTGCTCAATACATACTGCCTCTCCTGATCACTTGATCATATTGTTACACAAATTTTCTGTATATAATTGTAAATAGTGACTTGTTTATTTTAAAGTTATATTTTATTTTATCTTATTTTATTGGTTAACAGCGATAATACAGGTTAGAAAAAAGGTGGCAACATCTAAAGCAATCGGGAAATTTCGAGATGTTTCTTTACTATCAATTGACCGATCGACTGGATATTTCAAGAAAGTTCCCAAGAGCTCCAGTAAATACCCTATTAGCACACATCCTCCCAGGGAGGTCCCTAGGAAGTCCCCAGTCATCCCCGGGACTACGAATGACTTCCCAGGGACCTCCCTGGGAGGATGTGTGCTATTAGGGTATAAGACCACAGATTGGGAGAAATCAGTTTTACTTCGGATGTCTATGTTAAAGAAGCTGAGCGCTTTCTTTGCTTAATTGAGTGTGCCTGAACTATCGCTGTATTCGCAGTTGTTTTTACTGAAGCTTGTGTTGAAGATTGATAATTATTGCACTGTTTTTTGGAGAAATTTTGTGAGCCTTTGAGGAGAGAATAACTAATAGTTTTTATCTAATAAAAACTGTGCCATCATTTCCTCTGAGGAAAATTTATAACAATATGAGAGAGATAAGAGAATAACACTTCCACTCTATGGGAACAAAAACAAGTTTTTTTTGTGTCTTGAAGGAAGACAGATCTTATTCCTCTATTTTTCTAAAAGTACGCTTATTTTACATTCCTCTTTGTGTGTTAAAGCATGATCATTGATTATCTATCTATTAGCGTTGATGGATATTGAATACTCATCGCACATTATTTATATTAAAGGGTCAAATCATTTAGTACCACCATAAAGGTTCAAAATCAAAATAAATACTGATCATTTAAGTAAATCCAGTGCCCAAAAGCAGTGTACACCACACTTCGCTCTGTATTTAATATATTAATCATTATTAATTGTGTGTCTTTATCTTTACACAAAAGACCATGATAAAATACATTCCTTCTTGGATGTCTTCTAGCAAAATAAACTTCAATTCGGACTTAAACTGTTAAAAAAAATTGTAAGTATATTTTTTCCTGTGTTTTTTTTTTATAGCAGGATAAGTTTTGTTTGACGAAATACGTCCAAACGGCAGTATAAACCCGTAGTTCTTGCTTGCTCCTCACATTTTCCAAATCCATTTTTCCCATAATACCGAACTAAAGATGAACCATGATTAATTTTAAGTCTTGAGAATGACATTCCACTTATTTCGAAATATTAGTGGCCCTATATTTCTTACTGCTCATTCATTTAAAAGTAGTTGGTAAATCTTTTTTATATCTGTGTCCAAAAGCAGAATGATGAATTTTAATTCTTCGTGAGTTTTAAAGCATGATACATGCCATTTTTCTGTGACCTATGTTATAATGGCATCCTTCCCACACACTTTTAATCCTCCACCGAAGGTTACAATGAAGCTTAGTACCTAAACACAAAATCAATCCAACATTTTCAATATGCCAAAAACACAATTTATAGATCCTAATCGTTAATGAGTCTAACTGCTGTACAAGAACAGGAAACTTCTATTCCTCCCTAAATACTAGGAAACAACCACATTTCATGTTTCACTTACAAAATGCATATTCATCTGGATAACTAGATGGTCTGTATTCAATAACAAGATAACTACTAATTCATTCCTAAGTATTCCTAACTATTCGACATTCCTTTTCATTTCATTCTTGCTTGTGTATAGAGCAAGGTAAATTCTTTTTCTGCCTATGTGCTACAAAATATCGTGTTCCTTCCTATAAGTTTATTAGCAAAATAAAGCTAGCTTGTTTATAGTTATGTTTTCAAAGCTGTGCCTACAAACTAGAATACTCTTTTAACTTGAATCCAACGTAAATATATATCCCGTTTTTGCTCGAGTGTTCTGCAGAAAAATATACCCTTTCTGTCAATGTTCTGTCTAGTTTCTTCCTAAAATCCATTAGCAAAATAAAGTTAGCTTGTTAATAGTTATGTATTCCTAGATTAACCTTGTAACGGGAATACACTTCTTACCTGAATCCAAGAGAAAGATACATCCCATTTCTGCTTGGGTGCCCAGAAATAGCAAATATACAATATTCTGCATATATGCTGCAGAATGAAAAATCCCATTTCCTCCAAAATGCTACAGAAACATGAATGCCGATCCTGCTTATGAGTCCATCAGCAAGATAAATCCTGTTTCTATCTATATGCTGCAGAAAAGTAAATCCCGTTCCTTCCTATATGTCCAGTAGCGAGATAAATCCAGTTCTCCTTCTGTGCATGCAGAGCATATTACAAATTGTAGCAGCGGCGACTTGATGAACGAGCGTGCGGGAAGGGGCCTCATGGGGTTTCGACACGCAACGATGCACTAAATTTGAATAAGAGTTGTTGATTTTGTGAAAGGGAAGGAACATTTATCATATGAGTACAGTAGTCACCATTATCAAACAAAATGTCCGATTTTCAAGTTTTGGTATAGTTGGACTTATAGAAGGAACGAAGGAACATTTTTATCACATAAGTATGGCAGTCATCGTTATTATACTAAATGCCCAGTTTTAAAGCTTTAGTATCTTTGGACTTGTTATAGAAAGAGGTAAGGAAAATTTTTATCTTATGAGTATAGTATTCATCGTTATTAGACTAAATGTCCTACTTTCAAGTTTTGGTATCTTTGGAACTGTTTATATAAAGAGGAAAGGAATATTTTTAACACATGGAGTATGGTAGTCACCGTTATTAAACTAAATGTCCAATTCTGAAGTTTTGGTAGGACTTGTTATGAAAAGAGAGAAGGAACATTTTATCATATGGTATAGTAGTCATCGTTATCAGACTAATAGTCCAATTTTCAAGTTTTTGTATCGCTGGAACCTAATTTAGGCCTTCAAGAAATATAAACTACCTAAGGCTAATGTACGTTTCAGAATATTTCTCTTTACAAAGCAAAAAATAGACTTCATAGAGTAATTCTGTGTTGACAAAAACTTAAAAGATGCAGTTCGTTCCCAATATCATATAAAGACAGTTTTTTCACCTTTTGTGTAAAACCACTAGGACTGGGTAGTTTTAAAGGAATTTTTCTTCATGCAAATAAACATAATGCCTTCTACTTAAAATATGACAGGATGGTCACAATATGGTAACCGTGAGCCGCTTGTACTTCATTTAAAAAAGAATTGGAATGGGGTTGGTTAACATATCCTTACGGATTGGTTTTCTGAACGCTTCGAGACATTTGATCTACTATAAGTACAGATCCTATTTGATAATTAGATAGTTTTTATTACTCTTCTCTTTACTCCCATATTAGAAATGAACATAAAATTACAACTTCAAGAAAGTATACATTTTGAAACTTCCAACTTTCAAAAGATAAGAAGGTAGGAATTGCATCTTTTCTATCTAAAGATGCAACTGCTATCTTCGATTATTCGCAGTTATAACTAATTACAGAGCTGCTATAAAATATTCACCCAATTTCAAAACGATATATATTCAGAAGTATCACACGTATAAATATGAATGATACATGAAAGTAATTGCGAACTCAGAAAATTTTCTGCACACTCTAAAAATGTTCTATTGAACCTTCTGGCTCACATCCATACGGTAGTTGAACTCGTTCGACACATTTTGTAGCATCATGCAGTCAGTAGTCATTACTGTAACGTGGATCTGTTTCCTAAGATCTTCTGATGTATTCGGAAGTAGGAGTACACAAACAATGTCCTTAATTTGAACCCAAAGAAAGAAGTCACAAGGTGTTAAATAAGATCACCTAGAGGCCAAAGGGAGGCGATGTTTTCTTAACCAACTTGCCCAATACAACGACGGACTTAGTTTTTATTCTCTCATTACTAAAAACGTTAGAAGAATTCCAGGGAACGGATCAATATGCAGTGATGACAAGTATCAGGATGATGCTATAAAATGCGTGGAGTGAGTTCGACTACCACTTGGATATGTGTCATCTGAGTCAGTGTAGCCAGTGTCGCGAATGACATTTGTAGAGTGTGCGGAAAACTTGATGAGTTTATGGCTATTTTCATACATCACTTATATTGGTACGTGTAATACTTTTCAATATATAGTGTTTTGAAAATGAATTTATCTTTAATAGTAACCCTGAATTTAGTTTGTAATACGTATGTTTTATAAGTCCATTTTAAATGAAAAATGTACGCATGATTTCGGTAGTTAGGACGTTTATCCTTAATGCATTGTCTGGACTTGTCACTTACCCTGTCACACTTATGAAACCAAGATATCTCGAAGCTCATCGTCTCAATAGCATATGTTTAAATAGCAGACATGAATTTCATTCGATGACAATCTAAAATCCTGCTTTAGGATGATACCCAATACCCATCTTTAACATTGTAGGAGACGAGAGAGGTTGAGTCGCAAGCGATGTGCGAGGAATCGACACCGAGTAGGCGTCTGATCGGAGCGCCTGCCCGGCCCCTACGTGCTCGACTCATGCCTGAGATGGTAGTACAGAGCGACTTCAGGAAAGTGAGCGGAATCTCGACCGAGATCTTTCGTCAGATCGAGGCCGTCGAAAAGGACTTCGACCCGCGAGCAGCAGAAGCCGTCGAAAAGCGGGGCGAGATGATTATCCGTCTGCTGGAGCCATCTTCCTTGGGCAGAGTCGGCGCTGAGGCATGCAGACGTTACCTGCGAGCAGCGGACGCAGGTCATGTCGTGCAGTTTGTGGAGATAGTGAAACGGCCTGGTCAGACTCTCGGATTGTACATAAGAGAAGGAGATTTGCTCACACAGAGCGATGGGGTGTTTATTTCAAGGATTGCTCTGGAGAGTGCTGTCTACAGTAGCGGACTTTTAAAGGTGGGTACTACTTTATCATAGTGGTCCATTAAACATTTCGTTCAGTCTAAAATCAGATTTTAACTGTCCTCGAACGATATTTATAGTAAGAGGTATTTTAAAATACTTTTAAACCCACTAAGCTTGTTAAAACGGATTTTTTTAAGTGCTAATAAAAACAAATAATCAAACCTTTGCCAATGTCTTGGAATAGAGTGTTGGTATTCAGGCATTGTCATTTTTAATTTCAAATTAATTGTAAAATAGTATATTTTTAGCATAAAGACTGGTGACCATATCAGAAAGTATTAACTACATGGAATTCTGTAGTTACAAAGACGGAGCTTTAAAAATTACACCAAATCGGTTTATTGTACCATGGGAAACAGAATGGCTCACTGATACACTGGGTTTAGTTTTTACCCGATTCAGAGTACCGATTATCTTATGATTAAGAAAAAGGGGCATTGGTAACAAAGAAACCTGGTCTTTATAGCTCACATATAGCTCAGTGGTCATGATAGCTGACATATAGCTCAATGAAAATTCTATCTGACAAAGAGCCTAGTGGTACAATGCCTTAACTTAACGCAATCATCTAATAGGATTCACATACCAGACAATGCTTTAGCTGCTTTCAGAAATCAAAAGACACGTTTGAAGTACGAGAGTCAATTGTAAGTTTAGGCACCCCATTGAAAATCAGTCTTGAATTTTTACAGAAAGTAGATAAATGTAAGTAAATCATAAATACACTGTTCTGCCCTAGCAAAAATGGCCACCACAATTCTAAAAATTTACTTTGAACGAATTGAGCTAAATGAGATTGCCAAATAAGTCATAACTTTCCAAATAATGAACATTCTTTTTTATTTGGTGAGACATTGATAATTTTCAATTAGGAAGTGTGCGGACGATTTGACTTCTTTGGCTACGTCTTACTTGCATCTTTCAAAAGTGAGTCAAGTTAGCAATAAATATTACGTCACTGATGACGCTAATTTGGCTCACGTTTAAAAGAATGCAAGTAAGACCGCCGCCAAAGAAGTCGAATTGCCTGCACTCTTCCTCATTAAAAATTAAAGAATACGAATAAAAAAAAATGCTCACTATTTGTTAAGTTATGACACATTTAGCCATCGGATTTAGTTCAACTCATACAAAGTGGATTTTTGAATTGTTAGGGTCATTTTTTCAACGGCAGTTATTATAATTTCCCAAAATTCTATTAAAAATATTCAAAAATGATAATCGATTGGGTACTTGCTGTCGTCTATCATTCTATTGTCTTTGATGAAGCACTGTCTGAGTTTGAGCTCGTTTGACGAGCTGCATGATGGGAGTTTACCTCCAACCCTATACGTACGCATTAATTTGTTGCATGTTTAACGGTGCATGTGTACAAAGAATAAGCAATCAGCACCAATTATCACTAAATGCTCACTTTAAAACTAGTCACTTAAAAACTCAATAACTGAATACCACATCTGTGTGATTTATGTAATCAACCGGGTGTATTGTTAAGTATCATTTTCACACGAAGCTACATCGTGTAACCATGGTTATTTCACTCATTGGATTGCACACATTGAGAACAAAGCAGTAAAGCATTTATACTATGGATCTGTTAAAAAGAACATCGTATTTAAATCTTTCAAGGCACCTAGCTAACTACATGAACCAGAAAATGATTTAAAGACAACTATTAAATGATTTAATTGACATGATTCAAGAAGAAATGAATCACCATTGATGGTAAAAACTACTATTAAAAAACATACATAACTAAAAAAGTGGAGAAAAAAAATTGTGTAAACACAAGAATGAAACTTGATTTACATTATCGCCTGCCATATGAGTGGAGTTTCACTCTTAATTTTATTATTAAATGTTTCAACATTGATGGTATCTTAAGTATTCTCGCTCAAATCGAATCTTGTCTATTTGTGAATCTTTTCTGGGTCTTATACAATATCTTCCAGAAAAAAAAACGTAATATATTGACATTACGGCATGTTTCAGTTAAAAAGACTGCAATCAATTTGTACTCAAATTTTTATACACAATTAATTAGTATCAAGTTGATCAATTTTTCTCTAGTGAGACATGGTAAGAATTCAATAAGGTTTCGGAGAAATTAGCAGTTTTTAAATAATATTCAATCACTACTTTTGGAGCCTAGTTTTGGAATTCAACTTTAATAAAATATCATTTTAAAGTTAGCCACTAAATTTTACGTATAGATCTAGAATATTAGACAAAAAGGTAACATTTTATTTGTAAGACATTGAGGTAACTGCAGTATTTTCGTTTAATTTTAATTCGCATAAAGCTACAAAAGAGTTCATCATTAAAATGCCATACTATAGATTAATGTAATAAAAATGTATTTTGAGTACATTTTTGTAGTTTGAGAAACTCTTCTTTAAAACAAACCCTTTTATTTGGCAGGTAGAGGACGAGATCTTAGCCGTGAACCTAGTAGACGTGCGCCATGTAAGCTTGGATGACGTAGTGATCATCATGTCGATTCCTCGTCGTCTGGTGTTAACCATCCGGTCGCGCATCAGTGGTCGCATGACGGCAGCAATGGCCGCTCGACCCGCAATGGATGAAGTACGACCCCCTGTCGTGGTAGTCAAGAAAGAGTTTGTTGAAGAGCCCGCTGATGACTATCCGGCAGCCAATGACTGGATGCGGGGATCGACCGGACGGACACAGGTCATGCTGGAGTCGCACCATCAAGGGGCCAATCAAAGGCAACAGCCAGATGTAAGTAACATTTCTGTTATAGTTTGAATGATATAGTCTGACTCTAGATATGATGTATCTGTAGGGTACGTCCCTTTAGGATTTTCGACGGTATGAAAACCGAAAAAAGTCAACAAGCTTATCTGCAATCTGGCTGGTTGATTACCTTTTGCCAGCATGATTTCTAACTACTTGGACTTTCCCAAAATAATATTTTACTTTTCTTGTAGCCAATCAGCAAGAGGCAGACAGGCAGTTATTTGTACCACCCTAATTTAAATTGTCCCAATTTAAAATAAAGGACGTGAAAACTATCCCACTACCATCAAGTTAATCAGAAATTTCGCTAGTTGATTGCCTTTTACCAGCATTTTTTATAACTACTTAAGACTCTCCCAAAACAATATTTTGCTTTTCTTGAAGCTATTCAGCTAACAATTATAATTACCACCTCAAATTTAAGCTGTATCAAGATGTCAAAACTGTCCCACTACAGATTACGTATAGAAAGAGTGTATTTACCATATGGATAAATGCGACTCGAAAGAATTCTCACTGGATATAATTTATTCATTCCAGAAAACTTGGTTGTAGTGGTAGCAATCAAAGTTTTCTCCACTATCACTTTTTGAACTTTCAGCAATATCGAAAAAATAAAAACCATCGTTTCACTTTGCAGTTTTCACCTACCCCCCCCCCCCCCCATACACTTTTTTTTTGTCGTTCTCAATTACCACCACTTCTTTCCCATTTTTTTTTATTTAGTGAAAACAGTAACTTTAACGTGTCAAATATTGCTTGATATGCATTGTTGATAAAATGTTTTTTTTACCGGAGATTCTCTATATTTTCAATTTAAACATCTATCTCAATATTCACAGGTTGCTCCATATTACTATAATATGCCAGGAGCACAGGAAGAAGCTCGAGTTCTTTGGGAAGAACAGAGAGGCTCACAAACTGTGCTCACTAGACAGCCGAAACCTCAGCCTAGTTTTCCTACAACCTTGCAGTCATTGGCAGAACAAGTATGTCATTTCAACTACTAATACTTTGCTCTCTGGTCACGAGTATATTACTGTTAGCATACCCAAATATTCCTACTTGTCATTAGCACACTTTGTGTTTGCATGCTAGAGAGTTATAGTCTGGTCACGAGTATAATATTCGTGTTAGAATGCTCGAACATTATTGACAGGTCACGAGTATATTCGTGTTACCATGCTCGAACATTGTTAGCCATTCGCAAGTATACTTGATGTGTTTGCATTCAGATACGAACGTCGGTTGCTAACGAATATACTCGTGTTTAAGTTTTCGAAACAAGTATTCTCGGGTTTCTAGTTATATATGATTGAATAAAATTTTTTAGTCGTAGAATTATATACCGCATTCTTACAAATGTGCAAAAAGTAGAAGCAATCAGATGTGCTGCGTTAATTTTGGCTGGGATATTGTCGGCTTTAAATGTCCATTCAATACTAAAATAAAACCAGCAATATGTCAAACAGTCGTGCCACTCCCAGTCTGTTTTATAATGTAAACATCTTCTAATGTTGCTTTAACAAACTTCATCTGAGTCTAAATATTTTTTACTAAGCTCCATTTATGACAGAGTAAATGTCTTTGTGTTACTACGCTGTTCTGCCGTGCTAGACACAGAAATGGTATCTATTACTCAATTCAAAATGAGAAAAGGTGGTTTCGAGTTTAATAACTTCTCATGTATCTCATGCACAGATACCCTCATTAAACTTCTCCATTACATAAAATGCAGAGAACCACCAGGTAACAAGTATAGTGAAGCTGTTTCTCGCAAAATATTCAATCCAATTAAATTTCATAAAAATCTTGTTTCAAAGTTGATTGCATATAAGACTTTAAATTTGACTCGTCTTTTAATCTCATGTTTCTTAAGACGAAGTCCTAGTAAAGATCATTCCCTACTCTCGCTATGTTACAACCTTCTAGCCCAGTTCATTTAAAAGCTACTTTGTATAAACCTTGAAATTTGGTGAGCAGGTACGAAAATGGTCACTTAATGAAATGACATAAATTAAACACTCGAAAATAGCGTCTAATATATTTTATTTTGCATTTAAAATCCTTACGTCAATGCCTATGCACCACCTGTAATAGTCTTTTGCTTTTCTTTTTTTTAATTTTCATTTATAATAGAGAGACATTACATGAAAACAATTTATATCATTTCATTAAGTATCGTACCTACTCACCAAATTTCAAGGTTTGTAGTTTCAATGAACTGGGCTAGAAGATTGTAACTTGCCGAGTATAGGGAATGCTACTTACTAGGACTTCCTCTTAATTTAAACACCTTCTATATAACAGGTGCATACTTTCCATGCCGAGCCGACTGACCCTCGGCGCCTGTTTTTCCCGCCTCAGACTGCCTCAGCCCCGCGCAGTGAGCGTAGCCTGCCTGAGCGATACCGGTATCTAGAGGACCCGAATCTGAGAACACGCTCCACCCGCCTGCTCAGGACTGAGAGCGAGCAGCGCATATCGACGCTGGGTTCTGACGCCTATGATAGATACTATTCGCTGGGAAGACCGCTCAGAAGATCGGGATCAGGCATGTCTATCACCATGCAACGCAGGGGGAGACCAAGGAGGTAAGATACTCTAGGATATATTGCTCAGCTGACAAGGATCAACTTCATGTACTGTCTGCCTATCATAGAAGTGGCTCCCTCCAAGTTGTCCTGCGTTGTCTGTTGTCATGGAGACTAGTGCCATTTTTAAAGAGGTATTAAATGAGAAAGACATTTACTTTATATTCTTTAGATGCTGATTTTTTGCATGCATCACTCCTATACTAAATAGGTGAGTGTTGTTTCTACAATGACCACCCTCAACCAGACTATCTGGGGAGAGCTATTTTCATGATAGGTAGACAGTAATCGTTGAAGACACTGGTGTAAAATCTTGCAGTCTTGGTTTATTTTTTGGCAATCATTGAATTATTATTTTATACGATTAATGAGGTCTGAGGCTCAAAATGTGGATTTTTTTCAACTTTTAGTGTTTTAATAATATATAAAAATATATATTTTAACTGATAAATATAAAAGTTGTGTTTCAATCATAAGCTAAGCTTTCAATATTCAAAAATTGACAACATGACATCTGCTTGCCGATTTGGCTACTTAAAAACAGTCAAATTATTTTTTATCAATGAGGATATTTTTTACTACTTAATGCATATTTGTAAGTTATTGAATTCAAAAAAATTTAATTTGAAAAAAATGAGTTTTTGAAAAATATTAAAAATTGCAACAGTAAATAAAAGCATTTTATCTATTTTCTAAAAAACTAAAAAATGAAAATAGATTTAAGTAGATTTTGTAATTGAACAACGCAATGTACAACATAAAAAGATCAGAATTACGCAGAATAAATTAGAAATTTTAACAAAGTCAAAGACCTTTAAAATAACTTTTAAACCACACCAACTAGTTCAAAATCGTAGCAGCTTTAGGTGTAACCAGGATTTTTTACATAAGAAAAAAAGTATCATGTATTGTCTTCAGAAAACAAGTTTAAGTTTACTGCACTAATTTATATGGTACAAAACCTACTGCAATTTAAAAAGTATTTTGAGTTTTAGAAAGAAAATGGTATCATTTTAAAAGTAAGGTATTTAAAAAAAAAATTAAAAGCATACTTCAGTCAAATTTTGCGATTCCCAATGTATAAATCCAATGTCCTTAAATGCGATCTTAAATAAATTGTAAAAAATGTGTAGAGCCTTTCAGGGTAGCTGGTACCCTAAAATTTATAAAAAATGGATTTTATGTTTATTGTTTATTAAATTTTCAATAATTTTTTAAGACAAAAATGGGAACTATTAGTGTAAGTAAAGTTTTCTATAAAATGCATTTTTCTCAGGACTACATTTTTCATTACTCATGTAGCTTTTCCTCAGAAACAACTCAAACTATATACCTAAAATTTTTACCACGCATTATTTTTATATATCTGCATAGTGTATACAGAGGTCAACTTTGCTGTTAATTTTTTAAATATTTATTGTTCTTGCTTATTTCGTTAAGAAAAACGTGTAATTTTTAACAAATTTAGTGACTTTCATGATAATTCATTAAAAAAAAATGAATTACAATTAAAAGCAAACTTCAGTAGAATAGCAAGTGTTTGCTAAATAAATTGGGGAAAAAATTAGGATTCTATGTCTATTACATTCTGAGGTGCAGTTTGGCTCTAGTGTTGCCCTTGCTCCAGGAAATCAAATTCAACCATCTATTTCTGAGAAAAAGATACATGAAATACGTCAAATTAACATTACATGTATATAGATTGAACCGACTTCTCTTCTCTCAGGATATCTTGAAATCAAGCGCTTGACTTGAATATATAATATTCTGTATTGTTTGAGTTTTAATTCTACATGCTATGCGTTGTGATATCTCCTTACAAGAACAATTAACAAATTTATCTATACGTTAAAAAGTCTATTAAGTATACCTCAAAATTGAAACTTTTTTTGTCGATTGAATTGTTACTTCTTTGAAAGCCTCTAATAACACATTTAGCATTCTTAGATATTTAAAGTGGGAAAGAAATGAATCTGCTTGTTATATAAATTTGCATTTTGAAAACAGAGTATATTTGTGGGTACGTTTGTCGATGGTGGGCAAATCTGCGGTGGCTTAATTAACCACCTTGTCGTCATCCGGTGCTCTTTCCGGTTGTCAATTTTTTTTAATAAGTAAATAATAAAATTGTTTTAATCAGAATAAATAAAAGATATTTGGATGTGAGGGCATAAATTAACGTTCATTTTAGATTAAAAAAATTGAAACGTAGTTTGCCGCACATTTTTCCGATAGAAATGTTTTTGATATTTAGAATTAGGTGCAAAAACCGCTAGCACACGCTGTTTACAGAATCGGAGCTGTGTTAATGAATACAAAAATTTGCGATGAATATAAAGGATTTATATTAAAAAACTATTTTATGGGTTATATTATTTGAAGTTATAACAACCACAAACGTACACCTCCAGATAGATTCAAGATGGGGGATTTGCATCCCTCTGACGTTTGAAAATTAATAGCAAATTGAAGAAAATAACGCAGGCAAAAAGATATGAGTACGAAATTATTCATTTGAACAGAAAATTAATGAGTAATTAATATTTAATAAGGAATCCAATTATCATTTTTGAAAAAACAAGAATCAGCAAAACACTTTACCGCCTTGCACTTCTCATTTGTGATCTGCCCAACCCTGCAAATATTTTTACCGACGCCATTGCAACCACCAAGTTGTAGAAGTATTGTTTCGTTACTTCAAATCTTGTGAATTGTTAAGCAAAACTGTAGTTAATGGTCTCATTTTCCGCCTGGATTATCTTTCAAAACTGATTATATTAATTTTGTTCTTATTTCAAACCCCCATGCCCCTTTCCCATGCAACCATCAAAGTTATAGAAGTATTGTTTCGTTACTTAGAATCCTGTAAATTGTTAAGCAAAACTGTAATGAATGGTCACATTTTTGCTCTGGATTACTTTTTAAAACTGATTATATAATTTTTGTTTCAAACCCCCATACACGCCCTTTTCCGATGCAACTACCAAAGTTATAGAAGTATTGTTTTGTTACTTAGATTCTTGTAATTTGGTAAAAAAAACTATAGTTAAAATTGCAGAAATATTGTTTCGCTGCATAGAATCTTGTAAATTGTTTAGCAAATCTATAGTTAATGGGCAAATTTTTCCTTGGATTACCTTTTAAAACTGATTATATTATTTTTGTTCTTGTTCTAAGTACAGAAATATAGCTTGCTTTGCAAAGAAATTCGTTTTTCAGTAACTTGAAAGACAGCGATCAAAAAATGAAATAAGTTCCCTTTTATTCAGCTTTGTATTCCCTTCTTCCGTTGGGAATTTCTTTGCCGAGGCAGCAAAAGGATTATCTTAGCAAGGATTAGGGGCGCAAGTTCCCCACTGGCACTTTGCCAGAACTTAGAAGTCCTATTGATTTTTCGGGGGGGGGGGGGGAAGGCGAGAGGATCTTCGCGTTTAATGTATTCCAATTTTCGTCCTTTTAGAAACGAAAGCAATAAAGGGCCCTTTATTTCTCGGATATTGTTTCGAGCACTTCGGAAAAAGTTTTGGAAGAAAATAAACTGCAAGAGACTGCTGGAAAAAGAAAGCTTAGGAAAAGAATTACATTAAACTTGCTGTGGTCTCACGTTACTGATAAAAGAAGTTCTCAAATAACTTTGAAGAGTGATTAGTTTCTGAATTACTGAGTGTATAAAGCGGTTAAATTAATACCTTTTTTAAATCCTTTATATTAACTTCGATTTTGTGTGTATGTGTGTGTGTGTGGCTGGGTGTGTCGATGGCAGGAAAATCTGCGGAGGCCTAATTAACCCCCTTACTGTCATCCAATCGGGCTGAAACTTTGTAGATAGATACGATACCGATGACAAAGCATTCTGAAACGGTGGTGACACTTTCTTCCCGGCTGAGGGAACAAAGGCAACAAAAAAAGCTTAGGAAAAGAATTACGTTAAACTTGCTGTGGTCTCACGTTACCTGATAAAAGAAGTTCTCAAATAACTTTGAAGAGTGATTAGTTTCTGAATTACTGAGTGTATAAAGCGGTTAAATTAATACCTTTTTTAAATCCTTTATATTAACTTCGATTTTGTGTGTATGTGTGTGTGTGTGGCTGGGTGTGTCGATGGCAGGAAAATCTGCGGAGGCCTAATTAACCCCCTTACTGTCATCCAATCGGGCTGAAACTTTGTAGATAGATACGATACCGATGACAAAGCATTCTGAAACGGTGGTGACACTTTCTTCCCGGCTGAGGGAACAAAGGCAACAAAAAAAGCTTAGGAAAAGAATTACGTTAAACTTGCTGTGGTCTCACGTTACTGATAAAAGAAGTTCTCAAATAACTTAGAAGAGTGATTAGTTTCTGAATTACTGAGTGTATAAAGCGGTTAAATTAATACCTTTTTTAAATTATTTATATTAACTTCGATTTTGTGTGTATGTGGGTGTGTGGCTGGGTGTGTCGATGGCAGGAAAATCTACGGAGGCCTAATTAATCCCCTTGCTGTCATCCAATCGGGCTGAAACTTTGTAGATAGATACGATACCGATGACAATGCATTCTGTAAAATTTTGGGGCAGTAACTGTCACTAAAAGGTCGCTTTTACGGAATACTAATTAACCAACTTGCCGTCATCCAATCGCGCTAAAATAGCATTTAACCGACCATTGAAGAAACTCTTTCCTTTTGCCAATTTTTTTTAAATAAATAATTAATAAAATTGTTTTAATCAGAATAAATTAATGATATTTGGATGTGAGTGCATAAATTCAGGTTCATTTTAATAAATAAATTTTGAAACGTAATTTGGCACACATTTTGCTACTAGAAATGTTTTTGATATTTAAAATTAGATGCAAACACCATGCACACGCTGTTTACAGAATCGGCGCTGTGTTAATGAATATAAAAATTGGTGATGCATACAAAGGATTTATATTAAAAACTTTGCTTTAATGAGTTATATTATTAAATAGCGAAAAACGAAATATCATGCAAACTTATTTGGGTGTAGTATTTTGTGTAAATTGGGCTTCTTTTTTAAGTGAAACTTTTAAGAGCGTTTAAAATGTTCACGGAAGAGTAAATTACATGGGATTTTAGCATGATATGTAAGATTTTTGAATTTTAAGTGTGGTGATTGTGTGCAGTAGTTGACGGCCTTAAGTGTAATGGATGACGAATTTAAGTGTGATGGATTATTTAAGAAATTGAGTGATAATGTGCGTTGTTTCTTCAATGATTTTAAGTTCGAGTTTTAGTTTGGTTTTATTTTGTACGGTTCCGGCTGTCTATTTCTACCCCTATGAAGTGCTTAACACAGTCAAGTATGCCTCGTAATTTTGAAAGATTAAGTGGTCGAAACATTATCTCGAAAACCTCTCTCTCCAACCCCACCACACCAACAAAAGGACACTGAGGCCACGACCTATTTAATGTGCACCAACCCCCATTTTCGTTTTAAGTTAAAGAACTATTGATGACATATCTATTAAAAGTTAATTTGTTTGAAGCACTTTTTCGTTAAACCCCTAACCAACAAAATATACATTAGGTTTATAAAGAAATAAGATACAGGTTCTTTCAGAAAGGAGCTCCTAACTTAGAAATAATATAACTTCAACTTATATACCTGGTATATAAGTTGTATTAAGTATGTGAAATTTATTACAAAGCACACAACTTTGACTTCTGTACGATTTGTCTATTCATAACGGATATACAGGGTTTTCAGAAAATACTCATTGACTTTGAAATGACATATCTGGGAAACAATAATATACAGAAAGAAGGAACTAGTGATATATTGGATAATCTCGGAATGAACTTATCGTTTTCCACACGAAAAAAGGCCCTATGATTCTTTTAATGGTTAGTGCATCCTAAACTGGTCACTTTTGCAGAATACAGAGGTTTTTCAAGACACACAGAGGGGTATTCAACATCGCATATTCACCACTTTTGTTTATTGATAAATATGTCGAAATGAAAATGGGCCTCATCGGTAAACCATATGCAGCCCATCAATCAATTTTGCAAACCGGTGTATTTGAAATTCCCTACCTGTCTATCAAACATACAACTTGTCTTTTCTTTCTGTAACTTATTACTTCACAGTTATCTCAATATTAAGGATTATTTTTTGTAAATCCATGTCTATGGGTTTTTGCAAAAAAATATCCAAACTTTTATTTTTATCACTGAAATGCTCGAAATAGTCCAAGTAGCTCACAATTTCCCATCTAATTCTTCCAGGGCAGCGGATGAGATAAGTCAGCCGCTTCAGCCGCAAGCAATCACCACTCTGACCAACCGGCGCCGATCCACACTAGATGGCAGCGCTTCTGACACCGAAGCGACCGAGGGCGTCAAAAATGTCCTAGCAGCCCCCAGACCCAGGGGCGGACCCCCAAGACCCACTTTTGCCCTACAGAGGGGGGGCTATGCGGCCGCACAGGCAGGGAGAAGCAACTCCCTGCCCAGAGTCCGTATGTCGGAAATGGACTTCCGCAGATTCCAGCAGATGACCCAGCAGCAACCTGCTTCGGTCCGCCTGCTTCCGTATGACTCCCAGTCGGACTCAGACGGCGCTCTCTCAGCCCCGGAACTGCCTGCAACTCGCAGCGGAAGAAGAGACAGAGGTAAGAAAAGATACTTCACATTTTTATTTTAAATTACCCATATATTTATATAGGGTAATGAAAGTATAACATTCGATCAACAACAACAAAACATCGATATTTTTTGCATTGCTCCACGTTTTGAAACAACCTGATTTAAAAAATATGGAAAAAATGCCTGTGTATACGTGGTCAGCATAACTCCCGAACAAACTGACCTACGATGTTCAAATTTTGTGAGCGGGTTAGTGGTGTTCATGAGACCTACCATAAAGGTTTTCGTCAAAAAGTGCACGTGCATAAGAAATTGAAATTATAAAAAATCATGTTTTTAAGCATTTGCTAAAAAAAAATTTTGATTAAAATCTTTGTGCTAATGCCTCTTAAGGTGTTCTAATCGTCCCCGCCTTCGAAATTCCAGTAGAAATGCGGTAAAGCGTAAAAAGTGGAAAAACGAGTGCCCTTTACACAGAGCTCTGTCCATGAGCATCGCCTATCAGCGATTGATTTTTTTTCTTCTGTTTCACGCACAAGAACGGACAATATAATGTCTATTGAACAACATCGCCAATTTCGCAATCTTGGTGGGGGGGGGGGGTCTCCATATAAAAAAATTTGCCAAAAATATCGCCAAAGTGGCCATTTTTATTTAAATGAGTGGAAATATGAAAACGGTAAATAACACCAAAAAATTTAATGCAATCAAGAATATTATAGTTTAATTGAAAGTTATGCGATATTCCACACCCTAGTATTTTATTAACTTCTGAAGGGTCTCTTTCTTTGCTTTCTGCGATGACACACACCTACCATTGTTTTCTGTGCAAACAACCAGAAAGCAAATATCAATATACAGGGTGTGTATCAGATTTTATCAATTTACAGGGTGATTATAATTGAAATTCAACTTTCAAAAAGTTGTAAAAAATAATCACTGATCAGATTGACTTGCAATTTGACCTGAATGTATGTGAAGAAGGAATGGCATAAGAAAAATTCATTCGAAACCATTTTTTTTTTTTTCTATTTTTTACTTATGCCATATTATTTCTCCCTTCTTCGCGTATTTTCAGGTCATTCTGACCAGTAGTTCATTTTTTACAGCTTTTTGAAAGTTGAACTTTAAAAGTAATCACTCTGTATAAAAGATAAAAAAAAATAGAGTTCAAATATTTGAAATATAATAATATGAAATATATGTGTAATGGGGAGGTTGTATTGAGGATATTCTGATTGAAGAAGAGTTCAAAACTTTCTCAAAAAAGCTCTAGCTATGTGCTGGAAATGAAGACGAGGTTTTTCCAAAAATATAAATTAAAACAGTAATTTTAAATAACAAATTAATCAGTTTTAAAAGTAATATATATATATAATCAACAAAAAAAAACGGCGTCAACGGCACCATTAAGACTGAGCATAAGTGAAAAAACCAAGAGCCTGTATTTAACGTGTCAAAAATTACAGATGCGGTGTTTTTTTTATAACACACTGGGAAAATTGGGGTGTTAATAATCTACTTTCTCTTCATATGATAGCCCGTAATCATCAAAACTAGCTCCACAAAATTAACCTTTTATTAATTTATTCAACGTGACAAGAATCCTTTAGTAAACAGAAAAACCTGGTATTTGGAAAATGTCAATCACTGAAAAGCTCCAAATTTTGTCAAGACATCAGCATTTTAGTTAATATATGACTGGCGTATTTTGCTCGTGGTTGTTAAAGCCCTAATCGTTTCATCACATGTAATTAGGTTTTCGAAAAACAAAACCAACTATGGAGTGGAAGATTTGTAGATTTGTAAAAAAAAGTAATAGAAAACGTTTGTGTACATTTGTAGTTCAGCACCCTCTTTATTTTTCCAAGTAGTTTTGTCAGTGGCTGTAAAGGAGGTCCTTAAAAGCGCCATACTCCCTTTTGCATATGGACGTATCGTCTTTTGCAAGTGATCATACTCCCCTTTGCAAGTGCATATATGTTTGTTCTTACAGCTCGTCGTATGACGTCTCCCATCTTCACATCCGCCGAGTACAGTCAGTGACTGTAAAGGTGGTCCTTAAAAGCGCCATACTCCCTTTTGCATATGGACGTATCGTCTTTTGCAAGTGATCATACTCCCCTTTGCAAGTGCATATATGTTTGTTCTTACAGCTCGTCGTATGACGTCTCCCATCTTCACATCCGCCGAGTACAGTCAGTGACTGTAAAGGTGGTCCTTAAAAGCGCCATACTCCCTTTTGCATATGGACGTATCGTCTTTTGCAAGTGATCATACTCCCCTTTGCAAGTGCATATATGTTTGTTCTTACAGCTCGTCGTATGACGTCTCCCATCTTCACATCCGCCGAGTACAGTCAGTGACTGTAAAGGTGGTCCTTAAAAGCGCCATACTCCCTTTTGCATATGGACGTATCGTCTTTTGCAAGTGATCATACTCCCCTTTGCAAGTGCATATATGTTTGTTCTTTCAGCTCGTCGTATGACGTCTCCCATCTTCACATCCGCCGAGTACAGTCAGTGGCTGACGCGGGCTCCTTCCACATCCGCACTATACACTCGCACCAATCCAACTCCTATCCGGCTGCCCAGGAGCGCACACAGCGCAGAGTCACTGTTAGACAGACTCAAACAGGCAAGTTAACATTAAAAAATATAGGTGATATTCTTCGAGGCCAAGTGTGCAACAATGACGAACTTGCGATGGAACTTCAATTTTATCATTTAATAGACATTTCATGACTCGGGAATATGCTGAGATGAATCCATTGATCCTAAACTATTATGATGGAAAGCTTTCAGTTTTCTGCATATAAATCCCTTGATGTAAAATGGGGCATTTTCATAGAAATTCACCTGTTTTGTATAAATACTAAGGTGGAAGCATCGATGAAATTTCAGATTTCTGTGTCGTTTAGTATAAATTAGATGTATGGTAGTCTTGTTATTTTCCCATTTGATGTTGGTATCTCTTTTAGAAGCTGGAAAATGTTTCCTTCTTGTAAAATCTTGAATCTGTTAGAAGTCTCTTTTAACATTTAGCGGTTTATATGTAATCTATGCTACTCTTTCTCTCTCCGTTCTCCACAATTCTTTTACCATTCTTTTTCCAGCCAAATATTCACTAGATCTGAATAAATATACGATGCAATCTACGAGTTAAAATCCCATAAATGTGCAGCCTGTTATTCTTTTTAACACGCTGTTGAGAGCACACTATTAACAAATCTTTTTCTCAAACTAAAGTGCACGTGAATTAAAATATCAGTTGCATGAAAAATCATAGTCATTCATTAAACTTTAATTGAAAAGAATATATCACTTTGCAGAATGTCTGAATCAAATATTCCTAATTTAGAGAGGCCGCTATACTTAACAGAAAGTCAAAAGGTATAAAACAAATTTAAAATTAGATAACAGGACTCGGTAAAGTTTTCAGAAAAAAATTCAGCGCACTTCCACGTGATCTCCCTTAGTAAGACAAAGGACAGCCAGCCGGTAGTCCATTTCCACCATCTACATCGATGAGTTCCAGCCATGTTCGCAGTAGCATTTCCATAGTTGCAGTTGCATTAGGGTACTAACACAGTGCATCCGGGATGGCTTACTCGCATAGTGCGAGGTAAAATTAAACGGTATACAGACCAGTCTCCACTGTATGCGTCCCTATAGAGAAGCATGGTTTAATTTTACCTCGCTCCATGCGAGTATGCGAGTAAGCATCCATCACGCCTCCACTGTGTAAGTATCCTTAGCAGCGGTTATTGAAGCACGAAGTTATTCAACATCACGGATGTTCCTTGAGTAGACTTTGACGTAGTCTCGAAAGCAAAAATCCAGTGGAGTGACGTCTGAAGATCTTGGTGACAAGGCAATTGGACTTCCACGACCAGAACCATGGGCCGGAAAATTAAAAATGTGGCCAAAACCTAAGAATTCAACAACCGATTTTATATAACACCACCAACGTATCACTATAGATTTTTTTAATCGACCAAAGAAATTATAGACATTTCAATCAGACACCCTGTGCTATGATGAACTATTCAGGACTAATTGAATAAAAACTTTATTTATTGCAAGCGACTACATCAAAGCTTACATTTTAGTGTAAAACGAATATTTCAAAATTATTTCCTAAATCCTAATCATTTCCTAAACAAGAAGAACAAAAATAATTATTGTCCCGATATCAACTAATTGAAAATCAAAATTACTCCGTAAACCTAACACGGCCAATTTTAAGTTTTCAAAAAGTTACATTATTAAAATTTTATATTGTATATTTCTTTCACTAACTCTTTAGCCTCTTAAAAACAAATGTATAAATATAGTGGAAATGACATGAATTTGAATATTCCGTCACAACTTCAGTCCAAAAGATTAATGTCTTGTTCGGATGCTTTAGCCTAAATTCCAGCTGCCTTTTTTTCCAGCGAAGCATTTTTTTAAATTTTATTTCTCTTGGCAAACTGCCCCGGTTTGAGCTGATACAAGATCGTATCTTTGTGTTAACTATTCCGCCATGTTCATTTTTTAAAAAAGATAAATGATAAAAGTACTTCGATATCTCATTGTTTCATTCATACACAAAAAAAAAGTTTTGAGTTTACATAAAAGCAGAAAATATTATCCTCAAGAGAAATTGGTATCTATATGAGAAAAATGGAAGAAAATGAAGTGATAGAAATAAAACTACAATCTTGAAAGGGTGTCACCGATACTAGAGACTTCATTGCGAAGTGATAAAATATAAAGCGAAACATCAACGTCCAACACATTAATTCTCTTATAACATTCTATAGCAGCCTTTTGCAATATCTGGCGAAATTTCAAAATATTCGACAAAAGGAATGGAGGATGGTTGATTTACGCTTAGCTGTAAAAGTAGAACAGTCAAAATAAATTTACTTAGTTATAAATTGCTACTAATATTTAGAGTAAAATTGTTTAGTTTTATATAAACACGATTTAGAAATGTATCTCTTCTATTTATCGAGCTTTAAATTTCTTCAGGAAAAAATCGTAAGAAACTATTTCATATCAAAAATCAGCATAAAAAAATTACTATTATAGGCATGATTTTGAAATGTCTCTTCCATTTATTGATCCGTAAATTTATTCTTGGAGAAAATCGTAAGAAACTATTTTGTATGAAAAATCTACTTAAAAAATAACTGCTAAGACATCAAACATTATTCTGAAATCCAGAGAAATATTGGTGGTTTAAGAATGGACTACCGGAATTAGTCATAACTCATGAAATAACAGCTCATATTCAATATCCTGGAAAGAGAAGCTAAAGGGTTGAAATTGCTTATAGATTAAAAGTCCTTCTATACAATCAATTATTTCATATAGACAGTTCTGGCTAAAGATAGAGATATCGGATTGGAGCTTTAATGTTTATTGTAAATTTTTCTCGCTAAGTTTGTTGCTGAACTCGCCAACTTGGCGATAGTTTTATTTATAAAAAAAGTCCTAGTTGACAGGGATTTTGTTACAAATACAGCATCAACATAGGAAATTTCGGTCATTAAATGTCGCCAAATGGTACGTGCTTGGTATCTGAACCTGATTGGCCACAATATAAATGTGTATAGATACGGCCTTTTAGGGACAGTTACATTCGCCATAAAACTTCCTTATAAAAGAACATATTTCAATATTTCGGTATCCTTTTGAAAAGTAACGAATAAAAGTTGTCACGTATTTATAGTTTGTTAAGTTATAAAAGATTTGGACTTTGATTTACAAACTCACGAATTGACCTACTGTATACGTGCGGTAAGATGAGTTCTGGTAGAACAAGTTCTTAATCTAAGGACATTTTTCCATGCCTAAAAATAATGTTCTATGATGAAAGGAGCTTAGGTTTAAGATAGGTTGGATCCATTTTAGAAAAACTCAACAAAAATACATTACTTGCACATGGTTTGCCCAATTTTATTATTCTGAAAATGTCATTTGCATGGTTTCTACTAGATATTTTCAGACAATATTAACTACTTAATGGTAAATTATTGCTAATTTTGAAGAATATTGTCTAAAAAACGTCGTCTATTTTAAGCCCCTCGACCTAACAACATCTTTCAGCACTTGTTTTTTTTTTTTTTTAAATATTGCTCTTATTATAATTATTTCTATTACACGCATTTATGCTCTTACAGGAAGAGGAACGTGGTTTGGCCACTTCAGTGTCTACTCTCTACACACGACGCCCCATGCTCCGCTCGGCAACAGACCTCTCCAGCCACACCCTTCCTCACCCACCTCACTCCCAGGCTCCCCTTCTAGGCCACCCCTACATTCTAGAATATCTTCGCCAGATCCCGAACCCTACCCCCGTTAAGCCATCGGAGGAAAGACTGCAACTCCTCACCCTCAACCCTCGCGAGTTCCTCAAATACCGCCCGGAAAAGGACTCCGAGACAGTGCTGGGAGGTGATGGCTTCAGCGGCTTACTCTGGGTCCATCTGCTGGCAGGTCGTGGATTACGTTCGACCAGTCACAGCGACCATTTCCGCGACCTTTACTGCGTCATTGAGTGTGACCGAGTGCATAAAGCCCGCACTGTGGTCCGCACAGGGGAGCACAGTTTCGACTGGGACGAAGTCTTCGAGCTGGAGTTGGTCGATAACACAGAAGTGGCATTTTTGTTGTATAGTTGGGACCCACAGTTGAGACACAAGCTATGCTATAAAGGATCTGTGCATCTGCTGACCATCTTGAGAGAGTCACCATCTCATAGTTTGGCTTTGAAGATGGAGCCGAGAGGGACTTTATATCTGAAGCTGAGGTATCGGGACCCGAGGCAGACTTTCCAAAGGCTGCCTTCGCAAAATGGGCTGTTCGGGACTGATCTCGAGTCTCTGGTTATTCGGGAGAACTCGGGCTTTTCCGTACCACTCATTGTGAAGCGTTGTGCAGAAGAAGTTGAGAAAAGGGGACTGGACATTGTTGGGATCTACCGGCTCTGTGGCTCGGCTGTGAGGAAGAAGACGCTGAGAGATGCTTTTGAGAGGAACTCGTACAATGTGGATCTATCCATTGACCATGTACCGGATATTAATGTTATAACGAGTAAGCTCTTTTCTTTCGTTCACTTTCTTATATCACTTGCTCCGTCTTTGAATCGTAAAATATATTTAACTATTTCGTAACCAACTTTTAACTGTTATGTAAACTTGAAGTTTGGGGCATATTTCCAAATCCCTATGACAATATGATGTAAAATAAAAAGGTAGAGGAAGTTTTTATAGGAATAATCTCCTTCCAGTTCAATGAGCAAAAGTAGCCCAAACATATTAGCTGAGATTGTTTAGAAGAAAAAAACTGTAGCCCGCCAATTACTAATTGCCTACAGTAACTTTTTTCAATAATCCTAAGAAAAATAAGTTGAAGAAGCTGGGCAAAATTCCAAAAACTTCAGTGATTTTCAAAGTAATTTTTGGCCATGTTCCTTTGTTAAACATTATTTTTATTTTTCGTCTATACACCTGGGACAACTTGATGACACAAAAAAAGTTATAATTATGCTAGAAGCTGGGCTGTGAGGGGTAGAAATCTAGCCTAAATTTCTTAGGTAAGGTTGGTCGGATTTTAACGGCACAAAGGCAATACGTAAGCCATACTGCGCCAACCTATGTTTCCTAGGAGGTGTTGTTTGAGATTGGTCAACTTAACCCTTTGGGTACATTTGACGAGTGAGACTCGTCATCTGCTTACTTGGGCGAAGTTACGGTGGACGAGTCTGACTCGTCATCCGTCCATCCAAATCCGTCCATGAGCATAAAAATCTTCAAATAATTCAGTACTCAAAGGGTTAATATACACTTTCAGGTTCTATGACATTGAAACTTGACTGCGAAACAGTTAAATTGGAATTTATACTCCGCACTAAGTTTGCATGCATAGATTTAACATTAAGAATCGACCATACGTAAATAATGTTCTTAAAATTTACATTGTAATAAAACATACAAAGCTTCAGTGTCTTAAAAAACACTAAATTTGTAACTTTGGAGAATATTTTACAAAATGATAAGCATGATGGTGATTCTAAAAGAAAGGGTAAAGATTTTTACAAAGTTTTCTTTAAACCAAGTCCTTACATTATTGACAAGGGTCATAGCTGTTTTCTTTCGTAGATTTCTCTAATGTTGCTTAAAGTTGAAAACACAATGAATTAAACTCTATCTATGCTGAAATATGGTTTTATACACTCTTTAGGTGTACTGAAAGACTATCTAAGAGAATTGCCGGAACCATTATTTACAAAAGGCCTCTTTGATATGCTTGTCGATGGCTTCAGTGTTTGTTTACCAGATGACCCCGAAGGCAACGCTAAACTCATGTTCAGCATCCTAGATTGTCTACCAAAGGTGAATCGGGTAAGTATCTGGGACATAATTTGAAAGAACAGTAAAATAGTTACACCACTTTCTATGATTTCCTTTAATAGAATTGAAGCTTATTGTAGCATTTCACAGAGGCACTTCACATTCATGTTTAGTATCTTTTGTCAGTACCTGCATTCACATCATTAAATATTAAATTTGCATCCAAAAGAAAGTCCAAAACTGTTTTATCAAACGATGTATGTTAATGAGAAGGAAACACCGCGTAATTTTCTAATATCATTAGCTGCTTACAAAATTGATGAAAAATTAATTTTCAGCATTTCACTATTGATTTATAGAAAAAAAAATGTGCGTAAAATCCAACCGGTTTCGGAAATTATAACTTTTGCGTTGTCGCTAACGCAGCAATAGAAATAAAGCGTGACCAGACATATTTCTAAACATGGTCAGCAATAATGTGATCAACCAAGAAATCTTAATAACCTTTACTTAACCGTTTCTTTTTTAACCATAAAAATGGTCAGTTGTTTGGTTAGCTACCATGGTTATAAGAGCGCATTAAAGGCTATGCTGCGCACTGATCTATAACTACAACATCTGTATAGCTTATTATCGGTTTCTACGCTACAAGTTGATGATAGATACTTCCCATTTAATTCTATGAAGTAGGTTTGCCCATGGTTACAAACAGCACTAACCAGAAGTTGTAGTTAGAGATCAGTAATGCTGTGTCAAATACATCTCAAGATGTGTCTTATGTCAAGACATAAGTCTGCAAAGAATCGACAGATTTTTAAACGGGAAAATTTTGTGATAGTTATCTTAAGGGGTACTTACATTTGCGTTTGAAAAAGTGGCACAATTACGTCTTATTATGAGTAAGAGTTACACGAGTGTACTTTCACGTTAAAGGGGGCCGTTGATACTTCCAAGTACAATGTCGATTCTGCACAAAGAATTATTTACATAAAACCGCGCCAAATTATGGCAACCATAGGCAGTTCACTTGTTATTGAAAAATGGAGACTGCTGCTATTTAATGGCAAAATCCCTTTGGCGCAGAATCCGTACCGTACTTGGAAGTTTTACCCATATTTCATATACTACCAACGGCCCCTTTAATGGAAGAGTACCTACTCGAGATATATAGTGTACCGAATATTGCATGTCCTTGACGGATGGCTTGGAGATTTTGTTTGACACGCACAGCAGTCACACGAAGTCTGTACTATGCTGAGACCTCTTTAAACTAATCATCTTTACTAATGAAAGTATTTCGTTTCTAAAGGAAGGAATGTCGTGCAGGAGGTCTTTTAAGGGAGAACAGCCTGCGTTTGAGTTTTGAATGGGATCCAAAACTCGAAAATCGCTGCAGGTAGTAAGACACAAGGCTGTCACAATCGCCACCGTGTCTGCTCACTTTAAAAGTGAGATAGTCGAGGTTTGACTTCGAGACTTTTTATATGCTAGTCGTGAATATTGCTCTTTGGATGGCAGTCGGACCGAAATGAAGGATGCCCGGAAAACCCATTAATTCAATTTTTAAGTTGATTGGTTTGTATGTTCAATGACCTATTTTAGTGCACAATAATGGTTAATCAGACCGGGAACTAGCTTAACGTGTATTCCGTATCACATTGAACATTCCATGTCTAATCCCTGATTCAAACTCGACACCTTTGGCATGCGTAGTCTAATTTTTAAGGAGCGAACCCTTACTAGTACGTGCGTTTTAAATAGTAGAAGGTCGGGAAACGTACTAAAAAAAATCCTTATAAACCATAAAACTGCCGTCATAAGTTAAAAAGTCCTAAATCCAAAAGAATTCAAATGCATATTTTGACGCTTTGCATTCGTCCTTTGAAATTCCTTACTTTTTCATTGTTGTATAGATTTGTATAACCTAAGAACATGAACCATTTAATGAAATAAAAAGATTACTCTGGGCACTTTTCCATTTAAGGGGGCCGTTGGTACTTCCAAGTATGGTACAGATTCTGCGCCAAGAATTTTTTGCATAAAACCACGCCAAATTATGGCAACCATTGGCAGTTTACTTATTATTAAAAAATGGCAGCTGCTGCCTTTTATTGGCCAAAATTACCTTGGCACAGAATCCTTACTGTACTTGGAAGTTTTACCCATATTTTATATATTGCCAACGGCCCCCTTTAACGGAAAAGTACCTTATTCTGTAATAACTAAACAGAAATTGCCAAAATAAGGATTTTTATTATTTTTTGTTTGAAACCTTTTTAAATAATGACGTCAGAAAATACCTTCAATAACCATAGTGTCTGTTGAATTTTGAAAAACAAAATCTGGAATAGGAAACCTTTAACAAGTGGACACTTTTTATTTTTTGTCGATCAGCAACATGTTGCTGCTTCGATCTTGGCGAGGTCAATAGTTTCCCGCCCGGTCAATATTTCTCCGCCAATGACATCCCATCATTTGAAAAAAGCGTCCCGTGTTTGGATTTCTTTTCCGTCAATCGATTGTAGATGTTGCGCAGTGGCTCTCCGAAGACAACGTGGGGCAATCTAAGCCCAGACACTACAAACATTCGTATCTAGGCACTCGCTGCTCTGGGCTCTCCAAGACACAATTTGATAACCCATTACAAAATGCAGGAACCACACTCAATTGCGACTTATTGGTATCATTGGACTTCCTTATTGAGAAAAATTTAACTAAAATGGAGTTGTGTGTGAAAATAAAAAGGAATATGGCTATACACAATAAAATTTAAAACCAAGTTAAGCTCACTATTTTGTTTGGAGTTTTCTCATCTAGTAAATAAACGTGATAAATTTTTATAAAATTCGCGATTTAAGATATAAAGACGTACTTATACTTAAGATATACAGTGGGTAAAAAAAGTTTCCGTACGAAAGCCAAAGTTACAAATAAATTAGCATAATTTCTACTCTTTTACTTCATATCTTCAGTAACTACTGAAATATGTTTAATTTAGTTATTTAAAATAAGTTTATAATAAATGTCTGGTTTTACAAAGTATTTAAATTGAAATATTTAGGAGATGTTGCTAAGTGCCGTGCCAAAAAAGTTTCCGTAGGTCCTATGAAAATTAATTCTGACGTCTTCCGCAATAGACTTGCAGTAAATTTTTAAAACTGAAGTGTACGCAAGTGTCTGAAGACATGATAGCAGCAATTTTTTAATTTTAACTTATAGCTGATTGTTTTAAAACGGAGTTCCTAAACCTATTCTTGAATTGGTGATTCAGTTATGAAATGTTGGATTATCTATGAAAAAAATTAAAAAATATTTAAGATATTGAAGTATATAGTACAATATATTATTGAAAGACACCGTGAGCTTCAAACTTTTGAGGATAGAGTTTGATTCGGAAGATCTTCAAAGCTAAAACGCTTGCATAAAAGAAATATACTATTGTAAGGTTCAATATAATCCGCGAGTAAGTGCACCTGATGTCGCACATGGCTTAAGAATTGATAAAAACATTGAAGACAATTCCCAAGTGACAATTTATGTGCACTGGTTAAGACATTTTGCTTTGGAATTTCAGGATACACGTACCTAGACTTATTTCCTTCTACATAACGCAAATTGTCTAGACCAGCAGCTCTCATACACCCCCAACACCATAATGCCTCCTCCACCGTGTTTGACAGTTCCTAAATAAATTATAAGTTAACATTTGTTGATTTAGTTTTTTCCTGATCATAACTCGATTATCTGACCTTTGGATATTTAATTTTAATTCATCACTAAAAAAGACTGCAAAATTGATGCGCTTTTTTCTGTTACAGGTACTTATATAAGGCTTCTTACGGGCTGAGAGTCCATTCAGACCAGCTTTTTTAATAACATTTCTCACCGTTTGAGATATCACTTCAATGTTTTTGTCAATTTTTAAGCCATGTGCGACTTGAGGTGCACTTATTCGCGGATAATCTTGAACATTTCAAAAGAATATTTCTTTTATGAAAGCGTTTTAGCTTTGAAGATCTTCTGGATCGATCTCTATCCTCAAAAGTTTGAAGCTCACGGTGTCTTTCAATAATATATTGTACTATATACTTTAATTATCTTAAAGATTTTGCCAATTTTTTTCATAGATAATCCAACATTTCATAACTGAATCACCAATTCAAGAATAGGTTTAGGAGCTCCATTTTAAAACAATCAGCTACAAGTTAAAATTAAAAAATTGCTGCTATCATGTCTTCATGACACTTGCGTACACTTCAGTTTTAAAAATTTACTGCAAGTCTATTGCGGAAGACGTCAGAATTAATTTTCATAGGACGTACGGAAACTTTTTTGGCATGGCACTTAGCAACATCTCCTAAATATTTCAATTTAAATACTTGCTGCGTTTTGTAAAACCAGACATTTATTATAAACTTATTTTAAATAACTAAATTAAACATATTCCAGTAGTTACTGAAGATATGAAGTAAAAGAGTAGAAATTACGCTAATTTATTTATAACTTTGGCTTTCGTACGGAAACTTTTTTTACCCACTGTATCTGCATCTCAAAAGTAAGCTATCGTAAGTGCTATTTTGCAGTCGTAAGTTCAAAAGCCCTAAATCCAAAAAATTCAAATGCATATTTTGAAGTCTTTTCGTTTGTTCCTTGAAATTGCATATATTTTTATTACATAGCCTAAGAACTTGAGTCATTCAATGAAATAAAAAGATTATTTTCTAAGGAATAATCAGAAAGAATCAAAATAAGCCTCTGACTTTTTTTATTTATTTGGGGCCTTTTGACTAATGATGGCAGCATTGGATAAACGTAGAAGTAACTATTGTAAATACTATTGGTTTAACGTAGAACGTGCTTTTGGTTGCACTTACTATAGTTTACATGTGAAGTACAAATGTACTCTCGATTTATTACGATTGTTCATTTCATAAGCGACAAATAGCTACCGTCAAAAAAAGATGGGGAGGGGATTAGGAACAGCTGGGTGAATCGGAACTAAACTTCATGAAATTTACAAATAAAGCAATTTTATTAATTATGTTTTTTTTTACTTGACTAACGTGTTTGGAATCTCGGAACATATGTTTTGTGAGGTTGGTAACACTGTCCTTTTTTTTAAAAAAAATTCTGAAACAGCGGAATACAATCCAATGAGTTTTAATCTCTCCAAAACTTATCCTGTAATTACTAACATGTACCTGTTACAAACTTAACTTATTAATTTTTAAAAAGGTATAACCATCCACAATAGCATGCCATACTTAATTTATCTTTAATTTTAAAAATATTTTATTTAATTAACTGTTTTGCCTCGTCATGATTTTGAGATTTGAGGGGTGAATCGGAACACAAGAAAAGTGGTGTTAAAAAGTGGTTTTTGGGGAGATTATATTCCACACAAGGTTCAGCAACTTAAGACGGGTCTAATTACTCCAAGAAAAGTGATCAATCAATAATGCAGGCTTGAATTAATGTCAAAAGAGGAGTCTAGTTTTGGTTTGTTTGTACGTTCAACGACTTATTTTTATGCACAATAACGGCTAATCAGGCCGGGACCTGCCAACCAAACGGTATAGTGGTTAGCGTGCTAACTTCTAGGTTGCAGGTTCGAGTCTCGTGTTAGGCATGGATGTTTGTAAATGTATGTTGGCTTGTCTAATGATGAATGTTTCGGCACATTATAGCCCTCGTGTTGCTGACGGCGCCAGATAATCTGAAAACAACCAACCAACCAGGCCGGGACCTACAGTTTAAAGGGGATTCCGAACCACAACGAACATCTGTGCCTAACCCAGGATTCGAACCCGGCACCTTTGTCATTCGAGGGCAGAGCGCTAACCACACAGCCATCAGGTTGGCGAGTCTAAATTCGGCCTTTTAGAAAACCCAGTTAATACAATAGTTTTTCTCTATATGAATTCGTTATCTTTAAGACTTAAATGCATGAATTTTTATTTTTAATAAATAAAACTTGAAATCAACCGGGAAATAAGTGTAGCTAATGAGAAAACTACAAAAGAAAACCCACATAAGAATTTTGCATATTGATGTATTTTTACATTACAAAAAAAAGCTAAATTTTTCTTGCCAAAATTTCTCAGTATATGCAAAAATATAAATATTATACGTTGCTCTTACCTTGTTTCTATCCGAAAACAATTTTTTATGAGTGTTTTTATTACTTTTTATATAAATTATCGTTATTCGTAACACCCGCCGAAATGAAATTGTACTCAGCCAACAGCTCTCCCAACAATAAAAATTGTCACAGACAAAGAAATAGACTCTCAAAGATTCTAGTTGCGTTCGTAACGACAAAATACTTTTGGTAACATAAAATTTAAAAAAAAGCCACTATGCAAAGGTTGCTATATAAAGAGATAAAAGGTTTTAACCCCTTGCCTGTGACGCCCGAACTCAGTTCGCGCAACGCAAATGCGCTAATTATGAAATGCCCGACCTGAGTTCGGGCAAGTGAAAAATCGGTTCTTCAATTCAGTGAAGCCTGAATTCAGTTTGGCAGTATGGCCCTCGTGTTGCCCTTGCACCGTTAAATTTCAACCAGCCCAAGAAAAGAATTCCAATTTTTAGCACGTTTTTCTCAAAATATTCCATAGGCACGGGGTTAAATATACGATATAGATCTACATCGCTATGCATTTAAGGAATATAGACAATTGGCAACAATATGCAATAAAGGGTTAAAGACGTTTTTTACGAAAAGCACCCAGGAAAGAAGAGATTTTCTGTAACAGATGAGAATGCTTTTCTCTTTCCTCAAGGTATTTTAAGAAAGTTGTAGTCTTACGCACGCAAACATTAACCCTAAAACTACAAATCCATTTTTTTTTTTACCTGTAAACTACAAACCGCGGTAAATATTAACCCCACGGGTTTTTTGCTCTTAAAACCGTTCTGAAAGCAGAAATTTGACTTTTAAGTATTTGAATTTTTTGTTTTTTTTTATATTGAAACGAATGGTGAAGAGCAAATTCAATTTTATCAAGGTTTAGTTGGTGAAAAATCAATTTGAATAGCTAAAAGTTCGGAAAAATTGTCAAATTGTCATTTAACAAACAAAAATTTATAACTATTTTTTTTTAACAACCGATTTTTAAATTTTCACCGGAATTTTAAAGAAGACACATCAGGCTTTTAGAAGAAAAAAAATACGATCATGATTTTTTTGCCAAAAATGTCTATATATTTGGGACTTGGAAAATTAAAAAAAAATCAGCAATCTGATCTATGGAAAAGTCAAATGAAAATCGATGAAATATTGGTTTTTAAGAATATGTTTCGGTTTCTGTCATACAAACTGTAAAAAAAAAAAGAGAGAAATTTGATACATATAAAAATATTTAAAAGTAAAGTTACGATTTGACTTATTAAAAGGCACCACAATCGCTGCCGTAGATTACTCTGTGAATCTCGCAGGTCGGTCACTTGCACTACACAAAGCACTAACGGAAACTACAAACCGGGGTAAATATCAACCCCACACAAGATTCACGTCTTCACTGCGTCACAGTAAACAAGAAACTGAAGGAGCTGGCGACCTCTCCCTATTGTTAGAACCTTGAACTAAATTATGGTATAGGTCTCCAGTTGATAATGTCACTAACTTAAAAACGTAGTTCAAAGTTTACCTGGGGTAGATATCTACCTCGGTTTGTAGCTCTAGGGTTAAGTAGATAGGAAAATATGATTAGTTTTAAAAACTATTTGGAGGATCTTATTTTATATTAGGTTAGGAGAAGAGTGACACACTTTCAAATATATAATTTGTTTTGACACTTATTTTGACAAAAAATATTTTTGTCATATTAAAGAATTTTTTATGATAACCTTCTGTTCCTATTCACCCATAATGCATTAATGTTTTTATCACCCGGCAAATGTTTAAATATAATCAGGCATAAGTTGTAACGAGAGTTCCGTTTCTGCAGGGTGAATCGGAAAACAATAAAAAAGTAAAATTTAAGCCACGTGGGGGTTTTTTTTGTGTTTTTTTTTACATTTTAAAAGTTGATAAAAAAGATGAAATCAAGACCAAAGTTTCAAAGTCAAAAATTTGTTTGTTAACCATTTTATTACACCCGATTTTTACTTTAAAACTTGAAAAGTGTTCCGATTCATCCCGTTTTACGGTATGCTTAAATATTTAAAAAGTCATACCAAACTGTATTCTGGTATACTTTTCCCTTCTCTACCCTAGTACAATAGTATTAATATTTAAAAAAATTGTCAATAAAGTTATAGACAAGATTAGTGCTCTGATTTTGAAGCAATAACAACAAAGTATATTTATTTTTAGTCGTTTAAAATCTATTTACAAAGTTCTAATTGAAAACATAGCTATTTGTATTTTTCTCTGACATGTTGCTCAAATTGGATATATTAAATTTAAATATTTTTGTTATAGGGATTTACACCCTTACATACATTTACAAACATCCATGCCTTACACGGGACTCGAACCTGCAACCTCGTGGTCTAGAAGCTAGCACGCTAACCACTATACCGTTTGATCGGCGCCCCAGTACGTTAAGAAACTGCTTTCAATAAAACTTTGAAATTTGATGAGTAGGTACGAAAAAGATCACTTAATGAAATAACATAAATTGTTTTCATTTAATGTCGATCTATTATAACTGAAAATTAAAATAGTAAAAGACAAAACCAGGTGGAGCCACTTCATATGCATTGAAGTAAGGATTTCAAATATAAAATAAAATATATTAGGCGCTATATTCGAGTTTTTAATGTTATTTCATTAAGTGATCATTTTCGTACTTACTCGCCAAATTTCAAGATTTTATAGAAAGTAGCTCTAAATGCACTGGGCTTGATTTGGTTGGTTGGTTGGTAGGAGTTTAACGGCGCAAGGGCAACACGTGGGCCATACTGCGCCAAACACTGGGCTTGAAGATAGTAACATAGCGAGTATAGGGAACACTCTTTACTAGGACTTTGTCTTAAGCTGAAACTCTTGGGCTATTTGGAAATTATTATGCACAAGAGATCGTTAAACGTACAAACCTAGGGCTAGGCCTGGTTCTTTAGAGTAGGGATTTCCTATTATATTATTCGAAATTGTACATTTGCAATTACCATTTAATTGATCTGCTAGATCGAACATTAAAAAGTAAAACAAAACAAAATATTCTTCTAATTAAAGTGTGTTTTCTTTTGCAGTGTACAGTGCTGTATTTGATGGATCACCTGAAGTTAGTGACAAGTCATAGCGACCGCAATAAGATGAGCAGTCAGAGCCTGGCCATTTGCTTTGGACCTGTGGTCATGTGCCATACAGAGACTGGTGCGCCAGTGGCAGAATTAAGGAAACCGATCGAGATCTTTAAATATCTATTGGAAATATGGCCTGCAAAAAGGGGTAAGTGGAGTCTGGCATAAATTTGTGTATCAAATGAAAAATTGTATAAATGACAGAAAACTTTTATGGACTAGGTTTTACATTCAATTTAGACTAATATTCTTTTTCACGTTACTCTAAAAAGAAAAACTAATTTGTCACAGATAAAAATATGTGTCAAAAATAAACCTACCTCTCTACATTCTTCATCCTTCTTTAGGAAGGTGATGAACTTTTGATTCATTGTAGCAATTGCTCTGCTCACTTTGAGGATAACACGCGAAGCTGTTTTCTGGCTTCCCCTTGTAAATCACCAAGTATCTCGAATGTTCCAGTCGCGTAATAGCGTAGCGCTATTAATAACTGTTCCCTTGGATTTAGAGCGTTATTAGCATTACAATGTGGTTCTAACTTTGATTCAAGTAGCCTACAAATTTCCAACGTGGTTTCCTTCGTAAGCCTGTACCGCATTTGAAAATCCAAGTCATCATATGTAGGAAAATAATATCCACATGTAATCTTTTTTTTTTTACTGCTTTCCAATTTCTTTAAAAAGTCAGCTAACAATTTCAAATCATTCATGTTTCACGGAATCTATTATTAAGGAAGCACCACAAACGTTTAATTACTTGGCAAAGCAAGAGTCAAGACTACAGCACAAAAATCCAAAACAAACGTAAAAAATTTATCCTCTGGGCAGGTTATGGTTGGTTGTATTCAGATTATCTGGCGCCGTCAGCAACACGAGGGCTACAATGCGCCGAAACATTTCGTCATTTAACAAACCAACATACATTTACAAACACCCATGCCTAACACGGGACTCGAACCCGCAACCTCGCGGTCTAGAAGCCAGCACGCTTACCACTATACCGTTTGGTCGGCCATGGGCAGGTTATGAAATTCAGTCTCAACCGTGCTCGCGAAGAGAGTTGACATTAGCTGAGTTCATGAACTCTAGGTTGACATAACTTGGTGTTGAAAATAGCCGAAGGCTACGACTTTCGCTAACCCTCGAGTTGAGACCGGTTTTCTGCGGGGCTGACATCTTATAACTCCGGGTTGAGAATTCCGGAAACTACGGCCGTTAGAAGCATTGTAATAAGGCAATTTGATTTCCAGTTGGGATCTGATTGGCTGTTCTTTTACATGCGCAGTTAACGGGCACAAGTTTTTTAGTTGAAGAAATGTGTAGTCCCAAAGTAATTTTCTTCTATTCGGAATGCATCTATATTGGTGGATTTGACGGCAGAGTGACTTATTAAAAGGGAAACTTTATGATCCTAAAATAAATAATATATTAATAAGTAATAAGTAACTAATTAATCTAGAATAATAATCATTTTATATTACAATTAAATGATATTATTTGGTTATAAGAAAATGTCACTTAAAATGAGGGGTGTATATTTTTCTAGTTTGGGAGTAATATTCACGAAGAATTTGCCAGTGTTATATCATTATAATAATTAAAAGTGAAAATAATTGTGGAGTCGAAAAAATCCGGTGTGTAAGGAATGTACGGAAGTTTTTTTTAAGAATTCTTTAAGTGCAAAATTTTGTATAAATTGTTAATCAAATGAGCTGATTTTATTTAAATTGAGTAATTTTAATTAATTCGTGTTATTAATGTTAAATTATTCGTTAGGAAAATTTTGGTAACGTAATGGGTAATCATTCTAAATTGCAAACTGAATGTGCAAGGTCTAGTTAAGTTTTGAAAAACTTTGCATACACCCATCTAGTGAAAAACAAATTAAAATAATTTTGAAAGAGTTCGTGTCAATTTATTGCTTGTTCTAATCTACACCATCGTAATCTCTCTTACATTTACCACACTGACACGAATGGAGAAATTGAACTAGTAACTTCTGCGAACTGCTTACAATATTTGTATCGACTTGTTACTTCCCTTGTCGACTGTATAAAACCGACTTTTTTCAGGGTTGATGAGCAATATGTCAACATAAGACCATTGCCTTAACCTTATTATGTTGTCTTGTCAATCACTTTTCCTTCATATGAAAAAATGTATAGAATATGATGGGTTTGTTATTTCCACACATGCAGCTGGATCATTTGACCATAATTACCTCTTCCACATTTAGTTCTTAGCTGAAAACTTGTGTTACAAATTAAAATACAATATAGATTTAAAACCAAAATATACAGACAGAAAAGAAACAGAAAGATTTCTTTGTCGATTCAATTACTTAGTATTATTTGAATAGTTGACTGACATTAACTAATGTTTTTTATTATTATTATTATTTTGTAGTATTCATATAGTGCACTTTTGCACTGCAAACTATAATACATGTTTGAGAAACAAAACTGTTATGTTGTACTAGAACACATTTTATAAAGAGGAAATCAGTTTTTAAAAACTCAATTTGATTTCCAGTAGATTCCCGCACAAATTTAAATGAGGCCCTGTAGGTTATCAATGTATAATGAGTAATTTTAAATGAGGTCATGCAGAGTTTTTTTAAGTATGATGGGTAATTATAAATGAGGCCCTGTAAGTTATCAATGTGTGATGAGTCCTGTAGGTTATCAATGTATGATGAGTAATTATAAATGAGACCCTGTAAGTTATCAATGTATGATGAATAATTGTGATAATATAGTGTCTAAGGAATTTTAATTGTTTCAGCGGTGCCCCCTGGTAGTGGCAGCAGTAATTCAAGTGGTTCAAATGGGGTTCACGAGGATCGCACCCAATCTGGCGGAGGAGGGCGTGTGGCCTCTGCAAAGAAGCCCATCAATTGGGTGGGGCAAAGGCCCCTGCCAGAATCGTCTTGCTGACAAAGACCTCACCCTTAAGTTATCATCACACAATCCTAAATGAATAAGAATGTTGTTTCTGTTGAGAATACATTCCAAGTCTAATGACATTTCAAGGTGGGAAGAACAAAGTTTGATGTCAGTCCATGGCTGAAATGGGAAGATATCAGACTGGACACCTTCCTTCTGCAAGCTACATATCCGGAGCTATCAAGACAAGTTGTCCTAAAATTAGACTAGTGATGCACAATCTAAAGAACAAAGAGTTTGAAATATGGAAAGATTCAAATGGGCATTTCAACTATTCATTATCTCTCTTTTGTGTGGTTTCTTTTCTACTAAATTATTTTTCGTTTGAAGAACTGTAATTAAAATAATCATAACGTCAAAATCAGATCTAAAAGATAGAACATATTTTTGACATATACGAGTGATGTGAGAGAAGTGGTTGACATCTGGATCAGATTTCAACTTTGCTGAAACTGAAGGACATCTAAACAGAGGTTCTTTGAACTGGACTGGAAATGTGAACGTGTGGAATTTATTTTTCATGTAGAGATCTATCAGAATTGAAAGAGGCATATCATGTGTAGGAACTTTCATTTGATTGCTGTGTTGGTATAGAGGTGCTGACACCATCTAAAGTAAGTTTCATGGACTTGGTGCTCTGTTCTTCCCACGCGTAGCTGATGAAAGGCTCCTTCTTAGTTTGATCTAGCAGCAGATTTCTCGAGAGTTGGTGCCCTATACCCCTTCTATGCAACGGCAGAACATTGTTTACTGTATGAATAAAGTATCCATATGACCTCTATGGTGCTAGATGGAGCCCCCAACCTTGTCCTCATTCTTTTCGTTTGAACCACTACAATTAGCTATGGAACACTAAAATCACATAGCAACATTTTTCCAAAATCAAAATTGCATTTTCTTATAAAACAGATCCCGAAAAACAAATTCTTGTGACATAAATAGTAACTAATAAAATGCAGTCATAAAATCTTAAATAGGATGTAGAATCTTAAAATTCGGAATTTATTTGCAATCTCGATCTGAGTGTTTCTCGGAAACTCCACAAGCCTCAAATATACACCAGCCAAAATTACAGAACTCACATGCCTGAAAATAAAACACTACTAAAGTGTTCCACAATAAATGGCTTTATTGGCAAATCTAAGTGTCTTCTCCGCTAGTGATCAATCATTTAAAATGTATGTAATGTTATATGTCAAAAGTTAATGTAAAAATTATAAAAAAATATAAGCCCAAACTTTGTCTTCATTTATTTCATTTGAACAAGAACTGGAGATTTTCACTTTAAATTAGTTACATGAAAAGGGAAACACACTAACAAACCTTACAACTATGGCGGGCTAGATTTTAAGTAAGCTGTCAGTGGGTAGAAATTACATCTTCTATGTCTTGCAGTCGATTTGAGTTGATTGTGTATTTTCAAAGACATGCAATTGGCGAGATGTAATTTATAATGGTGTTACTTATTTCGACACAATTTATCTTAAAGACCATGCATGAAACCACTCAAAAGTTCTTGGCAAGATCTATTCAAACATGCGAGTTAAATAAAACGTTAGTATAACTATTAAAGAGTGAACAAACTTGACTATTTCAGCACAGTTTTCTAAGTGAGCAGGTATCAAAGTGGGTTGAATCCAAAGAAAATAGATTACTTGAAAAAGAAAGCTCCAGACTACAACGAAGAAATCTAGTAAAGTCAATGGACAATCCCCGCATTTTTTAAAAACGAGTAGTTTATGTTTATGAAGAATTTCTTTCTTATTCCAAATATTCAAACAAAAGTTCTTAAAAAAATTAGTTAAATATTAAGAAAAGAAAATGCCCCAAAATCCCGCTCGGTCGCAGTCCGATCAAAACGCTCCGCTATTAGCTGTGACGTCACCCCATCCTTCTATTCGGTGACGCAATATTTTGCTCTATCTTGTTCTCTATGGTTATCGTGAGGTTTCTGCCAAATAGTTGGTGGCTACAGTTGCCATATCGCGAACCGATTTGCGAGAAACTTGCAAAACTGGTTTCCACTGTTGCTTTTCAAGCCAAATTGTTTCAGATGAAGTGACATCACATTCGATTCAAGCCGAATGTATAGTTTTCCCAACAAAATCTAACAGGTGAACTTGGGTTGCAAATTAAAAAAAGAAAAAGCGCAGAGAGCAGAAATTTTTGTGTTTATGTGGCCTTTTCGAAAAGTTTAGAATTTAAAAAAACAAACAAAAAAAAAGGCGAGAATTGTCCATTCACAGCAGTAGACACAAGTTTTGCACCAATAATTCTACACCATGACTTTAATTAAGTTAATTTTTTTTGTTGAGAAAAACGCCATTCTAAAGTTTTTTTAAGATATATTTCTTAATATATTAAAAGAACATATTGCAGTAATTTGCAATTCCCCAAAACACAACTATGAGTTCTACAAAAAAAAAAAAAAAAAAAAAAAAATACCACCAAGAAAAAAAAATAGTCAGAAAAATGTATGAAGTCTAACGATTGCTGCTAAGCGGTCGAGTCTAATTTCTTTACGGTATTTGTACACAATGAACTAAATTAGGGATTATTGGAGGAACCCCCAATGTCAATTAGAACTTGGTAGGCTAGAATTGTCTCGAAATAATCTCATTTGATATGTTTGAGTTATTTAAATTGCACTGAATAGAGATAAATTGAAATCCATAAAAACTATAGTCAGCCAAAAACTGATTTCCAGTGACGGTTCCTCCCAATAATCTCAATTAGTTCATTATGTACAAGTACCCCAAAGAAACTAACGGAGCCACTTGGCGGCAACCATTAGATTTCATAACTTTTTCTGGCTGACCAATTTACTTGGCTGGGTTGGCTGTAATAGAAGCTGATCTGCGAGGGGTCGAAAATTGGCCTAAACTGGGTCATACATAATATGAGACGTTGAGCGCCAGAACGGACCATCCACAATGCTTACTTTTCAAGGTGATGGCTATTTCTATCCCCGTTAAGCTAAAAAACTATTCCAAATGTGGTTTATCTAATGGCTCACTATTGACCATTAGATAAACCATATTTGGCATGAGTCATTGACGAATTGCAGATCAAACAATTTACCCTTTGCACTCCAGGGGTGATTTTCACTCACCATATGATTTGATGCCACAACTCGAGAGGACCACTAGGTTTGATGTGGAAATTCGATGCAAGGCCGATGACTGTGTTTAGTTTCTTTGAAGCGGATTTGTAGCCACGAATCGATCAAAAATGGCGGGAAACGACTCGAGTTGCTGGTCCCTCCGCGCGAAAAAGGCCTGGAGTGCAAAGGGTTAATACTTTTAAGCAGGGCTGTATAACTGATAACATACATTGAGAGATATTGGTTGCCTAAATATTTCATCTCTTATATTTTTACACACATGCGAGTAGAAAGGTCTACACTATTGAAAAATCATATAATTATCAAAAAGTTACTTGCCAAAGCGAGAGTAAAAGAAATATGAACCCAAAGCATTTGATCATCAATAAGGAAATTAATTTGTTTACACACCACGAAATACTAGTATTGTCAATAATTTAACCCTTAAATGCGTGAATTTTTATTTTTAATAAACAAAATTTGAAATCAACCGGGAAATGGGTGTAGCTAATGAGAAAAATACAAAAAAAAAACTTAAGAATTTTGAGTATTGATGTATTTTTACATCAGCAAAAAGCTAAATTTGTTTGCATAATATTATAAGAATATGCAAAAATATAAGTATTATTCGTTACTCTTACCTTGTTTCTATCCGAAAACAATTTTTTGTGTGCGTTCTTATTACTTTTTATATAAATTATCGTAATTCGTAACACCCGCCGAAATGAAATTGTACTCTGACAACAGCGCCTCCCACAATAAAAATTATCACAGGTAAAGAAATAAACTGTCAAAGATTCTAGTTGCATTCGGAAACGATAAAATAGTTTTAGTAAAAAAAACAAAAACAAAAACACACACACACACACAAACAAAACTATTCAATGGTTGTTACATAGATATGAGGTTTTAAACATACGATGCAGATCTACATCGCTATGCATTTAAGAAATGTAGACAATTGGCAACAATATGCATATAAGGGATATATTGAAATCACTAACAGATAGATCAGCTAATAGTAATGTCCAAGTTGCCCGATTTTTTTACAGAGCATTTTTTCACTGCTAATCCTACTTTGAGAAATCACTCGATTGTTTTCATCATTCAGACATTCTATGTTGAGAGCGACATTTTATTTCGAGAGCTTAAGCGAATTATATTTCGAGAGCTTAAGCGAATTATATTTCGAGAGCTTAATCGAATTATATTTCGAGAGCTTAAGCGAATTATATTTCGAGAGCTTAAGCGAATTATATTTCGAGAGCTTAAGCGAATTATATTTTGAGAGATTCATACTAATATGTACGACTTGCGTGTTGTCATAAAACAATTCTTAAACACTCAAATTGTGATAACTAATCGCAAAAAAGGTATCAATACATATTTTGTATCCACGCAAATAAATTCATTCAATTACTTTGAAAATCGTTTAAAGAAAAGCCAAACTGCATTTTTTCGTCATTTTGTTAACTAATACGTCACCACTAAACCCTACACCAAATTTCAACATCCTACGCTGACCACAGACATATATACTTTCTAGACAACTTTTTTGAAATCAGGAAGTTCCAAAACGTGGAGGAATGCAAAAAATAAAATCGATTTTTTTTTCCTTGACGATATGATATACTTTCATTACCCGATATATACATATGGGTAATTGAAAGTAAAAATTAATAAAAGCAGAATATTTTTACTTAAACTGTTTTGTTAATTAGAATCTATATAACAGAATTCTTCCCTCTAAGATTTCCCACAAAATGTGAAGTTGTTTAAAATGTGAAGTGATTATTATATTTTAAAGTGAAATAATCATTGCTCATATCTACGTGAAACACTAACTTCATATAACCAGAAACAATCAAGTGACAAGGTACCCAAATTACTATTACAAACATCAATACTAAAATATATACTAAAATATTACCTTTAACGAATTGCAAAATTTGTCTGTCATAACAGTTTAATTTTCGGATTCTGGCTGTCTATAAATGAAATTAAAATGCATACTGTAACCAGTTGGAAACAAGTTCTTTTTCCCTCTCCATTTCGTTTAAATTTTGTGACAGCTTAGGGATTCCATTCGATTTGTCTACAATTTAGTCTAATAAACTTGTTTAATGAACAAAAAAGTTCATAGGTTAGAGCAACGACGTTTCACTGAGCATCAAAGGGCTACTTTTGTGTTCATCATTTTTACAAAAAAAATATTTTCTTGTTGAGAAGATATTTTTATCTTTGTTTTTTATAAAATATTTTGCAGTAATAATTGTGCACATTGGATTTTATTTACGTTTCCATTTGGAAAAGGTATGAACTAGAGTTGCATTTTTGCCTCATTTGCTTTCATTCTCAGTTAGTATAGTTTCAGGTGTTTCTTGCATTTTGTAAACAGTTTTCAATATTAAAATGTTTGTATAAGAAAAGCAACAAGTCGAATGTACACTTAAAAGATAAAGATGGGAAGAAAAGAAAATATTTATTAATGAAATCTGGAATGCACATTCTAATAGATGTTACTTTTCTGATAGTAGCAATGATCCAACGATTGATCCCAACAGAACTTTATCTTGGAATGCTGTAACCTGATCCTTCTTTGATTGAATTCTCGGGAGATTTTTGCTCTTCATGAAAAAGATACATCAATAGAAACAGAGTTTGATTTTTACTTTGTATTTTCTCTCCTAACATATAGCTGAACAAATCTTGTATACAGTGTGTCCGTAAAGTCATGGTGCACTTTTGACTAGTCACAGGAAATCAACGAAACAAGATAGAAGTGCGAAATCTTCACCCAATGAAAGGAGCTTTTCGTACCTTACATATTCCGTGCAGTTCGATGTGGCTTCCATTTGTTGCCCCTACATACATCTAAACGAGTTCTTCCCACACACGATTAAGGACGTCTGGTGTAACAGAGTGAATTACGTCTTATGATTTTTTTTAAATGATTAACGTCGTTGATACGTTCACTGTACACATGTTGCTTCACATAAGACCGCAAGTCCAAGGGCGTGAGATCCGAGGATCGTGATGGCCATGGCTTGACAGAATCCCTGCCTATTCACCTCTGGAAGAATGTTGTATTCACAGGTGTTGCGTCATCACCCGTGTGCGCACACGCTTGCACATAATACTACGGAAACTTTGAAAAATTGCCTTTTATTTGTTGCAGATTTCACAATTCTACCTTGTTTTGTTGATTTCCAGTGACCGGATAAAAGTACACCATGACTTAACGGGCGCACTGTAGTGTTAAAAAAAATTGAAAAACCACTGATCTTGCTATCATAAAAGCTCATTTGAGTGCAAGCGAGTACGTCCGGATAGACTTTTGAATTTGATGGGATTTCGAGTTGAGGTTGCTGAAATCTTGAGTTATTGTGGGGAGATTATTATAAAGGAACTTACTGGGCGAGGATGACCATCAAATGAAGTTGAATCTTTCTTAAAGCAAAAATAGAAGTTTTACTGTAAGAAATCACCTACAGAAGTTTAAAGTGATAAAATTGATTCCTGGTTAGAACATTTAGATTCAAAGCAACATTGCAAAATTCTTGAATGTAAAAGTTATACTTCCATTATATAACTATTTCATTCCTTACTATTCAAGATCACAGTGAATTATAAGCACAAAGAAAAAAAAAATGTTGCGAAAGGTTTACCTTTTTTTAATATTTTAAATAAATTTTATTAAAAATAAATGCGTCCTTTTTTAATCACGATTTTTTTTTACATGTGGCGGACATATTTTAATGTAAAACTATTTAGGGTAATCAATTTCCAGTATTGGAAAAAATAACTCAGATTGTAAGTTCCCAATTCCTATTATAATGTATATACTTATTATAACATTTTCTCATGATGTTGCCAATTGGCACCAATTAAAAATAATTGAATTTAAAACAATCATTGGATTTTTAAAAAAACTATGGCCCCTCACTATATGGTTATCAAAGAATCTAATATATTTTTTCTGTGAAAAAAATAAAAAACAGGAAAAAATCCACAGAAATGTTTTAAAAAATCAGGTGGAAAGAGCTATTTTGATATTAATAATTAACAAAAGCTGTTTGATTGACAAAAATGGAAAAGAACAATTTCAGTTTCTGGTGGCTGTATTTTCTAGACAAAAAAATGAAACTCGTACCAGTAAATAAGCTTTTCGTAAAACCGTAAAAAATGGGCAAAATCCCTAGAAGTTAACAGGTATGCACATTTTTCAAAATCGAATTAAACAATCCCTAAACAGTTAATTTAAATTTTTATAACAGTATATAATATACAGATCAGTGAAGTGCATCTTGTAAAAAAAAAATTCTCTCAATTTCTGATCAAATGACGATTATTTCATCTTCCGAGAATATCAATTGAAAAGGGAGAATAGTCTCTGCAAATTAATCCCTTGCCATATCATTTAGCTCAACGAAATCCATGACCAAGCTGTTGGGGACGACGCGCACTAAACGGGCAGCATAATGCGCAAGACAATCACAATAGAAACAGACGTGCTGTTACCTGTTATATAGCTATATACTTACTTGTTCCACGCGATATTGTTCTTGGGGACATCAACACTAATTTAACCCTTGTTCCTTTTTAATACATATTTTTAATAGAATATCTCAGTCAATACTTTAAAATATAAATATTAGTACTATAAATCCTGCATAATAGACAGGTAACAAGTGTGAGAAACTAATTTATTCACTAACGACTTGGTTACACGAGTCTCACTTGTGATGTTTGCCCCACATTTCTTTTCACGAGTCTGACTCGTGATATCCATGTTTGGGCTAAAATTGTTATCACGAGTCATATTCGTCAAAGTACAGCAAGGGGTTAAATGAGTCACCTTTTCCACAAGGACAGCCACAGGCCGTCTTGTATCCTTTCCTAGTCAAAGCAAGCGGTGAAAGAGTGTTGAAAACCTTGAAGTGTCAGCACTGGAGAAAATTGAGAGTAGGCCAGTTCCCTTAAATACCATCAAAAGATCTTTCTAGGCACTCACTAAGACCTTATCAACCCATTACCAAATTGCCCCTTTTCCTTAATAAGATAAGACTCCGCTTTCATTGAAAAATAATGATTTTAAAATGTAACCTTCAATCTTTTGGCTTGATTATTTTTTCCAAAAACAAAGAAAACAATTAAAAAGTTGCTTACTAAAGCTTACATTTAGGAGGGATTCCAAGTGTCACAAGACTCATATGTTCCTCACATGAATCCTCTAATTCAAAACACCTTTTATAGGTTTGATGTCACGAAAACAGGAATGGCTTATTAGTTTTGAATAAATTTAGTAAGGTCAATAAAAAGAAAACTATCAAAGAAAATATCAAGAATGAAACTTTCAATTTTTCAAATTTACCAGTATTTATTTTTAAAAATGATCAACTAAAAAAAAATCGATGAGTAGGTTTCAAAAATTCATTTATAACAGTGATAAAAAAGACTTCGTGATACAAACAATATTAAAAGCAATTGCTAAGAAGCAAAACAAAATACAAAAGTAAACACATATGATCATTATGTTAACAATAGCATAAATTAACTAAATGTAAATAAAAAGGCATAGTACAAATACATTAAGTACCTGCCAACTATTAAATTTCATTGGAATCATGTAAATGATATTTTACAAGAAATTAGTAAATATATAATTAGGCACATATAGGCATAAACTGAACACAATTAAAACCATAAACTTAACTTATAATTAAAATTCATTATTTATAAATCTAGGTATAAACAATATGATACAAGCCAAATTAAACCACACATTCTAAGATATATGAAGTGCCTGATTTTGTTTAAAAACACAAAAACTTTTTTTTTAACAAATAAAAAATTTATTATAAAGGAGATACGAGTATAAAATAAAAATGAATTTAAACATAGATTTGTTAGGTGGCAGAATTTTCCTCCCAACCAAAAATACATTGTTACCTGGCACATGTCTATATTATATTATAAGCCATGATAAATTAAGTTTGGCTTGAGTTGTATTGTGTATACCTAGTTGATTTAAGAGGTAGATTTTGATAAATCATTACATACAAGAACATTTGTATTGAGAAGCATTGCAAAATTTTTGTAATGCAAATAAATATCAAAATACACATTTTCAAAATACCACAACACATTTGAGATAACTAATCTTCTACTTTCAAACCAAAACATCGAGTAATCAAATAATAAGCATTACTATTAGCTCTTATTCATTGCTGATGCCTTTTTCTTCCTAGAATTAGTTCCCCCTCCCCTCCATCCAAACCATTAATTTAGTTTAAAATTTAACTTTTTCCACATATTTCGATACACTTTTAACTAAAAAAAATGGACTATTTCATATGCCCATTAGTATTTAACAATTAAAGCCCCTTTTACATTCTGTATATATCAATTAAGTTTAATATAATTAAAAATGTACAAAAATATATAACTTATACAAACAATAGCACATTCAATAATTATTAATAATAAATTTTGACTAATGTGACTTTTTAGACTGACTTTAAATGTTCAATAACCTGATAATCACAGAATATCAGTGTTTACATAGAAATACAACTTTAAAAGAACCATGAATATACAAGGAAAAACTACAGCTTCACAAATGCTTCTGCACGTAAACTTATCACAATAGTGAACTGTTTGTTTTCATAATAGTCACAAACACCAACTTCATTAAAAATAAGTAAATCCTATTATTTATACTTTGCCAAATTAAATCTAAATGTATAATACACAAAAGTTACTGATAATATTTACACCTATTAATATACAAATGCTTAGAATATTTATACTTGAACATTTTAATAATTCCTTCCCAAATTGCATTGGAATACCTAAATTATTTTATGAAAAGAGCTATTTCTCTTCTTTGGTAGAACCGAAAAAAAAATCACAAGGTAACTTTTCTTGAACTAGGATTGTAAGAATTTCTTAAGTACATAAAACTAGAGGGTAGAACAGTTTAAGTAAGTTGGAAGTGATTTTGAGAAAAAGTAAATCAAAAGTTTGAAAACATATAAAAAAGTATGTTAAAATGTTTGGTCTTTAATGTAAATTATCTTTCAAATTCTATAGTTTATCCATTTTGAGAAACTATTAAGGATTAGTATTAATGTGAATACAGCTATATCATTTAACATGATTTTCACGAAAAATAATTAAAACTGTTTTTCCTCTTGGATAATAAAATGGGAAAAAAAAAATATATATATATGAATATCTCTAAATTTATAACCATTTGAGAAAGATAATAAAATGGTTACCACAAGTCAAGTTGTCTTAACATTTCACAAAAAGTCAACTTTATAAGCAACTGGCTCACAAAGTATTATTTTAATAGGGAAGATATAAAAGATATTTTTTATAGATCTGCAAATATGCAAATTCAGTAGATTATCAATATAGTAAACAAATTATCTCTGAATATGATTAACATTCATGGACAGTAGTAATATACCCAAATTAAAGAGAGAGATAGTCAGACATTAATCTTGTCTTTAACATATATCTGCAGACATAGAAATTGTCATTCTTTTACAACCATACTTTGTGATGACACACTATCCCTATTAATAGGTGTTTGACATTTTGTTGATATACACTGTACTCACATAGAACTTCATTCACTAATTGCTATAAAAGTCAATGCTCTCTACCAAATGATGCATCCTTAATTCTGGTTTTATAAAAAAATGAAAATAGTTTGTTAAGCAATTTTAACCCTTTGCATTCGAGAGGTGACTCTCACTCACCACCTGATTTAAAGTCACAACTCGAGAGGCGACTCTCATTCGCCACATGATTTGAAGCCACAACTCGAGAGGTGACTCTTGCTCACCACAAGGTTTGATGTGGAAATTCGATGCAAGGCAATGCTTATGTTTAGTTTCTTTGAAGCAGGTCCACAACCACGAACCGGATCAAAAATGCTGATATGTCTCGAGTTACTGGTTCCTCTTCGCGAAAAAGGCCTCGAATGCAAAGGGTTAAATAATCAATTTCAGAAATGTATTTAAGTATTGTGTTATAATATTTTCCTCTGTGAACTAATGCATATGACATAGTAAAAATACAACATTAATTGGAGAATACTTTTTTTACTATGAATATTTTAAGTCTTTTAAACAGAGACACAAAGTGAAAATGCTTTTTTAACAAGCAATTTTTGGATATATGTAGTCTCAACTTTTAAACTTTGTGGCAGTTCCACTACTTTTCAATTTAAGCATCTGATAAAAGGTTTAATCCTCATTGCTTTGGGCTTACTAGTAAGAGATTCAGCTACTTGCGTGGCCAATATAACAGTGTTTTGTGGATTCAGTGAGTCTGCTTTAGGCACAAGTTGAGTATGCTTTAGGCACAAGTTGAATCTGCTCTATATATTCATCAAGTGTGCTTTCTGCACTTTGCCAAGTCTACTTTATGCACTTGAGTTTGTTTTATGTATTTGGTAAGTAAGCTTTGCACATCTGTAGGGTGAACTATATGGATTTGTTAAGAAAAGTTCACATATCTGTGGAGTCATGCATTTGTTGAGTACACTTCATGCATTTGTTAAAGTATACTTTTATGCATTTGTTGAGTATACTTTTACACAATTGTGAGAGTATACTTTATGCCTTTCTTGAGAGTATACTTTATGCCTTTCTTGAAAGTATACTTTATGCCTTTCTTGAAAGTATACTTTATGCCTTTATTGAGAGTATACTTTATAAATTCCTTGGGAGTATATTTTATGCATTTGTTGAAAGCTTATTTTACACATTTTTTTAAAGCATACTTAATGCATTTGTGGAGATTATTCTTACATTTAAAGACATTAAACAAGAGCAAACCTACATTTGAAGCAGCAAAACAATGTCACATACAGAACTATATTACAAAAATTAGGTAACATACATTTATAAACAAACAAAAAGTAATTTCATAGAACCCTAATGTTACCCATAAGAAAAAGAAACAAAAATATTACCATTGAATATACAAAAAACAATTTTTAACCAGCAATCAAAATACATAAAATGCTGATAAATTCAGGTACAGTGAACACGCAGTTGAAAGTATCAATTACATTGAGAAATTCCACATAAAGTTCAGACTAAATTACAGATTTAGAGAATACTGATTGTTTGATGAAACATTTTTAAGTAGTATTGTCCAACAGTCACATAAATATTATGTTAAAAACAGTTTGAGCATTTTTCTTGACTAGCATTGTATTAATTTTTACATATGAATAATATATAGTATGCATATTTAAATATGTGCTCCATATTTAAACATTAGATCTGTATTTAAATTAATTGAATTAAAATTTGTTTTGGTTAAAGAATTCCTCCTGAAACTAGATCACTTTAACATCATGAATGAAAAATGTTAACAGGTTATAAAGAAAAAATGGGTACTATCACAGATAACACTTGAAAGGCAGCAGTAAAATTCATTAATTTGCAAGTTTGAGTAAAAAAATGAAAAAATAGTTGCAACTGCAATGTTTTTATTTTTTTCTTACCTTACAGCTAGTAAAGTTAATAAGTTTTTTTAATTTTTATTTTTAATACAAACCTTCTAAAAGTCAGGGGTCTAAGTTTTACAGGGTCCTGTTTTAGTGAATTGTTAAATCATTTTGTAAATCCTTTAAAATTTAAATCACTTTGGGAAAGTTCACTTCTGAAAGTAAAAAATACCATGACTTACAAATTTTTTTTTTTTAAAATGGATAAGATAAATAGAATTTTTTTTTAAGAGTAACCCAAAATGTCTCAAGTATTTGTTTAAGAAAGAGTTAAGTTGCTCTTTGCAGAAGTAGAAAATTTTTCTGGAATCGATATATTATGTGAAAGTCTCTGTCATAAAAAGAAGTCTAACTTGCAAAGGGTCCATTTTTGAAGATTGTAATTTTGTGAAGGTTTCTTTTTTGAAAATTGCAATATTGTGAAGGGTCTTTTAAAAAAATTGGTTGAGAAGGGTTTAATTTTCAAAATTGGTAGGAACCTTTTCTAAAAGTGGAGTTGTACAAATTACCAGTTGAAGAACCTAAGCAAATCCCAGGTAAAAATAAATATAAGAAATATGTTACAGAATATTTTACTAAAATATAATGCTCAAAGGTGATATGCTAGTACAAAGCATACTAAAATATAATGCTCAAAAGGTTAACAAACATATTACAAACACACTCCCAAATATAACATTTCATACATAAATTATGAATTTTGCTGATAAAACTTCATCTAAAAGACTTTATGTGAGAAAGAAAGAGAAAAAGGAAAAAAAAACTTCTATGACACAGCATTCAATGTTTTGAAAAAAAATAATAATAATAATAATTATACAACTACTGTCTATCAGGCGAATAGTTTCTGCAGAAGATTTGGTTGGAGGAGGTTGCTAAAGAAAAACGCGCAGATTTAGAATAGGAGTGATGCTTACAGGAAATCGGCAACCAAAAAGGTAACAATACGCAAATGTAGATTTTTTTTAAAAAACTCCTAAGGAAAATGAACTAATCTTGTTTAAACAGCATCAGACAGCCCTTAACTTTTAGGCGAGAGTTATTCTTGTGATACAGTAAATTGATTATATAACAATCATTAAAGCAAGTTACAAAAAGTACCATAATGTTGCATTACATAAATACATTAGAAGAGTCAAGAACAAATGATGACAAAACCTTAAAACTAATTGGTGACAACACTTCATGAAAACATGAACAGAGGGTGAATTAATCAATAGAAACACTATCTTTCCCATAGTCAAACCTGAAATTACAACCTTCTTGAAATCTAGTCAGGTCATTTAAAATGTGTGGACAATTACTGGGCGGATTAACTTGCACAGTTTTTTCAGAATCTGTTTCATTTACAACAGCTAATGTCTCTAAATCTAGGCAAATCACATTACTATCTTTTGGCAATGCTGGCGTAGTGCTGGTTACTTTATCATCACCATTCATACAATCCCTACTGCTATCACTAGGACCTGATGACTTACAGAGAGAGCTATCCTCCAAACTAGTACTCAATGTTCCATTGCTAAAAGTACTTGTACTTGAAGGACCATCAAGAAGATCAAAAGCATTGATACTGAGTTCCGGTGTAGAACTGTCAGCATTAGTTTCTGGGCTAGTAAGAGGTGTTAGTTTTTTCATTTCTTCAAACATATGAAGGTGTGAAGTGGGACTTGAAGAACGATCTCGATTTTGAGGATTTTCTTGTTCATCCAAGAACCGATCCATATAATCCCTAAAAATGGTACGGGAAATTGATGATTACTTAACAGAAGAGACATTACAGTAGTATAAAATGCGAGAATTGAAAAGTTACTTTTTTAAAAAAAAAAAGGGGGAGGGGAGGGCATTAGTGATGGATAAACACAATCTTTTTGTTAATTTTATAATACAGAAATGGTTCCAAAAAAAGCTTAGTAGTTAATGAAAATAATCAGCAATAATTACTTTTTCATATTGTAATGATTGAAAAAATTGTGCAGAGTTTAATAATAGATAATTTAATTTTGTAATGGTAAATTCAGAAGTATAGTTTTTAGTAGAAGATGTAGGATCAACAAATAGTTCTCGCATAAAAAAAATGATGATTTAAGTATTTTCATGACAACAACTAAAAAACTTATTATAAATGACTAATCATCAAAAAAATTGGAAACCTAAATATTTGCTAATTCAACATTCTAGATTCAATCTATATTTGGTTCTAATTATCGTAGAATCTTGCGGTTTGCGCCAAAATGTTTTGTTTACGATTTTCTATATGTCTGATGCAAAAAAAAATTCCTAGAGGGCAGTATACTAAGTAAATTTAACTCTATCTTTAAAAGTTTCAGTACAAACCCTTATTTTTTATGTTTTTATTCGATTTAGAACACCTCATTTACCTTAGATACCAAATTTTAGTTCATTATGTTGAGAAACATGTCACTTATGAGCAAAAATGTTTTGGATGATCTTGAAGGTAAATTTCTTTATCGCAGAGAAGAATCGAATGTTTTGCATGCTTCAAGACGTAATCTATTACAAGGTCACTTAGAGTGAGCTTTTTTACATTTTTGTAAAAATATCGAGAACCAAGAGTCAAAATGGAATGAAAAAAAATTCTGGAGGAGATTTCGACCATGATAATTCTAATAGAAGCAAAAATATATATATATATGTTTCTATTTAAAAAATTTTAAACTTGTTTTATTAATTAATAATTAATTATTAAAAAACTGTGTAATACAAAAGTTGAATTTATTTATGTTTGACCTCAAACAAACTATCCCTTGAAAAAAAAATTCTAAAATATATTAACTATATAAGTATTTATGGCCAAAAAAATAACAATTTTATGAAATTTAGTATTTAGAAGTTTTTTAGGATTCTAGATCAAAATATGGTATAATATTATGGGGTTGCCATTGAACTTTTTAAAGTTTGGTTTAGTTTTAATATATAGATGATCCCTCATAAAAAAAAATTATACAATTAATAAAGACCTTCCACAATTTAGAACGGTACTTGACTTTTGTTATTTCATCGATTAGAATACAAGATATAGCCATCGTTCGGATTTTTTGCGTACTGTACATAGCAATTTTATTAAAAAAAAAATTATAAAAAAAAGTAGCTTACGTTGTTCCTGGATTTAAAGCATATTTCTTCTTCTCTATTCTATGCTTACCAGCAAATACATCATGTCTTTCAGTTTTTTTCCATAAGTAATAAAACTGGACAAGTTCACTAACAGCTCTTGTGCGTACCTAGATATAATTAGTAATAAAAAAAATATTAAACCATTCCTATCTAACCATTTCAAGACAAAGGGAAAATATTAATAGACTGTTTGAAAGGATTAAGATTGATTTGTTATAGTTAAAGTAAAATACATTTTACATATTCTGATAAAACAAGATGAGTATGACAAATATTTAAAGTATGTACAAGGAGGTATTCCTAGTACATACATAATAAGTGTGTATGTATGCCATGTTTAATTAAGAGCCGGATCTAGAGAGGGAGTGCAGCTCTCTCTCAAAAGAAAAAAAGGAAAAGCTGATTTTTTTTTCAATATATTAAGACAAACCTAACATTTTATAAAAGAAAAGTACTGAATCTTTCTATCTCAAAGCTTAGTAGGGTTCAAAGTTGTTGGATAGATAAGTTGTCATATATTTATCAACATATACACTAAGCCAAGCATAATTACATTCAGAAAAATGCATTAGGACATAAAATGCGAGAGTACTGTCAAACTCATAGGGCTCAGAAACACAAATCCGTTTTGAAGTCCCAGGATCACATCACCAAAGATCTTCAGATTGTGCCAGGTTGTAATGATTATACATTACAATCCCCAACAAGGCAAATTCTTCATTACATTTAATTTGAAACTGCAAAATTACCATAGCAATTTTCAGGCGTTACAATACTCAGGATTAAATCGACCATGTAATAGCTGAAGTTTTGAAATGAAAATCTACAAAATGCCACTGTTTGCCTTTTACAGCTAAAAAAAATGCAAGCAAACCGGTTAAACTATTTTGCCACTCTATTCTGGAGAAGCATTTTAATGTACTAAGAAAAATCTATATACATATCAATTTTCGATTTTATAAACTTTGACTTTTAAGATCAATTTGATAAGGAGTTAATCAAGTGCTACACTGAAACTATATATATATATATATATTGTGTCTGCAAATCTAGAAGTAATATCGAAATTAAATGCATTGAAATCATAGATGGAACAAATTTGGGACAAACAAAAACAAAATTACCTTGTTCAGTTGTATTAAATGGAAATCTTTTCCATACGCTTTCAAACCAAGTTCAAAACTCCTACATTCTTCTTCTGACCATAAACTCATAGTTTCTAAAATGAAAATTAAACTCTAGTAATATTTGGCTGTATAGGGTGCTTAAAAATAAGCATTAGCAAAAAAATAAGTACTATAACACATACCCTTTAATTTTATGCAGTTAGATGATTGAATGATACTGATGAAATTTTAAGATTCTAGAAACATAAAATGACTGTTTAAAGTATTCACAGTTCTCAAAATGAATGTTTTTTTGCTGAACTGTTTGGCTTTGTACAATTTGACAATATCAACTAGATGATATACAGGGCGAGATTAAAGTTGTGCACATCAGAACTAGTTTATGAACTCAAATTAAAGTAAATTATCACAGAGATTAGTTGAAATGCTGGGTTTTTTCTTGGTAGTCTAATTTTAGGTGTTACAGTAAATGCTCAAATTGACAGTCTTTTTTGCAAATACAAAATTATGTTCGTTTTACCGGATTTCATTGGACTCTGTGGATCATGGCAGTACTGATGTTAGATATGGCTGTAGTGAAGTTCGTTTCAAATCAGCAATCGTGTAGACTATTCTATGGATGAGGGAAACTTCGTTTCAATTTCTCTCAGTTTTCTGTCTACAATAGAGGGCCTACCGGTTCTTTTCTTGACAGCTACTGAACCAGTCGTCCTTAAACGGTGGACCCATTGAATTATTGGGTACTAATGCATAAGGACATTTCTTGCAAAACTCTTCATTGAAGAGAGATTATGAATTTCGAGCAAAATAACACTCCCACATGAATATTCAGGAATATGCTGTTCCTGCACTATACAGCCACCTTAGATAACAAACCTTTTACACATGAAGTCTCTAAGCACGAGACTGAAAAACATTCGAAGCAATCAGCACTACCAATCTACCAAGAGAAAATGGCAACTCATACATTTTCCCCGAATTACTGCCTATTAAACTTTGATGAGCGGGACTTTGAACACGCACAGTATAAACACACAACCTACAAAAGTAAAATTGGCAAGATCTTTATGCATCAAAGTCCTTATCAATTGGCGCATGATCAGTTTAATCAAAAATTGCAAATGTTCTGCCAAAAAGTGCCTATGTAAACTATGTATTATAGTTTGTTAAACACAGCAGTTTATAGCTTGTTAAACACATGTTAAATATGTTATGGATAAAATATACAAGCTAAGAATGGTACACTTATTTAATGATGTTTGAATGTAACAGAAATAACACTAGTACTTCATGGAATGTAATTAATTATTACCATATTTTTCAAAATATACCCTCACCTAGTTGTGTGCTGAGCTAATTTTAGAAATTAAAATTAGAATTTTAAATAAGAATAAAATTAGAATTTTAAAAAAGGATAAAATTAGAATTTTAAATAAGGATACAATTTGAGCATTTTTTGGGACTAATTTTTGGTACAAAATTAAAATCTAGTTACTTTGATTGAATCAAACCAAAAGGCAAAACAGATCATTACATACACTAATCACAAAAATAGCCGCTATCACATGAGCGGAAGCCTAGGCTAATGACACCAAAACGGTGTCACAAATCTAAAAAATAGCTACTGTAAAAACTGCTTAAATCTATTTGAAAATTACTATTACAGTAAAAGCTCAATTATCCGGCATTCAATCAACCAGACAGCTCAATCAACCAGAATTTTTGAAAATCAAATTTGGCGATAAAATTGGTGCTATTTTGCCAGAAAACGGCGATAAGTCGCCAGATGATTCTTTTAAAAATTTCATTGGAGATTTCGAAGTTGAATGGGTTTTTAAAAATTTTTTCTTTTATTTGATGGTTTTTAAGTTGTAACTGCAAAATAGCTGAATTTGCAATGATTAGAAATGAATATATTATAATAAAAAGTTATTTTATTTATTCCGGTTTATCCGGAATGCCGAAGTTCTAATTGGAAATCGCGAGCGTAGTTTTTTCCAGAATATATCCGGAAAACATTAAAATATAAATATGCTGTGGTTATTTGTCGAATCTATAAACACAGCATCTGGAAAATATTCTCCAGCAAATAGTTTAGTTTATCCGGAATTCTAATAAAAAAGATCTATACACATCTTGCATCTATTTATTTTTGCATTGTTAGTTTCAAAAAAGATTTATATTTGTTTTCGAAATATGTGTAATTTGTATATGCAGAATCTATATAAATCTATGAACTACTTTTATTGTAATTATAGCAAAGAAAGGTGATTTTCCACTTGAAATTACGCTCGCAACAGCATCCGACAAAGAGTAATTAGGAAATTCAAAATTTGCTAATGGTTTGACCAAAATCCGGATAAAATCAATCATTCGGTATACAGGCCAGATATACATATGGAACATGCATTTCACAAAATTTAAAATCACGTATAACGGGTACATTCTATTCCATATAATATTGATGCAACCGTAATTCATTTATACCCGTGATTTAATTTGTACATTTTCAACTGCATTTGGAATTCTGCCAAATTCAAATATTCTTAAAATTTTATTCTTCTATCAAAAAAATATCAGTTTCTCACGATCATCAGAATAAATCCTAATGGCATCCATTTAAATACATTCCTCCCTATAATCCCAATCCAATTTTCTATTTGTAGGCTAGTCAACCATTTTGTGCACAAAACGGTAAATGTTTATTTTTATTTTTTTGTGAGCAAATAGTATAGGTTATATTTTATTGCGTACTATTAACGTATTTTGCAATCAATTAAAAAATAAATCTGTTTTGTTGTAATTTTATTTTAATAATATTTATTGTTTAGATTAGCCGACTACCAGACAATCAAATTCAAAACTGAATGTTTTGTAAATTATCCGGAATTCAGTGGCGATTTGCATTACAATTCTTGTTTTCCCTCATCTATACAATATAATGGTCGATCTTTGAATACGAAAGCCGTCTTTCCGAGCATATTTTACTTAAGGATACAAAGTATGTCGTTTGTGAGGGGGGAGCAGACAATGGAGCCCTCAGGGGCTTCTAAATACAAAATCCACTTTTCCAGAATTCTCGGATTCTGACCGTGAAAACGCATACCCCCCAACGGAAATAGCAATCGTCCACTTGTCCGCCTGATAACCCTAAAATATTGGTTCGATTCGAATCGGTACTATCAAGACTTCTGTCTTAACTTTTTTTTATATACATATTTTGCAATTATTATTACATATTTGCATATTTTTCTATTTTTATACATAATTTCACGGATGAAAATGATTTAATTTGGGTAACATTTCAAATTATTGCCGATTGTAAGGGTAAAATATAACATTATTGTAACTAAAAAAGTTATGTAGAATATTTTTTAAACATTCCGGTTGTGACAAATTTAATGTTAGGTACCACCACTATAAAAAATATCGTTATTTTCCGTTTAAATTTGGCACAAAAAAACATCGACATTCAATTAACCGGAAAATTCGGTTATCCGGAAATCCTAATTTCCCGGCGATTCCGAATAATCAGGCTTTTACTGTACTCCAAAGTAAATATTGGTGTAGCAGCCACCATACCGGAGCAAATCTTGGTAATTACATTAAAACAACAATCAGCAAAAATGAACATCACATCAATGTAAATATTGGCATTAGCGCTCAACATATCATTGGAAATATCTGAAATAGAGTTGATTATATTGACATAACACTCTACGAAATTCTCTATCACAAACACGTCAATTTCAGGGATAACTACAGCTACAGAGATACATATATATTCGGAATAGTGGGTATTATGTCGACACAACACTCACCGAAAATGAACATCACAACTGCGATAGTACCTACCGTAGCAACTCAAATCTAGGAAATAGCAGCCCTTACGTCAGCAAAACTAAACATCAACAAAAATAATAGTGACAGAGGATGGCAATCTGCAGGAAAAGTGGTCAATGCATCAAAGGTTTGAGGAAGTCTAAGCGTGCACACATTTCCGTGGCTGTAAACTTGCATGCCAACGTAAATAATACGGATAGAGGCTGGTAATCTGCAGAAAAGTGGTCATGACATCTGAGATAAAGGGAATTCTGAATGTACCCAGGTTCAGTAATTATCAGACTTGGAAGCAAGCCCAGTAAAATTGTAATGCAGATTTGTATCAATATCAAGATTTCAGTCAAGAAAGAGATGAAATAAAAGTTTCAACTGAACTGTATGTCTGACACATGCAAATCTCTGCAATAGTGTAAGTAACTATTATATCGGAGTAGCATACAACAAAAATGATCATTACTGAACAACAAGATTCTCGGTGATAGCGTCCGCCATAATCACGGGAATAGCAGCCATTTCATCACTGTACGCTCAGCAAAATAGCCATCACATACCAAAGTAAATAATGCTGATAGAGGCTATGACATTAGAAAAAAATTTGGGGAAAAAGTAACTACTTATATTGGTGGTTTGGGGAGGTCTAAAAGTATGCAGATTCTGTTATGAATTCTTTTTTAGCTCTTGAAAATGATTAACTGAAGTGGAACTTTTTCCCACTAAGACACTTCCGTAATTGAAGAACAAAAAATTATGGAAATCCGCAAAAATACTGAAAACTTTCATCCAAGGGTACATTAAGTGAAATTACAGACGATAGTACAAAATAGCTTTTTTCTTTGAAAACACTTTTGTCTTTTGGATAAAGCGAACTACAGAACAAACAAATAGAAAGTCTACTGGAGTATGTTTAGTGAGGTTTGTGAACCTTGCAATTTACAATTCTTTCAGAACCAATTTTTCAATTGCATTTCAAATGCTAATGGCTCGTTCTTCAATGTTAAGGGTCATTCCATGCAAAGAGGGTAAAACTTGTAAAAATTAAAATTAATAAAATATTTTTTTACACATTTTTGGGTACAAAAAGATTTAAAGTTCATTCTTAGTAGTATGTTTTTTAGATAAATTAATTTCTAAAAGTTGAAAACACTCTTGAATTGTAGTCTAATTTGTTTTGGTGGAAGTGGGTAGTGTGATTTTAAAAGCGGGTAAAATACTTGATTTTTTTTCTATAGAGTTTTTAAATAATAATATTACCTTAAATAATAGTAAAAATGGTTTAAACAAGTTTTTCAATTATTAAATTCTTCTATTTCATTGATTTTAAAATTGATAGTTTCATGTAACGTAAGTTACCAGAAATGTATTTTCATACTTTTTCTTACTTTTAGATAGGTACTTAACAGAAATTTTATACTTTTTTCGTATATATTTTTTATAATTAATTACTCAATAATTAAAAATTTAAATGTAAGTTAGCAAAAGAACAGAACTTGAGGTATCGATGGAGAATTTTCTATAGAATACTTAGAATACTAATAAACTTTATATAAAAAATAAAATATTTATTTAATCATGGTTTCAAAACTGTCCAAAGTAAAAATAAATAATTTGAATGAATATTTTTTTTGTTTTTAGGAACTCCCTCGGGTTCAGTTTTAATTGCAATGTTATAACGTCTAAACAATCTTTCTAATCAAATCTAAGCATATCGATTTAGAAATTTTTAATTTTATATTAATTACCAATATTGATTTCTACATTTTTACATGAATATGTTATAGGAGTGTAGATCTTAAAAGAAGTGCAAGAGTGCTAATAAGGAAACAAATTGTTGATAAAGCTGAGCATTTTGTGCTTTCAGCTCAAAATTAGACAGTAAGATTCTGGATTCACAATTAAAAAAATATAGATCACTGCTGGTGGAAAAAATTTCCAAGTCAAAATTGGCAAACCTATTTTTAATAGCTAACACCATGCAGAAAATTAGAATCTCCACTTAAAAAATTTGTGACTGAAAAGTTTCCCCACGGCAGAATATTAAAATATCTGTTTAAAAATTTTGTGATGGAAAAGCCGTTGAATTTCTTCTAAAGCTTCATAAGAATAACACATAGAATCCAGAAAGTGAATGATTGGTATTATGGATCATTATAACAATTCACTGTATCCAAGTATAATTGTCACGAAAGATAACAACTATAAAGACAGTGTGGTGGTTTCAGCATTTTTATACAAATCACAAAATGAAATGAATGATTTAATTCAAACTGGAAACAACCCAATCATCCAGATGATTATTTTTATTTAACAAGAAAAGATTAGATTCATAAAATCAAACAGTAGTGGGCATTTTAAATTAGAAGAATAAAACCTACTACTTGAAGAATGAATTTTTTTTTATCTTTCTTAGTTATAATGCTTTTTAATTTTGATAATTGTAAAATAATGTAAATTATACACACAACATTATAGTACTGTTTGTAACCTCTTAGTAACTTTAAGCATAAGTTAGTTTAATAAAAATAAAGAAATTGGTACATCATTTCTGAAACATGCAAATGGGTAACGCAAGTTACTTTTATTTAAATTCATATAAAAATAAATAATTAATGAAAATAATTTTAAATTGCATAATTGCAATTCTAATAGATTAAAGAAGGGAATGCATTTAACTTTAAAACATCAGAATGTTAAAAAGAACAGAATTTTATTAAAAACTAAAAGAACTTTTTACTCGATTCCATTTTCGCATAACGCAAGTTATCACACTTAAATCAATTTTATAAAATTTAAAAATATAATGAAAATACTTTCATTTCCATTAAAATTTAGGTTTTTATTAGTTGATTTGATTTAAGAAATCAAATGAGTATTTTGCTTTGAATTACTTTTTGTTATTATATTTATAGAAACAGTTGTCCAAATGTAATGTAAGTTACCATGGAATGACCCTTAATAAATTGATTATTGTAATGCAGTTTTGATACAAAACTAAATTCTCACCTAACAAGCATTTAATTCTACTCCCTAGTGATTTTTAATAATCAAAAGAATACTTCCATTTAAATATGCACAAAGGCCATTTTAATGTTGCACAATTCGAGAAAAATATGAAATGAATAGGAAATAAGTGTGACCATATTTAAAAGTACAAGCATCCATATATATAAATGAATAAGAAAAAATAAATTATTGAAACAAAACTGCTATTATAAGTACATATATAAAACATTAAAATATTTTATTCAAATTGTATTAGAAATTTATTTACCAGCTTGGGATATTGATTGCATGCGTCGTCTTCTTAAAGCCTCTTCTTTATTATGACCACATTGTAGCAATAAGTACAAAGCCTGTAAAAAAAATTAAACTTAAGTACTAAAGTAAAAAAAAGTATAATTGAATTACCGTAAAATAACACAATATTCACCTGTTCATCATCGCGTACATGACTTCCTGTTGGTACAGCATTAATGCCAGTAGCATTACTAGCTTTAACTTGTCTTGTTAGTCGAAGGTACTCCTCAACTAAAAAAAAGTTTATCAAGTCAAGCATTTATTTATAAGCGAAGATATTTTAAAAGTTACTTCGATGTTACACATACCTTCTTCATCAGTGAGATGAGAAGGATCCCATAATAGTCTGTCTTCATTTTCATAAGCTAAAATATTGAATTAAAAATACATCAATGTTTCAAAGCGTCGAACATATAACTAATACCTTTATTGCCTCTCCCACTTCCCCAATTTTCCACTAAATCAATTCCTGGCTAAAGTTATTTCACTAATTCATAGAATGAATATATTTTCCCCTACTTTTATTAGAGAGGCTATTAATGGCTGGATGTTTTCGAAATGTCATGTTACAAGAGCTATAAGAGCATACCTGCCAACATTGGCATTATCAAATTAGTACAATTTTTACAGAACAAATACGTGCTTTCCTGTGAATCATGGAAAGTCAAATAGGGTCAGTACTCTTGAATTCAATATAAAAATAATGTTAATTCATTTAGAAATGCAACTTTTTTTATTATATTAAATTGCTCTCAAATATAATTGTTACATTTTAGCAGAATATAAATTATAAAATAAAATACTAACTTGAATTTACAAATAAATAAAATTTAAATTTTACAATGACAACCTTGATGAGGTTTATGATTATCTACATTACACTCATATAAAGTGCTTTATGACACTAAGAACTATTATGAGACATACGAGGAGGTGGCATTTAAAAAGTGTTTAATCACAAGCATTAGAGGATAATCTGCTTCCATTTGCAAAGTTTCTTGGTGGTCCTCAGTGGAAATTTCATTAAAACAATGCTTCGATTCCCACTGAGAGCAATACAAAATTCTGGTATAATTCTCAGAAAAAGTTCTAAACAATACTCTTCCATAAACGAACTCAAGAGATATATTGATGGTGCATGGTATAAAATCAAGCCCCAAATCATGCAAGATTTAGTTTCTTTGGTGAAAACTCATATTTATGAACAAATCAATAAGAATGAACGCACATTTAAGATTTTTCTGTTTATTTTAATTTTTACCTAAACTTTTGAGACAATATACATTTTGGTTTCTTAAAATTAATAACTTTAAATATGCACAATTAACTTTTATTGTTATAAATAATTACAAAGTTTGCAAAGCACAATATGGTGAAACTGTATTACAAAGATTGATTAAATTTATTTTATAATTTATAAACATTTATTCAATGACTAAACTTTTGTGTCCCAGTGTAGTTAGTGTTGAATCCTTCAGAGTAAAACAGCAAAGGAAACTACAGTCGAACCCTGCTATAATGAACACGGGATATAGTGAACACTCGGTTATAGTGAGCTTTTTTTAGTGGTCTCGACCGAACTCCTATTTAACTGTTATTTTATGTGCTTATACTAGACAACTGGGGAAATGGTAGTTCAGTTATAGCAGACTCAAATTTCGTTTCCACAGATTTTTCTTTCTTCAGTTTTCCAACTTCAAACTGGCATGAGTTGGGAGTGCAAATAACAATATTCCTTTACATTGTGTCAAATTTCACTCTTTCATGCTTATCATCTTGAACTAAGGAGAATAACTGGTTAAGCAGCATTTCTCTTCCTCCCTTCTCCCCGGTTGAAGGAAAAAACCTCCCTTTTTCGACTTTCCTTCCCCCAATTCTAGAATGAAAAATCTCTCCACCATTGTAAAAGCCTTCTCAACCAGGTAACAGTCAAAAAGTCTCCAATTGTCCCTCATTTTACTGTTGCTCTCTTCATATTCTTACGAAAGATTTGAGATAAGCAGACGTTTTTTTAAGAGCAGCTAAAAATTCAGTAATAATGGAGAATTCTATAAAAAGAAAACATTTTCAATTGAGGATAAGGTTAAAATTATTAAATGTATAGAGAAGATGGCATCAATCAATCGGCAATAGCAAAGAATTTTTCTTATCAAAATCTACAGTTTCAAGCATTTGGAAAAATCGCAGTGTGACTCTTGCTGCACACGAAAAAAATACGGACTATTCAAAGAAACTATGTCAGGCTGAAAGAGAAAATGTGGAAGAAACTCTGTTAAAATGGTTCAACATTCAGCGGAATAGAAATCTCCTTGTGACCAGAGGCATGCTTCAAGTTAAAGCGAATGAGTTTGCTGAAAGATTTCAAGAAAAGGCTTTTGTGTGCTCCACGGATGGCTGGATAGATTAAAAAAACAGAACAATATTTCTTTTGGAAAGGTTGTTAGTGAAGTAGCAAGTGTTTGTGCATCGGATGTGGAAAAGTGGAAAGTTCAAGTGGGACCGGATATAATTCAGGATTATGAAGAGAAGGATATTTTTAATGCTGACGAAGCTTACAAAATGACTCCTAATCAAACGGTAAAATTTAAAGGAGAAAAGTGCACTAACAGGAAACTCTCCAAAGTGAGAATATCTGTTCTCGTATGTGCAAATATGAACGGCTCAGAAAAGCGAAAACTGTCATAGGTAAATCCCAGAAGCAAAGGTTTTTAAAATGTTAAAAAACTGCCCATCAACTACAAATCCAATCAAAAAGCTTGGATGACTTCCAAGTTTTTTTAAGAAGAACTTCGACAATGTGGCAATGTTTTGTTGAGAAAAAAAACACAAAATTGTCTTCCTTGTCGACAATTGCACAACCCATCACCACTTAGAAAGTCTTAAGTGCATTAAGCTTATTTTTTTGCCACTAAATACGACTTCTTTGTTGCAGCCCATGGATCAGGACGTTATTCGCAATCTTAAATCTCACTATAGGAAACAACTAGTGATGTATGTTTTAAAGAATTACAAAGATAGCGACGAGGAACACAAAATCTCTCTCTAGGAAGCAATAATTTTGTTGGAAAAGTCATGGAAACTAGTGACATCAGCAATAATTCACAACTGTTTCCGACACGCTGGTCTATCAAAGGATGTGTTGATGGAAGAAAAAGACACCACTGTGGAGGACAAAGATGATGAAGAAAACCTACAATTTGCTCTGTGGCTGGAAAAACATGGAGTAAACATTTTTCCAAGGGAAATTGCTGAACAATATGCTGTGCCATGACGAAGTGTTCATTTCGGGTACCCCTACAAATGTTGATATTGTGTCTGAAGTGAAACACAAGAACGAGGCTGAAGAAGAAGACTTAAAAGGTGATGCCGAAGAAGAATGTGAAGTTTTGCCTCCTTCTGTCTCGGAAGTTAAATCGGTTGCAAATATCTTGAATATTCTTTTTCTACAGAAAATGTGGACAAGAAAACCATGGATTCTCTAATGATTGTTGATAAGAAAATTTATGAACTTTACTTAAAATCAAATTGTATTCAAGCTAAAATAACTAATTTCTTCCATAGAATGTAAAGGTAAAATCAAATTTTAGCTATGTAGTTATTTTTCTTTTTAATATTTGATTGATTATATATTTACTTAAGTAATAATTTATAAGCAAATAATCACAATCAACATTTCCAGCAATTCAAATACTGTCATATTTAAAAAAATTTTTTTTAAAGAATTTGGATATAGTTAACCATCGTTTATAGTGGACTTATTATTGGGTCCGCAGACAGTTCACTATAGCGGGGTTCGACTGTACCAGAAAAATGGTTTTAAAATGCTGAATCTGATCATATAACAAAACTCAAAAATATAATCCATCAATGTTTATCACAATGACTGATGATTTTTAATATGAAGCATTTGTTAATGAACAATGAGAAATCCATAAATAAATAACAAACCTGGTGCATCATCGTAATAAGAGAGCCCTTCTGGAATTACAGCCTGAAAATCTGATCCCACTTGTATTGTCTAAAATAAAGAAAAATTACACTTTAATGCCAATTACTTGAGACCAATATCATAAAAGAAATACATTCAGTTAGTAAAATGCTATTTAATAGGATTGTCTGTCAGTAAGATAGTTGAAAAATGTGCAACTATTTTCAGAAAAAGTTAATTATGCAAAAACTTTTTTTGCACAATATTTAACTTAAAAACCTCTCAAAATGCTACTTTACCAATTCTGAAATCTATCTATATTAAAAAAAAATTAGGGATGAAATGTTGTGTCTCGTGTATCTCAATTTCTGGTGCAAGTAGAACCGTGAAATTTGAAACATAAGTAGTTTCTGTATTCATTTAGTTTCAGAAGAATTTTTTTTGTTGAATTGTTAGTTTTTTTTAAATTAAATTTTAAAATTTGGGCGTAATGGTAATCTAATGGGACAAATTTTTTCCCCTACTCTTCTCTGTCAATAACTACTCGAAATATTTACTTTTTCAATTGAAAAAAATATGGTTCGAATCTTTGAAATGTCCTCTAGGCGATGGAATTAATAATGTTGTTGAATGATAAAAAAATCAATTAGACACATATTGTTTTAGATAGCACTACACCCCATTTTTTCTGCATTCTTTCTCCTTCAAAACGGGAAATCCCCGTTTTTTGGCTGATGCGTGTGTATGGGTGGGGGAATTATGACGTAATTTTTATGTGTTCTCATGCACAATCCCAAGTAGGATGTATAAAGCTCATTAATATTTTTAATTGACTTTCTGTTAAAAAACTGATTGTCGGCATTTACTTGGTTGATTTCTGTATTAGTTTTTTTAACAACACATTTAAAAAATTTGCATAATCTAAAATTATTGTTTATGTCCTTGAGTTCTTTTGTATTTCTTAATCGGCAACGTTCGGTTATTTTGAAATCAACCATCTATCTACAACGTGTTGTTTTAATTTTTGGGAAGAACGTTCCAGAATTTCGTTTCTTTTTCACATGCATCATTCTTATAAGTGCAAATATTTTTCGATAAACAGAGCGTCTTTAAGTGATTGTTAATTATGAATTTTATGACTTTGGTTTTTGTGCGATTGTTAATTATGAATTTTATGACTTTGGTTTTTGTGTAAATTCTATTGTTTATATGATTTCTTTTTATTGAAGTGTGAAAATCTTTTTCTATTGTTTAATTGTTGCCTTGCCTTGCCATGAGTCTCTTCACGCCTTGTAGGCGCATGAGGCAGCAATTGTCGAAACCCAGTCCCTCCTGTTCAGCGCGGCCTCCCTGGCAACAGCCCAGCTTGGCCAACCGACATTGTCTCTTTCCTTCAAGATCATTCGCCTCTACGTCAGTCTTGGTCGTCCTCTCTTCCTTTTACCGTCAGGAGACCATGTTAGGGCGATTCGTTCATTGGATTTGGGGTCCCTTCTAAGAACATGGCCGACCCAATGCCATCTTTTTGTTTAATTGTTACAAGTGCAAAATTGGCCTGTGTGAAGGGGGGGGGGATATGACTTTGGTGCTTGTGTAAATTCTATTGTTAATTATGATTTCCTTTTATTCAAGTGTGAAAATGTTTTTCTATTGTTTAACTGCTATACGTGAAAAATTGGCCTGTGTGAAGGGGTGTTTGTGTAAATTCTATTGCTAATTACGATTTCTTTTTATTCAAGTGTGAAAATGTTTTTCTATTGTTTAATTGCTAGAAGGTGGCCTGTGTGAAAGGGGGGGTATGACTTTGGTGTTTATAGGGTCTCTTATTTGGTTGTTTAGATTATTATTTATAAATTTTTATTATTCAAGAGCGAAAATCTTTTTCACATGCATCATTCTTTTGTGTAAATTCTATTGTTAATTATAATTTCTTTTTATTCAAGTGTGAAAATCTTTTTCTATTGCTTAAATGTGTCAATTAGTCAAGCTACAATATCAAAAAACTTTTTTTTTTACGTGGTGAGCCAAAGAGAAAATCTGCTTGTGTGTACCAATATTTCTTTGGCGTTTCTTTTATGGTTTTTGTTTGAACAATAATTGTTCTTGTTTTATTTAACGGTTGGAGTTAAAGGCCAATATTTCTTTTTGGTTTTTGTGTTAATTCTATTCTTTATTAATTTTTCAGGCGTATTCACCAACGGTTGTATTTTATCGGGGTGTATACACATCGGAAAACGTTGTGGAAATTAGAAAAAATTTCGCGTCAAATCAGGGAATTTTTTAGAATTCATCAATAATGTGGCAAACCTGATCATGAATTCCTATCTGGTAACAGTTAAGCGTCTTCAATTGATCCGTTTTCTTTACCAATATTTCTTTGGCGTTTAATGCATGACTTTGGCAACGTTCGGTTATTTTGAAATTGACCATCTATCTACAACGTGTAGTTTTAATTTTTGGGAAGAACGTTCCAGAATTTTGTTTCTTTTTCACATGCATCATTCTTATAAGTGCAAATGTTTTTCGATAAACAGAGCGTCTTCAAGTGATTGTTAATTATGAATTTTATGACTTTGGTTTTTGTGTAAATTCTATTGTTTATATGATTTCTTTTTATTCAAGTGTGAAAATCTTTTTTTATTGTTTAATTGTTACACATGCAAAATTGGCCTGTGTGAAGGGGGGGGGGGGGTATGACTTCGGTGTTTGTGTAAATTCTATTGTTAATTATGATTTCCTTTTATTCAAGTGTGAAAATGTTTTTCTATTGTTTAATTGCTATACGTGAAAAATTGGCCTGTGTGAAGGGAAGGGTATGACTTTGGTGTTTATGGGGTTTCTTATTTGGTTGTCTAGATTATTATTTAAGAATTTTTATTATTCAAGAGCAAAAACAGGGTTCCCACGGTCATTCTAAGTGCTTAATATTTTTGAACTTGTTTTCAAGGCCTTGAAAGTGCTTAGAGGTGCTTACAAGTCATTGAAAATGCTTAGAGGCCCTTAAAAGTCCTTAAATTTTGCGAATGTTGTATGCCCAACTGCAAAAGTTATAAAAATACAACTCGGACTTGCTATCTCCGCGTGACCATCAGTTATCTGCATCGTATCGGAGTTCTCTGACACATTTGTATTACGCATCCACCACCTTGTAACTTTTTTGGTATAATATGCTTTATTAACAATTTATGTATAGACATGATGCCTGAAAGCAAATTTTCAAAGGTCCTTAAAAACATTATTTAGGTCGTTAAAAGTCATTAATTTTCATTTGTTAATTTGAGTGGGAACCCTGAAAAATCTTTAACACATGCATCGTTCTTTTGTGTAAATTCTATTGTTAATTATGATTTCTTTTTATTCAAGTGTGAAAATCTTTTTCTACTTGGCCTACATACTACAACCTGCTTTGATACTTTGTTTATGTGGATACCAGCTTTCAATGTCAACCTTTAATGGATAAGTACTTTTATATTTTAAATTTATTAAAGAAAACTACTTCCGAAATCTGTGACAATTATTTTCAAACATTCTTTATTAAATTAATGGGTAATTATCCCATTAAAAATAGTCCTAACAATGCAGATCGAACATCTTACAGAAACAAAATCCACATGTTTTAGATCTTTGCAGGGCTTTTTAAAGCACTTTCACCCATCGATGCTATGCTGAAATTTTTGGCGCACAAAGTACATTGCGTAGAATGGGTTCCAGCACATAGGCTTGCAACCATGAATTGTATTCTAGCTTTTTCAAACCAGCCTGAATTGAAATGTATTTCCTTGTCATTTTTAAACAGCGCAAAAAAAATTAGGCAACAATACCCACGATACAAAAGATCATGTAATTCGATTGAAGTAAACCAATTTCAAGCTACGTTGTGCAGGCACCGAGCCGCGCAGCTCATCGAAGGGGGAGAATGACGCAATCGAGTATGTTCAATCGCACTGTTTTCCTGGTTGCTGATTAGCTTAGTTAAATTCAAGAAATTTTGCTCATTTTACTGACCGAAATTTCTTTAAAGGCCATATTTTTAGAAATAAAATAAAATTCAAGCACTTTTAACACATTATCATGCTTTTCTCAAGTACTTGAAAATGTAAGTTTTTTTTAAGCACTTGTCAAGGATTTTTAAAAAGGTATGAACCATGTATCAGCAACCATTTAATGATTTCAGTCAGTCACTTGTCTATCCATGATGTGTTTGAACATTAACAGGCATAGTGACAGGAGATTTCAGTAGGGGAAATACACATATTATATTCTGTTGGGGGAAAACACAAATTTTGCAAAGGCACGTGCGACAGTATTTTCTTCAGAAAAAGCAGGAAAGGCAGATTTTTAAAGAAATAGTGAAGGAAAAGGGCACCGCCCCTTGAAAAATGCCTAGGATAAACTCTGATTTACTTTAAAAGAAAAAAATTCCTCTTTACTATACGATAACAAAATAAAATAAGAAATTTTTTTGACAGATCAAAATCAGCAAAAATCAGATTAGCAAAAATTCAATACACAAAACTGATTTATAAGGTAAAACTTAAATTAAGATTATTCATCAGATTAGAAATAAAGAAATTTGACATTGCATGCAATTGCTCTAAAGGCGACTATACTAAACTTCAACTTAACATCACTAGACGATAGATCTTCACCGTGCTCATAGGCAATTAATCCATTTTAGCGGAGTGAAGACATAATTCTTGCCAAACTTTATAGCCTTTGTTCACTACAGGGTTGCTGGGCTGAGTTTCCTAGCCCGATTTTTTCTTGTGGAATGGGAGGAGACTGAAAAGGGAATGGGGTGATACAGTATTCCTGTCCATCCCGTTTGTGGAACAAAAGGCTACATGGTTTGGCGAGCATTATGCTTTCACGCCGCAAAAATGGATAAATTGCCTATGAGCACTGTGACGATCTACCGTCGAGGGATGTCAAGTTAAGTTGAAGTTTAGTATAGTTTTCAAACAGCTGGTAGTTCTGAGGAAGGAAGGTGGAGGGATTCCAGAGACAAATGTTTATGAGCTAGGAAAATCTAAATTACAATGAGGAACTTTCACAATTTTTGGTTTCATTTTTAAATAAAAGCAGAGAAAAAAAATCATGAAAACAATACCATTCTTTCAAAAATTTGAGCTCAGATAGATAATTTTAAAAAAAATTTAATTTTTCACTTTGCGATTTGACGGGAAAAAACTACTTCTGTATGTGACGTCAATGCGCAGATGATGAACCAGTCAAAAACCTGTTTTAGACCAGGTTCCTCCTCGGATTTTCGACGGAATCTATGTATAACTACATCACGGTTTTTTATGCAATTTTGTTCATGTGACTTTTGCTTTGATTTCAAATTCGATTTTTGATTAATTGAAAGCATAAAGATAAAAAATAATTACACTGCTCAAATATATTAGTTGGATAACACTAGAAAATACAAAAAATATTCATTTTCCTTAAAAAATTCAAACAATTTACTAACATTCCTCGATTTTAAAGTTGTACACTTATTGGTGATCATGATATTAGTCAGAAAAACATTTTATTACCTTTCGCCAGTCATCATCAGGTGAATAATCATAATCTGTTCCGGTGTCGGAGGATTCACTTTGTTGACGAACAGCTGCAAACATATGGATAAATCAAAAATCTTTCACTAGTAAGACAGTAACAAAATCTAACAAAAATTCTCCAGATTTAATACTTTTTGAAGTTTAAATTCGAGTTTGTATAACTTCTCTGATAAAATTTTTGCTACACACAAATAATCTTACTATGGAAGAATTATACCAAAGCTATTCATTCAATTTCTAATATTATGCAAAATGCTTAAATTGTTGGTTATAGAATAAGATTATATTCTAAAGTATAAATTTTGCAAGCCTGACATAATATGTTAGATATATTAAGGATTTTTGGTGCAACAGCTACATAAGAGGGCTTGTGCCGAAACACCTTTAGATCTGAAAGCTATGTTAAGGGTGAAATGCTTTTTAAGATGTCTTCCCAAGAGAAACTGATCTGCATTTCTGTTTTGAATGGGAGAAAACCTGAAAACCAACCACAACCCCATAACCGAGACTATCTGTCACGATCACTGATGTGTCTCCAGATTTCGACAAGCCTGACACGGAAATGCAACATTACACTACAATATTAAAATGAAATCTTAGAAAATATTTAAAGTAATTTTGTTCCATTCATGCAATGATAAATATGCAGTTATTTGTGATCTTTAGGCAAACAATACTCTATACTGGCATTAATTTTTCAAATTTTGACAATTGAATGCATAACAGTACCCAATAACTAATAATAAAGTTTTTCTAAAAATGTTAGCATTATATATAAAATGTTAAAATGAACACTCGTCGGTTTTTCGCAGCAAAAAAGCCCTCTTGCCAATTTCTAGTTATTGATGAATAAGGACTTTTAATATTCATATAGTTAGGTTTGCATTGGAAATACAAATGAGGATTTCCTTTAAACATCTTTCAAGAAGTAATTCTCCTTTAGAAGAATCATGTATTAAAATAAAGAATATATCCATTTACTATTGATAGGCTAATAAAAGAAGTATATAACTTAGAGTAACTCAATATGCAAGTTATTTTTACCCCTGACAGTTTTTCTAGGGTGAAACCAGAAAAGTAAAAAAATAGCATTCAAGTTCTTCACAATATTCCCGAAATATTATTAAGCATTTTATTAATCAGTAGGTGGCCAACATCAACAGCAGTTAGTGAACCTTAAAATATTGAGGACACAATTGATGTAAATTGTATCAATTTTATGCATCAGCTTTTAATTTCTGTTAATTTTTTCCCATGGAAATTTTAGGATGGGAGACAAAAAAAATTTCATTATAAAACAAACATTTCAATTATGAAGTCTGAGTTTAAATTATAAGATCTAAGAGATGTGACAAACCAAACATAGATACTAAGCTACATACAAAACCACAGGATTGTTTAAATTACACATTTGACATTATCAGAAGACATCACATGAAAAGGCCTGATTGCTTGATCTTACTATCTCTAAGCATGTGAAAACTTGCAAGAAGGGGAATTACATCATAAGTACATCTTGATTAATTTAAATTAGACTTTTTAAACTGAAAATTATTCAAAAAGTTTTAATTATAACAGATTTAATACATTAATGACGGATAAAATATGAAATATACAATTATCTTTACTCAGAAATGTAGACAAACCTAATTGAAAATCAAACTAAATAGATAGCAATGATTTGGATAAAGTTATATATATAAAGGAATTATTCAAGAAATATCTTATTCTCTTTTACACAGTATTCCAAGAAATGTATACCTCAAAAAGTATTAGGCCAATATGGATGGAACTCATTTGCTGTAAGGTGCAAACAACAAGATGAAATTTGAAACATTATGCTTAGAATTTTTTTTTAAGATCTGCATAAATAAATCTTTGGCAAAAATCAAGTAACCTCAGCTTTCCGACAAATTTTTAAGTAAAAATTAAAACGAGAATAGCATCCTTACATCTTAAAAGTGGTCGTGAACCCATAGTAATGGGGGGCTGGGGTTGAAACTCTAAATCAATAACTTCAAGTCTTTGTCCTTCAGATAAACAACTATCTGATTCAGGTGAATTGAGAGGATGATTGAGAATGCTATGCGATGAACTATGGCTTTCCATTGTTTGTTCTGGTGTGTCTAAAAGTGATGAATCACTGTCTTGTTCAGGAACTTCTTGAATTGTATCTTCATATTCAACACTTGATTCATAACCATACATTGCAAGAACTTTATTTAAAGGCATTTCTCCTTCCTAACAAAATAGAAAGAAAAAAAAATTCTTTATGCCTTCACATTCAGGTGTTATTTACAAAATAGTTGGAATAGATAAGAAAAATAAAATGTTAGTCTATTAAATTTCAGAAAATTTTTCATTGGAAAAAGCTGTGAAAAATTTAGGAAAATTCTCTAATTTTACAATATTGTAAATTTTTATACAAATGATTTTTTTTTTTTTCAATTTTACTTACAGCAGATTGTTTTTTTATTTTATGATGATTCTCTGTCTCGTGCATGCAGAAGTATGACTAAGCAATATATATAGTTCTTGAAGTATTTTAATAATACTTTTCTTTTATAAAAGTTTTCTGAACAGGTTTTTGGTTTATGTTCTTTTTTTTATATATAAATTGGCAATTGAAAATATCCATCATAGTAGAAAAATAAAACATAGAAATTGTGGCATAAACCCTTTACATAATACTGCAATTTACCATAGTTGTGCTCAGAAACAGGAATTTCCCTTTCATTTCTCAGATAATCTTAAATATATGCCACAAAAGAGAAACAGGTAAAGCTCAAGTGACTTTAAGAAACACCTACTTAATACTAAAGCCAGAGCGCTGGCAGCAAAATTTGCTGTGACATCAAGTATTTCAGTAGACGATCTTCAGACAGAATAGTTGATTTTAATAAACTTACTGAATGAAGTTCGCTTATTGTAAATGAAAAAATCAGGTAAATCCGTTACTTATTTTTATATATTATTTGTTTATTAGTGATTGAAATGCTTATTGAACTATTGTTTTCATATTTATTTTCTTCCAATCATTTTAAAAGACCATAATTAGAAATTTGTGAGCACTCAAATTTCAACTAGGCTTACTGCTATGGATGTGTTTGACAATAGAATTTGACATTAAATGAATGAATTTTTAAACAGCGATTCCCCACCATAAAATAGTACTGAATAAAAAATTTGTGTCTCTAAATCCTGTCAAAGAATGGGCAAAACACATTTGGTTGGTAGTTTTCAGATTATCTGGCGCCGTCAGCAACACAAGGGCTATAATGCGTCGAAACATTCGTCATTTGACAAGCCAACATACATTTACAAACACCCATGCCTAACACGGGACTCGAACCCGGGCAAAATACAGAGGATTCTTACACAATTTTAGAACAATTTTGTTAAAGGATTGAAAATGAATATTTTCAGGAAGAAAATTTATGGTGAAAGCACATTATTTCGAATTTAAACTATCGCCTGAAACTTTCACATTTATTCCTCTTTCAAAATGGTGTATGTAAACAAGCTGTGGATCAAATGATAAATGTTTGCATTTTCCGATTAAAAATATTCTTATGCCGTAATTCAACTTTATGAAATGCAAAGCATAAAAATGACTGAGTGGAAAGTAAACAATATTCTTAATCGAAAAGGTAAAACCCCTTTGATTAAAATTCCAAGTCCGGTATGGATTCTCCTACAAGGTGATTTTCGCCAAAAAAGGGCAGCCTCACCATTTTTTTTAATGGCAAGTGAACTGCCTATGGTTGTCAAAATTTGGTGTGGTTTAATGTAAACAATTCTTTGTGCAGAATCCACACCAGACTTGGAATTTTAATCACCCCTTTCATCAGTACTTCTAAATTGAAAGAAAACTTACAAATAAAATATTTTAGTGTTAATTGTAATTCCGGCACTGCATATTAAATTATGTTTCCTTTTTTAAAAAGTTTTAATTCTCTAAAGGTAGGTTCATATTTTGAGACAATTGATTTACATAAAGAATTATTAAATGAAACTTAATTTGAAGCAATACAAAGTGGAATACATACTCTTAATAATTTGTGAAATGATGGGGCGAATTATTTAATTTTAGACTAAGCTTATTTGAAACTTAATCTACCTTGTAATGTTCATTACACCATGACATTATTAATAATTCTACAAAAGTATTGCATTAACTCTTATCAATTCACTCATTTGGTATTAAAAGTGCTTTAGAACAGTCTTGCAATGTATGCTGTAGGCATTTGAATATTTTAAGAATTATATTGGCTCCACAGCTAGGCAAGGGGAAGTCAATTGAACTTTGGCTGGCACATGATAAAAAGATACTGTGTTTTTAATCACTGATAGCATACGTTTGTAAACATACAGTTTGTTACGCTCATGAAATGAGGAAATGTCAAATAAAATATAAAACCAGTACAAATTAGTAAAACGGTGTATTTACATTGTATTTATACCACATTTTATTTGTTGTTCTTTTATAAATACTGCTTTCATTAATAAATTACTTTTAGGTTTGTGAACTACATTTCACAGAGAGGAATTTCGAACACACAACGTCTGCATTAGATCCGAAAACTGGAGCTCTGATTGTTGAACCATTAAAAATTAAACATCCAGCATCCGATGCAGTACCATCTATATTTGTGGATTATCTTGGATATTTTCATTCTGAGCCAACTGTGAATAGAGTGCCATCACAGAAAAAACCATCCAGAGAGATGGTTGGTTTGTACGCTCAACGATCCATTTTTATGTGCAATAATGAACAGGCAGAATGGGGCATACAGCTTAATATGGATTCTGAGCCACAACGAACAGCCGGGACTTGAACTCGGTACCTTTGGCATGCAAGGCCAGAGCACTAACCATACATCCACCAGGTGGGCGCATGCAGAGAGAATGTTCAATTGCAAAAAGTTTGTGCAAAGACATTCTATAATGCTTTTATATAAAGCATCTTCCCGATATTATTTTTGCAATCCATTTTTTTTTTAATTTTGCATGCAAAAAAGTGTTTGTGTTTATTAAGTAATGCACTTTACAATTATTTTTTTTAATTTTTTTTTTTTAATTTTGCATAACAAACAATCCTAACATAGAAAACTTAATGCAGAAGTTAATTATTCTTTACCAAATTCTTAAGAACTAAGATGCAGTAAAAATATTTTAGTGCTCCTAAATATAGTTCTGAAAATAAATGTTGTTGACATTAGATTAATAAAAGCAATTATTCCTTTACTTGAATTTGTGAGGAATTCAAAGTACAAGTTTTAATTATCAGTGTAAATTCTGTGCTCAGCAAAGACTTTGTTTCTACCTTGATGCAAGACGTCATGATTCAGTTTCCAGGCTTTGAGTATTATTTAGGTGTTGCTTTAAGAGGAGTACTAAAAAAGCTAGTTTCAACAATTTGTAGTAGATACTGCAAAATGCAGTTCAATAGATTTTCACAAGTGTTTAACTTATTTAAACATTGTATTTTATTTACTGCAGGCACTGTAATCACACAAAATCGTGAATACAAACTGAAACTGAAGTAAATACAGACTTTTTGCCTCTAAAAATTTCTAACTTTTAAATTATTTATATCACTTTTAAAAGTGTACAAGGCCAAGTTTTGGGTGTGTGAAAGAGTGTTTATATATTCAGCAAAGATGGAGTCATGATAAAGTCTTCCAAATAAAGTTGTCTGAAGAAAACTGTCATCCTTTTTCAGTTTATACATGGTAGTTTTTGGTTGAATAGTCTACTTCCTCCTCAGATGGAAAAAAATACAAACAATCCCATGGTCCAGAAGGATGGACTTATATTTAAGCCAAATAATATATCAGGTGAATGTATTTCTTTTCTTTTAACAAATAGAAACAAAACTCAATGGGTAATTTTATGAAGCTACACATTGTAGCATACATTCTCTAAATGTTTTAGGGGAAAAGATTTGCTTCACTCTTTAAATATAATAAGTATTATAAACGACTAATTTTGTTGCATTTAGAAGCTGCTAACACTTAAGGAATTTAACATTTTTAGATTCCTTTGATCTAGACTCAACAAAAACAATTAAAACGTATCCCCTTCTTATGTTATAGTAACACTAAAGTTACTATTTTAATTTCAGTACTAATTTCATTTTCTAGACAAGACATTACACAAAAAAATCCAATAAATTTACTAGGTTTTGAGTTACAATATCACAAAGAATAAAAGTTGTGATAAAATGAAGAATCACTTGCAGCTCTTAGCTTTTTTGCAAAAGAAACTTAATATCCTTTACTATCCACACTAAAGCAAAAAAAAAAAAAAAAGATTTACGAAAGCAATAAGTTTTTTATAGTCTTCTAAGCAACAACACTGGTTTTACGACTTTTTTCATTCTGAAATTAAATAAAAGATCAGCAATGGTTTTAAGGGAAGAGTGAAAAAAAAAAGTAAAAATAACGATGTTTTTTTTTAATCTTTTATCCGATAGATGGCACTCTTCTGATTGCATTGATACATCACACATAGATTTTTGATAATTATAAGTATATTAAAAAAGCAAAAATAAAAATAAACAAATATGCCACGCCCCCTTGAAATAACATCTGACTTTTTTAAATTGCTTGATTTTATTTTGAAATCAATTTATTTATTAGTTTCTTTGAAAATTAGATTATTAGCTTCTCACAGTTGTTAACTGCACCGGTAACTAACGTAATAGCTTGCTATTTATTTTGAATTCCCTCGTGGTTTTTTGTGCTACTTGTTCTTTTGATTTAATACTACTTGATATTAGATTTATTATTTCTGAGAGTTAATTTATATATTTAACTAAGAGATTTTGTTTATTTTAAACAATATAATTATTTTTTAATTGAGTTATGGCTCGCAAGAAGTCGTTTGGACACCGGAAGTTTTCAGGCAATCAGCATTCTTCTAAAATGAATGCTGGTATTAACAGCGAAACTGAAAGTAAAGTTGGTGGAAGTTCTTCAATGAAAAAACCTTTGACAAATCCAAAACAAGAAGGTATCGACAAAAAAAATGGTAATGTAATTTTTTATATAAGTTTATTGTCTGAACTGTTGCAACAAACTGTGAATTGCAAGCATTGCAATAAGTCTGGGAGTATGATTGCTGAAATTGAGAACACAAGACACAAAGGTCTTGCAGTATCCATTGCCTATAGATGCACTGCATGCAATAACTTAACATCAATGTCTTCATAAATCTCCAGAAATAAGTATGATATTAATATTAGACTTGTGTATGGAATACAGTGTATTGATAAAGGCAAGAAGTCTGCAGAAGTACTATGCGCAATAATGAACTTGCTACCACCTCCACAACAGTTTTCTTCATTTCACAACACACTTTTTGATGCTTTGAATGTTGTGTCCACATCATCAACGAAAAGTGCCACAGAAGAAACTCAGGGTGTCCAGCAAAATTTCTGTTAAAAATTCAAGCATACTTCAAGAATTTCAAGGCTCATCCCAAAAATTTTCAAGTACCCTTCCAACGACCAATCACCGCCAAATTTCCTAAAGTATACCCCCACCAAGTAGAGTGCAGAGCAATTTTTATAAAAAATTATGAAATAGCTAATTATGTAATTAGAATTGTAAAGATAATTTTTAGGACTAAAGGAAAGCAGTAGCTTGGATACAACTATCCATTCAGGCATAACAAAAACTTTATCATACATATGAGGTTAGAATAAAAAAATCACTCTCTCCATTTTTGGCAAGAATAAGTAAAGTACTAAATCTGTTACAAAATAAACCCAGCTAATGAATGGCACATGAACCAAGAGCTAAAATACAAATTTACTTGCAAATCATGGTTTGAAAGTCTGTAAAGGTTAATTTAAAAGCATTAGTTTGGAATGTTTTTTGTAAAATAACCAAGAACGCAAAAATCAAGATTGCGCCCATCACGCATATCTTATTCAAACAGACATATAGAGGGAATTCTAATAAAATTTGTAACTTCCAATTTTAAAACCAAGACAATTAAAAAAGTTTTGGTAATTACATATTAACGCCACCGCAGCTACAGATTTGGCGGTTTTTAAGTGCCGCCAATAAAGAGCAATCTTGTTGTTTGCACGCGCACACAGTTATCCTTTGGATTCCTTGTTGGTTTGCTGATTTTTAACGCCATTTTTTGTACTTAAAAACCGCCAAATCTGTAGCTGCGGTGGCGTTAATACGCAAGTACCAAAGTTTTTAACAACAAAACTGTAGTTGTATTAACAATTTAATTAAAAATATAATTTAGAGTAATACACTAGGTACATCAACAAAGTGCCTTTTAGATCTACGCCAGTTTTTCAATTTGATCTTTGATAGTCTGAACTTCTTCCAGCATCTAGACCTCTTTGCCTCAAGTTTTCTTACAAGTCGTTCATTCAGTTTCCTTTTTATTTGTTCTTTACCAGCTTTATTCGTACTTCTTGACTTTCCTTAAGCTCAACACTATATCTATTATATGCCTTTTTTACATTGAAGAGCAAGCTTTTAGTTATCGGCACCTTTTCTACATCTCCATAAACATTAATTGCATCATAGACAGTGCGATACGCAATCAAAGATTTTTCCCTCATATTTTCAACTAAGAATTCCTTATTTACCGAAAATCCTCTTTCAACAGCTGCATTTCCATGCAAAATAATAAGAATCATCCTTAAAAGAGAAAGTTTCTGAATATTCACTTCCTAGCCTTCCCATCAATTTTATCCAAAAATGATCTAGGCGTTCAACCTTCCATGAATACGCCTTTAAATCATTGCAAATGTTTTTTTAAGACGTTTCACTGAACTGGCGCTGCACTTTGTCGGCAAATATGCTATTAATTCTATTCTTTTCAGCTAGATGGATTAGGAGCCATTGGAGCCTTTCCTTTCCCACTGGTATAACAGCAACTGCAGGATCAAAACATGAGAAATACCTAGTCAGTTTTATTCCTAAAGGGAAACGATCTTGCAATCGGCTGATGATGACCTTCAGTGCTGTTCTACAGTTATTTTTGAAATATCCAATTTCTAGTTGGCCGGCCTTACAATTTTTCAACTGCAGCCTTGTCACCATTCCTACATTGACCTTCTTGGCTGGAAGTAGGTTTTCTGTCTGCATAACATGCACATCCTCTTTTACTTTGCTAGGCTCTACAAAGCGCTGAACAAAAGAGACAATTATCTTATTAATTGCTCTATGCAAGAAAGGGACAAGAGGACTGTTGGATTGGAATTCTGACAAAAATGGCACCAAGTCTGAAGAAATAGCGACAAAAAATTCTAATTTTGCTCCCAGAAGAGGATCCTTTAGAAACGTAGTAACTGTATCAAAGCTGGCACACCCTGGTTTTGTTTTCTTTCTCGACTGCTTCTACAAACTTTCTCAAATTTGGAAGAATTTCTATGACTCTATTAGCAACATCAATATTTTCCAGCCACCTAACTGCAAAAAAAAATTTCGGAAATACAGATGAACTAGTAACATTAATAAAAATACCTCGGCGAGCTGGCGAGTTTTTAAATAAATTATAGATAGCCCTTAGAAAAGCCACTATGTTCCATCCAGTCTTATCCATGGCAGCCTTGAAAGCACAATGGATTGTATGAAGTCCACAAGTCCCTATTTCAAGCAGTTGTTTTCTATAACCACAATCCTTGGTAAGAAAACTATTCAAATCCTGTAGAAACTTTTTGTTCACATTTGGGCCATCTAGTGAAACTTGGAGGAGCTTTTTCTTGTCTATGGAGGGTAACCCAGCTAAGAAAGCTTCCAAAAGGTGAACAGTTGAACTATGTAGGAAAACAGAAGTCGGGTATCTAGTAACCACTTCCTCTTTACGCTTATCTTAGAAACGAACAACTAAATCCATTTGCTGACTCTGGCCGACTTTATTTAGAGATTCGTCGAAAGCAGCAACAAAATAATCACATGACTGGAGAGACTTTTGTAATTCCTCCCTAAAATGATGGGCCAAGCCAAACACAATCACATAACTTATCTTGGTTCTTTCTAGCTGCATGCTTGCAGCAATTTTCGAATCTAGAAACATGAACTTCATTAACTTAACATCACGAGCTGCCTTCCTCAATGAACTGTGTCAGATGTCTTTCCATGCACCATAGCACTTCTGCTTTCAACTTCTTCTCTTGCAAAGTGGATAAACTTTGCAAATCAGTTTGCTTTAATGTAACTGTAGAGGGTCCAAGATTCAGATCTGCATATGTAGATCCTGTACTGATCTTTGAAGAGCCAACACAAGCTTCATTAACAGCTGAAGGGCCAGCACATGCTTCAATAACAGCTGAAGGGCCAGCACATGCTTCTATAACAGCTGAAGGGCCAGCACATGCTTCAATAACAACTGTAGAAGCACCAGTTTCAAAAGAAATTGAAGTAGTAATTACAGCGTCATGATTTGATGAAAAAACCTGTAAAAAATTTAAAAGGCTTGAACCTGTAGCAGCATTTTTCTTGTGTCGGGCACCTTTAGCATAGCCAATCAAAGCAGAACGTCTCATCGTTTTTAAATCTATATTTGCACTGGGACATAGCTTACACCTACACCTTGCTGAGAAAATGCTACAGGGTGCTTGTAGTATCCACGAAGATAACTCTGGATCTTCAAGCCCACGATCTTGAGAGCATGTTTTCCCATGCTTCCCCATTATCGCAATTTAACTGTAGGAAGAAAATAACAAGAATTACTATCAGTCACAAAGTAGTGAATTCTCAATGTAAATTGTAGAGTACATGTAACTGCGTAATTATCCAGAGGGGAGAAAAATTAACACCAAAATTAATGTTTCTTACAGTTTTTTTTTTTTACCAAAATAAACTTCTTATTATAAGTTAAAATTATTTTATTACAAATTATCAAATAGTTATACAGCAATTTTTTATTCAAGATGTTTAGATTACATAATGTTTTTTATTACATAATAAGATCTTCAACATTTTTTTAATCAACTTAAATTTTGGTAAATTCCTAGTTAACATGTCAGGGTTGGCGCAATTTTGAAAATTTGGCAATAAGGCCAGTGGTTTTCTGCTGTCTAATTCAAAACAGGCTGTTGTAACTAAATGAATAAGCAAATACAAAACAAAATAGTTAATTACAAACTAAAAGGGAAAAAAATACTCCTTCAACTGTCACCAAATTCACTTGGCGACCTTGACACATATAGTAGGAATAAGCCTAAATGGTATTAATATACCATAAAGCATAACTACAAAAAAAAATAAGTACTATTCATTGTTTAAAAATCACAATTAACGTAAATGAATAAAATACAATTTTAAAAAAATTAAAATAATTTTATTTCTAAAATATTTTTCAACAATGGGAGCTGAAAAATTGAAAACAGAATTACATTGTCTAAATTCTGGTTAGCCCTATACAGTGCCTCCTCTACTGAATAAAAAAAATGAGCACATGCTCAGAATCTTAATTGTAAACAGAAATTCAAACGGTAATTTCAAAACATTAGGCTAATTAATCCTTTAAGTATCTACATATAAACAATATGATATAGTGACCTCTTTGTACAAACAAATTAGAATTTTCCGTTCAAGTTTTGCAGAATTTTCAAGTCATTAATATATAATAAAAAAAAATAAAGAGTACATAAATGGTAGGCCTACTTACGTTCTGAAATGCAGTTCGCAGGAAAATCCAACTGTGAAGTCTAGCAAAGAAACATAAATCTAGTACTAATCTGTAATATAAAACGCAAAAAAAAAAAATGCAACACTCTAACGTGACTGAAGCAAAGCACGGAGTCTGAGAGTTGAGAAGGACTCGTGCAAATAAAATGCGTACTGGTGCAGAAAGTTGGTGGTGGACCCTCACGCAGCATTATGGGAAGAAATTAAGTAAAACAAAGTTTTCAAATATATTGTTTTCCATCTAAAAAAAGATTTTTTTCGAAATAATAAAGGGGAGAAAAAATTTCCCGACACAGACCGAAAATTCTAAGAATTTCAAGCATATTTCCCGAGGTGATAAAAATTCAAGTACATTTCCCGACTTTCCCGATTTTCAAGACTGCTGGACACCCTGAAACTGTTATATCAGTTGGAGGCGATCGAGACATTGCAGCTGTATTTGATGGTTCTTGGCAAAAGAGAGGCCATACATCATTAAATAACATTCTCGTTTGCATGTCTCTAGAAAATGGAAAAGTGATGGCTGTTGAATAAGTCACCAAACACTGCTCCAAATGTGTGAACAACCCTACACTTGTGCATAATTGTGATAAGAATTACGACGGCAGCAGTGGTGTCATGGAAGTATCAGGAGTGATGGAGCTATTTCGGCGATCAGAATCGGAGCGAGAAGTGCAGTACTTGGGTTACCTTGGCGATGGTGATTGCAAGGCATATAACCAGGTTGTGGGAGGTAATGTGTATGGCCCAGATGTTAATATCAACAAATTGGAGTGTGTTGTGCATGTCCAGAAGTGGATGGAGACCCGACTGAGAAAGCTAAAGGCGTCAATGAAGAAGAAAAAGCAGTCTGATGGAAAAAGTATTGCTGGCCGTGGACAACTGACATATAAATTTAATACAAACGTATTATGGTCTGGCCATTCGAAGGAATGTCAACAAACCGGTTAAGGATATGGCAAGAGTAGTTTGGGCCATATACTTCCACAAGCTGTCAACTGATGACCACCCACAACATGACTTGTGCCCCACCGAAAAAGATTCTGGGTGCAAGTACAATTTGGCTAAGCTTTCAAATACAAGCTATGTACACAGCACTTCTTTGCCAGAGCCTATATTAATTTCCATTAAGCCCATCTTTAGGGCTCTAAGTGATCCCAAACTGCTAGCAAAGTGCACTCATGGCAAGACTCAGAATGTTAATGAAAGTTTTAACAAATGCGTTTGGGATCGTTTGTCTAAAACATCATTTAATGGCCTAAAATCTTTTAAAATTGCCGTCATGGATGCCATTATATGCTACAATGATGGTGCCCAAAAACGTATTGAGGTTTTGAACTATCTTGGCATTGAGCCTGGCTTCAATATGCGTAAAGCTCTAAATTGCATAGATGACCAGAGGATACAGGCAGAAAATTTTGCTTCAAAACAAGCCTCTAAAGAAGCCAAGAAGGCTAAACAAAATAAAAAGAGGCGACTGGAAGTTCAGGCAAAGAAAGATGGCTCAGATTATGCAGCTAGAGGCTTTAATTAAGGTATTTAAATTCAGTAATCTGCTTTTATATCTTTAATAAAATAGAATAATAGAATAGAATTAATAGAATAGAAATTTCCCACACTAAGGTACACTTTTCTCTTTTTCTACTTGTCCAAAAAACCTAAAATTTGCCATATTACAGGGGTCAAAGTAACAAAATAAGAATATATAGGATTTTTTGGAAAAAAATATAGGACAATATAAAATATCAAATAACTGCACACAGTTGCTACTGAACTATAATTTTAACTCATTATATATTTCATTAATTAAAACTTTAAATGAAAATTACTGAAATGAACATATAAGAGATACTTATTTGAAGTATGAGGGCTTTCACACAGCACTAATTTTCCTTCCTATAAATTTTTCTTTTTAATAGAGGAATATTAATAGAAAGTACTTAGATAATTACTATCTCCCTTTAAAACTCATTATATTGAATTTAAGAAAACAGAAAAAAAAGAAGACAAAAAAAAAAATCATTAAAAAAAGAAATTGCCTGATCCTGAATATGTCATCCTTTATTCGTTATTACCTCAATATTTCATACTTGGTATTCATCAATAAATCAAGTTTATATTAGCTACATTTGCAATTTTGAGTTTTTTGTTTCTAGCATGTATAAGTGCTTGAGCTGCCCTATTTCTTTTTATCCTTATTAGCAGTCTTTAGTTGGGATAGATTTATCCTATGGTGCCGGATTGATTGGCGATTTAGTGCCAAATGTGGCAACTCATTGACTTAGTTTTCCGGTAATCCTAGTGAGCGTTTAGATTTAGAAACACAGATTTTTGACGTCATTTTCAATTTTTGACTTTTTTGAAAAGTCGCTATCCGAATTCTGACACTGTACAGCAAATTTTAACCCTTTTGTTTCCTTCATTAATCATTGACTGAGCTCTCGAAATGTCGATTTTAGTCCTGCAAGTGTATAATAAAAAAAAATTCTTCTTTTTTTTTCTGTTTTTCCCGAAGTAATTTATTTCTGCATCGCTTTCTTTGGTTAAAATTCCAAGTCCAGTACGGACCATGCGCTAAGAATTACATAGAGCCGCGCCAAATTATGGCAACCATAGGCAGTTCACATTTGATAAAAAAATGGCGAGGCTGCTATTTTTTGGCAAAAATCACCTTAGCGTAGAATCCGTACCTGACTTGGAATTTTAACCTTAGCTTTTTCGCTTCTCTTTTTGCATTATGACCAATTAGTTTACTACGCATGCTATGAAAAAGTTCACTTGTTTACAACTCTCATCGGTCGAGTACAGTTGAGTTGTAGGAATAAGTCATCGTTACCTCTGTCGACGTGCGCTTTCCCTATGGTCACGCAGAAAGGAAGTGAGTAGTCAATGCAACACGTGACGTCACAAGAGATACGGCGCGGCCGCTTACTAACATCGCTTTTGTGGGTTTTGTCAGGTCTCTTTCACTTACGATCGCGGCAAAGAATCCGGAATATAAAAAATCGCAACAATCGGCACCGTTATTACGAATTTGAAGAAAATATAGGTCGAATCAACACAGAAATATAGGATTTATAGGATAATTATAAAATATAGGACAATATAGGACGTTTTTTCCGATTTTTAAAAATATATAGGATTTATAGGATATATAGGACGTCTGCGACCCCTGATACTATTTAAAATATATCTATTTAACACAGTGAACCTCCAATTTTAGAAAAAAAAAATTAATTAATAAAATTATGCTATATATGTGGGAACCAACAGTCATTCTCCCCTCTCATAGTCGCAACGCCCTCTGGCGAGAAGGAGTAGAAGCACTCAATATCTCTTAAACTCACACACTTCCTGTAGATGTGCCGCGTACGATACACATGAGCATTAAGCTCAGTTAACATGATTACTTAATAAACAAAGAAACCAATTTTCCGTCTCGTCACTTTCTCCCTGCCGGTACACCCATCTCTACAAAATTGGGGGCTCAGCCATACTGAACTCGCGATTTTCTAAAAAGCAAAGTTGTTTCAAAACAGGAAATTGTTGTTGGCCTACTAAAGACATTTCATCGATACAAACAAAATGTTTTTACGAACCAAAAATGCAAACGCATTTTACAGGCCAATAAAACTGCCTAAACTTGAACGAACTTTGATTATATCACCGAAATTTAATTAGACATCATCAGCAATTCATCCAACGGGCCAATACCATGCCGAGTCAACAGTCTTCTATTTTGAAAGTGTATGTGCCAAATAGCCAGCACGACCAGCATCCTAGCCATCCTTGTAGCCAGAACGACCAGCATCATTGCCATTCTCGTACTTTCAATAGTCTTGACCCGAAGAGCAGTTTTTTGCAAATCGCAGTAAAAAAGAATAGTACAAAATACACTGGGTTTAGTACCTGTAATTCTCATTATGAATTTTTAAAAACTCCATATGGTCTTTGCATGTCTTCCACTATTTTTCAAAGGTACATCAACACTGTATTCCAAGACCTTCTACGTAATTCTGTTATTATATTCGTAGATGATTTTATCGTGCCATATCGGAAGGAAGAAGAGGGATTAGAGAAATTAGAAAAAGTATTCAAGGTAGCTTTAGAATATAGCTTGGAATTTAATTTCAGGAAATGTCAATTTTTAAAACGAAGAATAGAATTTTTAGATTATATAATAGAAAATGGTACCGTTCAGCCATCACCATCTAAAACAGTAGCCATACAAAGATTTCCTGACCCAAAGACTGTAAAACAACAAGTACAAAGCTTCTTAGATCTTTCAGGATACTTTAGAAAATTTATACACAACTATGCTGCAATAGCTAAGCCATTGAGTGACATTCTTCGTCAAAACGCTAAGTTTCAATTGGGAGCATAACAAAGAGAAGCCTTCATTAAATTGAAAGAACACTTATCACAAAAACCAGTACTAAATATATACAAACAAGGTGAGCCCTTAGAGCTACACACTGACGCAAGTGCCTTTGGTCTAGCAGCTATACTTCTCCAACAAGCTGAAAGTGGTAACCTACATCCAATCTACTACATGAGCAAAAAGACATCACCTGCACAAGAAAAGTACTGTAGTTATGAACTGAAAGTCTTAGCAATCATCGAAGCTGTGAAAAAATTCGGAAACTATTTGCTTGGATCCAAATTTAAGATTGTTACAGACTGTGCCGCTTTCCAGTAAACGATAGAAAAGAAAGACCTTACTCCGAAAATAGCAAGATGGGCATTATTGCTCGAAGAATTAGATTATGAAATAATACATCGTGCAGGAAAGAAAATGCCTCATGTGGATGCTCTTAGCTGAAACACAGTATTGGCAATCCCACGCTCTCACGCTGAAGTTACAACTAAGATCCGAAGACGAGCACATAAAAATAATAAAGAGTTTAACTGAAAGTGGTGAAAACAATTATCACCTAGTGAAACAAGGAATCTTATACAAATACGAGAAAGGAAGAGAACTACTCGTCGTACCCGAAGATATGCAGAAAGTCATTGGAGAAATACACAACCAAGGTCATTTCTCAACAGCAAAAACCGAAGAAGTCTTAAAACGTGATTAATACATACCCAAGGCAAGAAAACAAATAGAAACAGTAATAGCTAACTGCATAGATTGCATACTCTATAACAGAAAACGTGGAAAGCCTGAAAGTCTATTGCATACAATACGAAATGACAGTATTCCTCTCGGCACATTTCATGTACATTTTATTGGACCACTTACCTCAACCCACAAGAATTACAACCATATATTCACAGTGGTTGATTCCTTCTCTAAATTTACATGGTTTTATCCTGTCAAATAAACATCAGCAAATCATGCACTGGCTAATTTAAAATTATAACAGAATGTTTCTGGCAACCCATCCCGAATTATTTCCGACCGAGGATCAGCATTCCAATCAACGAATTTCCAAGAGTACTGCCGAAAAGAGGAGATAGAGCATATCCAAATAGCAACCGGAAAACCCCGCGGAAATGGACAGATTGAGCGAATACATTCTATACTGATTTCTGTTCTAGCAAAACTTGCTGCAGAAGACCCTACCAAATGGTACAAATTTGTTCATGAAGTCCAAAGAATTATCAACAGCTCTACTTCACGAAGCACAAAATATACACCGTTTGAACTAATGATTGTTGTAAAGATGAAGAATAAGGAAGATATGAATATTAAAGAAATACTTGATGGTGAGTACATAAAAAGCACCATACAAGAAAGAGACAACATGAGAGAAGAAGCGAAGAACACAACATCTTGAAAATCCAACAGGAAAACCGTCAACAGTTTAACCGCAAAAGAAAGAAATCTCACCTTTACAAAGTTAATGATATGGTGGCAATACAAAGAACTCAGTTTGGAACAGGCTTGAAACTGAAAACAAAGTTCTTACGACCTTATAAAGTGACAGTTGTGAAAGGAAATGATCGATATGAGATAGTCAAAGAAGGTCAACGTCAAGGACCAAATATTTCATCATCTGCTGCAGGCCACATGAAACCTTGATCTGAACATTAACTTTGACTCTTTACAAATTGGACTGTCAAACTGAACTTAACAAATTTTACTTTTCAGGACTTAAGTTACAATCTTTTAGTGTCTTAAATAAACTATATATATATATGTTTTCTTATTTTAATTTCAATTACTTTACAAGTCTTTTCATTTCAGCTAACCATTTAATCATCGTATTTAGCTCTACACTAGTTCTCGAGGACCAGGAACTTATCAGCATGACCGAGTTGTTAGAACCAACAATCATTCTCCCCTCTCATAGTCGCAACACCATCTTGTGAGAAGGAGCAGAAGCCCTCAATAACTCTTAAACTCACACACTTCCTGTAGATCTGCCGCGTACGATACACACGCTCACTAAGCTCTGTCAATATGATTACTTTCTAAACAAAGAGACCAATTCTCCATCTCGTCACTTTCTCCCTGCCAGTACACCCCCATCTTCACATATATTATGTTTAAAAAAATGCACAAATTTTGAAATCATTATTAAAAGTAATAAAAATAAAAACTGGACATAAATTGTTACTAAAATTGAGGTTCACTGTGTCAATTAAACTGCTAATTACTTACCTGCAAAATTTTAAACTTGGGAGATTAGTAGTTTTTCTTAAAAATGTACCTCAGCAATGCTTTATTTACAAATTATTTTATTTTTTACTTGTTGCTTAAAAAGACCCACAAAATAAATAATATATATAGATAAAATTTAAATAATAAAATATAACACCCAATATCTAATATGTGAATTAAAAAAAGAATTTTAAAGATTTGTTAAAAAATAAATTTTCTAGGGCAATTTGACTGAAGCAAAATTTGTGTGTTTTTTTCTCACCGAGATGTTCACTGTTCCCTTAAGTATTTTACAAGCTACTTTAGGGATTTGTAACCAAGGCATAATTTCATTAGTTGCACAACAAACTTCACTTGAACATTAATTTTTTAATAAAGGATAATTATATTTATGGTAAAATAAAGTTGCATTAAAAACTACCGTAAAAAATTAAGGTATTAATGCAAAAAGGAAACACGTTAAAACTCAATTAAAAAGTGGGTATATTTTTAGAATTCAAAGGTATTTTCTTCATGTACAGTTTTATAAGGCAATAGTTTTAAATGCTTGCAAATCAATACATACCCGTTGTAAATCATCTAATTCATTTGAAACACTATCTGCACTTTCCAATGCTTCCTCTTCTTCTAATGTATGCTCATCATCAAAGTCATTCACTAGCATTTCTGCACTTGGATCAAAGTCTTGGTCACTGTCTACAATACAAAGTATATCATAAAATAAACAAAGAATAATATTGAGAAGATCAATAATTTTGAAGTATAGAACAATGGAAACTCACTCAAACAAAGTAAAGTATAATTATTAAGGACAGAAATTTGCTTTTGCATCAAATTACTGAAAAAAAAAATGCAGGCAAAAACTTTACTTAGCTACTTAATTGCACTAGTGCATACTGAGCACATTTGCAAGTGCTATTTATATATGAACTGAAAAAATAGTATTTGCCAAGTAATCTTACTTTCAATTTTATCAGTAAGCAAGTATAGCAGTAGGAGCAATATCAGGAAAATTGGTGCTGTTACAAAAAAGGAATTCTTTTAAAAAGCTATTGACAAACATTTTGACTAAATTTTGGAACTTGAAAGTTTTCAGAATCTTGTCCTGTTAGGAACTTGATTATTTTCCGAACTACACAAAACCACACCATATGAACTACAGAGAGTTAAGTGAAATATAAGAAGTCTCATAGAAGGACTTCCATAAGAAACTTCCCAGAATTTGCATCCTTCATTGGAAAAACCAGACTTCTTGAAAATCAACATCAATTTACCATCATTACTGTTGTGTCACACATTTTTTTGGCAGCAGACAAAATATAGAGAACAGACGCTGGGAATTAAACCCGAATTTATCCGCTTGCTATGTTTTAAACTTTCAATCTTCACACTTGAACAAAATAACGACAAAACATATTTCCATCTTTTTATGAAATTTACCAATCATATTCAAGTTAGATCCAAATGGAACATGAAGCATGCTAAGCTCAGAAGCAGTGCCACAATGCATAAGTTCTAAGATGCAACATTACTTAAGGACTCTACAAAAATCACTTTTTACTGTTGACTGAATTATACCAAATATTGTGACCCCCAAACAAATTTAAATAAAATATCACAATTTGAATAAAAAAATAAACTTTAAAAAAAAAATATTTAAAATAATAAGTTACATACATTATCTGTGAAAAATATTTCCATTCCACATATGCAACAAATTTTAACATGTTTTTAATTTATAACTTTTAGTTCAACTACACTGCGATGTAAAAGTGTAAAACAATAACATCATGCAGCTTTAAAATTTAGAATTATGATAGTAGAATTACAAAAGCCTGTAAACATATTCAAAAATCAAACTATTTATCAAAACACTATAATCAACTAGTATAATCAAAACACAGTTGTTTGATTTACTATAATACTAATTTTTTAGGTAAAAACAAAATGTGCTTGTTGCAAATGTTAAGACACAATTATGAATTTCTGCAAATGTAAAAGAGATGACATTACAGACTTTGAGATTCAAGTTCTGCAAACGATAACATTGTATTCAAGATGTCCTGAGTAAAAGTAATTTAAGCGGACAAACGTTATGATAATTTGGCTGTTGAAAGCTGATGATAAGCTTGTTTCAGAAATTTCGACTATTATAAATAAATCAAAGAAATCTATTTATCAAGTTTTATCTAGTGGATGTAAATACAAAACAAACCACTGATCTAGGAGGTAGTGCTTGACGAATATAACCGATGATCGTTAGATGTAAAAACTAGTAAGTGCCTAACAAATGACTGTTCATGGAGTTGAAAGGTCATCAGAACTTTCAGTATCAAAAGATACAATTTCCAGAATTTGGAAGCAGGAACAGTGGTAAATTGCAAAATGATAAAGAAACCAGCACTAAATTCAGATATTTTTGTACCAAAATTTAAAAAGTAAAAGTTGAAATTAAAACTGAACCAAGAATCTTGTGGGTTTGAAACATCATAAATATTTTTTTACCAAAATTTCAAAAGCAAAAATTAAAACTGAATCAAGAATCTTGTGGGCTCGAAACCATACGTCAAATGGACCAAATGGCAATCAGTGAAAAAAAAAGTGAAACCTTGATGGTAGGTATATATGCTTGGATATTGTACTGGTATGACTTGTGCTAGGAGCTTTTGTATTCTTTTTTTAGGCACGGGCAAGGTGGGGGATCGGGGATGGTTTGCACAGCCTTTCGCTACGATGGACAAGTGTCTGCTCTTGACCAGTGGTTGCTAAACATCACAACATTATATTAAGACATAGGAGGATAACCTGCTGCCATTCGCTAGGATTCTTGGTGGTCCTCAATAAGAATTTCATCAAGATAAAATGCTTTGTTTCACACTGAAAACAATACAAAAGTGTGGCCTTAATTCTCAGAATAAAAAAATTCTTGACTAATAAGGGTGTAGCTCAGATCTTGACCGAATAGAAAATCTTTGGGACATTAAGTGTTGTAAAGTTTAGGGTAATGTTCTACAATACTCTTCTGTAAATGAACTATCTAGACATCTATTAAGGATGTGTGGTATGAAATTGAAGTCCCAAACCATGCAGGATTTAGTTACTTTGTGGAAACTCATATTTATGAGCTAATCAACAAGAATGGCAGCAGAATTTGGTTTTAAATCCTGTTTATTTTAATTTCATTTTATTTTTTTCTCAACTTTTAAGACAATGTTCATGTTGTTTTGTTACTAATTAATAATTTGAGATATGCACAATTAATTTGTATTGTTATAAATACTATAAAGTAAGTGTAGCACATAATAATGAAGCTCTATTACAAAAATTTATTAAATTTATTTTTGAAATATGTGTGCATTTGTTCATTATCTCAACTTTAGCATCGCAGAGTACAATATATAGTGTGAATCATTCAAAGGTTACTTATGTTATATTAAATGATACAAAAAAACTTGTTTGCAAGTTTAAAGTTTCTAAATACAACTACAATAACATTAAAATACCATTTGTGGTGCAGTAGAAAATATTTGCGTTTTTACGCATCCTTCTGGTTGTTGTATTCAGATTATCTGGCGCCGTCAGCAACACGAGGGCTATAATGCGCCGAAACATTCATCATTAGACAAGCCAACATACATTTACAAACACCCATGCCAACACGGGACTCGAACCCGCAACCTCGCGGTCTAGAAGCTAGCACGCTAACCACTATACCGTTTGGTCGGCTACACATCCTTCTGACCCTGAATGAAAACTAAATATGCCGCAAAGCAATAGTACACAGTAACTGTTCAATACAACAAAATAATTGTACAATAGGTTTTGTTGCATAATATTACCACAGCAAGATAATTGATATTTAAGGGAATTTTTTTTTATGAATGAAAATAAATAAAATTAAAAAAAAAATAGGAATGGAAATAACACTAACAATTAAAGTGAAAGTAATTTTAAATTTTTATTGTTTTAAATTTATGTGAAGTGAAAGCAACATTAAATTTAAAAGATTTTGCCATGAAAAATAGGTAATTCATCTCAGGAAATCAAACCATTTTATCACGTGTGGAACTGAAGCTTTTGAGTTATGCAATCGATTCAACTTAACCATATCAAGAAAGATGACTTCAAAAATATACCATTCTGTGAAGTTTCTATTTCCTCCATTGCAGGATGTGCCATGAATAAATATCTGTTCTGTAGTGAAATTCAACCAAAATCCAGGAAAACAAATCGTGTTACACCGACAACAGTAGATTTCATAACTCTGAAATGGTTAATGTGTGATAATTGCTGTTGCAGGACCAAGTTAAAACTTTTAAAGAATGTAGTTTTCTGAAGCTATTTAAAAAAGTTAAAAATCACACTTGGCCAATACCAAATTATCAGTTTTCATAATAAATGTATTTATAATTTAATTTACAATTTTTATATTTAAGAAGGAATTTGATAACTATGATATATATTCAAAGTAATGAATGCACTTAGTAAAATTTTAAACTATATTTAATATTAAAAATATTTTTTTTGCCAAAATTTAAAAAGAAAAAGCTCAAATTAAAACTGAACACTTAAAAAAACTGCATTAAAATACCTTATACATCTGAAAACTTAGTGGCCCATGCCATACATTGCATGAATAGCAATATGGAAAAACCAGATAGCACCAAAATTTAAGTAATCAAGTTATTAGTAACTGTTTTACTTTTCTGGCTTTTGCTTATTTGTAGTCTAAATAATTTAATACCTAACAAATTAGTACTAAATACATGATAACTTAAAATTTTAATGTTTAGTTTCTAGCACTTAGAGCAGCGTTCGCCACTATGCGGCCCTTATCCAGCCGCCATAGATTTTTGTGTAAACCGTAGACTTCTCAGGTAAAGGGAAAATTTCATGGTGTGGAAACTTTTTTACATACAACTTTATTATTCTCCGTTTTATCCCCAATGGTATGTGTTTACTATCTAGAAGTCTAGCTAGTGTTCCAAAACAAGATGATCTGTGTATATATGGCAATTTATTCATAAATTTTCTCTAAAATTTCAATTTATTCCCAAAAAATATTTTTAAAAATACCTATTTATTTATATCATTGTTGAGTTAATCTCGTCTCATTACATTGTTAGTTATTATAAACATGATTTTTTAAAAAACTTATTAAAATAAAAACACTTTCAAATACAGAGTACTATTTATAAATTGACCTCCTTCTGTTGACATGTACTGTCTTCAAATAGAAATTAAATGAAAACTTTTCCCATGGTTTTTCTACTTTAGAAAGAAAGATTACTCAGAATTTCTATTTAACCCTTGGTTAGTTGCGCGGTTGACTAATGTTCCTCACAACTTTTGTTGACTGAGATCATTTCTCAGAAATAAAAAAGAATTTAAAATTTTTTTTTAGATGAATTCACTTTTTTTTTTTTTTTTTTTTTTTTTAGAATTTAAGTAATACTGAAAATGAAAAACTGTGACAAATGAGTCTGCAAGGACTATTTAATTCAGATTGAAATATGTGTAAATTGTATAGATGTTGAAGAGGACAATGAATGACTTTTTATGACAAAATCGATTTTTCTGCCTTATATAATTGTTTTTATACAATTTTAGATGTAAATTTATATTTTCACAATAATTTTATCAACAATGTTTAATATGATTACGCTTATTATGTTTTAAATCTATTTTAAAAATAAATTTGAATCTTCACAAAGTTCATTTCAATAATACTAACATGTTTTAAATTCTTGCAGTTGTTTTTTTCCAAGTTATTTTAAAAATATTTTTTAATTTTTACTTTATTCTGTTCAATAATGTTTTTTTTTTTAATCAAAATAACCAATTTGATTTTTGGTCAAGAATTTAATGGTATGCACAAAAATTTGAATTTGGGGGACACCAAGACAAAAGGTCGCACGACTAACCAAGGATTAAATTTATAGTTTTAAGTAGTAACAGACATAGGAAATACACAATTATAAATGTCTCACAATAGAACTTTTATTTAGAGAAAAATTTGTATAATTTACCAGTCTAAATTTTCAATATACTAAAATTTTTTTTAAATAAATTACCAGGGATGAGATTACCAAAAAAGTAAAAAGACTGAATTCACATGCTTGACAAAAAATTGTCAAAATTGCATGCAAAAGGGATAATATCCAAAATTTTGACAAAAAAAGCAGGTGATTTACCAATTTTAGAGATACAATGAAATTTCTCATGCTAATAATAATTACATAATTTCAAATATTTGGAAAGAAATTAATATGTGCCAAATATTGTTCTCAAAACATAATACTCTAGTATTCACCTAATTTCAATTATAAAAAAAGATCAGGAAATGCCATCCACACCTACACATAAAATTGACTAATTTAAAACAAGTAAATAAATAAATAAAAAATTAAATCTGCTTATTTTGTTGCTTGTAAAAGTGCTGGAATTCGACATTGTAATAAGCCTTTTATTTAACTTAGTAATGTTAGATAATGCTTCCCTGCAAAAGTAAAATTCAATTAGAATGAAGCATTATATTTATAAGGAAAGTGCTTCAGTTCTTAGATATCAATAACCGAGATATTTATATTGTTGAAATTCCAGACAAGGGGTAGGGGTTGAGCAAAGTGAGTTGTGAGGTAGGATGGGCCAAAATAAGTGAATTTCGAAAATCCAAAAAGTAATAGTAAGGAAAAGTTATCTTTTGACATCAATAGTAAGTATGCAAAATCTTGCTAAAATCAAAGAATATCTTCCGGTGTCACAACGGACATAAAATTTCGAAAAAAGAGTAAAATCGGTATTTGATAGGTTAATTTGAAGGATTTAAAAATTTGTGAAAATGGAAACGTTAAGAGTTGGAAAAAGGTTGATCTAAGGAACTGTATTAAGAATAAAAAATTTCAGTTCAATAAAGTAATAGTTTCCATTGCCACAAGAGCTGTAAATTTCCCCAAAATATTGACAAAATGAGCAGATTTTTATGCAAGTGTGAATTCTCAGCCTGTAGTTGCGAGAAATCACGGTGATTACCTGCAAATGAACAAACTTTTCTTACTGACCAAATAAATGTTCGCACGCAAGGCCTATCTTCCCCTAAGGCTTACAAAACCCTGCTTAGGGTCCAAATGCCTGAAATGCTATCTTCCCCTAAGGCCTACAAGACCCGAGCAGAAATGCTATCTTTCGCATTCTTTAGGACCCAAATGCCAGAAAAATTCTAAATTATTGTGTGACTATCAATATTCTGTGCAGTACATTTGATCAATGCCATCAACTACAATAATAAATTTTGATAACTCAGAAATTATTAAGATATTAATATCTTAACAATAATTTAATCAATATGGTATTTAAAATTGGCTAATATTTAAATATCCCCAATAATTGTCAATGGGAGGGCTCCATCTACTACGTATATGTCTAAAGTAATCAGTTCAGAATAAAGGCCATGTTCGCAAGATGGTTATTGGATTCACAGATGTTTTGGCAACAAAAAGACTAAAATAGAAAATGACCAGAGTATCAAATGAAACTGCATGTGCGACATCATCTGTTAAAAAACATGGGTGGTCCCTATTTGGACACATTGCATAATACTAAAAATTATGACATAATTCAGAAGACATATCCATTCGACTACAAAAGAAGGCACTTCACAAATGGCGGTTCAGTCTACCAACATTAGCAATCACACCTGATAGATTCAGATTCCCAAACAAAGTAGCAGCTGCTAGAGCATTACCTGTGCTAGAAGACTTGGGCATTATAACAAAAGATGACTCATGTAAAGTGATAGACTAAAACAAACTGAGAAGAGAGAAAGGCAGAAAAAGAGAATTAAATTTCACCCCAAAACTATTGAGTAGCAGTGTATATACTTTGATGGTCACAAGGCTAGAACTTAGATCCAAAGAAAGGTAAAAAAATTAAACCAGAAAACAATTGCTGCAAAACATGCGTCATTAATCCAACTTGAATTAGAATACCTTGAACATGTTAGTCAGTTAAAAACGAATTGGTGGTTTGGTAGTTAAAAACAAAAATAGTATTACTGACTTCACATAATAATATAACCCCATAAAAAACACTTTTGAAAAGTAAAAAAAACACCAACCTCAAAAACATAAACAAATTTCTTGCAATAAAAAAAATCAAACATGATCAAAATTTTCAGCTACAAACACAGTGATATCAAAAAAAGGTCAACCTCTGATTACAGCTCTTGTTTGTGGCTCGCTTAAGAATGTACGCTTACTTAGTTTATTTTTTAAATTTAAATTCTGCTCCCATATAAATTTAGGCTGCTTGAAGTTGGCGCCCCTCATAAGAATTTTAAGAATGCTAACGATTAAACTGATTTATGGCTGCTTTCACGAATATTGGAAGAGATATGATTTCATTTGGGTGGGTAGAAATTACAAAGAAGTGTAAATCTTCATGTTCACATCGATGCAATTTTCAAAATAGTATAGAGAAACAAAATAGTATAGAGAGTAAGCGTACATTCTTAAGCTAGCCACAACTGAGAGCTGTAATCAGAGGTTGGCCTTTTTTGATATCACTGTGTTTGGAGCTGAAAATTTTCGACATGTTTACAATTTTTTTTTATTGCAAGAAATATTTTATTTTTTTTTAGGTTGGTGGTTTTTCTACTTTTCAAAAGTTTTTTTAAAACACTGGCGACTTCTATTTTTAAATTTGTCCGTTTCATCATTTTTCTCTTTTTCCATAACGCCTTTTCCATTCTACGCCAGGTCACTCACGAGAGTTTCATCATCATACCTAGCCATTCGTATGTCCTGCAATTTCTTCATTCTTCATGGCGAGTCCAACAACATCCAACATGCCATAGTTATCTTGAAATTAGACAAACAGGAAGTGGGACCCTTCATGGTACCACTAACAGTCATAATTTTTCAAGACAAATCCAGCGACATCCAACATGACATATTTATCTTGAAAATTGACAAACCAGAAGTGGTACCACCTATGGTACACCTGGTACCAGGAATATTTATAATTCTTCAAACTGAGTTCGACGATACCTTACATGCCATAATTATCTTAAAATTGATAAACAGGAAGTGGTACCACCTATAGCATACCTGGTACCTTAAACATTCATAATTCATCAAGACAAGCACAACATGCCGTATTTATCTTGGAAATTGATAAACCGAAAGTGGATCTATCTATGGGATAACTGGTACCTTAAACCCTGAAAGCAGAAAGTGCCTAAAACTGCGACGTACGTCGCAGAACAATCAGAGTCCTTGCAGAACAATTTTAAGTTTGGAACTAATGCCCGCGAATGAGAAAAAGAATTTCACCTACGGGATGACAGGTTCTGCAGAACAAAACGACTTTATTGTCTACCCTTCCCCTCCCCCCTCAGTTTTCTCGGAACAACATTTCCCCGAGCTTCAGTTTCTTAGAAAAACTTCCCGCGTTCATAGGGGGATCAATCAAGTGTCCGTTTACCGTTCTGGAGCGCTTTTCTTGCTGAAAGTCATTGATAAAGTTACAAAATTTGAATGTATGCCTTGGTTTGAAAAATAATTTTTTTCGTCGTTATCATCTACAATAATAAAACAAGCTGTGCATCTGTCTATCTGTGGATCGATAGAAACCTACTTAAAATTAGAGTAGAGCTCTGAAATTTTCAGCATAAGTAGTTTTGGCCTTCTAATTTTATGCATCATAAACAGAATGTTAAAATTTAAATTTGTTCTTTTTTAATTAATTTTTTTAATTATTTAATAAATATGTTACAAAACGATATCTAATAGGGCTACAGCTCTGAAATTTTCAACATAAGTAGTTTTGGCTTTTTAATTATGCTTTAAAAAAGAATTTTAAATTTTTATTTTGTTCTTTTTTAATTAATTAATAAACATTTTGCAAAACGACTAGTAACTGGGTTACAGCTCTAAAATTTTCAACATAAATAGTTTTGGCCTTCTAATTGGACTTTATAAAAACAGAATTTTAAATTTTTGTTTAGTTCGTTATTAATTAATTTTTTTAATTAATTAATATATATATTACAAAACGATTTCAAATAGGGCTACAGCTTTGAAATTTTTAACATAAATAGTTGCGGCCTTTTAATTGGATTTTTGAAAAACAGAATTTAAATTTTTTATTTTTTTAATTAATTAACAAATATTTTACAAAACAATTTGTAATTGGGCTACATTTCTGAAATTTTCAACACAAGTAGTTTTGGCCTTCTAATTGGACTGACAAAAAGAATGTTAACATTTTAATTTGTTTTTCAATTAATTTTTTCACAAAAAGCGGCTTCGAATAGGCCTAGATCTCTGAATGTTTCAACATAAATAGTTTTAGCCTCTAATTTTGCTTTCCACAAACACGTGTTAAAATAATTTTAAAGGGATGTTGTATTATTGTATTAACAGGGAATTTTTTTTTTCTTGATAAGGGAGAGGCTTCCAATATTAAGTCTTTACGTAGCAATTATATTTTAGTGAGTGAAGCGAGCTTATGCTTACGCAGCAATGAAACTTTCAGCAAGCGAAGCGAGCCTATTCTTGCATAGCAATGAAGCTTTTAACGAGTGAAATAAGCCTGTGTTTATGTGTCCATGAACTTTTCAACGAACGAAGTGAGCTCGATTTTGCGTAGCGATGAACCTTCCTGCGAGCGAAGCTCCGAAAACTGGGTACTATACACGAATGACAGATTTCCGCAACGCGAGGCCTCACAGCTAGCTAAAATATTGCACAAGTTAAAATTTCGTATCGGTACTTAGCTAGTTTAGCTTTCGTTACGGGTATTTAGCTAGTTTTGTAATAAATGTGTAGTATTAATTTTATGGGTATTTTCTTATATATCATACTGGAAATTTTGAAAAAATGTCTGCAGAACATTTGTAACTGTCAAAAGTCTCGTTGCAGAACATTATATATTATTCTGCTTCTGGGCCTTAAACATTCATAATTCTTCAAGACAAGCCAAATGACATCCAACATGCCATATTTATTTTAAAAATTGACAAAACAGAAGTGGTATCACCTATGGTACATCTGGTAATAGAAATATTCATAATTCTTCAAGCTGAGTCTAACGATACCTTACATGCCATAATCATCTTGAAAATTGACAAACTGGCCGAATGCGGACGGCAGTAACCAAAATCGACCACGAACGAGCAATTGGAACTTGTGTAAAAGCATCTTTTTAATGGCAACTCAACCCCCAAAACTTAATGGAATACAATGCCATCGATAAGGAGCCTGTCTGTCAAGTTTCAGCTAGGCCCGGGACCTACAGCTTAACATGGATTCCGAATCACAACGAACATCCACACCTAACCCAGGAATCGAACCAGGAACCTTCAACATACAAGGCCAGAGCGTTAATCCAAATGAAAATTCATTCTAATAAATTGTTACAAATAAATATTACAAGTTTTTTACAATCTAATAGTAATTGCAATAGAAATTATTTTGATTATACCAAGCATTATTTTGGTTCACATAATAACCCATTGATTTTTGAAAAAATTAAAATATTTTCTTAACAACAATTTTTAAATTCCCTATGAAGTTATAATTTTGATGATATACGATTCTGCAATTTCATTTTAAAACGGAAATTAAACAAAATCAACACACCTTTAAAAACGAATTACATTTTGCAAATTCCATTAGCCAATCGAAATGCATGTTACATTTAGTCCCACTGTAATGAACTGACTGTGGCGTCAGCTCACATAACCTCCACATTTATACTTTATATTCAGCCCATAGTATCTAGCAACAAAATATGATTATTTGCATTTTTCAAAGGAGATTTCCCGAAATTAAAATGTTTTTGAAAGTTAACTCACTCTAAATTGTCATACAGTTCAAATAACACATTCAATTTGAACAGGGTTCCCACTCTTTTTTCAAACTGAAAATTAAGGAGTTTTTAAGGACATTTTAAGGACCCACAAATATTTATTAAGGACCTATGAAAACATGACAAAAATTATAATACACCTACACAGTAAATCAAAATCACGTTGGGAGAAAATTATTAAGTCAAATATAATAAACGACTTTATACATGACTATCTTTTTTTGGGTAGGACAATAAGTATGTTTTTCATACAGGGTGTCTACTTAATTCCTGTAGGTCCATTTAGGGAATTTTTCGAGGCCTTTTAGGCACTTTCGAAATAAATTCATGATGCGACTTAACGCAATTATGTGAGTCAGTTCGATGCAATTAGTATTATACTTTAAAAATACACTTTTTTCATTGTCTACAGTCTAATCTCGAATAAAGAGGACTTTAGTAGGTATTAAATTTCAGCTTTAATAAACAGTTTTGTAAATATATATATTTTTTTTAAATAAAGACAAACCATATATCATGTCAAAATAGATGAACCTTAAACAAATACTCTATATTATATTCATTATTTTTGTTTTCTGAATAAGTGAAATTTTAATAAAAATTGAAGAAATCAACAATTATTTAAAAAATATTTCGTAATGTAATTTTTTTATTTTTTATGCATCAAAGGAAGTTGGTAAAAAAATCATACTATTATATCAATTTGTGTATTTGAAAAAACTGTCTGAATGTGGTTGGATTGGGAGAGTTTCAACTAATTTTAAACAATTATATAAAAAAATTGCTTTCCATAGCATTTTTTTATAACTATACAGCATACATAATTGAGGACTAGAAATGGAAACCGTCCCAAGTGCCAAAAAAATTTTAAATCTTTTTATTACGGAAATTTGTCCTAAAAACCAAAATAACAAAGTGGAGAATACCCAAAGTGCAAAGTCCAGTAGCAATAGTTCAAATTCAATCTGGTACTTAGTCATATCCTTAAGTACCAGATGCGAGTGTTTTTCATTTTTCGGTTCTCCTGAAATTTTTTCTTTTATTAAATTAAAATTTTCATAATTCTGCATCAATTCAAACCAAACTGCAAAACCGATCCTCACATACACACTAATCACGGACATAAAGGCTATCACATCAGCGGTAGTCCAGGTGAATTACACCAAAACGGCATTAAAAATCTCAGAAACAGCTGCTATTAAAGGCTTAAAATTACAACTGCTCCAATGTAAATATCAGCGATAGTGGCCACCATACTTTTGAAAATCTTAGCAGTTACATTAAAGCAATAATCTGCAAAAATAACCATCATACTAGGGTAAATATTAGCATTAGCGTCCAAATATATGGGTGGAAATCTCTGCAATAGAGGCGACTATTTCAATGTAACTCTACGAAATTGACTATTACAACCACATAAATCTCAGTGATAGCGACAGCTATAGATGCACAAACCTTCGGAATATTGACAATTATATCGATGTAATACTTGCTGAAAATGAACATCACAAAAACGTAAATCTCGATGATAGTTATCGTCTAAGCAATGCAAATCTCGGCAATAGCAGCCTTTATATCAGTGCAACGTTCAACAAAACTAACCATTACGCGTCCACATAAATAATAGCGATAGAACTGGTAATCTGTAAGAAAAGTGGTCATTACATCAGAGTTTTGGGGAAGTCTGAAAGTATACAGGCTCCATGGTTGTCAGACTTGTAAGCAAGTCCAATAAAATTGCACTGCAGAATTGTATATATCATAAAAGAACTGATGAAATCAGCATTTCGGCTGAAAGTACCATTTCTGACAGGTGCAATTTCTGCAATAGCATCAGTGACTATTATATTGGCCTAATACCCGACGAAAATGAACATCATGCGACAACGTAATTCTAGGAGATCAACAACCATTTCAATATTGAAACGTTCAACAAAATGGCCATCACACACTAAAGTAAATAATGCCCACGAGAGAGGCTATACTGTAAGAAAAAATGGGGGAGAAAGTAGTCATTCCATCTGTGATTTAGGGAGTATGCACGTATGCAGGTTTCGAGGTTGTCAAAAAAATTACACTAATCTCACACACATCAAAATATAGGTAAAAAAAACCCTGAAAACTTCGAAATTGAATCATGTTTGAAAAGAGAGGAAGGAGTAACTACACACTTTCCCCGAGATCAATGGGAAATTTGTAGAATAACGCTGATTTTTTTCTTTGAAATTTGTAAAAAAAAAAGAGGGAAAATAAAAAAAAGTGGAAATTCGCTGAAGGAATCACATCCCTGGAAGAGATAATTTTTCGGAACATTCCGCCTATTTTCGTGACATTCGGGACTAGCAGACACCCTGTTATAAAATTTAAGATTTTGCTCCTATCTTTTACCATTTGAACCACTTTTTAGACATGATGAATTATGAACAATTGCATAGTTTAATGGCGATTTAAACACGAGAGCTTACAAAATTTTTACAATAAAACTATGACAATATCTTTTTAAATTGAGGACTTCCCCTGCACTTACTTCAATTGCCTTGCATTTTTTTTTTAATAATAGTTTATCAGCAGCCAACCCCAATGCTAATTTCGTCTGTAGACGATTAACAATTTTAATCCTCAAAGTCATACTTACTAAGTTTTAATACTGTTTGAGTTTAGTTTGATGCTCTTGCTTTAGAACATGGAAATAGTAGTACATGCACTTTGTGACGAGTTTTGGCTATTTATCTCCAAAAAAGGGCAAGAAAAGGGCAAGCAATTTTGAAAGAACTCGAGGAAAGGTCGCAGTAATTTAGCAACAGATGGATTTTGAATCATCCACCATAATGAATTGGTGAGGTTTTGACTTTGTCGTCAATTTTTCAAAAACGCACCAGCCCATACACGTAGACTAGGAATTTATCACGAGAGCTCGTTCCGGAATGTTTCCTCACATTCAAACACCCCTCAGTTGGCAAAAAAAAAAAAAAATGGTTTAGAAGAGAGGTTTAGTGTTTCGATCACTATATTTTGAGCTTTGCCGACCGATTGGCTCTACTTAATATTTTGCTGATGCAGTTTCTAAAACTAGCAGAAAATTACGATCTCGTACAGTTATAGGTGGAAATTAAAGAGTTTTTAAGGACCTGATTAATAAAAAATAAGGCGTTTTTAAGGGCCCTTAAAAACGATAACTAAAATTAAGGAGTTCTTAAGGACTTTTAAAGACCTGTGGAAACCCTGTTGAACAAATATTTCTCTTTAATGCAGTGTCTTCAAAAATTAAATTATTTCAATTTTAAAGACGGTATAAGCTACATAATTATAGTCCAATTCATTCTGCCTATACTTTAACATTACGTTCATTCTCATTGGGCCTGACGTGTCGTCCAAAATAATGACAAACCTGATTGGCGACTCGGCATATTTAACCTGAACCTCAATTACAAGCTGATCGCCTCTATCACCAAATTATTAAATGAAAAAAAGTGGTTTTAAATTAATTAAAAATAAAAAGAATTATTTAATGAAGTTCAAACCAGAGTAGGATTTTAAGTCGAAACATTCTGCATCATATAATTCAATCCGTTTGAAGATCTATAGCTTAGTTAGGTCTGGACATTTGTCTAAATTTTTATATAAAAAATGGGCTAGAACTCGACTTTTTATTTCGTTTAGGAAATTTCAATATTTTTTTCCTTTGTTATATTTTATCCTAGGTACTTCCATTTTTTTTTTTTTAAAGATATCACCGAGTCAAATCTACAGTATTTGTATAATTATACGAAGTTCCGTAAGCACGCTAGAAAATAATCAATTCCGGCATTTTCACTGGAAGTTGTGCATAGAATAGATACTGTCATTTCTGCTTTTTTAAGGTTGGCGGCAAAACGACCGTTTTATCTGATCACCAAAAAACTAACAGCTGTTGGATGCGATGGAAATACTTTTATCACTAATCGCAAAAAAGAAGTTATGCGATTGCTAGGAGAATAAATGGAAAGGTGCATGTAATGATTCATGTGCCAACTGCATGTAAATATGCTTCCAATAAAAAATTTACCTGGGAACTTGGGCATACAAAGGGGTCATACATATATTCTGACCATATTGGCCAAGGTTTGGATAACCGTGAGTAACTACTAATATAACAATTCAAGAAAATAGTATGTGAACTTTCATTCATGACTGTCAGCATAAGGGATCCAAGTATTGATATAAAATATTAGATAGAAATGTGCCCAGTGATTAGCACTAGTGTTTCGTGTGTAGATTTGTCAAAAAGTGAAAACGGTAGGTTTCACATTCAATATGGGCTATAATTAAACTCTAGAGTTTTATGTTGAAACACTAACACCAACATCAGGCCTTTTTTTGGCAAATTCATATTAAAAGTGTATGAGCGCATTCGGTTTTGCATCAAAATCAAATTATCATGCAAAGACGACGGTTTCATGGTGGGGACAGCACACTTTTTTCAAGATGCTTGGATAATGAATTGAAAAAACTTGTCGATCCTGTAAATCAACGTAATGCACATAGTTTACTCACCCAGAAAATCTACTGCTATGCATGGTTACTGATGAACGGGCTCATGTCAGATTATGAAGAATAGAAAGACCAAAACCAAAGACATCAGATGTGTTAAATTTTAACATTATGGACATTGTACATTATTTAAGATATTTAGATTGTAGTTAAATTGAATCTAACTAAGAAATTGAATTGCATGAAAGAGAAAAGTTCCAAGTAATGTCTGGATAAATATGATGCATTTTTTCAATATTTTCGGCACTTTCACAGCCATTGTAGTAATGGAAGCTATTATTTTATGAAATTGAAATTTTTTGTACTTATTACAGTACTACGGTAGACCAATCTTTTTCGCACTATGACGTTTCCACTTTCAAAACATTTAAAATTAACCCATTGATTACAGAATTTGACTCTTTTTTTCGAAACTTTACGTCCGTTGGGGCACCGGAAGATATTTTTTGATTTTTGTAAGATTTGGCACACATACTTTTGATGTAAAAAGACAACTTTTCTGCGTTACTTTTTTGATTTCCGAAATTCTCTTTTTTGGAACACCCTACTGTGAGGGTTAAACAGCAGAGAGTGGAGCCCCTTAGTTGTATAAAAAATACTACTGTATCTACAAAAAGGTGCGACCTGCTTGAGAATTTGGCAAACGTGTAGCAGCCTAAAGCGTATGCTGCTTACATGTGGGCGACAGGCCTCGATCCCGAGACCATTGGATCTCGAAGCAGATACTTTACCGCTGTGCAAAAGAGTACTCCAGTGCACAGAAGCTTTATCTGTTATTTGATGTCGCCACACAGCCCTTTGACAGAATTTAGCGGCGAACGCTGACTTAGAGCAAAAAAATACTGGGAAAAATATCATGACATAATACTAAGGACTTGTTCAAAATCCAAAATAATATAACTTTAAAGTTAAGCATATTCATTATAATCATAACTTGGCATGAAATTTTGGTACTTATCAGTAATAGGACACTGGACGGCATACCCGAATCATCACCAACATGAACATTGGCCAAATTATTAAATACAATAAATTCACTACAAACAAAAAAAATTGTATCATAATGAGGTTCAGTAAAATAGTAGAAAAATTTAACTAAAATATAACAGGAATAGTACATTCAAGGTAATCTTTATTAACTGGTTGACAATATTTTAAATTAGCACCACCTATTTAATTACAGCAACTAGTATTAAGCCAGAATTTGGAATGGTTTGACTTCGTAGTCCCTATAACCAATAAGCAAAATAATTTTTACCAGTAAATACAAAACATCCTAACCAACTTATACATGGGAAAAACTTACCAGCACTAGACTCACTTGCACTTGCCTAAATAGGAAGAAATTAAAACTTTAGTTTGATTAAAAAAATAAATATGAAATTTACTAAGAAATAAAAATACTTTGGAATTTTTTTTAATTGAAATGTTGTTGTTAAGCACATTATTTATATACTTTTACAAAAATAAAATATCATGTAAATGAACAGAAGAAACAATGCTTAAAGAAAGAAAAACAAATTAATCAGAAAAAATAACTCACAGTAAATACTAAAGTGAATATGCTCCATAAATTTTACCTAGACATTACGAAGTTAACGTAAGTGTTTACAAAAATTCATTTATAAGTTGGTACCTTGAACACATTTATGCATCAATAGATCATCAAGATGTTATAGATATGATTGGGCAACTATTGAAACATTGTGATGAGAGGAATATTAAAAATAGGGCATTTGACACAATCAACAAATAATTACCAAATGCGGCATATATATAGTATTTGGTTGGTTGTATTCAGATTATCTGGCTCCGATATAATGCGCCAAAACATTCGTCATTAGACAAGCCAACATACATTTACAAACACCCATGCCAACACGGGACTCGAACCCGCAACCTCGCGGTCTAGAAGCTAGCACGCTAACCACTATACCGTTTGGTCGGCATATATATATAGTATTTAAAAATACTCTTTTCTTTTTTCGGGAATTAGATAAAGGTCGAAATATGTTTGTTGCGTGAACATATAAAAAAAAATGTTGATTTTTTTTTTTTGTAAATAAAAAATAGACTTAACCTGAAGGAGGGGGCACACGCCTCCCTCGCCCCCTGTCTGGATCCGCCATTGATGAATAGGAACACTTTTCAACTTAAGTAAAAATCGGATGTAATAATATCGTTAACGAACATATTTTGACTTTCAAACGTAGGTCTTGCCTTTTTCTATGATGATCAAGCCCAAAATGTTGGGAAAAAACATTATTTGCATTTATTTTGATTTTTTTCATGTTGTTCAGATTCATCCCGCAGAAAGGGATGAATCAGAACACTTGTTATAATTTAAGTCTGATATTATTTAAACATTTACAGGGTGAAAAAAGACAAGTAATAATGCATTGAAGTGAATAAACAATTCTTTGCGCAGAATCCATACCGTACTTGAAAGTTTTACCCAGTTTTAAAGCAACCAAAATAGTGTTCAAATGTTATAGTTTGGTTTTGATTTTTAAAAAAAATCAATCTTTCAATAGTGCATCTGTACTTAAACTTAATATTGTGTAATTAAAACATTCAAAAGAATTAAATAAAGTATTACTCGCATCAAAATGATCTTCACAGAAGTGAATCGTAGTCTGAGGTGAAAACTTAGTTGATTCTCTACCTGGAAGATTTAACCACTTTTTTTGTACATCTGCTTTCCTGGGCACATGAATAAACAACTTGTTTGGAGTTTTCATTGAAGTACTTGTACAGTGGGTACTGCACAACTCTGATACCGGTGAGACATTTCTTGGAACGAAATTGAAAGAAAAACACATTGCAGGCTTGAAACTCATTAGTGATCGCAGTATTTGCGATGATGTTTATTCAGTAGTGATGTCACAGTCAGATGGGTTTTTGAGCAGCATTTTAGGGGCAGGGCTTTTGCTTGCATTTTAAAATGTGATTTTTAGTGTTTTGCAGCATTATTTTGAGAAAAGAAAAAAATTGCATGTCTTATTTTTTACATACGTTTTATTTAAAACATATTTTGAAAAAATTTCAAATACCCTATAATAATTGAAATTTTAAGGATCTTGCAAGGGTTTGTGTTATGTTATATTATAACAGTAACTTATTAAACATTGACAAAATTATAACATCCTAGATGAGAAGAGAGTTGAAATTAAATTTCAACAAGGTGCAGTAACTTTCGCTGGCCAAAGTGACACACGATAGAAATCATCAATATTAATATATTCTACAAGCCAATAATTTTATATACAACTAATCCCATTGTCTTAGAAACTAACACTATTAATATTGCTTACAAATGTTATAAAAAAAAACTTCAAAAATTGTGGAATTAAAGTATGCTTATTTGTAATATCAACATCTAAATAAATAATACAATATAAATAGCTTTTCTTCCTTGATTAACCTTATATATATAGAGAGAGAAACTTTTTGCCCACTAAATATTGTGAATTTATAATATTCATTAATTCTTGGCATTAAAAAATATAAAAACAAGTTGTGACAAAGAGTTATCCCAAAGCAGGGTTAAATCTTGGTCACTTCAACTAATTAACAAAATGTAAACTGATTTCAGGCAAAGCGACTATTTCAACAAATCATATAATATTTAAGTTTGCTCTTTGTAGTTTAGTTATTTTGTCTAACTTACTTTTGGAAATATACAGATTTTTTTTGTATCAAGAATTTCCCTGTATGACCCTATTGTCAAACTCATTATTTCATAGATTCTCCTTTTTATTTAAATTGCACAATATACAGTTCACTGAATTTTAACAGATGTTTGAGAAATAGTTTTATATGTATATAAAAAAAAGAAATGTGGAACATTGCACAACTTTCAATTACACAATAATAATGGTCATTGCATTCAAATTTGAAATGGAATGGTGTTATCTGCAGTTTTCATATTTTCACTACAATAATTTTTACCTGGGCAAAAAATTAAATAAAAATAAACAGCGAATTTGGCGATGTTACCTATTTTATAAATATTACATTATCATTGCCTTTGAACTTTTGACGATATCGAATAAACTTAAGCAACTCTTTTTAATTTCTTTCCAGGATGTACGTTTTAAATATAAATGTAATTGAGATCAAATGCGAAAAAAATTAATCTTGCAATTACTACATCACAACCATAGCTTAATGGCTTTGACAATGGATTTCAACCTTTGTAAACCACAAATTCTAAAACGTGTTCGATTTTCGCTTTCCACTGTTGCTTTGGGGGTTGGATCTTAGAATAGCCCACAACGTTGCGACTCTTAGAAAGAACGCTAAGTTGGGGACTATTGGAATTTTTTGGGGGTTTTTTACTATTTAAAAAAACAATGTTATAGAGCCAGAAATCACCCCGTTTTTAGTTCTCATTGAATATTCTTTTACATTTTTTAAAAGATTGATTTTATCATGTATCTATGATTATTTTAATTTTTGTTTTTGTTATTATTATTTTATTAAAAAATCACTCTTTTTAGGGCTCATTAAATATTCTTCTATATTTCTCTAAAAATTTATTTTATTACAAATAATTCATTGTTTTCATTTTATTATTACTATTTGAAAAAAAATGAAGCTCGCCACATTTCTCCTTGTACTCCGTCAAGGTTACCACCTTAGCAACGTTATCGCCAATGGCATAGCGCACTGCTAAAAAGTCAGGGTGGGATATTCTAGGATTTTACCGCTTTGTGTTTGCCAGTCCATTTTGAATCACAGTGTTTTTGGGGTTTGCTTTAGCATCAGAGTCCACCACTGTTTACCGTAAGCGGAAGAATTCGAAAATCACCAAGTGTCACCATATAACACATGCCTTAAATATAACACTAAAAAAATATGCCATATAACACTTAAAAAAGTGCCTTATTTGCTGGGTAATTTTGGCAGTTGTATTGGATATTGTATTTTCTTAAAATATGCAAAGCCCTATAAAGTCTTGACTGTTGATAGAAGAATGGTTATCAAAGTCAATATCAACAAGAAAAAATTTATACATAATTTCAAATAATTTTAATAATATTAAAATTATTTGGTAATATATTTGGAGTAAACAGTTTTATACAACAATGCCAAAATTCTTCATTTAATAGCAACCGTAAACAGTGATGGGCGCTATGTATTAGCAATTAGTTATCAATCGTCAGGTGCTAATAGTGCATCTGTACTTAGATTTTATTTTTTGTGTGATACGCTCACAAATTTTACTAATTAACTGACTTTTGATCAAATGTCGGTAAATTCCTAGTTCACGTTTATGGGTTGGCGCACTTTTGAAAAGTTGGCGACAAAGCCAGAATGTCACCAATTCGGAATTCCAATAATAAAAATTGAGAAACGAATCAGCTCTATGATTTGTGGTATAGAAAGGTTGAAGCCAAAACGCGTCAATAAAAAAAATGGGGTTGCCAAATTTAAAACTGTATTGCCTACAAAACAGCGCCAAATCGGCTTGGCGATATTTTAACGTCAACTAGGAATAGACCCAAATGTCAAACAAGAACTACGTAACTAACTTATGACACCATCCACTAAATCCATTTTAACTATTTCAAAGGATGTCAACAATGTTCTACCACAACTTTGAAAATCTCATCAACACAGCACACTAAGTGCGAAAACAACAAACTCTTCCAAAATATTTTAAACGAAAGTCACCTACAAAATCTGTAGATAATAATGGGACAAAAGACCATAACACTGAACTCCCGCTACACGTACATTTTGAAATTGATAAACAATTATTCAAACAAAAGCAGACTAAATATATCATAGAACTTGGAATTGAGAATTTAAAAAATTTCAAGGACATTTCAAATTAGATACCTTATATATAAAAAATAAATAAATATCTTACCTCCGCCATTTTCGTCTTGTTTCTTCAAAGAAGTTGCAGAAAGCAACATGAGAAGCAATTGCCAATTCAATATTGCAAAACTTGTTAGAATTATGGACATGAAATAATTCGGAGCATTTGGCAACTTTATGCCTTTAGTCTGAACTAATCAAAACAGACATTTTTAAAAAAATCAGTATTTATCCAATGATAAACAGATACTTTTTCTCTCCGCTTAAAACAATGTTTTAAATCGTATCACTAGAAAGTGTTAATTAAAAAGAATCTGTCAGAAATATCTTAAAATTCCGAGAAATTTCTCATTGCATATAAAGATCAGTGGAGCCATTTCATGTCATAATTTACCATGGAAAGCGATGTATAAAAGGTACAAAGCAAACTTTTTATTGCCTGGTAAAATCAGTCAACAGCTCAGCAGAAACAATTTCTCTAATCAACGCCTCAGAAAATTCGTAATTTTACTCTTATTATGTCTTGGTAATAATATCTAGTGTCCATTTTAGTGCATAAATTTTTGGATAAATGCTTGCATTTTCGGTGCAATTATCAAAATTAGTTTGGTCAACTATAGCTTTTTAAACACGTATGTCGATTTCGGCTAGAGCCAACTTAACAAAAAATAAATAAATAATAAATAAAACGTCACGTCTCTTGAAACTATACTGGAAAAAAAGTTGTGCAACTATACGGCCCCAACTGAACCTCATACTCATGGATAGAAAATATACTGAAATAGAGCATATGCTATATCAGGATTATTGAGGCTGGTATCACCCCACCCCCAAAGCAGCATCTTGGGCTCCACATTATATCTATTTCATACGTCAGACTTTCCAAGACAAAGGGTCTCCTCGCTGCGTTCTACGCTGATGACACGGCCATCATAACTAAATCCTTGTGTTCTCAGAACGCTGTGAGGAAACTTCAAGACAAAATCCCAGAGATAGAGGAATGGTGCTGCAAATGGAAGATATCGATCAACGGAAGCAAATAACATATTCTCCTAATTAAGGCTAGAAACCATTTCAAACTAGTCACTGAGCAAATCCTCCTCTCTGACGAGTCCATTCCCATTGGGAAGAAGGCAAAATACCTTGGCATCATCATTAACCACAAGTTAAATTGGAATAAGAACCATGTTAAAGAGACAATCAGGAAAAGATATGCAGTCACTGCTAAACTTCGTCCGTTGATCGTCAACAGATCTACTCTCCCAAAAGAAGGCTCTATCTCAGTGCCGTACGCCCCATCCTCACTTATGCATTCTCAGCATGGGCAACCATCTCAAGTAGGGAAGTCAAGCAGCTACAGAAGTTTCAAAACTGAGTTCTACGATACATACGTTTATTGACAAAACTAATAACAACGTACAACTATACACGATCGCGATTTCGCGCATTAGATCGAAAATAGGCTTTTTAAATGTTCACTAAAAACACTTGATGGTTATAAATCTTCGACTAACTTTTAACACTATGCCGTTCGGTGACACCACGTTGGTGTCCCGTGAAACTATCAGACAAATACCGGCAAGCAACACTACGAAAATTATCGCCCAAATGATGGAGAAATAAAAGTTTACAATTTACGATATCCCGAAAATCTCGAAAAAACGCTGGGATAGACGTAGGCGAAATGATCTGTACTTCTGAATCAGTCCTACCGACGCCAAAAAAAAAACGAGAAAAAAAAAACAGAAGGAGAAGAATCCCGATTAAACGTGCGAATGACATAGTATTAATCTACGTTTTCCATTAATTCACGTATGATGTCACCTTTTTTTCTATTTCATGCAAGAAGGCATGGTAAAAAGCCGGCAAAATACACTTAAGTAAGGGACGTATGAAATTACAATTGGAAATTGTGAGATTCCCCCCCCCCCCCCTCTACAATCCACCTACAAATGAAGCACGTGTGGTATCAGCAGCCAATCAATATCTTCAGTCAGTCACTGGTCTGTGCGAGGCTCGTTTGAACATGAATATGCATGCGTAACAGGCGATTTCGGAGGAGTGATCCGTATATTACATTCCGTTGGAAAATTAACGAAAATTTTGCATTTTTTCAGAAAAGGACACTATTTTCAAAGAAAAAAGGCAGGGAGGTAGCGCCGCTCTTGGAAAAATGGCTAGGATGATCTCTGATTTTATAAAACGGAAGATTATTTTTAAAAATTTGACCATGATGTGCCAATGCGGGTATTCACGCATGAGGTTATCTATAGGGTGAAATTGATTTTCACTGAGTGTTCACGCAGATATTACGCATCTTGGCGAATTCTGGAGCTAACTAGCAAAATCGGCCATCTCCAAAAAATAAAATTTTCGAGGGAAGGTGATTTTCTGCCACACTTAGCCAAAATGAGATAGAAAATAAAACTTTTTGGTTTCGAGGCATTAAAGCAGTATTTTTTAAAACATAATATAAAGTGGCAGGGGCACGTGTACGGAAGGGGTAATTCAATTTTTTTATTTTGGATTTGGCCACTTTGGAGTTAGCCGGTTTTGCTATAAACACCAGAACTTAAATGTCGCTAAATTTGACATAGTATCCAAAGCATATATCTATTTTATAGATGGTTTTAGGATTGTAAGATAGACAAAAATATTTCGTTCGACTAAATTTTATTACAACAAAAATAACATATGAATATAAGTGAACTATATTTGAACCTAGGACTTCAGGAAAGAGACTAACCTCAAATGATTTTGAAATCACAGCACAATTTAAAACTCACTTGTAAATCACCAAACTCATAACATTGAAAGATGTGACTTAAAAATTATTGAATAATTTAAAAATAATAATCTTAAAAGACTTAAAACAAAAAACTTATACAAATTTCAGACTGTTGTGGCGATATCTTCTTCCACAGTTTCACACATTTCTTCATTGATGATATTCATCCATTCATCTTCTTTAGCCATGTCTTCTTCTCTGTCGTCTCTGCTTCCTCTTTCTTGAGCAGCTGATGCCAAGTATTTTTGTAAGAAATTAACCGTTCGTCAGTATCCCAATTAGGTTCGAAATGTTTTGTCAGTTTTGGACATCTCGAAGTTTTAGAGGATTCCCCAAGGTACCCGGATCTACTGCCTCAAGCTTGCTATTCATAATATACTTCTCTTAATCTTAACAACCGGCTTTCCGACTCCTATCTCAGATATGTAAGAGATCTTCCCTTGCACCAACACCTTATTGTTGTCTTTCGTTTTGAAAAATCTTTTCGTCGGAGCGAATTTGAAATGCCACTGTGTAGGTGGTTTTAGGAAGACATTACTGTCTTTTTTTCCCCTCGCATATTTTTTTTTTGCAGAAAAATATATTGGAGTATTTTCTTTCATTAAATACAAATACCACCATCATAAACACTCTTGATAATATTATAAATACTTTATTTTAATATATACTATTTATTTTATGCCATGTGTATAAAACGAATATATAACTACTAGGGGGCTCCGCCCCCTGGATTGCTATGCAATCCCCTTGGTTCGCTTCGCGAACCAGGCTCGCTTTGCTCGTCTAAAAGTGAGGCATTTAAAATATGCCCGAAAAAAAGTTATACAGTTGCATAATCAAGAAAGAAAATCCTTGAATAGAGATATTGTGCCATGAAATTGAAAACGTTTTATTATTTATGAAGAGCTACAATACTTGCCACGTCATTACCCTACTGCTTATATCAAAACGTGTTAAGCAGGGACAGTGTGGTAACGTAGTAGAAAGTTCTTGGAAAACAACAAAAATAAACTGTATAGTATATATATATTTAAAAAAAAATCGATTATTTCATTGAAAAATTAAAATTTACGGACTGGTTTCGTATGAAGAGCCAAAATAATTAATGTTGCACATCGAAATTTCTTATCGAAGCAATATAAGCAATCATAAGTTTGCATGATCTTTTTTGTGATACTTAGAAAATAAAATAAAGCAGTAAAAGGACAATAATCTGGCATTGAAACAACCGGAATTTTTGCAAATCAAGTTTGGCGTGAAAATTAACGCTATTTCACCAAAAGTTTTTTTTTTTTTTTCCAATTTCATTTGAGATTTTGAAGTTGAGTGGGAGGTTTTATTTTTATTTTGATGGTTTTCAATAAGTAATAGCTGAATTTTCACTGATTAGAAATTAATATAGGTTCAGATTTACTACACGATGACTCTTGGAGACTTTTTGAAAGTTGGCGATTTGGCGCTGAATGCAACCCGATTACTTCATATTCCGGCAACTCTAGTGACCGTTTGGATTTAGTAACAGGGTGATTTTGATGCCATTTTGGATTGAGCGACACAACCTTTTGACTTCGTTTTCAATTTGGCGACTTTTTTTAAAAGTTGCTAAAAGGCAACGTACGGTAAATTATAATCTGAATGAATTTATTATTATAAAAAGTTAAATTCCGGTTTATCCGGAATACTGAAGTTCTTATTCAATCTACGGTGAATTTTTACCATATAAACCTTAATATTCTTAATGGAAATTCCGTGCTAAGTTTTTATAGGTATATATCCGGAAAATGTTCACATAAAATACGTTATGGTTATTTTCCAAATCTAAACTAATCAGGCTTGTTTAAACAGTATAAGAAAGAAAGTTTTGTAGTCAAAATTCTATTATCCACAGCATCCGGAACAGTTAGTATGTGCTTTATACGATCCCCACTTTTTGGTTGGCGATTCTGAATAACCAGGCACCAATGTGATTCCATTCCAAATTGGAATCCATTTTTACAAACCTCTGTAGTTTGGTTTCAATTCAACTTGGCAGAAAAATTGCCAAAAAAAAAAGTGGGACCATAAAGTACATTCTACTTACCTCCGGAACATGTTCTAGCAGATAATTTTTCCAAAAAGTCTGGTATATCTGGAATTCTAATCCTAAAGAAATAGACCGACCCATCTTGCATCTATTTATTCTTGCATTATCGTAAATATTAAATCAATACGATTTAAATAGGCAATAGTTCGTATCTGTATAATAAGTAAAACAAAATATAGTGAATCCAAGTTGTTGATATTGTTATTCTGCAAATGCCAGAGGTCTTAGTCAAATTTCAAAATATATATTGGGATTGGCTGGATTTCTGAATTTGGAAATTCATGCATAAAGTCCAGTTAGAAGATTTGTGTTTGGATGTTTGAAGTCGTTGCCATTCTGCTCACAGAAATACAGCCGAATTTGGGCGGCACTCGAGAGAATTATATATAGAGATTGTAGTTGTCTTTGGTATTTGGTAGGTCTTTGTAATGGTTTTGTGCAAAGTGCAAACATCGAAGATATTTCAACATCGATTAATACAGTCTGATGTTTTTCAGCCATAGATGAGAACTATTCGATGTTTTCATCGATGTTTATCTTTCAATGGCCATCCCTATTATGGAGATGACCGGTTTTGAAACTCACCGACTGGAGAATTTGGTCGGTCCGCATTTTCACGATTTGAGGAGATGGCCGGTTTCGCAACTATTAGTGTCCTTGTTCAATAAAAGGAACAAACTCGGAAAACATGGTAATTATTTTTTGTGATATTTCAAAATATATTTTTGGAATATTCAATCATTGATGAAGAGAATAAACTACGATAGTGAAAACATTTTTTAAGTAAATATATTAGTAAAGTACCCTCTCATTGTTTATGATTGCATTAAAAATTATAAAGACGCACTACATGGTTCTGGCAATTTTGGTAACTTTTCTTAGCTTCATTTAAACCATTATAGGGCCTTTTTTTCTAGTAATGTACATTAAAATATTTTTGGGATTGAGATTGATTTATAAAAAGAAATTAATTTAGCTTATTACCTAAAATTAATTAGATTTTTAAAACCATTTTTTTCTGGGAAGTACGTTTCCCCCTGCACACTGGGAGATAGCTATTCAAAGGTAGGACATCTTATGTTTTACATTTCTTTTTATATCGCATTACATGATATTTATGAAATATAATTTGCAAGTAATAAAATCTACAAAAGGAATTCTAAATTAGATATATTTGTATTCAAAAGTTACAGAATTTATATCAATCACTTTCCACGAAACAGGGATCAACACATAGTAGGCCATTGCAAGCTGTGATCTTGTTCTCTTCTCATGTGCTTTGGTAAAGTACAAACGGCAACGTCTGTATGTTCTTTGTAAAGTTGGCATATGGTCATCAACTTTAGTCAATCGTACATCATCTGGAACAATGTTTTTGCTGTTCAGGAAACTTGCAGGTCATCCTTTGCGTTTACGATTTGAAAATCCAGAAAAGAGTTGTCGTTCTAGTCGAAGTTGAAAATTTAATTGGTCTTGAGGTCTCGAATCTCTTCTACTTACATTCCATAGGTGGGAAAATAACATTTAAAAATTAACGAAGTTGGTGGGTAGTATACTTCCCACTGCCTTATAAAGGGTTAAAAGATAACATTTTTCAAATTGTAACCGCTTTATCTCACTCTCTACCCAATTTTTACTGCAAACATAAATAGTCTTCTGCTGTTTTATTTTAACTTCAAATACGGTTACCAAAACCCTCCAGGTCTTGCAAAACATCTGTACCCCACCACTCTTTTTTAAGTAGGAATTGCAGGTTCACAATTTGAAAATATTTAGTTTTTAAGTAAAAAAAACCCCAACTATTTAGTTTTTAAGTAAAAAAAAACTCCCCAGATTTCAATTGCGCTTCAGTTCATGTTCAATTCTGTAACCAGACGATTTTTGTTCAATTAACTTCAATGAAACATTGTTAAATATGGGAATTCGAACTCACTTAAATTATTTGTTGAACGAAGTTGCATTACTAAGTGCTATCGACCATTCTAAAATTAAGCATGAATTATTTTTAACATTTATTTTCAGGGTTCATACTCAATTTCAGAAAAAAAATTCCTAGATTTCCAGAGTCGTGTTTTCCATGAATTATTTTTAGCGCCACATAAATATAATCAAACCTCGATTACAGAAATTCTTCCGATAGCTCGAAAAAAGTATTTTCCTTAACCTGTTCAGGACCGTGATCGCGTATATGTGATCAGACGATTCTTCCCTCACGGCCCGCGATATCGTATTTGTGATCAGTGTTTCCGTGCCAGCCGGCCCATCATCACACAGACGTGATTTCAGATTGGAACGTTTTATTTGAATTTAACGGGGCAAAATGCTTAACGGGGAAAAATGCCCGGTCCCGTGCGTGCGTAGTCTCTTTGAGCGCGCGGGCCTGGGGAAGCGCTTCTTTCTCCTTTCGCCGGTCCTGAACAGGTTTTAAGAATAACTTTCTGCAAGTCTATGTTGTCAAATAATTCTGTAACTTCGATTCCTCGAGTTAGGATTAAACAAATAGCTCTGAAGAGTAGGATTTTTTTCCAGAGGTACCAATTACTTTTTCCAGGTTGCAGGGGGGGAGGTCTTTCCCCATTGAGATTTTCAAGGCTGATTTATTTTCTCCGAGTTTTCCAGGTTTTCCCTGAGGCGTATGAAACCTGTTATTAGTCACGTTTATTTCACCAAGTTGTAAAGCATTTTTTTTTAAATATTTAATTAGTTGTGTACCATACTATTTCTTTATTTAAATATAGTACCTTTTCATATTTTATGAAGACCAACCTACAGGATCTTTCAGAAAGAAATCTAAATTTTGAAATGACATAACTGTGAAACAGTAAGAGACATGCGGTATTTGGATAGATAGGTAAGGAATTTTAAATACACTGATTTGTAAAATTAGTTGCAATATTGAAATTCGGTCAGGAATTGTTATAAAATCTTAAAAGTTTGAAAGGTACCAAGTCCCTTTAAGGAAAAAAAAAGGGGAAAAAATCACATTTATGTTTTAATTAAAAGTGAATATTTCAGATTGTTTAATCCAAAAAAAATACTTAATCGTATTTCATCTTTAATGAGCTATCAGGATTGTAGTTGAAACAGAAGTTAAATATTTACTATTTAGCATTTTGAACGAAAAAAAAGTTTTTTTAATAGTAAGTAGATTTTATTTTTGGTCTTGCATAAATCACAAACTACTCCGTGAAAATTGATTAAAATTGCAATCCCATCATTTTTAAATCCCTTATATTAACTTCAATTTTGAGTGTTGATGGCGGCAGAATCTGCAGAGGCCTAATTAACTCCTTGCCGTCATCCAATTGGGTTAAAACTTGGCAGATAGATTCGATTTCGATGACAATGTATTCTATCAAATTTTGGGGCTGTAACTGTCACTAAAAGGTCGCTTTTACCGAATCTATATATTTAATAGGCAATACGTTTTTTGGGGTTAGTCCGTCCGCCTAAACTACTCAACCAATTTCAATGATCAAGGTGTCATTTTAAAGGAAATAAGCTGTAGATTTGCCAAAACGTGCCAAAATAATTTATTAACACTTTATTAATTAGTTAAATTTCAATATTTTTCATCATTAAGCTACTACAAAGCCTCAATGATTTTGAATATAAGAATGGCAACATCCTTAAGTAAACAAACCCGCTGCTCGGGGGTTCAACCAACCAACCAACCGTTGCTAATTTTAAAGCTATTCTTACGTATGTAAACAACAAACCCGTTGCTAATTTTAAAGCTCTTTTTAAACTCTTCATTTCAAAGTAGATTTTTTCTGTTTTTCTGAAGCATTTTTGTATTAGAGTAATTATTATTTTGAAGTATTTCTATCCAGAAAATGCCTCGCGTTGGACGTCGTTCTCTAACGGGGCGACTTATCAGAATAAATAAAAGATATTGGGACTTCAATGTAAGGGCATAACTAATGAAGTTTTAAATCAGAATGTTGGCGGATAGTATATTTAACTTTCTATTATGAAACTTGCAATTTGGGTGTTTTCTCTATTAGGCCTTACATTAAAGTTATAAAAATTTGGTTACATTTTTTATGGCTGGCAAACCTATTCGAGCGCAGCAAGATGTTTTAACCACAAATCCGAGCGCAGCGAGGTGTTTGGGGGTTGGCGAGCGTTAGCGAGCAGGGGGCGAAGTCCCATAGTATTAATAAACCAGTTTGCCGTCATCCAGTCACGCTGAAATAGCATTCAACCGGCCATTGAAGAAATTCTTTCCTGTTGCCAATTTTTTTAATAGATACTAACATTGCTTTAATCAGAATTAATAATTGATATTTGGATGTGAGTGCATAAATTCACGTTCATTTTTATTAAATAAATTTTGAGGTGTAGTTTGTCGCACATTTTGCTGATAGAAATGTTTGATGCAAAAATTAGATTCAAACACCAAGCACACACTGTTTACAGAATCGGTGCTGTGTTAATGAATATAAAAATTGGCAATGCATACAAAGGATTTACATTAAAAACTTTGTTTTTATGGGTTATATTATTAGATTCTATATTCAAACGTAGGCCCATCTTTATTCATATTTGGAAGAACTTCATTAAAGAGGATGAATATATCCTTCTCTGTTTGTAGTAAATATAGGAGCGAATACTAATATTCTTAATGTTATATTAAGAGAATGAAAATATCCTTGTTTTATATGCCAACATTAAACTTGTGCTGTTTGTTCATTTCTCCATTATTTTTGGCGAACACAATTTTATGTAAAGCATTTTTATAGAAATACATATAATGCAAATACTTTTTCCAATGAAATTTTATTTTTAAGGCAAATACTAATAGTACAAATAATGCATACAGTTTATAGATTTTAACAAAGTAAAATATTCCCATAAAACATAGATTACATCGAGGATCAAGACTAAATTTTCTCGGACCTAACACATAAGAGCTATATTTATTCAGAAAAAGGGATATACTTTAAAGGGGAGTTTTTATATTTGACTACCAATTTTATCACTTGGTGGGTGCTATTTTCTTGGTTAAGGATTTTTTTTATAAGTCACAATAATTATATGCGTTTCTATCATTAAAATATGGACCTTTGCATCTTAGAATAGGAGTTTTCTTTGTCAAACTTGTAAACATAAAATGATGTGCTCTCATTAATGAATGTAATAAAAATTCAATAAAATAAAAATGAATTACAAGCGATGGTTCTTGAAATTGTCATTTCTTAAACATCTTTATAAATGAAATGTACACTGATTTTCATAAAAAAAAAAAAGACACAGAAATCACCGATGTGTAAAAATAACTATGTAACAAGACAATGTAATTTGAGCAAAATGGAAAAAATAATGCTTAACCAGAATATAATATGAAACTTTATGATGAAAGGACAATGACGCCATCATATACAAGCGAAAAATCGATGGTACAATGGGGATATTAACTAACATACTTCTTTATCTTTAGTTTAATTATCTAAAAAATTTGTTGAGAGCTCTTTGCTTTTATATTTAACCCTTTTAGGATAATTACCAAATGGTATTATAAAAATGTATTTAATAAAATTTTAAAAGTTTGTACCTAAAATTTCATTGTTGTAAAAGGTCAGACATAGATTCAACTTTTAGTAGGATATCTAATAAAATTTGTTAGTGCTGAATTCATTAAGGTTTAACATATTGATACAGACGAACCAACACTTTATTGTAATTCAGTTTTATATAAAATACCTCCAAAATGAAATGTATACAATAATGGGTTTGTGAATGATATCAGACTAATATGTGAAATTAAAAGTCTTTAAGAAACTGCTTTATCTTCTAAAATATATCTTGTTGAAAGACGAATCCAGAACTACACTCAGTTTCAAATAAAACTTATCAGAAACAGTGTGTAATAAATAAAATCTATAAACGAAATGCCCATGAGGTATGTACAAAATCTGAACAAGACCCAGTTTGAAACTCAGATTGCTTTGAACGAGATATACCCAATACACGGCGGTCTCATTACTTGCTTCCCAAATGAAGACGAGCTTTTCATGATTAAGCTAGCCCATGCCAAATAAATGTCACTAAAACCACGTAGTTCGATGAAATTGAAACTAAAAACAGTGGAATGCCGTTCAATATCAAAAAAATGTTCTTTTAAGATATACACAATAGAATTGCAACTTATTTTACGAAGTTATAATGCACGCAAAATTCCCTAAAATTATCATATTTAATGAGGAATGTATCGAACTACCCTAGGTGACCAAAATGAAAGGGGTTGGGCAAAGTATGAGGCCGCTTTTCCTTAATTAACATCTCACCAGCCTTAAGGATTGACTAGTCATTCCTAGGATCTAGTACAACCATCTCAAAGTCCAGTTTCGTGGATAGGTAACGACATATGGAGCCCTCCTGTGCTGTAGTACCCATCGCTATTCTTACTGTCGGAATCGTTGTCATCACCGTCGGGATCGTAATTCGGTAACGTAAGGGGCACTTGGGAATCGGTATGCTTTGGAGCATGGGTCTCGACACGGTGATGTTGCAGTTTCGGGCCCCAGTCCGCTGTGGGTTTCATCAAGGTCTTGATTCGCTGAAAAGGAAAATACGTTAGTCCATTGCTATACAGAGCCACTCCAATGGTGAGCGCTCGTCAGTTTCAGATGCTGAGACAAGCCACTTTAAGTGAAACATGCAATCATATGGAGCTTATTATACTGCGTCACAGCTGTGACTAGAGGTTGCATCTGTTGCTTGTGGTGCTCAGACTCTAAGCAATACAGGCAATCACATGGAGCGTATTATACTGATCCACATCAGTGGCCAGCCCGAGCGTCATTACTGTGGCGCTAGTTCGCCACTGGAGTGGCACTGTATTGTTTAATAAGAGCATCAGTCTATTATCAGAAACGTGATAATCGACAAGATCCACAAAGCTCCATTATGTAGTGATGAGAATAGTTATAGGTTGTTGATGGGTAACAATTCAGAGTAAGGATTCCATGCATAGGTTAGTTGTATTTAAAATTTATTTGGCGTAAAGACAAATCAAGGACCAAGCTGCGCAAACTATCTATATAGAATTTCGTTATTTGACTTGAGCTGGCTGTTTAAAGGGCTAGGATATATAGAGCTATGTGAAGACCATTTTGAGCCCTACACCTGAACTCTATCCTAGATCTGCAATGTGATTACACTGCACCTCTAGGACAATGAATTCAATTGTTTTTGCTTGAGGGTCAAAATTACTAGTAATTAATTGTATCTGTATTCCGGAGGTAAAGGACAACATGTCACATTTTTGTATTTGCTCAAGAGAGCCATTTTTCCATAACTTTGTGATCTATTAAAATTTGTTTCTTCGCTACAAATAGAAACAGCTTAATGAAAGTTTTTCACATTGTTATAGGGCATTGATAAGTAATTGGAAGTATTGATCATAGTATTTATTTATGACAATTAATAAAATAATGGACATGGTGTCCTTTACCTCCGGGTTTAAATTTAATTGCATTAAATTTTTTTAATTCAATTATGAAAAAAAATCATATGCATAATCTGCATAATATTAGATCCACCTATACTTGAAGTCACCATGAAGTTAGTAATATGGATATGTATTCAAATGTACTATGCAGAAATCGCAATCAATCAGATTGCGATTGTATTGATGAGTCAGTCATTGATGGTATTTACGAACAGGTTCTTATTACTAACTAAGTGGTGCTTCAGGTATAGTTTCGTTGCATCTAGAAAAGCAAGAAGATTGTGACATTACTCCAGAAATAGCTCAACAAGAACTGGATGTTAGCAACCACTATTCTTCAAATTTAGCCATAATCAGGCCAAACTCATGCCTGAGAGGATGGATGCTCGCCTAACATGAGAAAGATCTCGGAAACATGCATCACCTGGCGATTGCTTATTTCGAGGTTTCCGGGTTTTCCTCATTCGAGACAGCCATGCTTTGCAGTTTCCCCTTGAAAAAACCCCTGAAAGACTTTCCCCTCTTCACACTAGCACTACTTTCAGTATTTCAGATCTTGATCTGACACACAATACAAACCTCGTGCTGCTCTAGAGTCAGAAAATATTCAATACAACCGACCAAATAATTTTTATTTAAGGCACTTTTTTTCAAAAATATGGCTATACTACTCACCAGCCAAACAGGTCCATCAGCTTTATAAACCTTGTAGAATGCTGTGATTGGGATCGCGCTAACTGAAAACATGGATAGAAACCAACCAATTGCAGTGGCCCATGCAGGGAAGACATAATCCCCATACTCAGTCGGTCGCATGTCAATCCAAGTGAATATCAAGATGAACTGAAACGGAATATAACATTAAGAAATAAATCCTGTTCTTTTACTTTACGAATTTGTTTTTAAAAAGAACCAACAAATTTGAACATCACAATGATGATCACAAACATGACTGTTACAATTAAGTTAATGGCCTATTTGTAAAATGACATTCATTACAAAGGTGCATGTCTGCAACAACGTGTTTCATTAACGTGACTATCACGAGTAGACAAAGAGGCCACTGCAAGTATAGGTACTCCCTCGAACATCACTGAATTTTTATGGATTTTGTAGGGAAATGCTAGTTGATTATGAATATACTGGTCTATTGGGGAAAAAGTGGCCGAACCTGTTCAAAAACCGACTGACTTGAAGTGATTCATAATGCCAAGTATGTTAAAATTGCCAAATAATGAACATTCTTTTTTATTTGGAAATCCACTATTCTTTAATTTTCATTGAGAAGGGTTGAAAACGATTTCACTTATCTGGCCCCGAATACTTTCATCTTTTAAAATTGAGCCAAATTGGCGTCATAAGTGACGTAATATTTATTGCCAACTTAACTCACTTTTAAAAGTTGCAAATATTCGATGCCACAGATCTAACTGGTCTACCGGGGGACATATTCAGTGACACAGATCTAACTGGTCTACCGGTGAGGTATAATTGTCTGCACCTTTCCTCATTGCAAATTAAAGAGCAGTGGGTTACCAAACAACAAAAAACAAAAACAAAAAAACACTTTTGGTTAATTATGAGATTTTTGATAATCAGATTTAGCTACTGATTCAAAGTCGATTTTTGAACAGTTTCGGTAATTTTTCTCCGGCAGATCAGTACATTCATAATCTACTAGCATTCCTCCAAATTCTATACAAAAATCAGAGTGATCCTCGATGTTGCGCATAAAATTGCAATCGCCTCTCGGGCACGAACTCCAAAATGCTGCTTTCATGAGCTGTGTACGTGATGGTAACCTCAGAGTTGGCAGCCCAGCATGGACTTGGACTCGCAGATCGCAGAGCGAGAAGATGCGTCATTTATTCAATCTAAAATCCTTTTTTCTAAGTATTGTGTGTCTAGTGTGTTGGAGTCTGTGCATTAAGTATCGGAGTCTGTGCATTAAGTATCGGAGTCTGTGCATTAAGTATCGGAGTCTGTGCATTTAGTATCGGGAGTCTGTGCATTAAGTGTCGGAATCCGATGAACTTAATGAACATACTCCGATACTTAATGGACAGACTCCGATATTTAATAAACTGAGTATGTCGATTAAGTATCGGAGTTAGTTAATAAAATATCGGAGTCTGTCCATTAAGTATCGGAGTCTGTCCATTAAGTATCGGAGTCTGTCCATTAAGTATCGGAGTCTGTCCATTAAGTATCGGAGTCTGTCCATTAAGTATCGGAGTCTGTCCATTAAGTATCGGAGTCTGTCCATTAAGTATCGGAGTCTGTCCATTAAGTATCGGAGTCTGTCCATTAAGTATCGGAATCTGTAATAGTCTGATCATATTACACTAACATTAATTATTAACAACACCAAAACAGTGACATTCATTACAAAGGTATAATGTGCTAAATGCTTTACTTACAGAGATGAGCGATGGCACAACATAACGAAAGAGGATTCTCCAATAATGATAAGGAAACGGATACTTCCCTAACATAACACTCACATCCGATAAGAAACGTTCAATACCTATTTAAAAAGAAAACATTTTAATTTACTTTTACATTTCTGTTAAAATTTATAGTATTTTTTCTGTTACTTTTTAAATTTCCCTGCAGAACTAAGAATTTAGAAATGCAATTTATCATACAAAATTGAACCATGTAATTAATAACAAAAAATATAATTGTTTCTAAAAATATCTCTAAAAAACGTTAAATATACAAGATTATTATACTTACCATAGACCCATGCAATTACTATGACTTCAATTAAACCAATTATAAGAGCAGAGAAACTTGCAGCATAATTGTCCATGAGCTGCAATAGATACATCCCTCCCTAAAAGATAAAGATAAAATATTACTTTTCCAATCCTATCAGGTATGTCTGATCTGAGTTTTCATTTAATCAGTTAATTTAAGGTAAAGAAGAATGTTAATATGAGGAGTTGCGGATACGAAGGACGAACTCAACAAAAGGTGGTTCGCAAAAAAACGGGTTCGATAAGTTTTCCATAAGGGAGAACTCAACAAAAAAGGCATTATAGACTGAGAGGCGACTGCAACTTTTGGACCCCATCGAACATCATTCTGAATTTTTTATCGAAATTAGAGAAAAGTGAGTAGATTACGAATCCACTGGTCTGCCGTGGCAAAAATGGCCGAAACTGGTCAAAAATCGACTTTTAATAAGTTGAACTAAATCCAATTGCCAAATGCGCCATAACTTGCCAAATAATGAGCATTTTTTTTTTTTTTTTTTGGTAACCCTCACTCTTTAATTTTCTAGATATCTGGCGACGGGCTACTTGCATCTGTTAAAAGGGAGCCAAGTTGGCAAAAAATATTACGTCACTTATGACGTAACTGATGTCGCCAATTTGGCTTACTTTTAAAAGATATAAGTTTTCCGAGCCAAAGATCAGAAATCGTTTGCGCTTTTTCTCATTGAAAATCAAAATGAAGTGGGTTGTCAGACGAATAAGTTTGTTCTATTTTTATCAAGTTATGACATATTTGGCAATCGGATTTTAGTTCAACTCATTCCACGTCGATTATTGATCAGTTTCGGCCATTTTTGCCACGGCAAACCAGTGGATTCCTAATCTACTCACTTTTCTCCAATTTCGATAAAAAATTCAGAATGATGTTCGATGGGGTCGAAAAATTGCAATCGCTTCTCGGACTATTACGCTCAAATTGCAATTCCGCCTTCCTATGATAGTTTCCAGTCAGCTTGGTATCATTCTCTGAGTATTTTGAGTGGGAAAGAAGTGCGAACTCAATATGAACTAGGTTGGTTGTTTTCAGATTATCTGGCGCCGTTAGCAACACGAGGGCTATAATGCGCCGAAACATTCGTCATTAGACAGCCAACACACATTTACAAACACACAGGCAATACGCGGGACTCGCGCAACCTAGCGGTCTAGAAGCTAGCACGCTAACCAGGCGCGGATTTAGGGGGGGTGCGGGGGGTGCGACCGCACCCCCCATGAAGTATCTCGTTTAAATTATTTTTAAATGGCAGTTTCACCGAGTTCAAAGTAAAAAAAAAAAAAAAAAAAAAAAAAAAAACTTAAATTTCATTAATTATTGTAACATCTATTTTTTACTTAATATCAATATCGATGGAAATCAGCAAACAAAATTAAGCTTTTTATGACATTCTTCTTGCCTCATTAATACAGATTTTTAAGCCACTTAACCTAACTCCTTATTTCGTTACCCGTAGAAGGAATGGGCTTGAAAAAGGACGAGTAGATCGGGATTGTGTTGACCTGCAATGTACAGCTCAAAGAATCTTCACCCCTTGTGTGATTCTCAAATTAAAAAATGAATTTTGAAGGACCATTTAAAAATATCTCAATTTCACCACGATTTTCTCCTTGATCAGAGGCCAATTAATTATAAAGGTTTAATATTGGGGTGCCATCGCACCCCCTAAACTTCATTCGATGTACAAAAAATCATGCACTAAAATAGCTTTACAAAAAATCCTTTAATTGTAATTGGAAAATAAAATGCCTAATTCATAATTAAGAAAAAGCTTTGATCAAATCGGCACTATAGCATTATTGCAATTCTACAAAATATTGCAAGAACTTAAGTTCCGATCAAGATACTATGGCTAAATTAGGACCAAGAAGTTTCTCTTCATTCTTTCCTAAAGATCTTAAAACAGCCCAGTGAAGGGAACAAATGGACCCCTTTGTGTGACCTTGAATTTGAAGGACACAAACAAAGTAATAAAATTTGAGGGGTCATACTATCCCCTCCCTTGCAAGTGACATTGCCCCATATCCCATATCACATGCGAGTTGCAAAATTACTAACATGCCTCTACGCCTCTACTCTGGGGTGGAAGTAAATGGAATGGTCATTCTTTCTTGAGTTGGAGGGTGCATGCTATGTCTAGATTGTTTGTTTCTTCAATTGGTATGGCAGTGCAAGATAATTAACAGTAATATATAACCATGATAAGATTTTTTTAATATTACTATTTATTTTACAAAATGTAATATAACATTAACAATTTGTTTTAGTTTAGACATTTTCTTTTTCTAAATATGTTTGAATATTTCATTTTTGACCGAATGATCAGAAGTAGCGATTTATCCTACACACTCATATTTGATATTTTATGTAATTATCAACGTAACTCTCAATTTAATACCATCAGTATATGAATAGATTGTAATAAAATATTTAATTCTTATAAAAATGAACTGATTTTATTGGATTAACCCATTGTATCTGCACCCTTTCATATGCAAAATCATTAAAGCCCTGTGATAAAGTCAAACAAAATTACTTTTTTAAATTATAAAAATGTAATTTATCCTTAAAAGTTTAAAGTGAGTTCCATATAGTTTTCAACTTCTTTTCAAAATATTGAGGATCATAGCCTAGCACGTTTTTAAATGTTGCTATGCTCCAATCTCACTCACAAAAGAGGTATACTCCCCTACCATACGAAAAGTCACCGGGTCGAGCAATATTTAGCGCTCTGTAGTCTGTTTTCAAATTGAGTAAAGACTTTAAAAATTTTGACTAGTAATCGATTGGTGAGCTACTTCCTGATAGTTTTCCGAGGTTTCTCTTATTTAAGATGTATATGAAGTCCATTTTTCCCTTGAAAGACCATCTGGTAGATGGTCCCTGCTTGATAAATAAACTAATCAGAATCTAACGTTGTCCCGGTGCAGTATCATGTAGCACTTGTGCCTGGAAATATCCCATACAACGACATTTATTGCTACTAGAAGAATATCAAGTAATTTAACATAATTGTAAAACTAGTCAGCTTAGATTGCAAATTTGTAAATATTGCTCATTCGCAGCTTTTGGCAGTTTTCCTTTGTTCTGTTAAATAAAAGTCAAAATTGTTTTGTATGAATTTATTATTTAAATATGAATGACTGAAATATTGGGAACAATACCGATGACTTACAAATAATTAAATCAGTTAATGTTAAAATCTTTTTAAATGTATTTTTTTTTGTTTCTTTCTTTTCTTTCTAATTCTAATTTCAAATGTGCTTTTGTAAGTGTGACTCAAACTTGATGGTAATATGACTGATAATGTCTAATATGAGACACAATATGTAACCGATTTGAGATGCTACTTGTGATGAAAAAGCAGGTTCTATGGTTATATGAACATTATTATTATTATTACAATTTTACCTGCTGTAACTAATTTAGTTTGGAATTTTATTTGAATATAATGCAGAAATTTAAACTAATTTTCAGATGATATAAAGCTGTTTGTTTAAAAAATCTGCTCTTTTTTTTTAATTTTTTTTTTTTTTAAATATGAGGATTTGTGTGTTGACGGTTTAAGATGGTCTTTGAGTACATTTTCCTAATTTAAGTTCCCTTAAATCATATTTATAAAAGAAAATATAGTGTTATGTTAAAGCAATCTTAAAATTTATATTAAAGTACAGGTTGGATATAATTAAAATCTATCTATTTAGAGAATTTTTGCAACTAAAGGAAAATATAAAGCTTTAAGATGAAAAGGGCTTATATGGCTGTTAGTTTTACATGTTATTCCTTATAAATGAAATAATAAATCAAAATGAAATCAATCCAATGAAGTTTTAAATATATTGTTGTTCTTGAAACGTAATTAGCAAAAATCCAAACAGTTATATCTTAAAGTTTTCATTTCAAAAATTTTATGATAATGTTTAAACAGCATTACCAGATTTTCCCAGCAGTACTAATACAAAATTTCAAAAAGATTTATTAATTTCTACAGACTCCGGACTGATCTAAACAACACCAGTTTAATTATGGCCCGCCTGCACCTTAAAAACTTTCGCGGATGTCAGAAATAAAGCATACGTACCCTTTGATATTAGTAACCCCCTAACCAAATCAGAATTATATTAAAGTTTTAAAAGAAATTTATACTGGATTAATACAGAAAATCTTTATAGAATTTGATAATATTGTTGATGCGTATTTAACCAATTAAAAGAAAAGAAAGTTTACATAATAAATAAATAAAAAATTTGAGAGCGCCATAGTAAAAACTATCTTATTTTCAAAGATAATTTTTTTTTTACTAAAAAACTGTACACACACGCACATTGAGGTCAACGCACTCACTCTTTTTTTACTATAAAGTTCGAATATATGTTAATTTAGTTAGAGCAGTCTTAGTAGTGCATCAATATGTAGAGTTAAGGTTAAGGTGACCTAACATTGGTAAGATTTTTTTTTTTTTTTTAAATTTTACTTATTTCACAAAATGTAATATTTCATCAACAATATTTGTTTAGATCTTTGTTTTTTCCGAAAAATGTTTAAATATTTCATTTTTGTCCGAATGATCCGAAGAAGGGACTTATCGTGCACACTGATATTCGATATTGTGTGCAATTATCAAAGTAATATTTGAATAGATTGTAATAAAATATTTCATTCTTATAAAAATATACTGATTTTACTGAAATAAGCATTATATCTACACCCTTTCATATGCAAAATCCTTAAAACCCTTTAACAATGTCAAACGAAATTATTTTCTTAAATTATAAAAATGTAATTTATCCTTAACAGTTTAAAGTGAGTTCCATGTTGTTTTGTACTTCTTTACAAAATATTGAGAATCATAGCCAAACACGTTTTTACTTTCAGTTACCCATATGTTTACATAGGGCAATGAAAGTGTATAGCATTTAGTAAGAAAAAAAAAAATCGATTTTTTTTTTTCCCTTTTTCCCCTGGTTTTAAAACATCCCGATTTCAAAAAAGTGGTCTAGATAAAATGTCTATCTGTACGTGGTCAGCATAACTCCTAAACGAATTGACGTACGATAGTCAAATTTGGTGTGCTGGTTAGTGGTAGCCATGGGACCTACGATTAAGGTTGCGCAATCGTCCCAACCGAAATTCTCATAGAAATCTGATAAAAGCGGAAAAAGCTGAAAAACGAGTGCCTTTAACACTCGCTTTTCAACCTTGAGCATCGCCCATCAACGATTGATATTTTTCTGTTTTTTGTACAAGGAATGACAATGTAATGTCTATTGAATATCATCACCAATTTTCGCGTTTCGGCGTTTTTTCCCAGTTTTTTTTCCCCCTCTCTCTTCCCACATAAAAATATCGCCAAACCCTCGATTTTCATTTAAATAAAGGAAAATATGGAAACAGTAAATAATGCCGTATCAAATTTGAATGCAAGGATCAATATTATAGTGTATAGTCTCAAGTTTATGTAACTTATATTTTAATTTACTAATGTGATGTCAAACACAGTTGAAAAGCATTGTTTAACTTTGGAAATTATTAAAACTTTATGAATATAGAGTTTAATGTACCTGCAGTATTGTCTAAAGTCGTTAAAAGATCTGCCGCCTCTTTTCTGCATTAAATTATTTATGATGTTGAATATATTGGTTAATTAACTTGCATAAAAAAAGTTGAATTTTCAGGGTTGTTGAACTTTTTACACTTCACCTGATCTGCATGAGATATTTTTTTGAACTCTTAAATATTCTTTTTCTAATAAAAAATACTAAATATTTATAATGTAATTTTTTATTACATTTTCGGGGTAATTTGTTATATGGGACGCAAAAGAGGATGGTCAAACCCTCTAATTTTTATTCCCATTGAACCCTGGTAGTATCATACTAATTGATGATACCCCTTCCCTCCCCCTCTCTTCCAAGTTGAAAAATTATTACCACGACTGTAACCACTCACGGTCATAATCGCACCCCCCGTGATTGACCTCTAAATCCGCCCCTGACGCTAACCACTATACCGTTTGGTCGGCCAATATGAACTAGGAGTGGGGAACATCGTACCACTTTAATTACACTATAAAAATGACGTGGATTTGTGTCATTTACCGTTTTTATATTTTTTTCATTCATTTAGAAAAAATGGTCAGTTAGGTGATATTTTTGCGATAATTCTTATATGGGTATTTAAAAAAAAAAGAAAAAAACTCCACCAAAATGGTGATTTTGGAGATATACTTTCGATAATTCTCATATTATCTTATCTTATAAGTGAAACTAAGAAGAGAAAAAAAAAAACTATCGATGATGAGCTGTGCTCAAAAAAAGAGAACTCGGTATTGAAAGCATTAATTTTTCAACTTTTTAAGCAATTAAAATATTTTTATGTGAATTTCGGAAGTGGGGATGTTTAGAACACACTAAGAGGCATTACCACAGTGATTTTGATCAAAATCGTTACAGCCGTTTTTTAGCAATCTTTGAAAAACATGATTTTTTCAATGGCAGCTACCTGATACGCATGCGCGATTTTGACGATAACCTTAATGGTAGGTACCATAGTCACCACTAACCCGTACTAGAGGTCGGAAATATCGATCAAAATAAATATCGATACTAAATCGTTGCATAGAAAAAAATATCGATAAAATATCGATATATCGATACATGATTTTTTTTTTTATTTGATTTTCAATTTTGCCAGAGACGAAGTTTTTCGGAGCAAATTTTTTCTTTTCATGATTGCTTTTTGAAAGGCGACTACTTTTCCAACTGAAATAGATCTATTACAAAAAAAAAATAAAAAAAATTATATTCTCGCTTCATTGGTGCAGTGATTTTAGAAAAATTTAGATAATTTTCAATAGCTTTTAAGTGTATGGCAAAATATTGAATATTGGTGTCATTTTAACTGTTTCTCAGCCAAGTTCAAACTTTAGTTTTGAAGTTTTTGAAAAGGGAATAAAGAAAATCGAAAAAACTCACGGAACTACAAAACGATCATCAGAAAAACAAATAATGTTTGAAAATATCGATATATCGGTGACTTTTATCGATATTTTTTTTTAAATATCGATATCGACCCGTACACCTAAGTTGAACATCCTAGGTCAATTTGTTCGGGAGTGAAGCTGTCCACAGACACACAGACAGAAATTTTTTCTAGACAACTTTTTTGAAATCAGGAAGTTCCAAAACGTGAAGAAATGAAAAAAAATCGACAACTTACAAAAAACTTACATTACCCTATGTATACATATGGGTATTTGAAAGTAAAAATTTACCTATAGACTCTGTAATTTTTACTCGATGCGATGATGTGTTCGTCCTTCGTATCCGCAACGCCTATACAATGTGTTATGGCTAAATGCTAAATTTTTATTCCTTCATATATTAACTGAGCCTCATTTTGCCAAATTGGATTTGTAAATTAGACTATTTAATTTCGATAAAGTACTTGAAGATTTAATCTCAGAATTCCTGGGATTTTATCATTATTTTGGTGAAGTTTAACCAAAACTCGCTAACTAAAGGCCGGATCGAGAAACGGTTTTTGGTATTAGAACGAACGTCAAAAATTACCTATGATATATCCAAACTAAGAAAATCTGAAAATAAGTTCTCTCAGAAATTAGTTATCTACACGAAACCTAAACGCAATTTTTTTTTTACTTAGAGCAGCTATTGCACATTTTGGACAGCTATTTTGGATGACCATTTGACAGAGTGATTGGCCAAATAGCGAAATGGCTTCGTGTTTGACCTTAACTTATACAGATAAACTAGCTATATACTTACTTTCGTACAAATGAGAAGGCCAAGAGAGAACATAACACCACAGGCTAGTGACAATATCCATGGTTTTCTTCGCTGTAGTTTTTCAGGCCAAGTGTCAACTATTGTGGTTACGACTGTTTCAACAATAGTAAACTGTAATAAACAAATTAATAAAGTTGTTGAGTACATTTCAAACTATTTTTCCGTCATATATCTACTTATTCAGCATTTTATAGCAATATCAATACAGTCTTGATGCTTCTCAAGAATTTAGGTTGATCCAAGCTTAGAAAAATTCATTAAAAATTATAGTTAGGTTATTATTACCTGGGAGTCTCAAACTACTGGGCCGACCAAACGGTATAGTGGTTATCGTGCTGGCTTCTAGACCGCGAGGTGGCGGGTTTGAGTCCCGTGTTTGGCATGGGTGTTTGTAAATGTATGTTGGCTTGTCTAATGACGAAAGTTTCGGCGCATTATAGCCCTCGTGTTGCTGACGGCGCCAGATAATCTGAATACAACCAACTCAAACTACTGGTTATAGTCCGAGAGGCGACTGCAATTTTTGGACCTCATCGAACATCAATCTGAATTTCTTATAGAAATTGGAGAAAAGTGAGTAGATTACGAATCCACTGGTCTGCCGTGGTAAAAATGGTCCAAAATCGACTTGGAATGAGTAGAACTAAAATCCGATTGCCAAATATGTCATAACTTGCCAAAAAGAGAACAATCTTTTTCGTCTGGCAACCCACTGTATTTTGATTTTCAAAGAAAAAAAGCGCAAACGATTTCTGATCTCTGGCTCGGTAAAACTTGTATCTTTTAAAAGTAAGCCAAATTGGCGACATCAGTGACATTATGTTTATTGCCAACTTGGCTCCCTTTCAATAGATGCAAGTAGACCGTCGCCAGATATCTGAATCGTTTGCAACCTTCTTAATTGAAAATTAAAAAGTGAGCGTTACCAAAAAAAAAAAAAAAATGATCATTATTCGGCAAGTTATGGCGCATTTGGCAAATGGATTTAGTTCAACTTATTAACAGTCGATTTTTGACCAGTTTCGGCCATTTTTGTCACGTCAGACCAGTGGATTCGTAATCTACTCACTTTTCTCCAATTTATATAAAAAATTCAGAATGATGTTTGATGGGGTCCAAAAATTGCAGTCGCCTCTCAGTCTATTAGTAATATATATGATTAAGACTACAGTAAATTTGTTCCGCGTAATTGGTGAGATTATCTATTAATCTAATGTACTCACTGTTTGAGTTTTAACACGGTAATTGCCAATCATGCAATATCGCTCGATGACTTGTTATTCCCCAGTAGACTGTCCATATCAGGTTGGTTGTATTCAGATTATCTGGCGCCGTCAGCAACACGAGGGCTATAATGCGCCGAAACTTTCGTCATTAGACAAGCCAACATACATTTACAAACACCCATGCCTAATACGGGACTCGAACCCGCAACCTCGCGGTCTAGAAGCCAGCACGCTAACCACTACACCGTTTGGTCGGCACTGTCCATATCAGACTACACCCGATTGGAATTGCCGGAGTTTGCTAAAATTATCTGAAACTGTGTTTCAAAAACAGAAGATTCCAGCTAATCGTATGGAAGAAGATAAGATTTATCTGATATTAATGCACATGACAAATATTATTTTGTTACTTCAGTTAATTTCAGCATGAACGGTAACTCCGATTGGGTGCAGTCTGATCAGTACAGACTACTGGGGAGTAATAAGTCATCACGCGATATCGCATGATTGGCAATTAAGGTGTTAAAAGACATCTTGAATGAAGCAAAGTAGTATTACTTTATAATTTTCAAAAGGATATGAATGAGTCATGGTAAGGTATTTACCTGAGTTCCAAGTCCTAAAGTCATAAGCATTAAAAAAAATAGAAAAGACCAGAGGGGGGAAACTGGAAGACGAGCTACTGCTTCTGGATAGGCAATAAATGCTAGACCAGCACCTATGGAATGGAAACATGCATCAAGACTAACACAAAATAGTCTAATTATGTATAAAAATACCTTAAGTTGGACAATACATTTTGTGGAATTTTATAATTCTGAAATTTTATATAATTACAATCCACCTCTTGAAAGACAGTTAATTTACTAAAATATATCGATCAAGGGACAATTTTTGAAGGGAAACAGTTGACATTTCACTATTTTGTTTGGAATGGGACTTTTTAGTCCCTTTTATAAGCAAAAGCGATTTATTTCGTAAAGAACAGTGCACCGGTTGCTTACTTTTTTTTAATACAGTGAGACAGTCAAGTTAGTATGACGAAATCTGTCCTGATCTTGGGTTTGATCGTCCTGATCAGTCTGGCCGCCTCATCGGACTATCAGTCTGACTGACTTTCACCCACAAACTGCAGCCGAACTAAACAGCAACCGAACCTGAAGTAATGCATTACTGTTGAGGTAGGAGTTAAATTCCTGCCATTCTCCTTTTTTAACCTTCGCTTGATCGGACGTCCACCACCACCATCACTTTACTGTTAACCGTTATGTTAAAAAGTTGCCAGCATACGTCCTATGCTTTTTGCTTGTTACCTGGAGACGCTTTTTAATTCATTTTTTAAAATAAATTTGTGTACAATATGTTATGGTGTTATTGAATACTCAAATAAACTATCACCTTCTGAACAGAGAATTTGGACTGTAGAACAGATTAGCTACACTAGCATGCATGACGTAAATTGAGCTACCCTTATTGCAGCATGACGTAATTGAGCCTCCTCGACTTATGTTCAGGGTGTTTATAGGACAAGTGATGTCAGGCTTCCCACTCAAATCACAGAATGATAATCAATGACTTTTCAATGACTTTTAAGGACCTAAATAATGTTTTTAAGGACCTTTGAAAATTTGTTTTCAGGCATCGTCTATATTTAACTATTTAATAAAGTATATATTCTAGCAAAAAAGTTACAAGTTGGTGGATGCATAATACAAATATGTCAGACAATTTCGATAAAGTGCAGATAAGTGGTGGTCAGGCGGGAATAGCAAGTCCGAGTTGTATTTTATAAATTTTGCAGTTGAGCACACAACATCTGCAAAAATTAAGGACTTTTAAGGACCTCTAAACATTTTTAAGGACTTTTAAGCACTTCTAAGCATTTTCAAGGCCTTGAAAACAAGTTCAAAAATATTAAGCACTTTTAATGACTTTCAATGACCGTGGGAACCCTGGATGTTCAATTTTTACCTAATCAGATGTAGCACGTCAAGTGCGTCCTTTGAAATTCTACTCGGAAGTCAAAATTTCTATGGAATCCAACCATAATACCGAGTACATCATGATAAAATTATGTCACGATAAACTAATAGATATATGTTAAACTAATGATAAACTAATAGATAGTATGCTTAATTCGGTTCTTTAAAAATCGCATGCTAGTCCACCGATGAACTATTTTATGCATTAATTTATTCTTATGGTGATTCTTCTCTTACCTTGAGCTGCTACTTCACTCACTGATACTCCAAGTTCATGAGCCATGAAGCCTACGATACTGAAAATAACGAATCCAGCAAAGAAACTAGTTCCACAGTTACCAAATACAATGAATAGGGCATCCCTAGAAAATGAAGAAAAAAATCTCTTTGATACGAATTTAATGCATACTTTTTTTTTTACCTTCAATTATTAATAAATTTTTCATATTACGCTATACGGAAATATATTATTTATATGGTTAAAAACTAATTAAAAACTCTGAGCATTTAATATAAGTTCTTCCCTCATTACATCTCCAAGCACTTGAAAGCTCATCAACTCTCATTTATGCATATGCAAATGTAGTCACGTAACAGCTATTTCCAGGAATACCAAGAAGCGTCATCTGGCGTCTGTAGAAGCGTTGCTCTGGTGTCAGAGTACCACAGTTTTCAATCACGATGTTATTTTTAAACGAAAATTACAAAATATAGTCCCATACTTGTTTTGACAGCTATTTTCAGAATACCAAGGAGTGTCATTAGGCGTTTGTGGAAGCTTTTGTTCTAGTGGTCAGCTAGTGACACAGCCTTTATTCTCGGTGCTATTTTTTTGAACGAAAATGAATTAAATAAAGAAACAGAGTGAAGAGAGGAGGCAGAGATACCAAAAGAATCATTAGATCTCCTTAGATATTGAGTGATGTATAAGGTGAGGATAATTGAATAGCATGGAAGTTGGTGGATCATCAAGGTTCTTGAAAGAGGATCATCTCTCGAATTTGGTCTAGCTATGAACTATTCTAAACTAAAAAGTAAGGAGCAAGACTTACCATGTAAATGTACAGTACCCCCCCCCCCCCAAAAAAAACCAGAACGATGGCTATATCTTTTGTTCTAATTGTTGAAATAACAAACAAAAGGTACCGTTGTAAATCGTGGAAGGTTTTTAATAATTGTATGTAGTTTTTTTTATCATGAGGGGTCATCTACATATTAAAACAGAACCAAACTTTAAAAAGTTCAATAGCAACCTCATAATATTATTCCATATTTGGATTCAGCATTAAAAAAGAATGCGAAATACAAAAATTCGTAATTTTCTAATGAATGGTTTGTAATTTAAATGATAAAAAGGAAATGATAAATTAATAGTGTTAAATAAAAAAGTTGGTTTTTTGGCCATAAATACTTAAATAATTAATATATTTCAGTAATTTTTTTTTCAATAGGTAGTTTGTAAATGGCCAAACATAAATAGCAATCAGCTTTTGAATCAATTTCTTTTTTAATAATTAATTATTAATTAATAAACCAATTAAAATTTTTTTTTGAATAGAAACATATATATTTTTTTGCTTTGATTAGATTTACCATGGTCTAAAACTCCTCCCCCCATAATTTTTTTCTTTCCATTTTGACTATTAGTTCTCGATTTTTTAGAGAAAATGTAAAAAACGCTCACTTTAAGGGACCGTATAGTAGACGACTTTTGAAAACTATCAAAGATTAATTCAAGGTAAACTAGAGGTGTGGAAAATCGCATAACGTTCAGTTATCATATAACAGATAGTTTAAAAACTAAGAAACACGCTTTAATAGGAAAGTGAACTAAAAAGTAGAAGATAATTTTAAATAAGTTTGAAATAAGAATAGTGATTAACAAGAAATATTTATTTTATCGTAAAAAAGCGTGGGGTGCTTGATGTCAATTTTTGTAAATACTTAATGATAGATATTGGTAAAAGTAGAGCCATTATGAAAATATCTTAAAAAGCACCCCCACGCTTTTGTACGATAAAATAAATATTTCTTGTTAATCACTCTATTCTTATTTCAAACTTATTAAAATTATCTTCTACTTTTTAGTTCACTTTTCTATTAAAGCGTGTTTCTTAGTTTTTTAATCTATTGATTATTTTCTACTTTTTAGTTTGATTTTCTATTAAAGCGTGTTTTTTAGTTTTTTAAATTATTAATTATTTTTTCTGTAAACTATCAATTTTTTTTTTAATTTGCTTTCTTAAATTCCATTTATTTAAAACAACATTTTTTAAGCAATTTCAATAAGTTATTCTTTAAAAATTTTACTGAATCATGTGACTTTTTCATTTTATAAATAATTTCAACGATTTAGTTACATTTGTGTTTATAGTGAAATATTTCTGTAAAATATTCATGCTTTGCTAAATACTGTTTACTAATGCCTACATTTAATATTTATTAATTTTCTAATTATCAGTAGTATTCGTTATATTTCTGCAATTACAGTTTTCGATATTTTATTTATTTCGTGTGAAGAATGCACATCTTTAATGTTGTAAATAAATTATGTTACTTTTGCGTTTACTTGCTATTTTTGTATTAATCTTAAACATGACACTATAAATCCAAGTAGTTTCTATGCAATTTTAGACTAATACTTGTATTTTTTAATCTTCGTGAAACGCGCCACATTGACCGTTCTATTTCTCCCGCTGTGAAGAAGAACCTTAAAAATACCTTTCGTTTTATGGAAATTCTCCCTGAAGATCGGTCAAAAAATGGTCGAAATATTTTCGCTCATAAGTGACGTGTTTTTCAACATAATGCATTGAAATTTGGTATATAGGGTAAATGATGTATTCTGAATCGAATGAAATGATAAAAAATAAGGGTTCGTATTGAAATTTTTGAAGATAGCGTTACTTTTACTTAGTAAACGGTCCCTCAAGAAAAAAAATTGCATCAGATATATAGAAAATCGTAAGCAAAACATTTTGGTGCAAACCGTAAGATTCTACGATAATTAGAACCGAAGATATAGCCATCGTTCTGTTTTTTTTTTTGCGTACTAACTAAGAGTATACATGATCATGATTTATATAGTGTCTATTGAATTGATATTACTTTGCACTGTCATTTTAATGAACTGATTTTTAAAAATCATTACTCATCCCCTTCTCTAAACTCAGGACCAGATCTGATCATTTCTAAAAAGTAATTCTTATTACATTATGGCTTTTTCTTTAGCCATTTTCTAAGTGTATTTTATATGTTAATAATACGCAACATAAGCCGGCATATCTTCTTTCGAATATTTCGATTCCGAAGATTTGACAGCAGGAAACACATATCGCACCCTTGCTACCAAAGTGGCGTACCTCAAAATTCTTTATTTTCGAGTTAAAGTGTGTACAGAATTATTAACTACATGAAACTTAATCCGGAGGAACGACATAAGTCAGTTTCGATTCCAATTCAGCTTGTAAACATTCTTGTGCCGTTCAACCAACTTCAAGCACATGCAGTCTGTGATTCTGCATACACTTTTACTCAAAATGAAGAATTTTGATTTGTGCCACTTTTGTAACAAGGTTGCAAAATAAAACATTAGTAGAAAGGCCTAATTGGATATAATTATAATATTAATTTTTTTTCCAGAATTTTAGAGGGTTTAACACCAAGTTAGTATCCTCTCTACTTGACTCTCTTTTAACAGCAGATGAATTCCATGGTAAAAGCCCAGTCTTGCCTCCATCAGAGTTGATGAGTCTGTGGTGGTCTTGTGTACGTATGACGGATACAACAACTAGACATTAGTGATCACTTTTGCCTATTGGTTAGCGTGCCTTGTCTCCGATCTAGGAGTCCCGAGTTCAACTCCCCGTTAGCGCTCATTGCTACAAGTCGTTGAGGATATGGTTAAGTCATTCTTTGAAGTCTATAGTTGAAGCTATGTAAAGTCCCCATAACCATCTCAAAGACTTTATTGCACAAAACCATAAAAAATTTGGGGCACAACAATGAGAAATCCAATCTTCATTGAGATGGAAATCAGTAAAAGAAATATCAAGTTTATCGAATTTGATATAAAGACTCTTACTTGTAGCAATTGTTGTGAAATCGGTTGTAACTGGCCAAAGTGATGAGTCCTCCCCAGCAAGGCGATAACGAAAAGAAGATTTGCATGGCTGCATCACCCCACACCTAACAAGACAAAGGTTTTCAAGTAAAAACTGAACATCTATATTCAAATGATATGTACAAATATATTGGAGATCCTTCCTCTATATCACATATCTAGATTGTTTTCCAAGCGGTAAATTATGATATGCAGTCAGTTGATTAAATTAGGGATGTGGAACATCGCACAACTTTCAGTTACACTATAATAGCGGTCACTGCATTTAAATTTGACGGGGTTTGTGGTTATTTACCCTTTTTTTTCATTCCTTACAAAAAATTGGCCAGTTTGATGATAATTTTTGAAATAATTATTACACTAAAAAATGAAACCTATTTAATGATAATTAAATTAGTACTTTTTCTGATAAATTAGTACTTTAGTGATAATTAAATTAGTACTCTAGTGATAATTAAATTAGTACTCTAGTGATAATTAAATTAGTACTCTGGTGATAATTAATTATTAATTTAGCGATAATTAAATTAGTACTTCAGTGATAATTAAATTAATATTTTAGTGATAATTGTTTTTAGAGAAAATTATTTTAATGATACATTTTTTCGACAAAATATTTTTATATGTTTTAAAGTTTAATTTAAGAAGCTATCGCATTTTGAGTAAATATAGTCTTAACAGAAGGCAGAGAAAGTATATGATACATTATTAGTTTGCAAAGTACTTACACGAGCTTCTTTCAATCTGTGCCATTCTGGAGTGAGATAAAACATAATGCCTTCATAAGCCCCGTCCAAAGTGATGCCCCGAATCAACAGGATGGTCAGAACAACGTAAGGAAAGAGAGCAGTGAAGTAGACAGCCTAAAGAAAAAGCAATTGATAGAAATTGGAATTTTTAATCAAATAAGAGTCAGAAAATCGATACTAATTAGTGGAGAGTATGACGCTTAACCTCATTTATACCTCGGGCAAATTCTAAACAACAGCTAGGGTTTTATTTTAATGAATGAGGACGAAAATATACCAAAATTCCGAGGACAATGCATTGTTTATCACAAGAATAGCTCCCACCACTAAGTCTAGTTTTGCTTTCGGATCTTTTTCGGATCCCAATAGCATGCAGTCATCAACCCTATTTTAAATCAATGAGTCGTGTTTTTATAACAACCTCCACCACACAAATTATCTGGTGGGAAGTTTGGTTGTTTTCAGATTATCTGGCGCCGTCAGCAACACGAGGGCTATAATGCGCCGAAACATTCGTCATTAGACAAGCCAACATACATTTACAAACACCCATGCCTAACACGGGACTCGAACCCGCTAGAAGCTAGCACGCTAACCACTATACCGTTTGGTCGGCATCTGGTGGGAAGTATTCTCCGATTTCGTCATCTACGCTTGAATAGGTAACATCATCGTTCTTCGGAAGGAGAATGTGTTAAAAATCAAACTACCATATTAATCCTGTATTTACTGACGAGACTTATGGAATTTGTTAGAAATCCTGGATATTTTCTTTTACTTCTACGAAGTAAGAGATAAGTCACAGCGAGATGTCGCTCCTATTGACTAAGAGCGAAAAGCAACCGCGCAGGCGGAATTCGAAGACGTCTATGGAGATTAACATGGAGTTTTTACCTACCGTCCATAAACCCGTGTAATCTTCTAAAATAAAGGAATGTACAAATTTATTTTCTTTAATTATCAATTGTTCAAAGATCATTCTATCTTTTCTAAGTATTATTTTTCAAATTTATCAATTTTTACCCCTGTAATTCATTAATTATAATCATTTTAAGAATGTATGCACGGTTTAGTATGTCTTATAAGAGCATAATTTATTTTTCCCACTGCATATATTTCTTGTTGGTATGATTAGAATCATAATATCTTTTTCTATCGCAACAAAACGTTTTTAATTGTATAAAATAAATTTTGGACACTCTATTGAGTGATTTTCGAACAAAGTCTTATTGGTGATAGACTGGCGAGATTTCCGTTCCTCTGGCTTTAGTTCTTTGGCAAGCTTACGACGAAATGTAAACAAAAATCTTGATGAGGATTACTTTTGGATTTTTATTGAATAAGCTACCGGTTTTTATTTGTTATATATGTTATGCTCTTCTTAAAAACAATAATCGATAATGTATCGCCGCGCCAATAGGCTCACATTTCCTACTTCCTATTGTTCCGCTGGGGCAAAGGAACGATCATCTGCCGATATCGGTGTACTTTCGGATTCGTGTTTTCCCCGGCAACCCCTATTTTGGAAGACTTTCCAAACTTATGGCGTAACTTTAAGCTGTACAGCTTAATAAAGCTACTCTAGAATTTGTTCGTTTTTCTGTCAAAAATCAAAATTCTTATCCAAATCTACAAAAAGGTGTAATAAGTCCTGTCAGTTTTCTCGTGGCACTTTACTAATTTAAACGATTCGAAGCCCATTAGGAATTTCAAATTTACATTTATGAAGATTGTTCCTCCTCTGTTGAATGGCAGTACAAGCTTATTTCTCGTAAGTCTTCCAGTCTTCTTCTTTATATACTTGTCTCTAGCAAGCTTCCAAAGAGAAGTAAGCTTGTGCTGCCATCTAAGAAGTGAAAAGTGAACTTCATAGAAGTAGATTTCAAAGCCCCTATGGGTCTCAAAGAGTTTAAATTAATAGTAAAAAAAAAAAAAAAAAATGTTTAAATAAGCGATTGCAAGTTTAGAAGTTTTGTATTGTCAGTATTGTACTGAGGTAAGTATTTGTATTAATTAAAATACTCACTTACTTCTCATTTTAGTTTGGTTTGCAAGTTCTGACTGTCAATTTCTGCCACTTATTAAGCGTTTAACACAGCCATACGTCTCGTAATTCTGAGCATCGAACAGAATACGAAATTATGTAGAGTCTCTCTGCGACTCCCTCACACCAACGAAATTGGGACCTCGACAAATTTAATGTGCTCTAGTCCCCATTAGGTACACACCGATCTTTGGTGGCCGCCGAGGATCGAACTTACGACCTTCCAATCATGAGCTTGTTACTCTAGACACCGGACTAACAGGTTCCCCTTCTCATTTTATATTACAGAGAAGAGATTGGCAGAAATGCAAAAAGACTGAAATCATACATGAGCAAAAATTTTGTACCATAATTTATACGCGAAAGATGTTATAAAAAATAAAACATCAAAACATGCAACATGATGAGAATATTACACAATAATAATTAATAACTCAATTACTTTTTATTCATTAAGTATAAATTAGATGAGAGAGAAGAATTATTAGACCCAAGTTGAGACAAAATAAAAAAACAGAATGCTTTACTCCCAAAACAATGAGGCGGTCATGTGATTTCAATAACCAATCACAGCACGAAGTAAAACCCGGTCGCCAATTTTAGATTTACGACTGCCCATTTTCAATTTACGACTGCCCAAATGAACCACCACTGCCCGTTAGAATAGGCCCTGCTTTCCACGCGAAAAATTCGGGGTAAATGCGGATTCACGAAATAGGGACAAAAAGTAGAAAATTTTACATAAAAAACGAAAAAAGTGGAAATCTGCCAAAAGGCTGAAAAATCTCATCCCTGATATTTCCATAAAAAAATTTTTATAGTTAATTAAAGGGTATCTTGGTAATGATAAGCATCGAAAGGGTATTCAGAACATTCCTACCACCCACAAACTTAAAGAGCGATTCCAAGGATATTTCTATGATAACAGTTATGAAGGGATTATCATTATGTCACATTTGAAAATATTTTTAAATTTTAATTACTACGGCTTGAGTATCTAACAAACATTATAAAAGCAAATATCAATTACCTTTCCCATACTCTTGACTCCTTTCAGAAGACAAATAAACACAAAAACCCAACAGACCAAAAGGCATAAGGCCAGTTCCCAACGCATTCCACCTAAGTCATGAAGACCTTCAGTCATGTCCAACACGAAATTACTGTAAAGAAACGTACATTAGAGATGATAACAAAAAATGGTTGTGATCTATGTTCCATAGATAGAATATTAAAATAAGAGTGAAACAAAAATGCAAATAAATTGTGTCAAGATTACCACCAGTCTTTATAAGCCAGAATTTTTTTTTTCTAGGGGCGGGTTGTTTTTCTAACTTAATTGAACTTTAACCCCTTGACACACAAATAAAATTACCTGATGTCGAAACATAACTTCAGATTAGACATGATGCGACCCTAACCAGAACATAGGGTCAGCATGGATTTATTGTAAACAAATACTTAATTAATTTCCTGTCTTTTATCGTGATTGTCTTCTGTCTTCAAATAAATCAAGAAAATGCAATATGGAGATGCTCTCATTAATAGTTTTAAGTTTGTGCAGTGAATATACACGGATTATTTCAGAGATCACTGCTATTGACTACCGCTTTCATTGCGCTTCTTTCTGTTTACTTGTTTGCCGATGCGATTTTTTTTTAATCGGTACTGTTGAGAAGGGAAAAGCATCTTCAACAGCATAAACAAAACAACATCGATGCACGACCGAAACAAATAATCTAATAACATACTTCCCGGTGTTCACCGAAGACAGTTCTTGACGTCTCGGAGACGTCAAAGTCTGCAATGACACATGAAATGAATCACGTCACCGAGACGTCATTGTATGTCAAGGGGTTAAAATTTCAATAGGAACCCCTATTTTTTACCTTTTTCTTTCGATATAGAATACTTCATTTACCTTTAGGCCCTCATTATACAGAGGCACTCCTGTGGCGAGCGTTCGCCACAGTAAAGTCGCCCGGGCTGGCCACTGCTGTGGCTCAGTATAATAAGCTCCATAGGATTACATGTTTCGCTTCGAGTGGCTTGTCTAAGCGACTGAAGCGGTGGCGCGCGTTAGCCACTAGAGTAGCTCTGTATAATAAGGCCTTAAGTATCAAATTTCAGTTCATACCGTTGAAAAACACACCACTTATGAGCGAAGGACAAATCTCAATATTCAGAAGTATAAAAGCGATCCCGGGAAAGCGTCGAACGGTTGCCTGTTTCAGGACGTTACAAGTATTAGTTCAAAATTACTCAGAAACTTAGTTATATTGTTGTTTAACAAGGTGATAATATAAAATTAGTGAAGTAATTCAATTTGAAATGAATTATGTTTGCCATTAAACAAAGTATCGTTTGAAATAAAAATTATTCAAGCACATTCATTGAAATTTTATGAAATTTGGTATTTCGCCATTTTTTAAAATTTTTTTTTGCTAATTCTAAATATGGCATAATGTAATGGAGTTGACTTTGAACTTTTTAATATTTGGTTTAGTTTCAATACATAAAAACCCTTTTGACGAAAAAAAAAAAAAAAAAAAAGCTTTATAATTATTTAACCCTTTGTACTCCAGGCCTTTTTCGCGTGGAGGAATCAGCAACTCGAGACATTTTAGGTTCGGCTGGTGTTTATGGATTTGCTTTATAGAAACTAAACACAGTCATTGGCCTTGCATCGAATTTCCACATCACACCTAATGGTCCTCTCGTGGTTTGGCATCCAATCGTGTGGTGCCTGAGAGGCGCCACTGGAGTGCAAAGGGTTAAAACCTTCCACGAACTAAAACGGTACTTTTCCTTTTTTTTATATCATTAATTAGAATACAGAGTTTAGCCACTTCGCCTTGTGGAGTTAGAGCTCTCGTCTCGCTTACCGTCGAAACCTGGGTTAAGCATGGATGGTCCTTGTGGTTTGGAATCCACGTTAAGGCTGTAGGTCCCGGCCTGACAAGTCATTGTTGTACAAAAAATAGGTCGTTGAGCGCACAAATGAACCAATCAACATGATTTAGTTAGCGTTCGGATTTTATTGTACGTACTGTGCTGTTTGGAACCTGTCAAAATACTGGTTCTAAACATACTTGTCAAATACTGAGAGACACATAACAGTGCATAAACCCCGGATATTGATTCGATTATGAACTTAAAAAATATTCCCATACGTAATTTAGGTACTGTCAAAACATGAACTTGAGAAATGAGACTTTGAACTGAACGATTTATTTGCCGAATGTAAGAATATTTATGTAACAGGAAACATGTACACTTACTGAAAGTACTCGTCGCTTGGCATCTTAGTTTTAGAAACAGATGCTTCCAGACTTTCCCATGTGCTGTTTGACACCTGGCTACGTAAAACGCACGTGCCATTTTCTGACAAAATCCCCTCCACGGCAGTGCAGTTCTTCGCGTCAAACTTTTGACAGGCTGAAAATACACAAAAGACTACTTACTTAGCAAATGTAAAACTGTTTTTAAATGCTATGTTTGTTTGGAATTTGTTTTTAAGTATTTACACTTGAATTGTGATTTAGTATAATTATGCACTTGTGACAAGTTTTGTTAATATTAAATTTATTATTGAATAATAAAAATTAAATAAAAAATTAAAATAATAAAGGTTTTGTTAATAAACAAACAAACAAAAACAAAAAATTCGTTGCAAGTATTTCTATGTATTGGCGAGAAAACGTGATTGTGATTATTTAAATTTATTGTGACGAATTGTTATAGTTTGTTGTGAATATTTGTAAGCTTTATTTTTGAATATTCAGTGGGGGTGATTGGGTGCTATAATGCGTCAAAAGCGAGGCTAAAACTGTAAAATTTAGACAACATAACTAAAGTACAGATGTCAATTTGTCTTCGGATTTTCCTTAGTTTTTACGGATTCTTCGTAGTCCTTACAGATTTTTACGGTTTAACGGACGTTCTTTGAAACCCCTCGCGTAGGAAAAGTCCTATGCGAAATATCTTTATTCAATTTTTTGCCAATACTTTTTGAAATTCACCAATACTTTCACTATTGCTGAGATTTACGTTGTTTCGATGAGTGTTACGCTGATGTAATACTCGCTATTGTATCTCGTGTTCATTCATCGTAATGTAAGAGCATTGGCCATGGGTTACCCTTAAAAAGAAGTTAAATAGTTGGTATCTCTGATAAAAGTTCAAAAAGTGAAAAGGCACCTGCCCACTTTGCTTCCCTAATCACCGCCACTGTAAGCATTTGAGAGTATTTGCAAATGTTTGTTGTGAGTATTTGTAAGCACTTCAGTAGGTGCGAAGACAAAAGAGTTGTACTTTATTCCCACTTTAGTGTTACAGGTGTACAATACAATTTTAAATTAATCTTTTATGTGTTAAACACTAATTGTACTTAAAATAGCAAATCATCATCATCAAAAGAACGACATCCCAGGATGAGCCAAGGCCTTCCTTTGAAGAGATTTCCATGAGTTCCTCTGGGTGACAATGGTCCTCTAGTTCTTAATCTTTAGATCACCAAAACCTTTCAGCTACGTCTATTCATCGCAACTTAGGTCGACTTTTTCTTTGTACCTGCGGCTTCGCCAACACGAGCCTTTTTAAAGGGTTTGAATCGTGCATTCTAAAAACATGAGCAGCCCAGTTTGATCTATTGATCTTGATAAACTTTATAATATCAGGGTTGTTAAAGCATTTATAAATTTTAATATTGTATTGTCTATGCCAACAATTATTTTCTCTTACATTCCCAAGACTAGTTCTTAAAATCTTTCGCTCAAATATACACAAAAGTACCTCGTCAGATCTTGTCAATGCCCATGTTCCAGAGCCATTGACCAACACAGGTCTAATCAGCGTTTTATATAACAAGAATTTAGTTGCTCTGCAAATGAACTGAGACTTAAAGATTCTATAGTCCATCTTCTTATAAGGTAAAATAATCAATCTTTAGAGAATTTTTTTTGAGTTGTTGAAAAGAAAATTTTTACTTACCAACAGTATTCCACCAATTGTCACAAGAACTCCATGGAAGTACGGTCCTGACCGAAGAGATTAAGTAGAAGAGAGCCCATGCTAAAATCATGTTGTAGTAAATGCCAACCATTGCTGACATTAAGAACATAGCATATCCGAGTCCTGAAATGATTAAAGATTTTTTCTTTTGCACTCATCTGACCTTTTTATATAAACTAAGATAATATATACTTATTTTTGATAATTATCGAATAATTTGTGATAACTATCAAATAAGCTTCAAAAGGGACGCACCTGAAAGTTCTTAATTTTTGAGTTACTTTGTACAGAATCACAGATTATATGAATCGTTTCATTTCAAAAGGGGGCATCTGCATTTTCTCAGGAATTAGTTATATATTTTTTTTTGTACAAATACTAAGACGGAGGCATCGATTGAATTTGAAATCAAATTATGTGTCCTTTATTAGCGATATGATAGCATCGTAAAGTTTTCATTAGATGTTGGTCTCTATTAAAAGCTAGAAAGTTCTTTTTCTCTCTTCCTGCAAAATATTAAAACTGACAGAAGTCTCCTTTTAAAATTAAAACTGATACGGAGTTTAGGCCAGAAGGTAAAAGAGTTTCAATTCGAATTCAACTTGTAAACAATTGTTGATTCACGTCCCTCGAGATGCTGTTTCTTCCACCAGATGGCAGCAACTCTGAACTTTTTACAAGCTATGTGTTATATATCATATACTTATATTCTATTTCTGTTCCTGTAGAAGACGGATTTCACCATAGACGTAATTTCTGTAATTTTCATGCCAAGCGCGTGTGTATTTATCTCTAAACAAAGAATTTGTATTCGAAGTAGTTCGTGTAGTGATCATTTGGGCTCTGTATACATGAGAATACCAGGATTAGGGGGAGTCAAACTTAATTCGCATTCAAACTATTCAGTTTTCGTAATTCTTTAATCTAAATCTTCATCAATCTGGTGCATACAATCAGTCTCTAGTATATGTATAGCTTCATTCCAGGTTCAAGTATACGTATTCTGCACACACTTTAACTCAAAATGAAGTATTTTGAGTTATATCACTATTGAAGTAAGAGGGTGATACAATAATTCAATAATTATAGTAATTTAATTTGAAATTAATTTTTTTAGTAACTTATTATTTATGCATATTAACATGTTTGACTTTGTAAATGTGAAAAAAAAACTGTAAGTTGTTAGTTTTTATTTTATTTATAATACATTTCTAGCAACAAAATAAGTATTCAATTTGTTTGTAAGCTCCATTTTTTGGTTGTCCACATGTAACTCTTGAGCATTTTCATCAAAATGGATTAAAATTCATGAAGTTCATTAGACCTTTGATCAGTTTTTATTGCAATATTTATAACAAAAAGAATACAAGTAGATTATATTTTATTACTTATGAGACATTTTACAGATGTCATCAATAATAGTCCCAAAATAAATGCTGAAATTTATGAAATACACTTTTAAAGTTGGTTGGTTGGTTGGTTGTTTTCAGATTATCTGGCGCAGTCAGCAACACGAGGGCTATAATGCGCCGAAACATTCGTCATTAGACAAACCAACATACATTTACAAACACCCATGCCTAACACGGGACTCGAACCCGCAACCTCGCGGCCCAGAAGCTAGCACGCTAACCACTATACCGTTTGGTCGGCACACTTTTAAAGACATAAAAGTGTAAAAAAAATAAAAAATTAATAATTATATTTTAAATTGTATTATTAAAATGTTCTTAAACACGGAATAAGAATAGTGCTGAATTTTATTAAATATCATAATTTTTCTTGTATATAAATTACGATACACATATTTTAAATCATGTCATATATTTCTTCATGTTATAAAATTCATACCTTGAAACAGAGGGGATATTTTCCATATTGTGATCGGTCCTTCACTAGCATACTGTCCAAAAGAGAGTTCCATGAAAAACAAAGGTAATCCAACAAAAATTAGCATGATGGCATATGGAATCAGGAAGGCACCTGTAAAAATATTTTATACAAAAATCTTTACTTGTTTTTCAGGATAATACATGCTAAGAATTATTTTAATTATTTTTTTCCATCAGTGAACGTACCAAGAAATTTATTTTGAGAAATGCAATTCATCACTGAAACATCTAAACGAAAATATTGAAATTTTGCTTTTTAACACGTTAACTGCCACGTTGTGTTGAAATTTATTTCCTTGTATAAACTTTTTCTTTTTGAGTAAACTTAGTATAATTGTATTTCTGTTCATATAAGCCAAACCTGATTTTTATTCTTTTTCCCGAGGCCATCTATTCATATTTACATTGTTATGCGACGAGTTTCCTCGTAGCTGTACAAATATGGCAAGTAATGAAGGTACGAGATAACTCGTAGTAGGCGTCCTGAGTAAGTAAACTACCTACGAGATACTTCGTGGTTGGCAGTCAACGTGTTAATGAAATACATTTCTTCAATTTTCTATTTATGTAAATAAAATTAGACAGTTAAAACTATTAGATAAAACAAGTTGAAATTCCCGGCGTTTCACGGGTTATTGGAAAGGATGTGGATATTTTTTTGGGTGCTACCGTAGCGTATCAAGACCAAGGAAGAAGAACGTTTGAACTCCATTGAGACAGATTTTGAGTAAGCGTAGTTTCAAGGTTTAAAAATATATAGAAGCACGTTAAAACGTTTAGAATTTTCTGAGGATTATCTCTTGAACTGTATCATTCCATTTGACTGCTTAATATCAGTTAGTTCTACTTATGTCCTAATAAACTTCCCAAAAAGTAGACTTAAACCGTTGTTCACCCCTGTTCTTCATATACATACCAAATTTGGTGAGAATACACTGAAAGAAAGAGATATAAGTAATAAATTTACATATATCCACACATAAAACCAATATTTTTTAAAGTACCAAAGAATCTGTTTGCTAAACTTGGTAATTCATTTTGAAGTCATAGAGAAATGCATATGTAGAAGTCCTCTTTTAGGAGGAATGCGTAGTTGGAGAAACCCCATAGTATTTTTCTAGGTTCCCGAGGCATATACATGTTAAATTTTGTAAGAATATATTGAACTTATTTTTGTAAGAATATATAGAAACCCAAGAGAAATACATTTTATAACATATGTTACTTACATCATCTATTCCTATAGCGTTGGTAAACAATTTCAAAACTTGAGCATTATGTTCTTACAGCAATAAATTGAAATGGTATATCATCCTACCTGCTTTATTTCTGTAGCATAGGGTAAAAAATTCTAATAAATGGACATAGGGTCTCTGTACTCACATATGGGATGTTGTCATATCTCCCCCACATCTTTTGCATCGGCGAAAAATTTCAAAAATTGTAAGCTAGCCTTATAAAAAATAAACGATTAAAGAGGTTGTTCTACTACCTCCCTTCAAGTACGATTCGAATTCGGTATTGTACTATATCCTTACTTTCTGTAGTATGAGTGAAACATTTCAGAAAGCGAAAACAAGTCCCTTGAACAATAAATTTTGCTGCGATGATATGCTACCTCCTCCACTTTTATAGCATAAGTTTAACATATCAAAAAGTCAACTTGAACCTTTTCAATAAAAAACAAGAAGATTCAAATGATATATTGTATTACCTCCTCCATTTCTGTAGCAAAGATAAGGGAAACGCCAGATGTTTCCAAGTCCCACAGCATAGCTAAGGCAAGACAGAAGAAACTCGGCTCCATTGCTCCAATTACCACGTTCCTTGTTCTCATCTACCTTTGGATCCAGTATCAGAGACAGCGGAGGATTCGTCATGGCAACAGGATTGGACGGCAGCAACTGAAACAGACAACATTTTAGTTATACAAAAAACTATTTAGCTATAATATACTGACTAGTGTGGGCTCAATCCTCTGCTTGTTAAAGGCTGATTTATATATTGCCAGTTGGTGAAACAGTAACATTGCCAGTCGGTGAAACAGTAACATTACCAGTCGGTTAATTACTAACATTGCCATTCGGTGAAACAGTAACATTACCAGTCGGTGTAACATTGACATTTGCTAGTCATGGGACATCAGCACTAGTACCATGTAAACGCATCATTACAGTCGCAGGAGACACCAGTTTGTCAAGCATTTTCTATTCACTGGTAAGATAACTCCCATCATTCAACCACCTCTTTCGTGATCAACGACAGGAGACGCAATTGTTCAAGATACTGGCACCATGTAAACGAAAAGCTGGCATTCCGATCAACTCTTGACAGTGACTTTTCAATCAACTTAACGGCTGGCGTTCTAGGCACTGGCATACTGGTACCAATCAGGGTTCCAGTTTAGATCTCCAGTTCTGTTGGTGATCACGGGAGAGCGCACGTGATTGGATGATGAGAGTTACCGGTGCCATTAAATAGAAAATTCTTTATTTACTAAAACCAGTAGCTAGGGGATGTCACATGACGTAACAGTCTGGCGATCTAAGCTGAAACCACGACTGGTTGCGTGTAAATCTGGCTTAACACTCGTCAACCATAGACGGTCTTAGTTCGCCAGAACCAGCTTAGCTGCACTCGTTAAAATAATAGAAGTCTTCAGAATGTGCCAAACATACATATTTTTCGTGTTATAATAGAAAAGCACAAAAGTTAACTTCATCATACTATTCCCTAGCACTTTTCATATATTTCCTAGAAGATTTTTTTCTCTTTTTTCTAAAGAAAAAAAAAAGGCTCCACCGAAAAAAAAAAAAAATGTATAGAAAAACTTAAGTGCTCTTCGACAACACTTCCAATGCAAGCTACGATGCTTTTACGATATCTTTCAGCATTTTGCCTTTCAAATTTATCCTATTTTCTGTTTAAAACAAATTTTCATTTTAATTCAACCGTTCAGCAACCATTGATTTTGATTTGCAAACAAACGGCCGATGTTAAGAATCCCCATATGCAAATACGACGCTTTTATGGGCACGCGTAAGAGAAATATATAGATAAATGTGACTGTTGAAAAGCCTATCAAAAATTTAATGCTTATTTGTGATAAATTTATATCATTAATATTTGTTATCCAAAATTCTGTAATACGGCATCTAAAAGCAAAAAATGAAATTTACAAACCAAAAAATATTAGTACTAATAATTTTTTATATAAATTACCTTTTTTAGGCCAGCGATTTTGGATTGATGGGAAACATAGGATAGAAAGTGTTGTTAAATGAGTAAAGATAACTTTGAATTGATGATAATGTAAGTGTTGAATGTGCTTTTAAATCTGAGTAACGGCTCAGATTCATATAAAGCATTTTTTGCTTATATATGTATCAAGTGATTTAAAATAACATTTGAAATTTAAAAAACAATTTTTAAACATAATAGAAATAAATTTAAAAACAACATATTTCTCGCTAAAATTATATCATCATTTAAGAGACATGTTAAACACCATATTTGCAAAAACTCTTTTCTTTTAATTTTTAAGCAGAGAAAATGCGTAAGTGATATTTAGATAAGTATAAAGGTCATATATATTTAAAAATATAAAACATTTTTTGTGTACATTTGCTTAACGAAATTTTTTTCACTAAACAAAGTAAGAAATACAACAATTGAATTTTTCGTTTCAATTAAATTCTCCATTTCTTTTGAAAATCCAATTTTATTTCAATCGTTTGACATCGTATCCAACGGGTGATTAATATAAAGTTTATTTGAAATTAAAACTCCTTAGATAGAATACTATTTATCCTAAGTGCTACTAGATGGCGACACTATCGCATTTAGAGTCGCAAACTTAAAATCAAATAACGGGAACTATAACACATAAGACGCCGAGTTAAAAGTGTGAGGAAAATAGTGTTTTGAAAATGAAAATTAGAAAGTAAAACAAAAAAGGGATTTTGCTCAATTTTCTAAAAAAAAAAAAAAAAAAAAAAAAAAAAAAAAAGGAAAATTAATTTAATGGTAAATATTGATGCAAACATAAGTTATTTGCTTTTAGAAATTGTTTGAAATTTCTTTACATTTTAATATACTCATCTAATGTTTAATTATGGATATCCTATTCTAGTATCTCTTCGATTTCAACGAAATATTTATGGTTTTACGTGGGGCATATTCAGGTATACAGATAAAAATACACGCCCCAAAGTCTCATTTTAAATATAAATTATTTTCAAATAATTAAAAGGACCGTTGTCCGGTATTAAAAATTAATAAAGAAAAATTAATATTTTACTTTTTATTTGGCAGTAGCGATTTATGGGGGAGTGGGGGAGGGGCAGATACATCTACTTTTAACATTTAATATCTTAGAAGGCGGTATCGTCAAAATTTCGAATTCCCTTCCAGTAACGTCAAACTTAGGACACTTAATAGTCAGCACTATTTATAGGATAAAATTTTTTATACTAAACAAATTACAACCTCGTAAGATAGCTTTTTCCCATCGTTAGAAGCTCCATACGTGGTAAAAGATATCAAAAAGCTCCTTATGTTGGCTTTTACAGCGTCTTTCAGAAAGACATCCTTATGAAGTTATGTAACTGTGAAACAGTGTGAGAAAGAGAAAAGTGGTATATTGGATAGACAGCTAGGAAAATTAAAAACTCCAGAATGGCGTCTAATATACTTATTTTAAATTTGAAAACCTTACGTCAATGCATAAACATCAGTGGCTCCCCTTCGTTTTGTCTTTTGCTATTTTAATTTTCATTTATAATAAATAGACATTAAATGAAAGCAATTTATGTCCTTTCATTAAGTGGTTATTTTAGTACCTACTCACCAAATGTCAAGGTTTTATAGAAAGTAGTTTCTAAATGCACTGGGCTAGATGATTGTAACATAGCGAGTATAGGAAATGATCCTTACTAGGATTTCCTCTTCAATACACCGATTTTAAAAATTGACTGATGGGATTCAATTTGATGACGGCTGCATACGGTTTATCGATGAGGTCCATTTTCATTCAGACCAATTTTTCAATAAATAAAACTGGTGAATATGGGGTACTAAAACCTCCTCTGTGTGTCTTGCAAAACTATTGTATTCTGCAAAAATGACCGTTTGAACGGCACTATCCAGTACAGGGACCATACAGTCTTTTTTCATCAGGAAATGATAAACTCAATTCGCTATATTCAAATTGATAACAATTTGTTACCATATTTAAATATTATAACAAATTTTGCAAAAAAATTCCCTACCTGTCTATCCCATATACCACTTGTCTTTTCTTTCTGCGTCTCACTATTTCGTTGTAATATCATTTCAAAGTTAAGACAACCTTGCTGAAAAGCAATGTTTATTTATCGTGTTTATGTTTATCTTCGTTTTCTGTGTTTCGCTTTATTTACATAATTTCGGAATCTAATTCCCCTCTGTTGCAGATGCACTTACTTTACCTACAGTAATTAGGTTTAAAAAGTATCACGATAAAAATATTAACTGTAAATAAATAAAGTACAATCAATAATTATACCGCATCCTTGCCACAAAAGTGACAGCTCAAAATTTCTAATTTTGAGTAAAATGTGTACAGAATCAACTACTTGGACTTGAATCTGGAAGAACGCCATAAGTTAGTTTCAACTTGTAAACAATTTTGTACCGTTCTGCCAGCTTCAAGTACAGTACACAAAAACAAAAAAAATCCAAACGATCATTATATCTTGTATTCTAATTGATGAAATAACAAAGCCGACCAAACGGTATAGTGGTTAGCGTGCTAGCTTCTAGACCGCGAGGTTGCGGGTTCGAGTCCCGTGTTAGGCATGTGTGTTTGTAAATGTATGTTGGCTTGTCTAATGACGAATGTTTCGGCGCATTATAGCCCTCGTGTTGCTGACGGCGCCAGATAATCTGAAAACAACCAACAAAAGTCAAGTACCGTTGTAAATCATGGAAGGTCTTTATTAATTGTACACATATTTTATCATTGAAACTCCAATTATGTATCATGAGAGGTCATCTACATATTAAAACTAAACCAAACTTTAAAAAGTTCAACAGCAACCCCATAATATTATACCATATTTAGATTTAGAATACAAACAAAACTTGTAAATACCAAATTTTATAATTTTCCAATGAGTGGTTAGTAATTTAAATGATGTAAAAAAAAAATTAAAACATGGCAGATTGTTAAAAAGAACATTTGTTTTTTTAGCCATAAATTCTTAAATATCTAATATATTTTAGCAATTTTTGTTTCAAACGATGGTTTGGAAAAGGCCAAACATAAATAACAAGCAACTTTTGTATCAAACAGTTTTTTAATAATTATAAATTAATGAAACACGTTTTAATTTTTTTAAATAGAAACATGTATTTTTTTTTCTTCCATTAGAGTTATCATGGTCGAAAACCCCTCCAGAATTTTTTTCATTCCATTTTGACTTTTGGTTCTCAATATTTTAGTAAAAATGTAAAAAAGCACACTTTAAGGGACCGTGTAATAGATTACGTTTCGAAGCATGCAAAACTTTCGATTCTTCCCCGCGATAAAAAAATTTGCCCGCAAGATGGTCCAAAACATTTTCGGTCATAAGTGACGTGTTTCTCAACATAATAAACTGAAATTTAATATTTAAGATAAACGAGATATTTTAAATCGAATGGAAACATAAAAAATAGGGGTTCGTATTGAAATTTTTAAAGATAGAGTTAAATTTACTACGTATACAGCCCCTTTAAAAAAATGTTTTGCACCACATATAGAAAATCGCATACAAAATATTTTGGTGCAAACCGCAAGATTCTACGATAATTAGAACCGAAGATGTAGCAATCGTTCGAATTTTTTTTGCGTACTGTACATGCAGTCAGTGATTACAAACTGCTTTTACTTGAATCTGGTAGAACGACACAAGAGAGTTTACAAGTTGATTCCAAGTTACAACTGACTTATGCAGTTCTTCCACATTCAAGTCCACGTAGTTGAATCTGTACACACTTTAACTCAAAAAATGAAGAACTTTGAGTAGTGTCCCTTTGGTAGCAATCATGTGATATCATCCACTCTATCCGTTCAATACTGTATTTGCGAATTCCTTTAGATTCTGTTGATTTCTTTATCAAAGGATGAAGTATGAATCCTAATGATTTAACACCTGATTAGGAACAAAACCTAAGCAATCAGATGTTAAACTTGATACCGACAGATAACGCTTCCATTACACTTTTCACATAACTTATTATTCTTCAAAGTTAGGAGATTTTTTGAAAGTTCTGAATGAGAAAGGATTTATTAAAACGGCGTAAGTACTGAAGCTTTTTTTTCCCACCATTTCTTTCAAATTGTATTCTATTATATTCAGTGAATAAAATCTTATTTAATTATTTGTTGCCCGTTTTATTAAATTAGATGAAAGGCGAATACTCAAAAAATGAAACGAATAAAAAGCTAATGAATGGTATTGACTGGGATAAAAAAAAAAAAAAAAAAAAAAAAAAAAAAACCATCTTAGGGCATGCGCCTACTAAGTGAATAAAAAACGACATTCTAAACAAATTGTTCGAAGATAGCGAAAACCATTCAACGTGAATCACTTTCGGGGAATTACCCACAAAAGGTTTTGTTTATTTTTTATGGGCGATTTTCTTTGAAATGCTAATTGGATGAAAATTGTAAAATATACTGTATTGCAAACCTTTACGTCTTAAATTATGGCGGTTCTGCAAATCATTAATAAAAACTATATCAAACGCTTAAGAAAATTTGCATTTCAATACATGTTCAATTAGAATAATATAACGCAAGAAAACAAAGTTTTTAATATAAATCCTTTACATGCATTGCCAATTTTTATATTCATTAACATAGGTCCGTTTCTGTTGTCAGCGTATGCTTGGTGTTTGCATCTAATTTTAAATATTAAAAGCATCTCTTTCAGCAAAATATGCGGTAAACTACTTTTCAATATTTATTCACTAAAAATGAATGAGAATTTATGAATTCACATTCAAATATCTTTTATCTATTCTGATTAAAACAATTTATTAATTATTTATTAAAGCAATTTTGGCAACAGGAAAGAGTTTCTTCAATTATCGGGAAAATGGAATTATTAGTATTCCAAAACGATTACAACAACGTGAGTGAAAACGAGGGGGAGTAACAGCCCCCAAAATTTCACAGAATGCATTGTCATTGGCATTGAATCTATTTGCCTAGTTTCAGCCGGAATGGATAACGACAAGTGGATTGGATGGACAAGTTCGCAGATTTGCCTGCCATTGACATACACACCTACACAATCGAAGTTTATATAAAGGATTTAAAAAAAAAAGATAAGGACGGGCCTCGAGAATTCGGTTGAGAGGGGAAGTGACAAGTTCAATCACCTCATTACCGAAACGTTATAAAAGAAATTATTAACAATTAACTAAACAGTGATCAGTTTTATGGTCGACCACTTCAAGATTTGAGCAACCCAATGCTTGCGTAAAATAGTAGTAATAATTGGTAAAGATATGGTCTGTTTAAGATGGGGCGGATGCAAGCTAACGGACGTGCCCCTACTCATAAAATAATTTTATGGTTTTACCACATTCAGTCTCAACTGCATAACGGAGTGGCAATTTTGCTTCATTTTTTAAATAAATCGAAACAATGAAAGTGTATATTAAGTAACAATTTTTACTAAGACATTTCAAATACATAAACCATTGTCTTGGTTTGTTTGTACCCACTGATTTATATTCTCGACAACAGGTCGAGCATAGGAATTTGGAGACGATGATGTAAGAATATGATATCTGTCATCATCTGCTTACAGAAATTGAAACGAGAAACGATAAATTATACCAATTCGTTTTATAAAGACCTTGTAGAAAAATTAATGAAAACCTGGTAAAAAAAAACTGAATGAAACATGATGAATGAACGAATGAAGACTTGGTAAAAAAAATGAATGAAGACCTGGTAAGAAAAAATTTAATGAAGACCTGGTGAAAACGGCAATAAACTCACGTCTGGAGTTTCGTGAATTCGAACCTGTGTTTTGCCGGATCACATTTTGTTATGAATAATGGGAATAAGTTGTGTTTATTACGAATGATAACAAGGAATAAGTTTTATTTAATATAAATGATAGAAATAAGTTTTATTAAGAATAATAGTGATCAAAATCCTTTCAGTCCTTAATGTCAAAACGTTGGCAAGTATATGTATAGCGATATGTGTCGTCAATCTCGCCATCTAGCTGAATATAAAATTGGAAAAAGTAATTACCTCAGAGTTTTACCATGGAGCGGTAGAATTGACAACGGGTAACACAATTCATCACGAGGAATTATTTCAATAAGGCCAAATCAAGGAGGGTTTGAAAGCTATTCATTAGACGGTAGATTCGTTGATTTAGAATAGGGGTGATGCATGACGAAAATAGGCATTCAAAAAGGTAACTTTAACGGAAAATGCAGATGTCTTTCGCCTGGAATCCTTCGTAATTCAAATCCTTTATAAGCCATTGTCAATTTTTATATTCATTAACTCAACGCCGATTCTGTTCGCCGAAGTTTCAAAATGTATTTATTAAAAATGAACGTGAATTCATGCACTCACATCCAAACATCATTTACTTATTCTGATTAAACAGTTTTATTATTTATTTATATATTTATTAAAACAATTTTGGCAACAGGAAATAGTTTCTTCAATGGTCGTTTAAATGCTATTTTATCGTTATTGGATGACTGCAAATTGGTTCATTAGTATTCCATAAAACCGACTTTTTAGTGACAGTGACAGATTTGATATAATGCATTGTCATCGACATCGAATCTATCTGCTAAGTTTCAGACCGTTTGGATGACGACAAGGGTTAATTAGGCCTCTGCAGATTCCGCCGCCATCAACTCACAAAATCGAAGTTAGTATAAAGGATTTAAAAATGGGGCTAGTCTTGTTTCCATTGTAACAGACTGCGCCTTTTCTTACACCTAATCATGTTTACTAATCATGTATTTGATTCAATGTTAAATAGTTTACTTTGAATCAAATACGACAGAAATCTTAAATGCATTAATACTCAATCTTACGATACTGGCGAAGAAGAAACTTAATTGATGCTTCTAATCGAATTATAATTATCATGATAGCGCAATCAACCTTTCTATCGAATTATAATTATTACGAAAAAGCAATCAACCAAAATTTTTTATCAGTCAAATTTCCAATCAAAACCATCGGAGTTGGACAATTCAGAAGTACGTTTATAAGCACTATATGGCAAGACAAGAAAAGAACGTGATTTCAGCGTGATAAAAGTTGTGCTTTCATAACTTACCCACATTAGTTTTAAAAAGTTTTTTTCTGCTTAGTTTGCAAAAGCAAACAACCTGATCCATATGGTACTGTTTACTTAATTTTTAATTGTTTGTGAACACGTCTAATTTTAGAATCGGAGACTGTAGTTGCAATCATTACAAAATCTCTGTTCTTTTCAATGAGGAATAAAAAACTAGAGAGCAAATTGATTGTTATGTCAAGATCGCTTCAAGAGATTGTCGAATCTTCTCCGTACATCTTACTATCGACGTATCTTGATACGGAGCGTGGTTTATTTCAGCGATCTTTCAAAGCAGAAACAAAAACTTCTAACGAAGTTGTTTGCACTAAGAACTATTCAAAATAGTCTAACATTCAGAGTCAAAATACAGAAAAAAAAATTTCGTCACAAATTTGTTTGATATCCAGAGTCAAAATATAGAAAAAAAAATTTCGTCACAAATTTGTCTAACATTTAGAGTCAAAATATAGAAAAAAAAAATTCGTCTCAAATTTGTCTAACTTTTAAAGCAAAATATAGAAAAAAAATTTCGTCACAAATTTGTCTAACATTTAGAGTCAAAATATAGAAAAAAAAAATTCGTCTCAAATTTGTCTAACTTTTAAAGTCAAAATATAGAAAAAAAATTTCGTCATAAATTTTAACACCTACATAAAATTAAAACAAAGAAGTTTTTCTTAATGATCTTACCTTAAAATTATAGTTGCCATGAGTCCACTGAATACTGCTCAAAGGGCCTACTTTATGCGGCTCCATTAATAAAGGGTTCTGAGTATGTGATACAAGTATAAGAATCTGTTCGAATTAGGCATTTGACCATTATTTATAGAAGTTTCTGCGACAGCGTGAGCTCAGCCAATCAGAGCTCAGAGGTCGCGTGGCGTCATTCTTTAAGCATTAAAAATGAGGCGGAATGACGCGTCTCCATTTGTCAATCAGAAACAATATGAAACTCGTCAATCGTCGTCTTAAGCGAAGGAAGACTTAAAAAAAACAAACAAAAAAAAACAAAAAAAAAACATAATATTTGAGCAGACATCGCTTCTTTTTACGTGAGATCTATGAACTCGGACAAAAACAATTGAGATTCGTTACAAACTACTTTTTAGTAACGGATTTTAAAATGTGTTTTATTGTTCCGATAACAGTAAAAGGTTTTTATTGGAGGCGTGTAGCTTCAACACCAGCTTCGCAATTTTTTTTCAGGAGAGCAAAAACTTTTTTTTTATGCGAGATCTATGAACTCGGACTAAAATAATTGAGATTCGTTACAAACTACTTTTTAGAAACGGATTTTAAAATGTGTTTTATTGTTCCAATAACAGTAAAAGGTTTTTATTGGAGGCGTGTAGCTTTAAAAACAGCTACGTAATTTTTTTTCAGGAGAGCAAAAACTTTTTTTTTATGCGAGATCTATAAACTCGGACGAAAACAATTGAGATTCGTTACAAACTACTTTTTAGTAACGAATATAAAAATGTGTTTACTGCTCCAATAACACTAAAATGTTTTTACTGGAGGCATGTAGCTTCAAAACCAGCTTCATCCATTTTTAATTTTTTTTTTCAGGCGAGCAAAATCTTTTTTATCAGAAGAGCAAAAACTTCTTTTTACGCGAGATATATTAACTCGGAAGAAAACCAATTGAGATTCGTAATAAACTATTTTTTAGTAACGGGTATTAAAATGTGTTGACTGTTTCAATAGCAGTAAAATGTTTTTACTGGTGACGTGTAATTTCAAAATCAGCTCCATTCATTATTTTTTTTTTTTCATCAGGAGAGCAGAAAAATTTTCATTGTCATGTCGATCAGTTTTTGATATTGTTTAATTACGTATAAAACGAACAACGTAAATGATTGTTGCTATGTTAACTTTAATGCAATTTTAAGTTTTTGGAAGTTTGAATTTAAATTTTGAATGGAGCTGGTTTTGAAGCAAAACGAGTGATCAAAAGCCTTACAGTTAGCAACTGTTGCAAAGTTACCTATACTGTACGAAATTTTTGTAAAATGTGAAATGCAGTTCCTAGGTAAATAAATGATATTTTTAAAACAAGAAAAAAAAAAGTTATAAAATAATATGAGCAATATAAATGAACGAAAACTTTCAAAAAACTTAAAGAAAATCAGAAAAAAGTGCTCACAAAATTCAGTCTGGAGCTGAGATATTTGTATGAATAAAATAAAATTCAGACAAAAAATTAAAAAAAAAAAAAAAAAAATTGAGGGGGAGGGGGGGGGGGGGGGGTTACACAACCGTATTTTCAATACTCTTACACTTGGATGGAGTTGGTTAAGAAACAAACTCTTTACTTACTTTGAAAGTAATTTTCAAATTGAAGGAGATGGTTTTAAAACCTAATCGCTTGGGACGCTTGGCAGTGTAATGAAATGAATCAAGAAATTAAAAAAAAAAAAAAAAAAGATAAAATGTGGATGAGGCTGCTTTTGAAGCTACACGCCTCACTTTTCCTATTAAAGAGTAAAAAATTTGTACGATTCATATTGAGCAGCAAAAAGCTTTTACTGTTCCGTACTCTACATGAGAAACTGGTGAAAAAACAGGACTTGTTCCCTAAGTAGTCTTTTATATGAGAGATAAAAATAAACAATCTTTTTAAATCCTTTATATTAACTTCGATTTTGTTTGTACGTTTGTCGATGGCGGACAAATCTGCGGAGGTCTAATTAACCTCCCTGGTCGTCATCCAATTGGGCTGAAACTTGGCTGTCCGATTTAACTGTCAATAAAATACAAGCTCTATAATTTGTGCAATTTTCTTTTTTGCTACTTGCCTGGAATCATATATAGCTCCAGTTAGAAGATACAAAGCCTAATTATTTTTAAATAGGGAAAATACTTATCAATAGAACAATATAAAAAAAATTCACAACTCGACTGAGTCGACAAACGAATAATAATGGAAAATGGATAGCCAAGACTGAGTCAGGGCTTACCTCATTTAAATAGTGGAAAATATGAGCGAAGAGGAAGACTTACATCGACGAGTGACCGTAATGACGGAGAAAACAAACATTAACCCTTTGCACTCGAGGCCTTTTTCGCGCGGAGGGACCAGCAACTCGAGACATTTTAGGTTCGGTTGGCGTTTATGGATTTGCTTCATAGAAGCTAAACACAGTCATTGGCCTTGCATCAAATTTCCGCATCAAACCTAGTGGTCATCTCGTGTTTCGGCATCCAATCGTGTGGTGCCTGAGAGGCGCCGCTCGAGTGCAAAGGGTTAAAACATCCGGAAAGAAATCAAAGTTCAAATATTCCGTAATTAAATGTCTCTGAAATGTCACATTTGAACTGCGTGTAGCGTTGTTTGTTAGATGTTCTCTCAGTGAAAATATACAGAGTGCACATAAAAGAATGTCCCTGTTAATGGCACTTAGTTCATAAATATATGAATGCTACCTATATTTAACCTTTAACTGTTGTGGTTGGGTGGTTTGATGTTTTTGGGGCAAGGGCAACAAGTGGTCCATACTGCGCCAAACAAATTGGTGAATATCACTTTAAAGTTTAAGAAAAATAGTATCAGAAAAATTCGTATAAAAGTCAATGATGAACTATTTTAGGGGTTGGAAGCATTCCACAAGAAATGACTTATGGTCTGTCAGATCGCAAACCGTAGTTAAAGGTTAAATCTTCTATATTAACTTCGATTTTGTGTGTCGATGGCGGGAAAATCTGTGGAGGCCAAATTAACCCCCTTACCGTCATCCAATCGAGCGATGACAATGCATTCTATAAAATGTTTGGACTGTGTCACTAAAAAGTCGCTTTTACGGAATAGTAATAAACCAACTTGCCCTGATCCAATCGCGCTAAAATAGCATTTAACCGACCATTGAAGAAACTCTTTCCTGTTGCCAACATTTTTTTTTAATAAATAAATAATAAAATGGTTTTAAGCAGAATAAATACATGATATTTGAATGGGAGTGCATAAATTCACTTTCATTTTTAATGAATAAATTTTGAAACGTACTTTGCCGGACATTTTGTGGATAGAAAAATGTTTTTGACATTTAAAATTAGATGCAACACCAAGAACACGTTGTTTACAGAATCGGTGCTGTGTTAAAGAATATAAGAATTGGCAATGCATGTAAAGAATTTTTATTAAAAGCTCTATGGGTTATATTATTTACAAGAAACTAAAATCAATTAGATGTAGGTTATTAATGACTTCGGGTTGCCAATTAATGGAACTTTTAAGTTTGGGCATCATTGTGGGATAGGAAGTAAAAAATGAATAGGATGTTAGGCTTTATCAGGAAGACTATCTCATCTAAATCAAGTGATTTATTTTGCCACTTAATAGAGGATTGGTTGGGCCACATCTCGAGTATGAAGTACAATTCTGGTCGCCTAATCTCATGAAGGATATTGATCAGGGTTCCCACTCAAATCACAGAATAAAAATCAATGACTTTCAAGGACCTAATCAATGTTTTTAAGGACCTTTGAAAATCTGTTTTCAGGCATCATGTCTGCATATAAATTTTTAATAAAGTATATTCTGCCAAAAAAGTTACAAATTGGTGGATGCGTAATACAAATATGTCGGAAAATTCTGATACGGTGCAGATACGTGGAGGTCACGCGGGGATAGCAAGTCCGAGTTGCATTTTTATAATCTGCAAAAATTAAGGACTTTTAAGGACCTCTAACAGGGTTCCCACTCAAATCGCAGAATGAAAATCAATGACTTTTAAGGACCTAATTAATGTTTTTAAGGACCTTAAAAACTTTGTTTTCAGGCATCATGTCTGTATAAAAAAAATTTTATAAAGTATATTCTACCAAAACAGTTACAAGTTGGCATATGTGTAATACAAGTATGTCAGAAAATTCCGATATAATGAGGATAAGTGGCGGACACGCGGGGATAGCAAGTCTGAGTTGCATTTTTTAAATTTTTAAATTGGTCAACATACACAAAAATTAAGGACTTTTAAGGACCTCTAAGCATTTTCAAGTACTTTCAAGGCCTTGAAAACAGGTTCAAAATTATTAAGCACTTTTAATGACTTTCAATGACCGTGGGAACCCTGTCTAAGCATTTTCAAGGATTTTCAAGCACTTTCAAGGCCTTGAAAACAAATTCAAAAATATTAAGCATTTTGAATGACTTTCAATGACCGTGGGAACCCTGTTGATCTGTAGAAAAAGGTTTAGCGTAGAGCAACAAAAATTATACAGGGAAATTTGGCATTGAACTATGGTGCTAGAATAAGGATTCTTAATATGTATACATTGGAAGAAAGAAGGTCCAGAGTGAATTTTATTCAGTCGTTTAAATTCATCCAACAGGGTGATTTTAAGGATTTAGAGTTCAATATAAGGGCCCGGATAAGAGCTCATGCATATAAGCTATTTAAATCGCATTTTAACTTCGAGAATAGGAAACATTTTTTTTACAATAGAGTAATTGATAAGTGGAACAATCTGCCTTCAATTTACTTAATACTTTCAGAGAGTATTGATGAAATATATGTAATCACTTTTTTGAAAGCATAATTGTACTTTGTTTAAGATATAATGTAAATTTTTTTATGAAATACAATATACGAATGGAAATTTTATGAAAAGTTTAGGCAAACATCACATTTTTGCTCACATTATCTTAAAAGTACTTCCAAATTTATAAAAAGATCTTCAAAACTGTTATAACATCTATAATGTATTCAAAAAAAAAAAAAAAAAAAAAAAAAAATGATAATTTTTGAAAGATGCGCGTTGAGTGTTTTGTAATGTGTACAATATTGGTATATCTTAAAACTATAAATACCTATAAAATTTTTTTAATAAATAATATTTTTTTTTTAAATTTTCCTCATCTATCTTTATAATATTAATAAACTAATGTATCATGCAAAAATTCGGAAAAATTGCTTCACAATTAAAAAATAAAGTTTTCATAGTCCACTGTACCCATAAATCAAATTAAAGGTAAACTAACCTAGTTTTTCTTAAACTATTAAATTCCTAATTAAACATTTGTGCATATAAATTAGAATACTATTAAAGTAGATATTAAGGCTGTGAGAATATGAACACTATACTAAATAATGAGTAACAACAGAATTTTGTTGTGGTCAGAAATAGCCATTTAAATGACTTGAAATAATTTTGGAAATCTTAATCATTTTGTATTTAATTGTAATATTTTTTAAGTGGTAGGTTAGAAAATACAGTCAAAACCCGTTAACCGGAATTAAAAGCACTTCTCCGTACTTAAAACTTAACGTTAATTTATTCGTTTAACAAGAAATTCGGTTAACGCAAACAATTTCAGCGGCCCCACATCGACCTCGCGTTAACGGGGTTTGACTGTAGTTATAAACTCTACAGAGGCGCACCCAACATTTTTTTTCTGGGGAGGGTTTTTAAGTCCTGAGTTTGCTCCTGTGTTTCTCTGTATTAAAAATAACATACATGCAGAATTTTCTTATCCGATATTTATCACATGTCACCAATATTTTGGCTTTTTCTTAAGCAGTCCCTTATACACGACAAAATATTAAAATGGTTTTTGTCCAGTTTTCGAGTTAAACAAAACAATTCACATGAGACGACTTTTTAAATAGATCCTTTATTATTCATATATTTCAGATTATAAATTAATAATAAATGGACAAACACCAATATCAGACTGATTTTACTACATTTTAAAGCCCTTTAAATACAAGGGCATGTAAGCACTGAAACATTATAGCTACATTTGAAAAACAGAAACCTCCATATTTTTGCATTTCTTTTAAACAACACTTCATATTAAACCTAAGTAAGCCAAAAATAATACATGATGATTTTTTGATGTTTTGAGATTTGCAAATCTTATTTATTTCAAAGTTTCTTGGACCTATAATAGCTACTATAGTGCGATACAGTAGGCAAACTCTGCCTGAATTGTGGTAGATTAGAAACAGATTAATTTTTAAATTATTTACAATTGCTAAGTGTTTTATATTCAATCATAAAAAAAAAAAAAAAAACGGGATATAAGGGTATCCTATGGGAGAAGGGGGGGGGGGGGAGGAAGGGGCTGTCCCTAAAAACCCTCCTGAGAGCGCTCCCGAAACTTTATTTTTTGCATCATTTGATCCGTGTTCCCCGCCCTTGACTTACTATTCGATGACAAGTTGATAGAAGATTCCCATCAAAACAAACAGAAAACTGATGAAACAACTGTTTAGAACACATCATTAAAATAGTTAAAGATAAGGTTTGAAGAGAGGTACGGATTCTCCAAATGAGTTCTTGAAACTTCCGACTTTTATCAAGTGCGCCAGTTGCAACAGAGAAATTCCCTTACTTGAATCCTACACCGAATGCAACTTCTAATGAAGTCCCCAGAGTAGAAGATTTCTTAACAACTCCCGAAGACGGATGTTGACGTAACAAGTTGGAGATTGCGCCTCTTGCGCAACGGTTTGTGTCTGTTTGAGCGAACGCAGTCTGCCGCGTTTGTAAACATTGAAGCAAAGTGAGTGGGTCTAATGACAGGTGTGCTCGTAACGCGAAAGTCAATGGAAACGTGTGATACGTCATTAGGAGCATGGCGGGTATTTGATCAATTAATGATAAGTCACTGAGGGGTATGGTGGTACTAAATCAATTTATGATAAGTCACTGAGGGGTATGGCGGTACTTGACCAATTTATGTTAAGTCACTGAGGGGTATGGCGGTACTTGATCAATGTATGATAAGTCACTGAGGGGTATGGCGGTACTTGACCAATTTATGATAAGTCACTGAGGGGTATGGCGGTACTTGATCAATGTATGATAAGTCACTGAGGAGTATGATGGCACCTGATCAATTTATAAGTCAATGAGCGGTATGGCAGTATTTGATCAGTGTATGGTAAGTCACTGAGGGGTAGGGCAGTACTTGATCAATGTATGATAAGTCATTGAGGATTATGGCAGTACTTTATCAATGTATAAGTCACCGAGGGGTATGGCGATATTTAATCAATGTATGATAAGTCACTGAGGGGTATGACGGTACTTGATCAATATACGATAAGTCACTGAGGATATGGCGGTACCTGATCAATACAAGTCACTGAGGGGTAGGAGGTACTTCAATATAAGTCACTGAGAGGTAGGTAGGTAATGATCAATATATAAGTCACTGAGAACTAGGGCGGTACATTTATAAAAGGGTCAAAATTAAGATTTATATTTATTCAAGAAAGATTTTTATTTATGAAATTCGACGTTTATTGTAAGCGTTCGACTGTCTTTTTATTTTACACATCATTGTTGACGAGGTGATTACATAGATGGAAATACGGGTGGAGGGATGCATACAGTACATGTCCACTCAAACCATATCTCCCCCTCCAATCAGCTTCTGTCAGCCAATAGGGGACTGTAAGGACATGTAATGTTTTTTTATGACTATTTTTAATTACCTCCCCTACTCCTACGTGACGATATAGCTTGAGAGACACGTTATTTCCTTAAAAAGTTGTACATGTATTGCCTGTACTAGGAGAATAGTTCCTGCCAGATAATCTGGTAGTGATGTCGCTATAGAAACAAGACTCGATAACTTAGAATAGAGGTGAGCATGCATGATCTTGGCGCCAAAAAAAAGTTACAATACTAGAAATGAAGATGGCTCTCTCCTGGAATCGCACATGAAAAATGCGGCAAGTCTTGTTTCCACGACAGAAGACAACGCTAGACTTTATGGCGAGAGCCCTTCTTGTGATAGACAAATAGAAATTATAGAAAGGGAATTTCACTGGTGATGGGTTGGGCAATGGTGAAATTCGAAAGAGTTGGAAAACCAAAACCGACAAATGGTGTGCAGGTAATTTTGCCTGGAAAACTCCCCTCATACTTTTTTCAATAAGAACACGTAACGTCTTATTCTGAATTTTATACAGAATGTATAGAAATGTTAGTAGATCATGAATCCATTGGTCTGCCGGGGCAAGAATGGTCGAAACTATTCAAAAATCGACTTTGGATGAGATTAACTAAATTTGATTGCCAAAAATGGCAACTTGGCAAAAAATGAATACCCTTTTTGGGTCTGGCAACCCACCACCCTTTAATTATTTTCAATTAAGAAGGTTCCAGACGATTTGTCCTTCCTGGCGCCAAGATCTTTCATCTTTTAAGAGTCAGCCAAGTAGGCAATAAATGTTACGTTAACAGGAACGTAATATTTATCGTCAACTTGGCTCACTTTTAAAAGATGGAATTATTTTTCGACAGAGAACAAATACCGTCTGCACCCTTCCTCATTGAAAATTAAAGAGCGAAGGGTTACCACATAAAAAAGAAAACGCATATTTGGCAAGTTATGATAAATATTTATTACGATTCATTCAAAGTCTCTTTTTGAATAGTTTCGGCCATTTTTGCCCCAGAAGACCCGTAAATTCATGTAATCTACTGACATTTCTCGACATTTTATGGAAAAAAAATCAGAATTAGATTACAAGGGGTACCTAAACTTCTTGGATTATAAGTCTTGAAAAAGGGAAACAATTTTCAAGTTAATAATTATAAAAAAAAATATATCCTGCTTCAGTAGTTCCCCGCAGTGACGTCACATCACTTCTCCATATATTCACTAGTAACAAGTACACCTGTCTCTCATAAATTAAAATCAATCATTTCTCTTGCCGGGAAAATTCATTGACGGGTTTACCTTCTGGTCACGTGTAATACAAGTGAGTATATACAGGGTGGTCATAAAGAAACTTTGCCAATAAATGGACCTCTAGCTGCCGTTCCATTCAACAGATCGAAATAAGATTTCAGAAATAGTTGAGTTCGAGATTCTGTGAATAGCAACAAAATGGCGGTTACGGTTATAGTTACAGAAACTCAGAATTTTCGAATGGCAACGCCTACTTTCTCCTCTCGCAAAATGCTCAGGGCATGCAAAAACCTTCAGGAGCTTTGGAACGGTACGTTTATAACAAAAAACGGATGCATTATGCACGCACAAAAGACAGCTCTGTGAACGCCCAACAGAAACACGATCGGTACACACGGAGGCCGTAGCTAGATATTCAACATAAAAAAACGATAAAATTGCCTGTGATAGTACCAATGTGAACTTTGGCCTCTGTCATATGAAAATTTCCACCGTGCGTCCCGATCGTATTTTTGTTGGCCGTTTGCAGAGCTGTTTTTTTGTGTGTTTGAATAACGCGTCCGTTTTTTGTGATACATGTACCGTTCCAACGCTCTCTTAAGAGTTTTCACATGCTCTGAGCATTTTGCGACAGGAAAAATTCGGTGTTGCTATTCGAAAATTTCGAGTTTCTGTAACCATTATCGTAAACTTGAGCGCCCTTTTGTCGCTATTCCCAGAATCCCGAGCTCGTACCTCTGAATAACTATACCTGAAATCTCATTTCGATCTGTTGAATGGTACTGAAACTAAAGGTCCATATATCGGCAAAGTTTCTTTATAACTACCCTGTATTTCAAAAGAGAGCTGGTTCTTAGACTTTACTTTTATATAGTATGAAAATTGAGCATAATTTGAATTTTTTTTTAACACATGGATGCAACTTCAAAGTTTCGAATTTTAAAAAAAGTACATTGACGTTTGTATTGACGCTAAACTTGCATCCGGGGCACTTTTTCTTATCTGGAAAACCGTTTCAACATTAACTGTAAATATCCAAAATTATTTGTTAAATTGTTCCCTGTATCTATCCTTTAATTTTAAAACTTTCAGTGAGAAAAATTTAGAGAGAAGGAATTGGAATTTTTCTAGGAGAATGTTTGGCAAAGGTATACAAGTTTTAAATGAATTTTAAAACGTTACTATTCGAATTTATTGTAACCATATCACATCCTTACGAGAAAAGTGACGCAACTCAAAATTCTTTATTACTTTCACTTACCCATATGTTTACGTAGAGTAATGAAAGTATAGCAATCGATAAAAAGAAAAAGAAAAAAAAAACCTCAATTATTTTGTATTTTTTCACGTTTTGGAGCACCCAGATTTCAAAAAAGTGGCATAGAAAAAATGTCCGAGTGTGTCTGGGCCAGCATAACTCCCGAACAAATTGACCAACGATGCTCAATTTTCATGTGCGGGTTAGTGATGACCACGTGACGTACCATTAAGGTTTTTCGTCAAAATCGCGCTTGCGCATAAGGTTGACATCATGAAAACTCACGGAAAAAATTGTTTTTCAGCAATTGGTAAAAAATTACTAAGGATTTTGATTAAAATCTTTGTGCTAATGCCTCTAAAGGTGTTTTAATTGTCCCCACCTCCGAAATTCCCGTAGAAATGCGATAAAAGCGAAAAAAGTTAAAAAACGAGTTCCTTTAACACAAAGCTCTCTGTCCTAGAGCATCACCCACCAACGATTGATTTTTTTTTGTGTATCACGCCCAAGAAATGACAATGAAATGTCCATCGAATAACATCGCCAATTTTACCCTTTTGGCGGTTTTTTTTTGCCCAAGTTAAATTTATTGCCAAAATAGCCATTTTTATTTACACGTGTGAAAATATGAAAACGAAAAATAACACCATACATTTCAACGTAATGAGCAATATTATAGTGTAATTGAAAATTGTGCGTTGTTTCCATAGTTCAATTTAAGGTACTTGACCATCTTGGAAAGATAAAAAATACAGCATTTTCAATAATTCTTTTTTCTGGTCCTGTATAAGATATTGCAATGATTTTTTTTAACTATTATTTGAAGCTTATAGAATGCAAAAATACTTGATTTTTTTCAAATTTCATTTTTAACGACTATCCAGGAGGCTCCAAAGTCGAGGCCTAAAAAAAAATGGTGTCCCACGGCGGACAGTTAATCTCAAGATTGGTAAATCTGAAAAAAAAAACACAACGGAATCTTCAAAAGAAAGGTTCCTTACGTGACAATTTACTACAAATTGCCAAAAATGAAAAAATAGCGGATGTTTGAAAAATAGGTTGAAAAAACACCCCTGTTTTTCACTATTCTTTGCTAAAAAAAACAATGTTATAATTAATTTTTTTGGCAAAATGTGGTAAATTGGCATACGAAACAACTCAACGAACAAAACAAGACCAAAATCATTGAAATCGGCCGAGTAGTTTCGGAGATTAAGTATGGAGTGCGGGAAGCGCACAGACAGTTTCACTAATTTCATTATGTTTGAATTCGAATAAAAAAAAAAAAAAATTGGGGGGGAGGGGTGATTTTTAAAAGTATAAGGATTGAGAAAATGCACAAAAAGAAAGTCGATTTCTTAAAATTTATAAGGTGGTCAAGTACCTTAATAAAGTTCAAACTCTATTTATATTACTTATGTAAAGTAAATAACGTTTTTAAAATGATATGTCTCAACGTGCCACTGACACTCACCCATGTAACCTTACCCTTGGCACGCCACTGACCCCATGACCCTCCCGACGCCAGTGATTCCTACGATCGAGATTAAATCTTAGGTGAATTTCGAGTCGTTTTGAAATCCTTCCAGCGAGTTCGTTTATCAGAAGGTGGTAGTGATTTAAGGTCCACTACGCAGCATCTGTCACTTGCATCTGTCAACAGGGAAGGTCACAATACGACCTTTTACTGCAAAATGAACGCCAATTACGGATTTTCTACTGCGAAACGAACTGATTGCATTACAGCACGGTTTTATTAGTCAAGAAAGGGGAACACCGCAAGAATTTATGAATTTTTCTTGGAAAGATACTGCAGCAGTAGGAATGTCGTTGCTTAAACGGAATTAGTTTCGTTAATTGTGTTCTAGCTATACGTTAAATTAATTGTGTTTTATTGTATATGTTACCGGCAAAGTTCGAAACGCCGGCATTCTATAAAATGCCTAGGCATGGTGTACAATGCCTGTCGTTTTTAGCCTTACTTTTTAGACTTTAAACGCCACCTTACTTTTTAGAGAATTTTACTGTACCAAGTAATTAAAAAAAAGTGATTTTGGGGGTGAGATGCCACATACGACTGCTCGAAATAGGTAGGGGTATTTTTTTTTGCTGGTTTAATTGACCGTAAGGCCAACAACATAGGCTGTACTTCTTCCTTATAGGGAGTGAAAATGGTGAAGCGTGCGCACTAATATGTGTTTATAGACACGCATTAAAAGTCACGTGCCTTGCCACGTGATATTCGAAACGAATTAGAGATGGATTTCATACTGTGCCGGTTTCTCATTTGGCATTGCATAGAATGCCTAGGAAATGTGTGAAATATGACTCGTTGTTGGCTAGTTTTAGGCATTGTACACAATGAGATAAAAACGTCTCTAATCAGTTTAATCAAAATTGCTACGGAAGTGCCTATAACGGTATTCTAAACATCCCAATCTCTGAAATTCCCGTACAAATTATATAAAGGTGTAAAAAGTTGAAAAACGAATTAAAAATTGAGTTCTATTCTCTTGATCAACGCTCATAAACTATCATTTTTCTCCTTTCTCCTGTTTCACTAACAAGAAAGGATAATGTAACGATTATCGAAAAGTATATCGACTAATTCACCACTTTGGCATGGAGAGATTTTTTTGTGTGCTTATATAGGAATTATTGCCAAAAATTTTCAAATGAAGGAAAAGGGTATTAACACTATTGCACGTCAAATTTAAATGTAGTGATCAGCATTATAGTGTAATTGAAATCCTAAAAAATTATAAATGCAAAATATTAAAAGCCAGAATCAGAAATTAATGACAAAATATGAAATATAAATTATCAAATAGGAAATCCCGATTGAGTTTCTTCGTCAGGGGACAGAAATTAAGTGCAATTGAAAGTTGTGCGATGTTCCACACACCTATTTTTTATTATTTTGCAGTGTTTAACTAATTCAATTATTAAAATAGTCAGCTTTAAAATAGGTTTACATTAGGTAAAGTGATTAACCCTAGAATAAGTATTAATGTTATTTTGTCTGTTAAAGGTGGTCATAAAGAAACTTTGTCAATATATGAACCTCTAGCGGCTGTTCCGTTCAAAAGATCGACAAGAGATTTCACGTATAGTTATTCAGAGGTATGATCTCAAGATTTTGTGAATGACAATAAAATGGCACTTATGGTTACGGTTATAGTTACAGAAACTCGAAATCTTCGAATGGCAACACCTACTTTTAAATGTCGAAAAATGTTCAGCGCATGCGAAAATCCTAAAAAGTGTTGGAACGGTACGTGTGACACAAAAAACGGACGCGTTATGCATGCACAAAAAACATCTCTGCGAACGCCAACATAAACACGATCGGGACACACGGAGGAAATTTGTACATGACAGAGGCAAAACACCAATCACAGAACGCTGCTCGCCAGATATTCAGCTTTGAAACGCGATAAAATTGCATGTAATGGCAGTAAGTAAATGGAGAATACAGAATACGGATGTTTTACTACTACAGTGGCTCTGTATCGTCTCCTCCTCATATACTAGTGATAAACAATAATGTATTAACCACGAGAAAATATTCAAAGGAAAACACACGATATATCAACAACATTTACATTGAAACTTGTGAATGAAGAATGTTCCAATCTTGAGTTGAACAAATTTCTGTACAAGATATTATTCTAGTAATACAAGACAAACTATATTTACCTAATGAATAATACGTGAACAGGTTGGTTGGTACACTTAACGACCTGGTTTTGTGCACAATAACGGCTATTCAGGTAAAGACTTACAGCTTAACGTGGATTCAGAACCACAACGAACATCCATGCCTAACCGAGGATTTGAACACGACACTTTTAGCATGCAAGGCCAGAGCTCTAACTCCACAGCCATTATGTGGGCTAATGCGTGAACAGAATAATCAATTAACGGTATATTTTAGAGAGTGAAAGAAATTCACAAAGAATTCCGATTTAAATTAATAACGTTGGTCCATACGGTCGACTTTTTTAAGATTAGGATAAAATATATCAAGACTAATTTTTTTTTACAAGTCATAAGAAGAGTCATTGTGTTTTTTATAGTGCTAGAATTACGCATGGGTGATAGCTTTGCGTGATAAGGCTTCGACCCTGTAGTCTTATCGTAATTCCAAATTACGAGGCGTATTTGGCTGTGATTCATAGTGGAAGAAATAAACAGTCGGAACCGTGCAAACTTAACTATGATCATACTTCCCCACCTTCGATTTCATTACCTTAACTACAAAACATTGTAATAAAATTGTGTTTCCAATAATCTTAATTAGTCAATATACCGATAAAAATAATATAATCCATAAGTTGGTTGGTTGTTTTCAGATTACCTGGAGCCGGCAGCAATACGAGGGCTGTATTGCGCCGAAACATTCGTCATTAGACAAGCCAACATACATTTACAAACACCCATGCCTAACACGGGACTCGGAACCCGCAACCTCGCGGTCTAGAGACTAGCACGCTAACCACTATACCGTTTGGTAGGCATATAATCCATAAGAACTAAGTTTTTAATATAAATAGTTAATAGGCATTGCCAATTTTTATATTCGTTAACACAGCGCCGATTCTGTTAACAGTGTGTTCTTAGTGTTTGCATCTAATTTTAAATTCAAAAAACATTTCTATCAGCAAAATATGCGGCAAACTTCGTTTCAAAATTTATTAAATGTGAACGTGAATTTATGCACTCCCATCCACATATCATTTATTCATTCTTATTAAAGTAATTTTATTATTTATTTAATAAAAACAATTTTGGCAACAGGAAAGAGTTTCTTCAATGGTCGGTTAGATGCTATTTTAGAGCGATTGGAACACGGCAAATTGGTTTATAAGTATTCCGTAAAAGCGACCTTTTAGTGGCAGTTACTGCCCCAAAATTTAAAAGAATACATTGTCATTGACATCGAATCTATTTGTCAAGTTTCATCCCGATTGGATGACGGCAAGAGGGTTACTTAGGCCTCCACAGATTTGCCAGCTATCGATAAAAAAAAATCGAAGTTAATATAAAATATTTAAAAAATAAGGGTTAATTTGGTTCACTAGATTTCAAATTATTATTGGGGTTCAAAATGTCATGAAGTCAGAGACGTATTTCTTGTGTGGAAGATCAAACGTGCGGAAAGTTATCACGATCAGAGAAAAACTGTATTTTCCCTTTAAGAGCACACATATCCAAGGACATTCTTCTTTATTTATAGGGATAAAGTGAAAATCGAATGCCGGATTGAGCCAAAAGGTTTCTCTTTCTGATGAATGGATGAAATAGTAGTCAAAAGTGTTCTTAAAGTTTTCATGCTCTTGTTGATTCCGTAATAAATAACGTTTAGATCGTACAATAAATTGGGTTCTTTGAAGGTAGAATGAAATAAAAGTTTTACTATATTTCATTGGGTAAAAAAAGTATGTCATCATAAAACTAGCTAGTGCGTGATGTTGGAAGAAATTGTTCGTTGAAATGTGAACATTAAATCGTAAAGAAAACTTGAGATCTACTGAACCAATTTGTAATTTTTTTTTTAATTCCTTATATTAATTTCGTTTTTGTATGTATGTGTTGGATGGTTGACTGTGTATGTCGATAGAGGGCAAACCCGTGGAGGCCTAATTAACCTCCTTGCCATCATCCAATCGAACTGAAACTTGGCAGATAGATTCGATGTCGACGACAATGCATTCTATCAAATTTTGGGGCTGTAACTGTAACTAAAAGGTCACTTTTACGGACTATTAATAAACCAACTTGCCGTCATCCAATTTCTCTAAAATAGAACTTAACCAACCACTGAAAAAACTCTTTTTAATAAATAAATAATAAAAACGTTTTAGTCAGAATAAATAAGATATTTGGATGCGAGTGTATAAATTCACGTTCATTTTCAATAAATTAATTTTAAAACGTTGTTTGCCGCACTTTTTGCTGATAGAAATGTTTTTGATATTTAAAACTAGATGCAAACACCAAGCACACGCTGTTTACAGAATCAGCGCTGTGTTAATGAATACTGGCAATACACGTAAAGGATTTATATTAAAAACTCTGTTTTTATGGGTTAATTATTCTAAATGTATTTTTGACTTAACCATATTATTGGGAGCACGATTTTTTCCCATGTTTGGTGCCGATCAAATGGTATAGTAGCTAGCGTGCTAGCTTCTAGACCGCGAGGTTGCGGGTTCGAGTCCCGTGTTGGCATTAGTGTTTGTAAATGTATGTTGGCTTGTCTAATGACGAATGTTTCGGCGTATTATAGCCCTCGTGTTGCTAACGGCGCCAGATAATCTGAAAACAACCAACCAACCAACAACCCATGTTTGGTAGTTGTTAAGTTTGCACGTTTCCGGCTATATTTATGCCTCTATGAAGTGCTTGCCACACCTAAATACGCCTAATAACATTAATCTAATAGGGTCATTCTTCCAAAACAGGCAACTTTCAATTTTAAATATTAAAAAAAAAAAGGATGTCATAAATGTATGTTGTATATTTTTTATTATTATTTAGGCTTTATAAGCAAGAAAAAAATATCATTAGCGTAAAAATCTGTTAATTGTGGGAAGGGAAAATATTTAAATTCCTATACCAAGACAATGGTGCTCATAATTCATTTTTGGAAATGTGATTTAGTTGCAAAAGAATTTTATGGATATATTTAGTAGAACATATATATTTATTCTTGATTAGCATAACAGAAAATAAAAATAACTGAAAAAAGCTGAAAAATGGAATTAAAAGTACGTAAATATTCTGTCAATAACAACATTTATTTACTTCAAAAAATGCTACTTAAAAAAAATTAAATATTGAAATGTATTTACAACAAGATTAATATTAGAACATCCCTCCCTTGTCGAAAAAAAAAAATTCCTCCGCCAATACAAGAATACAAGACGGCTAATCAGTCGGGGACTTAAAGCTTAACGTGGATTCCAAATCACAACAAACATCCATGCCAAGCCCAGGATTCGAACCCGGTATCCTTGGCATGCTCGGCCTGAGCTCTAACCCTGCAGCCATCAGGTGGGCTGACAGACTGTTTTATTATTATAGGTCAATAAAATTTACTTTCTTCATTTTTGTGCAATATCATAACAGAAATCTTTAAAAATAATGTATGATTTTGAAATAAAGTATTTTATTTTTAAACAGTTTGAGAAAATTGTATTGCGTGGTATGGAGGTAAGTTCAATATATTCAGTGGGTAGATCCTGAAAAAAAGGGATGTCCGGAAATTTTGGTCCAATCGCCATAGCCCCCTCCACCCCATCAAGTTTATTAACCGAGCCTCGCCCCCTCAGTAAAAGTGAAAAGTTGGTAACTATGTAATGGCTTCTAAAATAAATCGCCAAATAAATGAAGTCCCAAATTGGATATTAAGCTTGTATTAACACAGTCAAAAACATAATTAACGCGAAGTCAATGGGACCGTCGAAATTTTTCTCGTTAACCGAATTTCGTCACCACCGTCTAAAAACTTTTTTCACCTTATTTATGCAGACGTCTAAAAACTTGTTCACCTAATTAATGCAGATTTAAAATACTAGCTCTATGTATATTTGATACTGTTGCTTTTTAGAACATTTATTTTGCAAAGCTTAGAAGAGTAGTTTAACAAAATATACATTAGGAACAAAAAAGAAATAAATGTTCTTACCAATAACCTCTTATGTAAATAATATAACCCATAAAAACAAAGTTTTTAATATAAATCCTTTATATGCATTGTTAATTTTTATATTCATTAACACAGCGGAGATTATGTAAACAAGGTATGCTTGGTGTTAGCATCTAATTTTAAATATTAAAAACATCTCTATCAGCAAAAAATGTGGTAAACTACTTTTTAAAATTTAATCATTAAAAATGAATGTGAATTTTATTTATTATGATTAAAACAATTTTATTATTTATTTCTTAAAACAATTTTGGCAACAGGAAAGAGTTTCTTCAATGATTGGTTAAATGCTATTTTAGCATGATTGGATGACGGCAAGTTGGTTTATTAGTATTCCGTACAAGTGACCTTTTAGTGACAGTGACAGCCACCAAAATTTGATATAATGCATTGTCATCGACAATGAATCTATCTGCCAAGTTTCAGCCCGATTGGATGACGGCAAGAAGGTTAATTAGGCCTCTACAGATGTTCCCGTCATCGACATACACAGCCAATCACCCACCCACCCACATACATACATACACAAAATAGAAGTTAATCTAAAGGATTTAAAAAATCATTGATTTTTGCTTTATGTTTTAATAAAACATTTTTGAAAAAATGTGTCGACCTCTTCTAAATTATTGAAAGTGCATGAGGCAATGTCTCTGATGTAACAGGAAACGTTGCAAGGTTTCAACTAAAAACAGTTGTTTAAAGAGCAAATTTCTTTCATCTTAAGCGGGATTTCATTATGTAAGATTTCGTGTTAAACGAATAGATTAACGTTAAGTTTAAGCTTCATCGTACGGAGAACTGCTTTACTTCGCGTAAAACGGGTTTTCTTGTTAAGCGATTTCGTGTTAACGGGGTGTTCTTGCAATATATACCAAAAAATGCACCTACGCTGTTCAATAGAAGGACACACTCAATTATTTCTCTATCTAAGTTGCCTTTGTTTTGATATTTCAGAAGCTCTCTTACCAGCAAATGAGCTATAGCTTACACACATTTTTGTCCTTTTCTTCGGAAACATATTTACGAAAATGTCAAAGAGATTTTAAATTTTTCATTGCATGTAATGCATAGAATTAAATAATTTTTTCTTTTGTTATTTTGGTAAATCTTTAGTTTAATATCTGTCAAATGAATTCTTGAGCATAAAAATGGGTTGAGTAGCTTGGCACGAATTACAGTAATACATAATATACAGGGCGGTTGTGTAAAGCGTGTAACTATTTGTAACATTGAATATTTCAAAGACCTATCACAGATTTATTTCCATTCATTACATTACTAAGGTGTACCCTTTATTATTAAGTTACATTTCAATGAATGCACCCACATTTTCCACAGATTTCTGGAATCTTTTAGGAATAGAATCCACAGCTCTTCTTAGCATCTCAACTAGAACATTTGAAAACATTTCCCGGAAACTTTATTCAAGATATTTACACTATTAAATTAGCTAACTTAATTTTTGGTATTTAATCAAGTGTTTTATTGAGCCAATTGAGGCTGAGATTTGGTACAAATATCTACAAAGCAAACTAAAATTAAACATAATTTAACACCATAAATATTTCACAGATGGCTATTAATAAGGCGCATGAGCGATAAGGTGTAATCAAACAAGGAAGTAAAAAAGCAACTTAACGAATAAATAAACGAGTTTTTCAGTGATTTAAAGACGGTAGGATTAAAAGTAGGATTAAGGTAGAAGAACGAAAATGTATTAATGAAATATGCGACGAACGTCACCATACATGCGTCTACACATACTTAGTTTATTTTAAGAAATACTAATAAATATGTAAAGAACTATTAAAATAACTTATAATATACGAAATAAATCGAACATTGTACATAGATCTGAATGTTAAGTTTGATTTTATATATGTGTCACACTGTCACATACGTAGCTATTTTAAAAGGTCTCAAATCACGATCAACCTTGAGAAGAAAATTATTAAAAGTATTTTCTGCGTCAGTAAGCTACAACTATTGTCAGTAAATAAATGTATTATTATATAACTGACTGCGTGGCCTAACGTTGCGGAGACCCGTTAATGTGTATAGATCCTAGCTTTTAAGGCCGACCAAATGGTACAGTGGTTAGCGTGCTAGCTTCTAGACCACGAGGTTGCGGGTTCGAGTCCCATGTAAGGCATGGGAATTTGTAAATGTACGTTAGCTTGTCAAATGACGAATGTTTCGGTGCATTATAGCCCTCGTGTTGCTGACGGCGCCAGATAATCTGAAACAACATAGCTTTTGAGACTTCGTGAACTAGACTCGCTTCGTTCGCATTCATTTCATACAGTGAATCCCAAAAGTTTATCGACAACCGGTTTTTTGGATTTAGGAGCAAACTAAACGAGTAAGAAAGACGAAATAAATTATGCAAATATGTATTGAGGTAATACAAATAATAAAATACTCAAACAACTTTAATCAATCATAGATTTAATATAAAAAAATAAAAACAAAAAAATGCTGTCCCAAAAATATATAGATAAACGGTGTTAAAAGCTGATTTAAGTACCGAGAGCAAAAATTTGCATATTCCAAGGTCATACACTTGTGACGCAGTAGTTGCCTGAGATAAAAGCGAATCTGGCTTTCCTTTGTCGACTGATTGCTAAGACACAGCTTGCAGTTTTCCAATAATGAAATTTTGAAAATCTATCGTTTGAAAGCTCGTGGAATGACAGTTGTGGACATTGCAAGAAAAATTGGTTGTAACAGGGTTGGTATTTAGGGAATTCTGTCAAAAGGTGACAATTTTGAAACAAAATCCCTTTCAGGAAGACCAAAGAAAACACCTAAATTGCAAGACAGAGATTTTGAGATTAGTTTCAACCCAGAACATGTCTGTAAGGTCAATTTCAAGAGAAGTGACCGTTCCAGTATCAAAATCCACGGTGCATCGACGGCTGCAGGTAAGTAAATTTCTTGATTGTTGCAAAATGCGTCGTTCGCCAAAGTTTACAAAACGGCATAAAGACGCTCGTGTTCAGTGGGCTCGAAATCATATGAAGTGGACAGATGAATGGTTGAGTGTTCTGTTTAGTGATGAAAAGAAGTTTAATTTAGATGGTCTCGATAGTTGGGCATATTACTGGCACGATTTTCGCAAGGAACCACGAACTTGTTTCAGAAGACAACAAGAAGGGGGTTCACTCATGGTGTGGGGAGCATTTTCTTTTAACGGAATGACTGATATAGCTTTTTGAAAAGGTCGTCAATGTTCCGAAGATTACCAGAAAACGCTCGAAATGCAGTTACTTCCATTTGGAAAGTTGCAAGGTGGGGACATGTGGATATGTCAGCAGGACAATTACTCCATTCACGTGTCAAACTCTACAATGCAATAGTTTAGACACAACTAAGTTACTGTTATGGACTGGCCAGTAGGTGGAGTGAAAAAATGAAAAGTAAGAAATATATAACGCCTATATATGGAAAACTCGTCTCTTACAAAGCTTATTTATCATGCAAAATTTCAGCTAAATCAAATAATATCTTTGGCTACCCAAATAACTTTGAATTTTAAGTTTTTAGTCCAATTTCTCACCAAACTGGCCAAAACAGAATAATAAAATATAATATCTCTCATTTGAAGCTACGAATGGTTGAAATTAAACTTTAGAAGAAATAAATAATCAATCTATATTTAAATGACCTTGGAAATCGCGGGATGACCTTCAAATGTGCATTGCTAACGTGCATGCTCTTCTGACTCTGGCTAATGGTTTCTCTGCGTCACTAATATCAACTGCGTTCTTTGTTCGAGTTGGTTGTCTTTCTAGAGCGTTCTATTTAATTTGTGTTACGTGAATGCCATATTTTTTTTTCATGTTTGCTGATGTGTGTTCCCATTTAATAACAATGAAAAATGCTTATGGGGAAAAAGTTCATTTCATAAGGTAAGAAAATACCATAAAAATATTAAGAAACCTTTAAAAAGAGAATGCGTATTAAATTTTTTTCGAAAAATATTGTGTCGTTTAAAAAATCAGCTAAGTAAAATCTATTTGATACTATCAATTCTTATAAATGCTGCTTTAAACGATATGGGAATAATTACCAAAGAAAATTCTTCTAAAGAAGTCGATCGTAGCAAAACCAGAAAGGAAATAAAATAAATATAATAATAAAATAATAATAATACAATAAAATAAAAATTAAAATATAGTAAAATAATAATAATAATACAATAAAATTAAAATATAGTAAAATAAAAATTATAATAAAAATAATATAATAAAGTAAAAATAATATAATTAAAAATATTATAATAAAAAAATAATTAATAATGCCAATAATTCTTAAATAATTTATAGGGCATTGAAGCTAGATGTAAATACGGCTTTAAATTGTGTCGGTGACTGTTACATCCCTTTGAGTCCACTTTTTTTTTAAAATCGAACCGTTAGTGTTGCAAATGAGGTTAATTTTGACTGTATGTTACTATTTTCTGAGCAAAACAACAAAAATTAAAAATAGCCATAACAAAAGCTTCAATACACCTTTTCTAAGAGGCGATGAACTTTCATTATCGTTTTTCTCCAAAGCATTTATGAAATACAAACATGAGTTAAAGGTTCAGGTAACTATTGATAGTAATTAAAATTTATTTGGTATCAACGAAAAACGCAATAAATATAATAACTCTGCAATTGTGGCTACGGATAAATATCCCATGGACTAATTTGTTTTTTTCCAAGAACCCCTCATATCATAACTAATTTTTGACTCAGATAAACTTTATCAGTAATTGTTGAGTATTATATTATATGTAATGTCAGCTTTAATATGTAACACCAGAGAGCAGCACCTAATGGAAACATATGTTCATTTCTGAAGTGTAACCTTGAGCTAAGAGGGAGAATAAAATGAGAATTTGAAGTGAACAGACGCTTGTTTTGAGGAGTTCTGTTCTTTTGTTGATAAATTGCATCTAAAAGCATAATATTAGATGCCGATTCTACTGAATTAGTTGAGAAGTAGAACATAAAAATGGTCCGTCGCCAGGAGAAGAACTGGTATAATGAGTGAGTACATTATTTGCATATAATGTTAAGTTTTCCTTTGTGTTGAGATTGCCTTTGTGTTGAACACTGATATCGAGAGCTCGAGAGCTTGATCATGTTGTTTAAAGGGGCTACAAAAGCAGATTTATATGAGATTGCGAAGGAATTATGTATAAAGACAACCGATAATTTAACGGTTATTGAACTGGATACTCTTATCAAGAACAATAATGAGTACATTAAAAATCCAACATCGGTGCAAGAACTTGCATTCACAATAATTGAAGAGCGCAAAAGTGAAAAATTGCACAATATTGAACTTGAAAAGTTAAAACTTCAACGTGTGTCATCAGAATTAGAATTACAAAAGTTAAGAAATGAGTTCTCAGAAAAGAAAAGTGAAGCGACTGAGCAAGAGGATTTTGCTTTGGGCGTGTCCATTGATTCGCTTCTAAAAAGTGTTCAAGTTTTAACGTGCAAAGTTCCAACTAAACCTGAAAATTGGGGGTTCTTTTTTAATTCATTAGAGAGAGCGTTTATAACAAAATGTGTGCCTGATAAATTTAAAGCGGAAATTTTGTTAATATTACTTGGAGATATAGCTAATAATATCCTAACATATATTTCTGATGACGAGTTTAATAATTATTCTAAAATTAAATCAATTGTTTTGAGAGAATATGAGCCTACTCCACAAATATGTTTAGATAATTTTAAAAAGGCTCAGAAATACAGTAATGAAACTTATACCCAGTTCACAAGTCGTATGATAAATAGCTTTAATTATTATTTAAAACTAAGAAATGTTGATGATTTTACAGGACTAAAAGAATTAATGGTAGCAGATAAAATATTTCAAACATTAGATAAAGACACTGCAACTTACATTAGTATTAAACAAGGCAGTTCTTTTTTATCCCCAGTAAATCTAGGTCAGGAACTAGACTTATATGCTTCGTCTAAGGGTAGAAACCCATCTGATACTTCTGTACATAAGTATCATAAATATGCTTCGAATAAAGTATTGCTTGCGGATGTAAAAAATAAAAAATGCAGTTATTGTGATAACAATTTACATGAAATTTATAAGTGCGAAAGATTTTTGAGTTTAAATGTAAAGGAACGGGTTGAATTTGTTAAAAAGAGTAAACTTTGTTTTAGGTGCTTAAAACCGCATTTAATTAAAAATTGTTTTTCTAAATATTCTTGCAAAACGTGTCTAAAAAACCATAATTCATTGTTATGCTTTCATTCGGAGAGGGAGAGGGAATCGACTGCGTATAACCCAGTCGCAATAAATGAAACCCGAGTGGTTCCTTCTTCAAGTGCTAGAGATTTATCACCTAATGCAGCTGAGTTTTTACCCGCGGATTCAAGAAGTGGTAATCTTTTTGTGGGAACGAATTATAATAATTCCCAGCAAACGGTCTTATTGAGTACAGTTATGTGTTGGTTGCAGGATTGCAATGGAGATCTGCATTTAGCAAGAGGGATTTTAGATAATGGGTCTCAATGTAACTTTTTTACTAGAGAATTTGCTGATAAATTGCATTTAAAGAGAAAGAAAATAGATATTGAGGTATCAGGTTTAAACGAGACTTGTTCTCAAATTAAATATAGTGTAACAACGCGATTAATTAATCGTTCTAAAACTTTTGAACATGATTTAACTTTTCTAATTGTCCCAAAGATTATGAGTTATACTCCAAATAGGCCAATTAAAATTAATAGAATTGAGTTACCTAATGTAGAATTGGCGGATGAATATTATAATGTTCCTGGGAGAGTGGATGTGTTAATTTCATCAGAGATTTACTACACTCTAATAAAACCAGAACAAATTAAAATACCACACACCAATTTAATTCTGCAAAATTCCGTGTTTGGGTATATAGTGGCAGGAAGTGTTTGTGAGTCCAATAAAAATAAGGTACATTGTGCTTTAATTAAAGAACATGTAAATTTAGATGAAACATTACAAAAGTTCTGGGAAATGGAAAATGTCGACCAGACAATTTCTAAAAATAAGGAAACTCAGATATGTGATGAACATTATGAGAAAACTCACTTTAGAGATACAGAGGGAAGGTACGTAGTTACAATGCCTTTAAAGGAAGATCCGAGTGTGCTAGGTAAATCCAGAGATATAGCGATTCAACGACTAAACTCATTATGGAACCGCTTTAAAAAAGACCCTGAATATTTAAAATTATATAGAAACTTTTTGAGTGAATATGAGAAATTGGGGCATATGCGGGAAATTAAAGATAAAGGGGAATCAGTAGGAACGTATTACATCCCACACGTAGGAGTACATCGTCCTGGTCATATCTCCACACCGCTTCGTGTTTGTTGGGATGCGTCACAACAAACAAGCAATGGAACTTCATTAAACTCTTTGCAATATAATGGTGGAATGATACAAGAGGACTTGTTCACCATAATGACCAGATTTAGACAATACGTGTACGCATTTACGGGGGATATAGAAAAGATGTATAGGGCTATAAAAATACATCATGAGCAAACAAAACTTCTAAGAATCCTTTGGAAGGATGAACTTAAAGGTGATATAAAAACCTTTGAACTCACCACAGTTAGTTACGGAACAGTGTCAGCACCGTATTTAGCACAAAAAACGTTGCATCAACTATCAAAAGATGAGGGGAAACAATATCCTCTCGCAGAGCCCGTGCTATTAAATAATTTTTACATGGATGATGTTTTGGGGGGATCTGATGATATAAACAGTGCAAAAGAAATCAGGCACCAACTAACTGAGATTCTACGCAATTGTGGCATGCACTTACACAAGTGGTGTGCTAATTTTCAACTAGAAAATAATAACACTGGAGAGTACACATTTGATGACTCGGGAGTTACTAAAACTCTTGGTGTCTTCTGGATGCCCAAGAAAGATAAGCTGGCCTTCCAAGTAAGTCTGAAAAAAGAGACCATTTTCACAAAGAGAACTGTGTTATCTGTGATTGCTCGACTCTTCGACCCTCTAGGTCTGTGTGGACCTATTATTACCAAAGCAAAGGTGTTTCTTCAAAGACTCTGGATACTAAAAATATCATGGAGTGACCATCTACCAGAAAAAGAGGCAAGGCAGTGGCAAAGTTTCCTCGACGCTCTTCCGGCCATCAACAACATCCAGGTGGACCGCTGCATCGTCGTGGAAAGAGCTACTACAGTGGAGATACATGGGTTTGCTGATGCGTCAGAAAGTGCTTTTGGTTGTGTTGTGTATATTCGATCCAAAACAACGAGTGATGTAAAAGTAAAATTAGTTGCAAGTAAGTCACGAGTGGCTCCAGTTAAACGTCAAACGATCCCACGTTTAGAGCTGTGTGCAGCAGTATTGCTTGCACAGCTAGTGAATCGTGTTAAATCTTCTCTTCAGTGTTGTGTTGATAAAATATATTTGTGGAGTGACTCTACAATTGTGCTTGCGTGGATAAATCAAGAATCTTTGCATATGAAAACATTTGTGGGTAACAGAGTAAGTAAAATTCAAAACCTTACAAATGTGAAAGATTGGAGGCATGTGTCTTCAGAGTTGAATGCTGCTGATATTCTATCACGAGGTGTGGATGCCAAGCAACTCATGGAGAATAACATGTGGTTTCATGGACCAGCATTTCTCCATGAAACAGAAGTTTTATACGACAGTGAGGTGTTGCATTCTTCATCACTTCCAAATGAATATTGTTGTGAGTTTAAAAAAAGTGATGACAGAAATGATAAACACACAGTTTTATCTATAACAACACACAAATTATTTGTTGATAATCTTCTTTCGATAACAAATGATTATCAAAAATTAATTCGTATATGTAGTTTTGTTTACAGGTTTTCATTTAACTGTAGGCACCCAATGGATAAAAGAGTGGAACCATTGACATTGGAAGAGCGCACTATAGGTGAAGACTGTATTCTTAAAAATATGCAAGCAATAGAGTATCATAATGAAATTTCTAATTTAAAGAAACAAATACCAATTTTAAGTAAAAGTAAAATTAAATCTTTAAATCCATTTATAGATAACAAAGGTATTTTAAGAGTTGGTGGCAGACTTGGTAATTCAGCATTGAATTATAATAAAAAGCATCCAATAATTTTGCCATCTTCTCACCTACTTACTAAGTTAATAATTAAATATATTCATGAGAAAAATCTTCATATTGGTCCACAAGCATTATTGTGTTTTGTTCGTCAGAGATTCTGGCCTGTTAAAGGCAGAAGCCTTTGTAGAAAAATAGTGCATGAATGTGTAGTATGTGCAAAAGCTAAGCCTGTAATTTGTGAACAAATAATGGGTAATTTACCCCTTGATAGAGTACAACAAAATTATCCGTTCAATATTACAGGGCTAGACTTTTGCGGTCCATTTTTTATAAAATATAAAAATCAAAGAAAGGGTATTTGTCATAAGATTTATGTTTGTATTTTTATTTGTTTTGTAACAAAAGCAGTGCATTTAGAATTAGTAAGTGACTTAACTTCAGCTGCCCTAATAGCAACTCTTAAACGGTTTTTCGCTAGAAGAGGAAAAAGCGCTAAGTTATATAGTGATAATGCCACAAATAACGTTGGAGCCAATAATGAGTTGAAGAAATTGTTTAACTTTGCGAGTCAACCAGATGAAAATTTGGCAAATTATTTGGCAGATAAGAACATTGAGTGGAAGTTTCTGCCTCCAAAAGGGCCAAACTTTGCTGGGCTAGTAGAAGCAGCTGTTAAGTCATTTAAGCATCATTTAAAAAGAGTAGTAGGTAATGTAAAACTCACTTATGAAGAATTGTTAACTGTGATAAATCAAATAGAAGCAGTGTTAAATAGCCGACCAATAACTTCTGTACCTAGTGATGATTGTGAATTTGAGGTTCTGACAGCTGGTCATTTCCTTATTGGAAGACCACTTAATTCTGTTCCTGAACAATCATTAATTGAAATACCTGATAATAGATTAACGGCATGGAGAAAAATTACAAAAATGGTTCAACTAATTTGGCAAAAATGGCATATTGATTACTTAAGTAATTTGCATCAACGGTCAAAATGGATGTTTAATAAAGATAATGTGTCTATTGGTTCAATTGTGCTAATAAAGGAGGACAATTTGCCTGTTTGCAAGTGGGTATTAGGAAAAATCCTTCAGGTTTTTCCAGGTAAAGATAAGAAAGTAAGAGTTGTGTTAGTGAAAACACAACATGGGAATTTTAAACGTGCAATTTCAAAAATTTGTATTTTGCCAGTAAATACTTAATTATATTATGTTTTTTGTTTTACTGTACTAAGTAGTGTATTAGTTTCATTTATTTGAATAATATAGTGTTTAAGTATATTTGATATCATTTGATATTTTAATTATTTTAAATCGTAGTAAATTTATTGTATTGTTTGATTCATGAATGTTAGTAAAACTATTCATAGGTGGGGAGAATGTTGAGTATTATATTATATGTAATGTCAGCTTTAATATGTAACACCAGAGAGCAGCACCTAATGGAAACATATGTTCATTTCTGAAGTGTAACCTTGAGCTAAGAGGGAGAATAAAATGAGAATTTGAAGTGAACAGACGCTTGTTTTGAGGAGTTCTGTTCTTTTGTTGATAAATTGCATCTAAAAGCATAATATTAGATGCCGATTCTACTGAATTAGTTGAGAAGTAGAACAGTAATTGCTTAAACAGAAAAATACTAGTTCTTGGTAGTGATAAATAGGTGTTAAAGGTTAGTCTAATGGTTTTGCTATTAGTAAACATTTAATCGACATCAACGACAATCGTATTGAATATAGCATTGCAATTGTAAACAAAGTCAAATTCGCCCTAATTAGTAAATTTTAGGATATAAGGTTTTGCTTAATTTCCAATATATACACAAAAAAACAGATACTAGCTCTTGGTGTACAAACGGGTGTTAAAGGATGGTCTAATAGTATTGGTATTAGCAAACATTTAATCGACATCAACGACAATCGTGAAGAATATAACACTGCAATTGTAAACAAAGTCAAATTCACCATATATAAGTAAATATTGGGATATATACATGACTAGCTCTTGGTGAACAAACAGGTGTTAAGGGTTGGTCTAATGGTTTTTCTACTAGCAAACACTTGATCGTCATCAACACATCAACGACAATTGTAATAAATATTACACAATTTACAATAAATATTTGTCCTAGTATATACCAGGACGAATTCTCCCTATTCAATATATCTTAGGATAGAATGTTTCGCTTAATACCTAATATATAAAAAAACAGCTCTTAAAATGTAGATATGATATACGAGATATTGGTATTATTATGAGATGAGCTAATTACGGGATGATTGTAATAAAACTTCAATATTCACAAACTGTAAAAAAACTAATGGTCAAAATGACCTGTAATTTGACCTATATATACTCGAAGAAGGGGAAACACAGAATAGCATAAGAAAAAAAAAACTATTTCGAATTATTTTATTTCCTATACCATACCATTACTTTTTGAAAGCCCTGATTTGACAATAGAAAAAGTGAAAAAATGTCATGCTCATGAAATCATGCTTTTTAAATCCTTTTTATTAACTTCGATTTTATGAGTATGTTTGTCGAAGAAGGGCAAATCTACGGAGGTCTAATTAACCCCCTTGCTGTAATCCAATCGTGCTGAAACTTGGCAGATACATTCAATGTCGATGACAATGCTTTCTATCAAATTTTTTGGGACTGCCCCTGTCACTAAAAGGTCACTTTTGAGGAATACTAATAAACCAACTTGCGTCATCCAATCGCACTGAAATAGCATGATCATTGAAGAAACTCTTTCCTGTTGCCAAAATTGTTTTATTAAATAGATAAAAAAAATGTTAATCAGAATAAATAAAAGATGTTTGAATGTAAGTGCATAAATTCACTTTCATTCTTAATGAATAAATTTTGAAAAGTCGTTTATCGCACATTTTGCCGATAGAGATGGTGTTTGCGTCTAAATTTAACTATTAATAAAAACAAGCGCACGCTGGCAACAGAAACGGCGCTATGTTAATGAATATAAAAATGAGCAATGTATATTAGCAAAGGAAATATATTAAAACTTTGTTTTTATAGGTTATATTATTTAAAGTTAATTTTTAATTATAATCACCACGGATATTTAAAACTTAATTTTCAAAAAGCTGCAAAAAAAAAAAAAAATCACTTCTTGAAATTAATTAAAATTTGACCTGAATATACAAAAAAATATTAGAAAAAAATTTCTACGAAAGTATTTTTTTTTCTTTATGGACATACCGTTTCTCCCTTCTTCGAGTTTATAAGATTCAAATTTCAGGTCATTCTGACCAATATTTTTACAGCTTTTTGAAAAATGAACTTGAATTCAAAACACCCTGTATATTACTATAACCTAAAGGTCAAGTGACACTTACCCTTCTGATGGAAGCGTTGTCCCTTTGTATTGGAAAGCACGACTCCGACTGAAAGTGGGATGATTTTGACGTCCAAATTCAGACGCCTTGCGATTATGTGTACAGCTGAAAGCATGTTCCACTAGACTTGGTTGGGTAAGTTCATTTTTAGTCGAGTAACATACAATAGATAAAGGTCTGCATAGAAGCACATCGTCACACACATTAACATTTCAGATTGATTAGAATGCGATATCTTTAATAATATAACCCAGAAAAAAGTTTTTAGTATAAATCCTTTACATGCATTGCCAATTTTTGTATTCATTAAATAAGCGCCGTTTCTGTTGCCAGCGTATGCTTGGTGTTGGCATCTAATTTTAACTATTAAAAACATGTCTATCAGCAAAATATGAGGTTAACTACTTTTCAAAATTTATTCATTAAAAATGAATGTGAATTTATGCACTCACATCCAAATATCTTTTATTTACTTTGATTAAAACTATTTTATTATGTATTAAAAAAATGCTGGTAGCAGGAAAGAGTTTCTTCAATGGTCGGTTAAATGATTCTGTAAAAGCGACTTTTTAGTGACAGAGATAACCGTCAAAATTGGATAGAATGCATTGTCACCGACATCGAATCTGTCTGCCAAGTTTCAGCTCGATTGGATGACGGCAAGAAGGTTAATTATGCCTCCGCAGATTTATCAGCCATCGATATACATAGCCATACACAAAATTGAAGTTAATATAAATGATTTAAAAATTGGTGATTGGATGAGTGGGAATTGTATTCACCTTGGAATGAGTGTTATTCACATGCTCAATTTGTGTATGGTCACAAGAGAAATGGTGACTTTTATTATATTTGGACTTAATTAGGTTAGATTGTGAAGGTAGCAGTAAAGATCAGTTCTAAATAAAATATTCTTTTGATTTCTTCATCAAGCTGGTAAAAAGATAAACGTTGTGACCTTAGTCTAATGTTGCGAAGGTTTTATAAAAGTTATTCAATTGGATTTAGCTTGATTACGTACATAGTTATTTTTATATATTTTTTGTTTTTTAATATACAAAGTAAATATAATTAAAATGAGTCAATCGCAAAGAAGGGAGAAATGGTTTAGTACAAGAAAACAAAATAGTTCAAAATATTTTTTGTTCCCATGCCATACCATTAAGCTATTTAAAATTTATCAGCCATCAATTAGAATTACTAATAAAACATTCAATTATTGTCAAATTACGGCACATATTTTCTCTTTTTAAAATATTTCTTATAACAAACCTATTTGATAAAAATGAGTAATAACTATATTAATTTATGGGAGTCTGGGAATCAAAATTTAAAGAAATTTCAATTTTTTTTTATTTTTTTTTATTGTGAAAAATAATAAACATATTTTTAAATAAAGTGACATAAAATTTTGTTTCTATCCTCAGTAGAACTTAAATTATCGAAGTTTTTGTTACATGACAACTGTATCTCAGACTTGCTACCTTGGAACTTTGAATTTTATTTTTTTTTTCGGCGATGACTTTTTGTCAATTTTTTTAGTTTAAATTGATGTAACTTAAGAAGTACTTGTTATGAATAAATGAAACTTTCCACAATTATTTTTTGTATATATTTCTTTAATTTGTCTTCAGGAGTTGCATATTTTGATTAACTTTTTTTAAAAGGTTTTTTAGACCTTAGCATACTATGGGTTTTGTACAGTTTTTGCACAAAATATTTTTTTAATTTTTTCTAAATATTATATTGAAAAATCATGAAGATAATTTTTATACGACTTATAATAAGTAATTTAATTCAAAATGAAGTGATTTTTTAAAAATGTTACTTAAATATATATCAAATTTAGGTAACGTCAAAATTTGAACTTTTTAATTAAAAAAAAAAAAAAAAATTAAATATGAAAGTTTAAAACAGTTATTTTAGTTTCAAAGCATAATACAATACTGCATCAAAAATTTCAGAAAAATAATTCTAAAAATAAAGATTTTAGAATTTTGAGTCATGGACCCATAAGTTTTAAAATTTGATAACTCTTAGAAATAATTGAAAATGCTCTCGGCACCTACACTCCATTAGTTATGGTTCGGAGACGGTTATTAATCAGTCTGATAAGTGTAAGTTATTTAAATTCCCAACAGAATTGACTATTTCATAAAATTGATTTTATTCTTTAAATAGCCCCTCTACCCATATTTCTTCTTAACCCCTCTACCCATTACACCAATTTCATTGCAGTCTAGTCTTTTTATATGCTTCAGCGGGCTTCTTCATTACGAGACACATAATAACTCATAAAAAAAGAATTTAAAATCCTTTATATGCATTGCCAATTTTTACATTCATTAACATAGCGCTGATTCTGTTGTCAGCGTGTGCTACTAATTTTAAATAATAAAAACATCCCTAACAGCAAAATATGCTGCAAACTGCGCTTTAAAATTAAAAATTAATGCGAATTTATGCATTCACCTAGAAATATCTTTTATTTATTCTGATGTAAACAATTTTGGGCAACAGGAAAGAGTTTCATCAAGGATCGGTTACAATTCTTTCACTTACGTCGTTACTACGCAACGAAACGTTGAATTGACTGGACCACATTCCATGATAAATTTATGCATTCCCGTCCGATTATCTTATTTATTCTGATTAAAATAATTTTGACAACTGGAAAGAGATTAAAAAATGATCTGTTAAATGGGATTTATTAACATCATACAACGATTATAGAAATGTGAGTAAAAACGAACTTTTAGTGACAGTGACAGCACCCAAAATTTAATAGAATGCATTGCCATCGACATTGAATCTCTCTGTCAAATCTTAAACCGATCAGATGATGACAAGTAAGTTAATTAGGCTTCCGGCCTGGCAGCCCCATTCACAAAGAAAATCGAAGTTAATATAAAGGATTTAAAAAGTGAAAATCCTTATCTTAAGCCACATACACAAAGAAAATCGAAGTTAATATAAAATATTTAAAAAGTGAAAATCCTTATCTTAAGTCACATACACAAAGAAAATCGAAGTTAATATAAAGGATTTAAAAAGTGAAAATCCTTATCTTAAGCCACATACACAAAGAAAATCGAAGTTAATATAAAGGATTTAAAAAGTGAAAATCCTTATCTTAAGCCACATACACAAAGAAAATCGAAGTTAATATAAAGGATTTAAAAAGTGAAAATCCTTATCTTAAGCCACATACACAAAGAAAATCGAAGTTAATATAAAGGATTTAAAAAGTGAAAATCCTTATCTTAAGCCGTATTTTCCTATCAGATACAAGCATGTTGGTACATGCGATTGACGCGTAACTATATAAGTGACAATAATAATAAAAAATATCAAATCTTCAATCCTCGAGTATGGAGCGTCAGGCCTTTGCAGCTGATTCTATCTCTTAGTGTGTGCGCATTTTTTCATTTCCATAATGTACATAGCTGTTCGATATATTATCTTCTTTCTGAAACACCTACCTCGATGAAGCCACATTTCATTAATTTACAATTACGCGAAAAGAACAATACTTTTGTGTTTTTATTTAATCTTCAGAAAGTTGTTTATTATTCGAGATAATTCACATAATGAAGTTGAATAATAGTGCTAAATATACGAATTTAAAGAATTCCTTCTTATATTGTGTGAATTTTTTGAGTGAATTATTTAAGAGTATTTTTTGAGTGAATTATTTGAGAGAATATTTTTAGTGAATATTGAGTGAATTTTTTTTTTTTTTTTAAATATAGTTAATTCTGTTGATTATTTTGGGCATATATGTTAATTTCATTTCACCAAATATTTTTCCAATATTGAATTTCCAACTGTATAAATACGATGCGAATGTAAAAAAGTTCAAATATATAAAATCTATTTCAAAAATAGGTAATTATTGTAACTCGTATATTAAGATAGTATACTTAGTGTATAAATATACATCATATAAGGTTTTTATTTCTATTTTGAAAAAATATAAGCAACTATATTGATGGCTGAAAGTCAAAAGGTGTTAACTTTACTTTTGATCTCATGTCCTTTTTTAGTACATTTGGTAACAGGATGGTAAGATCCTTCGAATAGTAAATGTTGAAATTTTATCACTGGAATAAATTTTTGGTAAATGAAGGATACACAAAAACGATAAACATTTTAGAAAGTTTTTTTGGCTCCCCTAAAAACTTTGACAAATGGTTGTTAAACCGTTTCACTGTAAGCCAGGGTGAATTTTTTGAGTGAATTATTTGAGAGAATTTTTTTAGTGAACATTGAGTGAATTTTTTTTTCTAAACATAACTAATTCTGTTGATAATTTGGCGCATATATGTTAATTTCATACCACTAGACGGCCGGCGACTGTTTTTTGTGCGGCCCACCAGTGGCGTAAAACTAAAATTGAATTTCGCGGTTTTGACATTTTTACAAAATTTTAATCTGTCTAAAATACTATGTTTTTATTATTCAGAACAGTGCTTTCCACTACGCGGTTCGCGGCAGCAATTCTGACAAATACTTTTTACTACTAATTACCCATATGTTTACATAGGGTAATGAAAGTAAAGTATTCGGTCAAAAAAAAAAATCGATTTTTTTGCATTTCTCCTCGTTTTGGAACACCCTGATTTCAAAAATGTTTAGAAAAAATTTCCGTGTGTCTGTGTATACGTGGTCAGCATAATTCCCGAACAAATTGATCTACGATGTTTAAATTTGGTGTGCGAGTTAGTGGTGACGATGAGACCTACATCATTAAAATTAAAAAAAAATCATGTTTTTCAATGATTGCTAAAAAACGGCTCAAACGATTTTGATCAAAATCGCTGTGGCCTCTTAAGGTGTTCTAAATATCCTCACCTCCGAAATTCCCTTAAAAATGCTTTAATGGCGTAAAAAGTTGAAAAACGAATGCCTTCAACACAGAGTTCCCTTTCATTGATCATAGCTCATCAACGATCAGTTTTGGTTTTTTCACCTCGACTCAGTTTCACATATAAGAAAGGATAACTTAAGAATTATCGAAAAGTATATCGCCAATCTGTTAATTATTTCGAAATGAATGATGAGAATATAAAACAGTAAATGACACAAATCCACGTCAGAATTATAGTGCAATTGAAAGTTGTGCGATGTTCCACTAAGTTCTTTTATGTAAGTAGTAACAATATTATCCCGAAAAACAAAGTTTTCATTATTAATTCTGTGTATACATCGACAATTTTAATACGCAATTACAACTGATTGAGATCAGTGCGAGTATTCATAGAGTTGGCCACTATGACGAAAATATCCATTCCGAATTGCTTACTAATCTCCCCCCCCCCCCCTACTCCCACAAAAAAAAAACTCGGTTAAATATATTGCCATTCACAACGAGTTTAGCTGCTAAGTTTCAGCTCGATTAAATGACAGCAAGTGGGTTAAATAACACTCCGAAGATTTTGCCTCGTTTACCTTAGTAGGGGAAGGTTTCAGTCATGAAATATCTTCAAATTGTATAGGTTTGAATTAAGCATGATATTTGGATAATAGAAAGTGAGTAAAAGCTGATAAGTCTGACGGAAAGCAATAGAAACATGTAAAATTTGCCTACTAGTGGCAGAAAAAAACTGAATTAGAAAGCACTGTCATCGACAACAAGTGTATCTGCAAAGTTTCAGCTCGATTGGATGACGCAAAGTCTGTTATTATTAGTAATTTGAAAAATGGTATTTTAGTGACATTGACAGACCCCAAAACTGTATATACTACATTTTTTTCGACAACGAATCCATCTGTCAAACTTTAGCACGATTAGATAAAAGCAAGTTTGTTTAACAATATTCTGAAGTTACAATAGCATGTAAAAACAGTCTTTTTGTGACAGTGATGTTACCCCAAACCTGATAAAATGTATTGTCTTCAACTTCGAATCTATCTGTCAAATTTCAATTGGATTGGATGATGGCAAGTGGGTTAATTGGATCTCCACAGATTAGCCCACCACATAAAATTGAAGTTGATATAAAGGATTTAATAAAAATAATTTACGTATAAAACCTGAATTATGAATTGTCATCAACATCGAATCTATACGTCAAGTTTCAGTTCGATTAGATGATGGTAAGTGGGTTAAATAGCTTTCCGCAGATTTGCCCACCATACATAAAATCGAAGTTAATATAAAGGTTTTAATTCAAATAGCTTACGTATAAAAGCATTCATCTCAGTTTGAACTAAATTCGGACAGGAGCCAAATGACAAATTTAGAGGACTGCTCATTCATCTCAAAAGAGAAATATTTCCGTGAAAGTGGTGTCGCCATATTTCAGGAATATAACGGATGTATGTCTTCATTATGTGAATGAGAGTAATTAGGATGGATCTCTTTTGGCATGGAATTAGGATGCTGAGAGAATTTATTTACTGATGCATATGGTGTAACTGCTGGTGTTGTAAATTATAACTTTTCTTTTTTGTAGTTGCTTAATAAAGAACATGGGCCATATTTCAAGATATCTAGATTTAATATTAAATCATTCTGGTAGAAACATATTGGAATAATTACAATGATCAATTAGTTCTTAAAAGAACGCAAAAAAAATGTGGTTCATAGTAGCACCTTGTCTTCGTAATTTTTGTAGATGAATTAATGTTAATTATTTAATGTAAATGTAACGTAAATTACTTAATGTAGGTGTAACATAAACTACTTAACGTAAATGCAATGAGAAAATAATATAAATGCAAATTACTTAACATAAATGTAAATTACTTAATATAAATGCAAATTACTTAATATAAATGCAAATTACTTAATATAAAAGAAAATTACTTAATATAAATGTAAATTGCTAAATAAAAATGCAAATTACTTAATATAAATGCAAATTACTTAATATAAAAGAAAATTACTTAATATAAAAGAAAATTACTTAATATAAAAGAAAATTACTTAATATATAAGAAAATTACTTAATATAAATGTAAATTACCAAATATAAATGCAAATTACTTAATATCAAAGAAAATCAATGTAAACATCTTAATATGAATGCAATGCAAACAATTTAATGTGAATGTAATGTAAAGTACTCCATAGGAATGTAAATGAGTTAATGTAAATGTAATGTAAAGTTCTTCATAGGATTGTAAATAACTTAATGTAAATGTAATATAAATTACTTAATGTAAATGTAATATAAATTACTTAATGTAAATGCAATATAAATTACTTAATGTAAATGTAATATAAATTTCTTAATGTAAATGTAATATAAATTACTTAATGTAAATGTAATATAAATTACTTAATGTAAGTACAAAATTATAATTAAATTTTACATTTGATGTATTTTGTAAATATAGAATGTAATTATTCTAAAACGTAGCTGGAGGCATTGTAAATTGAGAGTTTAATAATTAGTTACAAAATTTCCTATTTAAAATTTAATCAGAAAAATTAAATTTATTTTGAAAGGTTATGCCTCCATTTAAGGTGAAATGTTTCCATATTCTTAACACATAAAGTTTGCAACTACGCATCTGTGGTATTATACTATAAGCATTTAAATAATATAACCCATAAAAACAAAGTATTTAATATATGCATTGCCAATTTTTATATTCATTAACACAGTGCCGATTCGGTAAACAGCGTGTGTTTTGTGTCTGCATCTAATTTTAAATATCAAAAATATATCTACCAGCAAAATGTGAGGTAAACTACGTATAAAAATTTATTTATTAAAAATAAACGTGCATTTTTTGCTCTCACATCCAAACATCATTTATTATTCTGATTAAAGTAATTTTATTATTTATTTATTAAAAAAAAATTTGTCAACAGGAAAGAGTTTCAACAATGGTCGATTAAATACTATTTTATTGCGATCAGATGATGGCAAGTTGGTTTATTAGTATTCCGTAAAAGCGACCTTTTAGTGACAGTAACAGTTCCAAAACTTGATGGAATACATTGTCCTCAACATCGCATCTACCAGCCAAGTTTCAGACCTATTGGATGACGGTAAGGGGATAATTAGGCGTCCTCAGATTTGCCCTCCATTGACATACATACAAAATCGAAGTTAATATAAAGGATTTAAAAAAAAAAAAAAGGCTCAGGATTTTGATTTCCATTTCAGTGGCTCCATCTTTTGGTCCAACACAAAACCTTCCATCTTTATATTTTAATGTTGGGTTGAAAATTTTAATTGCTTTAAATTCGGGTTTGAATTTGATGCATTTCTTTCTGCTTCTTATGTCAAAGAAATATTTAATGTCCTTTGAAGTAATAGTTTGATCTACAATGTTCTCATGATTTTTTTTTTTTTTTTGTTCTAAAGACTGACGACCCTTCTAAACTGCTTTTGCCCGGAGAGGATACCCAAGTTGTTTTTTAGCTATAAAATTAAGGAAAATTTATAATTTTCAAAACTTGATTCATCTTTAATTTTTATATTAAGTTAATTAAGGGGAGTTGGTACCCTCTCTACCGGTAACATTAATTTGGCATATTTCATGTACCTTTTTCTCAGAAAGTATTTGACATAGAAGCTTAATTTTTTCTCAGTGCATTTAGCATACACTTGTTATTCTACTGAAGTTAGTTTTTGATTGTGATTAATTTTTTTTAAATGAATTTTCGTGAAAGTCACTCAAATTCGTTAAAAATTACAAGTTTTTTTTGCCAGAAAAAGCCAAAACAAAAAATATTTTTAAAATAACAACAAAATCTCACTTCAGTATATACAGATACATAAAAGAAATATATGGTAAACATTTCAGGAAAATAGTTTCTGCAATTTCTAAGAAAAAGGTACATGAATAAGGAAAAATGTAAGTTTGAAAAAAACGCATTTAAAGAAAACTTTACTGCACCAATAGTTACCAACTTTGTTTTCAAAAAATTATTAAAATTACTTCTAGTTGAGGTTTTACTACAAATGAGATATCTTTTTAAAGAGGAGAATTTACCTTTTGTTAAACAATCATAAACTCAAAATCGATTGTTTATAAATGTTTGGGTACCAACTTCCCTTAATAAATCGATACAATTCTGCTTTGGTCATTTATGGAAATCTATAAGTTGCATTATTGTGATACTAATATTTAGCGCAAGTGTTCCACAGTCGAAAGTTTTATCGCTATAAAACTATACAAAAATATTATGAACGTCTGTTTATTGCGACCCAATTCCTTGTACAAAAAATTAAAATTATAACCCCTTCCCCTCCTTAGAAAAAAGTGTCGTGTACATTTTGAAAGGAACTAATGGCTGGTAAGTTAAAATTAATGTATCAAAACTTCAAGCGCGATCCGATTTGTTTGGTTGGTTTGTACTCTCAACGATCTATTTTTTGCACAATGACAGGACTTATAGCTTAACGGGGATTCTGAAGCACAATGAACATCAATATCTAACCCACTATTCGATCCTGGCACCTCTGGTATGCAAGGCCACAGCGTTAACCCCACAGGCTTCCGGATTAGGAATGGATGTTCGTTGTGGTTCGGATTCCACGTTAAGCTGTAGGTCTCGGCCTGATTAGCCGCTACTGTGCATAAAAATAGGTCGTGGAGTGTACAAATCAACTAACCAACCCACAGTCATCCAGTGCGCTCAAGCACGATCAGCAAAATTGCTGAAACCAACCTTTCGCCATCGATTATAATTATTCTATAAGTCATTTTATCTATCCAAATTAACCTCCTTCATAAAACAATTTTTGTTGTTTTATCGTTTTTGTAACCCTCTTCCGACCAATAAAATACACATACAAATTTAATAACATTATAATTATTCTATAAGTCAGTTTATCTATCCAATTTAACCTCTTTCATAAAACAATTTTTGTTATTTTATCGTTTTTGTAACCTTCTTCCGACCAATAAAATACACATACAAATTTAATAACATTATAATTATTCTATAAGTCAGTTTATCTATCCAATTTAACCTCTTTCATAAAACAATTGTTGTTGTTTTATCGTTTTTGTAACCTTCTTCCGACCAATAAAATACACATACAAATTTAATAACATTATAATTATTCTATAAGTCAGTTTATCTATTCAATTTAACCTCTTTCATAAAACAATTTTTGTTGTTTTATCGTTTTTGTAACCTTCTTCCGACCAATAAAATACACATACAAATTTAATAACATTATAATTATTCTATAAGTCAGTTTATCTATCCAATTTAACCTCTTTCATAAAACAATTTTTGTTGTTTTATCGTTTTTGTAACCTTCTTCCGACCAATAAAATACACATACAAATTTAATAACATTATAATTATTCTATAAGTCAGTTTATCTATCCAAATTAACCTCTTTCATAAAACAATTTTTGTTGTTTTATCGTTTTTGTAACCTTCTTCCGACCAATAAAATGCACATACAAATTTAATAACATTATAATTATTCTATAAGTCAGTTTATCTATCCAATTTAACCTCTTTCATAAAGCAATTTTTGTTGCATTATAGTTTTGTAAACCTTCCAACTAATAAAATACACATACAAATTTAATAACATACAAGGAACGATACTTTATTCTACTTTAAAAAATAAATTCTTTGATATTTAACTATTCACTAAACATAAAATTCTCTTCAAAACAATATTTTATGAATTAAAAAAAAAAAAAAATTCACAAGCTGTTGTTAACGTAGAAGGGATTTTTCTTGGAAGCATAAACTTAAAATAAAAAAAAAGTTACACTGTATAAATTCTAGTCCTAATTAACGTTTAACTGCTATATGCGGTCTGACAAACCGCGAGTCATATATATATATATATATATATATATATATATATATATATATATATATATATATATATATATATATATATATATATTTTTTTTTTTTTTTTTTTTTTCTGTAGAATGCTTCCACCCCCTAAAATATTTTATCTTTGACTTTAGTAGTAATTTTTCGGATACTTTTTTTTGTTGATGTTTTTTAAATTTTAAAGTGATGTTCACCAATTTGTTTGGCAAAGTATGGACCACGTATTTCTCTTTCGCCAAAGTTATCAAACCTCCCAATCCCAGCAATTAAAGATTAATGAATTATTAACTAAGTCAATGAATTGAATTATGATGTTAAAAAGAGTATAGGACATCAAAACATAAAATCTTCAACTTTAAATCATCATTGTGAAACTCTTTGAGTAGATGTATTTTGAATATTGTAATTTTTATTTTTTGTAAAAGTCTTAAACTTACTATGCAATTATTAAATTTTTAAATTAAATTTTTATACTAAAAAAAATTAGTTTATTTTATACTAAAAAACTCACAAAGATTCATAAAATAACTTGCCTATCTAATATTTGTTAGCCATCTAACCATTGGAATACCTTTTTTAAAAATTTTAAATAATATTTAATTTTTTTTTTAAATCTAGATTTTTTGATTACATATTTAAAAAATACTTGCGAAATTTTAAAGTATTTATAAAACACAGTTCTAGAGTTATATCGATTCAATTTTTAAAAGATGAGGAAATTATCATCACGAAGAAAACTGCAATTATAAATTTTAGAGTAGCATGGTTTGAAAGCAGATGTCATGCTGCTAATTATTTAATACTAAAAGTTGTATTCTGGTAATGTTTACCTTTTGATTTCTTTCAGTTCAAATCTATGAATATTGTTTTTTAAAATAGCAAAAATAATTACGAAAATTTGGGAAATTCAATTGAAGAAATTATCATCATGAAGAAAACTGCAATTATAAATTTTAGAGTAGCATGGTTTGGAAGCAGATGTCATGGTGCTAATTATTTAATACTAAAAGTTGTATTCAGGTAGTGTTCAATATTTGATTTATTTCAGTTCAGATCTATCAATATTGATTTTTAAAACAATAAAAATAATTATGAAAATTTGGCAAATTTAATGTCCTATACCTCCTCACGCAATGCAAAAATACTGGAGAAAGGTAAGTACTCACAGGTCCTCTAATTGGAGTTAAATTTTTCATTTCCGTTTCCATGTTTTAGGTTATTTAAGGGCAGACTTCAAGCACGATTCTAAAACAAGAAAACAGAATATTTATTCAAAATTATTGATAGCCCACCAAACAACTTTATGGTTAAAACATGTCCAAGATCGTTATTTCTTGCACTGTCAGAAAAAAAGAGAAAAGAAGAAAAAAAAAAAAGAAGGAAAAAAAAAGGGGGGGGGGGGGAAAAAAAAAAAGGAGAAATCTATAAAGAACAAAGTTTGATTTGGTATAGTAAATTTGCTAATATTATTTTTATTTTCTTTGTAAGGTTACATTAAAATGTATTCACACAAAAAAATATTTTTATTAAATTATAAATCTGTTGTTGATATAGTTGGTTGGTTTATACGCTCAACAACCTATACACTATCGACCAATAAGTATTTGGACACCAATCTTCTTCTTCTTCTTCTCAAGGACTATGGGGACTAAGGCACCTCTGCTTAAGCATTTTGTACCAACCCAATATCCCGTACAGATCGGTAGTGGGCAGTACTGCACCGGATGTAAGCACACACTCGCGAGTGGGAGTGTGCAAGTCTACCTATAGCCACCGAAGAGTTCATTTCTACCTCTTTCGGTAGCTACCCGATAGATGGCAGCACTACCGACCGTATGTGGAACTTCTTAATTTAGAGGCAATACCAAGCAGAAGATTCCACCAGAAGACTTGGCTTTGCCACCCCCAGAGGTATTGATTTGTATGGGAACTTGGAGGACTTTGCGACCATGACTGATTTAACGTGCTCCAGTCACCATTAGCGAACACGGCGGTCTTTTAGTCGGTCCCAGGCCCGAACTCGCAACCTCATGGCTCGCAACCTTCTAGTTGCGAGAACGATACTCTCCCGACTGGGCTACGCGGCCCTTGGACACCCATGCAATTGAGGATGTCTGCAGTCCTGATCTACACCACCCTTGATCCCAATTCATGGTAGGCTCAACGCTGACTACTACTCCCCTAATCTAGATAACTATGTGCTTCCTACACGGTGGCAATTTTACGGGTTGGATCATTGTTACTTCCAAGATGACAACTCCACTTGTCATGTTGCGAGGCCCACCATGGATTAGTATGATGACAGCGGGCAGAACCGACTGAACTGGCCTGCTCAGAGTCCAGACGTGAATCCTATGGAACACCTCTGGGACGAATAGGATTGCCGAATTAAAGGGTGCAGCAACCGTCCAAAATCGGTGAAAGAACGCACATGTCCCCTCCAAGCAGATTGGAAGAAAATACTACTGTCCATCATCCAAACACTTGTAGAAAGCATGCTCCGGAGTGCTAATACTGCAATTGCCTCAGGTGGAGGCTCAACCACATATTGAATTTGAATAAATTGTGTTTATTGCTTTTATCATAGGCGTCCAATTACTTATTGGTAGATAGTGTATAAGGTCAGGACCTACAGCTAACGTGGACTCCGAACCACAACAAACATCCATGGCTAACACCAGGATTTGAGCCCGGCACCGTTGGCATACGATGCCGGAGCGCTAACCACACAGCCGTCAGGAGGGCCAAGATATAGTTGGGAGTTACTAGATTGACTCGTTATCTGACTTATCGCAAAATAAACCGAAGTGTTGGCTGTGTAAAGACCCAATGTGGTGTAAGTAAGCAACCGGAATCAAACAAAACTCTATATGATATATTATTTGGTGAGCTTTTATGGATGAGTTAAAATAGCTTCATAAAGAATAGAAAGCCGACTGAGAATGCAAAAACAAGGTATTTAAATATTTGATTCTTATGTTCAATAACCTATTTTTTGTGCAAAATAAAGGCGGTACTCTTCCGTTATCCGGGCGCAAATGTCGCCAACCAAACGCGAGGCGTCACCAAGCGAAGCGAATGGAAAGAAAACATACTTTATTTTGAAAATGAATTAAAAAAATAGAGCACCTGGACCCAAACGAACTTTCCCCTTATGGTTATAAGAAGAAATTTGGCAAAATTCTACATTATTTGGCGATTTATAGCTAGCGCCCGGAAAACGGAAGAGTACCATAAAGGCTAATCAGGTCGGGACCTACAACTTAAAATAGATTCCGAACCACATTGAATATACATGCCTATTCCAAGATTCGAACCTGGCACTTTTAGCATGCGATGGCAGTGCTCTAACCACACAACCACGGATGAAGTATTTCAGGGGACTCAGTACTCCATCATCAGTAATCTTCAATTGCCTTTTTATATTTATACTGTTATCCTTAAATTCATGCTGCACTTTTAACCGGTTACTAGAAATCAACGTCTTGAAGACAGTTTAGATGTGTGTAGGGCGACAAATGGAAGCCATATCGAACTGCACTGAATAGGTACGAAACTTGGGAGAGTTTTCCTTTCATTTGGTGAAGATTTCACTTTTCTATCTTGTTTCGTTGATTTCCTGTGACCAGTCAAAAGTGCACCGTGACTTTACGGACACACTGTATATTTTTTAGGAGAGTTCTCTACAAATGAGTTTGAAATTTTTTATATCGGTTAAATCAGCGTTCGCCACTAACTTTTAGAGACGGGCTTATGTTAGAACTTTCCACGGGCCGCAGATTTATTCCGAATACGCCAATAAATATATTGCTTTACTACATATGTTCAATGTTAGAAATGTGATAATTAATAAAGATTCAACAATATAAAACAATTTTGAAAACTGAAACAATAATTTAACTTTTTTATATTAATAAAATAACAATTAATATTTGATTCTTGTTTCAAATAATTAAAAAAATTATTTTCTCTACATAGTAAATCAAAGTCATAAAAGATGTTAATCTTTAGTGACAATATTACAATGTGACTTGACATAAACTCATTATTAATAAAGATATTTAAACCATACCTCCTAAATCTTCCATTTTAGGCAATGTTAATTGCGAGACGATGACGGCCGGTCCGAGTCATAAAGATCGCGATTCGTCTTTTCTCGTCAAAACAAAAAAGAGGCCAAAATGCATTAAAATACCTAACTCCTGCCCATCACATTCAGAAAAGCAGAAATGGAATTGTGCCATTCACGGATCGAGGGGGTAGGGAATTCTAAGTACAAAACTAAGCAATGCGAAGGTATGCGTCATTGGTAATAAGTCAAACTTTTGCTTTTTTTTTATTTTTTCTGTAAGTCTCAGAAGGAAAAAAAATGATTTTTCAGTCTTACTGACGCGGGCCACTTATTGGAAAACGCAGTTTTTGGTAGTAAACACATACTATTGTAAACACAAATTAAAATTATTTCCACAAAATTTGCTTTTTTGTACTGCCGGCGGGCAAACCGCCTAGTGGCTGACGCTGGGTTAAATAGATGTTATACAAGATACTGAAGTTAAAGTTTGGTAAAAAATATCATCAGCATTTTCTTTGTTAAATTTTAATCAATCTTATAATTATTATTATTATTATTATTTTTTTTTGAGAAAACCTTTTTTTCAAAGATTTGATTTTTAAAAAATAATTATGAAACATCCGGGAAGAGTTTTAACCTCGTTTAAACTTGTAGATAATGCACTAAAATTTCATAAAAAAAATAAAAATAATTAATGGTAAACTTTGCTAATTAGTTAGAAAAGATAAATTAAAGTCTGATTATCACGTTCAGAGGAAATCAAAGTTAAAAGTAAAAGTCTTAAGGCCTTATTATACAGAGCCACTTGAGTGGCAAACGCCCTCCACCGTTTAAGTCACTCAGACAAGCCACTCGAAGGGAAACATGCAATCCTATGGAGCTTATTATACTGAGCCACAGCAGTGGCTAGCCCGGGCGTCTTTATTGTAGCGAACGCGCGCCACCGCTTAAGTCACTCAGACAAGCCACTCGAAGGGAAACATGCAATCCTATGGAGCTTATTATACTGAGCCACAGCAGTGGCTAGCCCGGGCGTCTTTATTGTAGCGAACGCGCGCCACCGCTTAAGTCACTCAGAAGAGCCACTCGAAGGGAAACATGCAATCCTATGGAGCTTATTATACTGAGCCACAGCAGTGGCTAGCCCGGGCGTATTTATTGTAGCGAACGCGCGCCACCGCTTAAGTCACTCAGACAAGCCACTCGAAGGGAAACATGCAATCCTATGGAGCTTATTATACTGAGCCACAGCAGTGGCTAGCCCGGGCGTCTTTATTGTAGGGAACGCGCGCCACCGCTTAAGTCACTCAGACAAGCCACTCGAAGGGAAACATGCAATCCTATGGAGCTTATTATACTGAGCAACAGCAGTGGCTAGCCCGGGCGTCTTTATTGTAGCGAACGCGCGCCACCGCTTAAGTCACTCAGACAAGCCACTCGAAGGGAAACATGCAATCCTATGGAGCTTATTATACTGAGCCACAGCAGTGGCTAGCCCGGGCGTCTTTATTGTAGCGAACGCGCGCCACCGCTTAAGTCACTCAGACAAGTTTTTAGTTTAAGTATACTGAGCCCCATTATATAATTTTAAAAGATATTTTTTTGCTTAATAAAAACTCAATTTTATGTGTAGATATTTAAAGTGATAATTTTAAAGAAAATAAAAATATTTCGAATTTATAGATTTGAAAATAATATAGATCTAAACTTTATAAATCTATAAATAGTAACTTTACAGATATGACTTCTTTTTATGCCAAATCAATGAAACAATTTTGGCCCTATTTATTAATGATATTTTGGTATAGAATGTGAAACAATTATGGCAATTTTTATTGGTCGTTGATTTCAAAATGACAGTTTTTATGGTATCTTGAATATGAAAAATAAGTTGCTAATTCATAAATAGAAAAAAAATGATTAAGAGTAGTCCATGAATTTTTACTTTCATCAAATTCATAAGGCCACTTCATAAGCCTTTCTTTGAAAAATTAAAATTTCAGCTTTCAATTTTATAACTACACAACCAATTTTTTTTCAAAAGAAAATAAACAACATACCCCTAAATAACTTTAAAAGGGAATATTTATGTTAATAATTTTCTAGCACAGTGACAGTTTACATTTTTGACTTCTGTAGATACAGATTTCCATGAAACATTTACTACTACATCCATATGTTTTTTGTTCAAAATATTGAAAGTTTTATAGCTTAAGGGGACTTGGTACCCCTTGTTTTCACAAAAAATTATAAAAATACAGTAGAGTCCTGATTATCCGAGTTAATGTGGACCAAGACCAACTGGGATAACCGAAAAACTCGGTTAAAGCGAAAATTAAAAATAAAATAAATCGTATCGGTTTAAATGTATGTTTTGACAAGTACAAATGTTATACTATAGGTAAACCACTTGCAATTATATAGTAATGCTTATATAGTAATGCTTAATAATATATAGTAATGCTTAAAGAGTTCTCTTACTTAAGCCTTAAGACCTTGAGCGACGCGATAGGAGGAGCAGTGTCATACAATGAAAAGGAATGTAAACATTTTGTTTTCTTGAGTGTTTGAGAGATCAAGTACCAATTTTTTTCGGTACTAGTTTTGACAAAGGAAAATATCAGGGGTAAAAAAAAAATTAAAGAAATATTATCTGGCTCGGTTAAAGCGGAAACTCGGATAACCGGGACTCGGATAATCGGGGTTTTACTGTATAAATTTTCTATTTTTTGCGCGTTTATAATATCTAAAACCTTCTGCTTATTCTGGAAAGTTTTTGAACTGATCCGATAACTGCAATTACAAAAAAATTAAACTTTTATGGAGAATTTAGCACAGTTGCAATTACAAAAAATGTAACTTTTATGGAGAATTTAGCACAGCTGCAATAGCTTCTTCGATGTTTCAAACGCATTTTTCTTAGTTCGGGTTTTTTGGAATTCCCACCCCCTTACTCAAAATGCTAAAACTCCAGCAAATATAAATGAAATGACTTGAATTTTTTTGTGTCACTCTAAAGATCTATTTGACAAAAATAAGCATGGGGTTTATGAATAAAATTTAAATATTTTTTATACAATTTTAAATGTTGAAAAATATCATTTTTTTACGATTTTTTTACCTTTAGGTATAGTTTTTATTGTTTTTCTGAACATATTTTGAATTAGGTGCCTAAATGTTTAGAGGATATTACTAGGAACAATTTTTAGAAAAATCATGAAAAAATATTGAAAAATGAAAGAGAAGAAAAATTTAAAATTTTATGAATTTTTAAAAATTAAAAAAAATAGAAATATTAGAACACTATGTGAATTATTTTTTTTAATAAATTCAGTTTTTGCCTAGTAATACTTCCAAATATGTAAAAACTACAATTTGTTTGGCTTAAATTTTTAAAAAATTTAATGGTACCAAGTCTCCTGAAATTTAAAAAAAAAATAGTTTTTAGGTAATAAGTTAAACCAAGTCTCCTCAAGCTAGTGTAACAATTTAAGCCCCAAACACTTAAGTTTTACGACAGCGTTCTGGCCATATTGAGATGGCAATTCAAGGGGTCACACTACTTTTAAAGTAAAAAAAAAAAAATTAAAATTTTTTTTTTACTGTATTCTTCTAAACATTTTGATATAAAAATTTAGCCGATATTCTAAGAACTTCCAGATTTATTTGAAAAAACAAACAAACAAGATAACCGGGTGGATCGTAGAATACCCCACTCTGTGGCGACTGTTTGGAAGTGCGCCAAGTTGGCGACTATTTGAATTTTTTTGGTTTTTTCATTATTATTTTTAAAAAATATGCTATAGGGACAGAAATCACCCCTTTTTTAGTTCGCATTGAATATTCTTTTATATTTTTTAAAAGATGGTTTTATCACAATCTATGACTATTTTTTTTTATCTATATATTTAATAGGCAATACGTTTTTTGGGGTTAGTCCGTCCGCCTAAACTGCTCAACCAATTTCAATGATCAAGGTGTCATTTTAAAGGAAATAAGCTGTAGATTTGCCAAAACGTGCCAAAATAATTTATTAACACTTTATTAATTAGTTAAATTTCAATATTTTTCATCATTAAGCTACTACAAAGCCTCAATGATTTTGAATATATGATTGGCAACATCCTTACGTATGTAAACAACAAACCGGCTGCTCGGGGGTTCAACCAACCAACCAACCGTTGCTAATTTTAAAGCTATCCTTATATGTAAACAACAAACCCATTGCTAATTTTAAAGCTCTTTTTAAACTCTTCGTTTCCAAGTTGATTTTTTCTGTTTTTCTGAAGCATTTTTGTATTAGAGTAATTATTATTTTGAAGTATTTTTATCCAGAAAATGCTTCGCGTTGGACGTCGTTCTCTAACGGGGCGACTTATCAGAATAAATAAAAGATATTGGGACTTCAATGTAAGGGCATAGCTAATGAAGTTTTAAGTCAGAATGTTTTCGGATAGTATATTTAACTTTCTATTATGAAACTTGCAATTTGGGTGTTTTCTCTATTAGGCCTTACATAAAATTTATAATAATTTGGTTTAATTTTTTATGGCTGGCAAACCTATTCGAGCGCAGCAAGATGTTTTAACCACAAATTCGAGCGGCAAAGCCGCTCAATCCGAGCGCAGCGAGGCGTTTGGGGGTTGGCGAGCGTTAGCGAGCAGGGGGCGAAGCCCCCTAGTTATTATTATTATTAAAAAAAAAAAAAGATGTTATAATACTTTTTTAATATTTTTTAAACATTCTATTGAAAAATCATGAAGATATTTTAGGATATGAATTATAAGAAGTAATTTTATATGAAATCAAAGTGATTTTTTAAAATATCAAATTCCGAAAAAGTTCAAAATTTTGAAGTGTTTTAATTAAAAAAAAATATTATCATAATACAGTACTGTATAAAAATTTTTAGAAAAATTCTAAAAATAAATTTTTTATAGAATTTTATGTCCTGGATACCCCCTTAAAAATATAAATAATATAATACTGTAAATGATAATATTTATGCTGATAAGAAAAAAAAAAAAGAGTTCAATCTATCTTTTTGTAAAAATGGAAATAGCACTATATAATTTAGACACCAAGTAACAAATTAACGGATTTGATAAAAATAACTCATAATTTCGGGAGTTTAAACGTAGTAAGACCCCTGTTTACACGAACTATTTCCGACCGATATAAACTCTGCTTCAAACCATAATGGAACTACATTAAAATTTAATGTTTTTAAGTGCTAAGATACTCTATTCACTGCTCCAAATTGGAAGTTTTTAGCTTAATCATTTCAATAAATAAAAAATTTATATCAAAGAAAATAATTTCATAAATGCTTAGATTTTAAGCAAGCAATTTTCTAGATATCAATAAAATTAGATATACCCAGAAATAGAAAACTTAAAATTAACACAAACGCAGTCTAAACAATAGATCGTGAGTAAATTACAAAATTTCAGACGCAATATTTCATTTACAATTAAGTTTCGATTAAGCCAATAAGTCCTTTCAACTCTGATAGAAATCTAGAAATTTAGCCTTATTTAAAGATCGGAATTTAACACTATTATCTCAAATTTGAAGTTTGTATCTTGATCAGTTCAACCACACTTAGAATTTAAAAATAAAGCATTGTACAAATACACAATTTGGTCATCAAAATTAAAAGTATTCTTTCCAGAAATTAAACAGCATATCGAAGGTAAATTGCAAAAAAACATAGACTCGTTATTTCATTTTCGGTTAGCTTTCGTTTAGGCTAAAAAATCGTCGTAACTCTGGTTAACTTTCGTTTAGGCATTTGATCATCATGCAAAGACCAGTACTTAACACTAATGGGCCCAAGTTCAAGCCGTTATTTTTCGCGAGTTATCAATTACAGAAATACCAAATTGGGTACTTACCTGCTCTTCAGCCCAAATAAAAACCAGCCACTTGCCAGACTCAGACAGTTATGAATCAATCGTACTAGTTTTTTGCTCTTCTTCTTCCGGAACAGTTACAGTTAGTACAATGGGACACCAAGACAACCGGTTTGTTCATAACTAGTGATCAGCGTGATAGTACGAAAGGCAAATACTGAGATGCAGACTGAATTGGATAATGCGTTAATTTGGAGTTAAAAGGCATTTATTAAATGTTTTCCAAATAGATACGTTGTGCGGGCTGGTAACATAACTTTTCTGTAAGTTTTTTCGCTAAGTTTACAGCAGAGAAAAACTTAGCGGAAAACAGAGTTCGTCCTCGTTTGAAGATACGCGCAGCTGAAGACTTGAGAGACTTAAGAATATTGATCAAGAACTAACTGGGGGTGTGGAACATCGCTCAACTTTTAATTCCACTATTATTTTGAGGTGGATCGGTGCTATTTACTGTTATTTGTATTTTGGTCGCTCATTTAGAAAAAATAAAGAGGAGAAAAACGGTCCAGAGAAGAGGAGAAAAATCATTCGTGATAAGCGGTGCTCAGTGGTGTAGAACTCTGTGTTAAAGACTTTCGTTTTACAACTTTTTACGCCTGTATAGTATTTTTATGGGAATTTCGAAAGTGGGGATGTTTAGAAGACCTTAAGAGGCCTTACCAAAGTGATTTTTATCAATATCATTCGAGCTGTTATTTAGAAATTACTGAAAAACATGATTTTTTCAATGGCAGCTACCTTATATGTGTGCGCAATTTTGACGAAAACCATAATGGTAGGTTCCATGGCCACCACTAACCTGCACACCAAATTTGAACATAGTAGGTAAATTTATTTGGGAGTTATGTTGACCACAGACACTCAGACATTTTTTCTAGACCATTTTTTTTAAATCAGGATGTTCCAAAACGTGGAGAAATGCAAAAAAATATCGATATTTATATGTATAATTATTTATTTATTTACTTATTTATTTAATTAATTATTTATTTAATTAATTATTTATTATAATATATATATATATACATATATATATGATTTTCAATTTTGCCAGAAACAAAGTTTTCAGGGCAAATTTCTACTTTTCATGAATTCATGCTAAAATTGTTTTAATAAATAAATTATAAAAATTGTTTTAGTAAATAATTATAAAAAAATTTTAATAAATAAATTATAAAAATTGTCTTTATAAATAAATTATAAAAATTGTTTTTATAAATAAATTATAAAATTTTTTTTTATAAATAAATTATAAAATTTTTTTTTATAAATAAATTATTAAATTTTTTTTTATAAATAAATTATAAAAATTTTTTTTATAAATAAATTATAAAAATTGTTTTTATAAATAAATTATTAAAATTGTTTTTATAAATAAATTATTAAAATTGTTTTTATAAATAAATTATAAAAATTGTTTTTATAAATAAATTATAAAAATTGTTTTTATAAATAAATTATAAAAATTGTTTTTATAAATAAATTATAAAAATTGTTTTTATAAATAAATTATAAAAATTGTTTTTATAAATAAATTATAAAAATTGTTTTTATAAATAAATTATAAAAATTGTTTTTATAAATAAATTATAAAAATTGTTTTTATAAATAAATTATAAAAATTGTTTTAGTAAATAATTATAAAAAAATTTTAATAAATAAATTATAAAAACTGTTTTTATAAATAAATTATAAAAACTGTCTTTATAAATAAATTATAGAAATTGTTTTTATAAATAAATTATAAAATTTTTTTTTATAAATAAATTATAAATTTTTTTTTATAAATAAACTATTAAATTTTTTTTTATAAATAAATTATAAAATTTTTTTTTATAAATAAATTATAAAAATTGTTTTTATAAATAAATTATAAAAATTGTTTTTATAAATAAATTATAAAAATTGTTTTTATAAATAAATTATAAAAATTGTTTTTTATAAATAAATTATAAAAATTGTTTTTATAAATAAATTATAAAAATTGTTTTTATAAATAAATTATAAAAATTGTTTTTATAAATAAATTATAAAAATTGTTTTTATAAATAAATTATAAAAATTGTTTTTATAAATAAATTAAAAAAATTGTTTTTATAAATAAATTAAAAAAATTGTTTTTATAAATAAATTAAAAAAATTGTTTTTATAAATAAATTATAAAAATTGTTTTTATAAATAAATTATAAAAATTGTTTTTATAAATAAATTATAAAAATTGTTTTTATAAATAAATTATAAAAATTGTTTTTATAAATAAATTATAAAAATTGTTTTTATAAATAAATTATAAAAATTGTTTTTATAAATAAATTATAAAAATTGTTTTTATAAATAAATTATAAAAATTGTTTTTATAAATAAATTATAAAAATTGTTTTTATAAATAAATTATAAAAATTGTTTTTATAAATAAATTATATTATCAATCAGAATAAATAAAATACATTTGTATGTCAATGTATAAATTCACATTTATTTTTAAAGAAGAAATTTTGATAAATTATTTACTGCATATTTTGCTGTTGAAGATGTTTTTAATATTTAAAATTAGATGCAAATTCTAGGCACACGCTGGCAATACAAACGGCGCTATGTTAATGACTACTAATAAATGATCTTATCTTTCTATTACATCATGCTTTCTTTTTGGTTGGGGTGCCATTTTAACTGTTTCTCAGCCAAGTCCAAACCTTAGTTTTGAAATTTTTGAAAAGGGAATAAAGAAAATCGAAAAAAACACATGGAACTACAAAATAATCACCAAAGAACTAAAAATTTTGAAAATATCGATATATCGGTGACTTGTATCGATATTTGTGTTATTGATATTTTAAAAAACTATCGATAAAAATATCGTCGTATCGATTTATCGCCGACCTCTACAAAAAGGGCTTCAATCAACGTCAATCACTGCCGGTTCCCGATGGAGGAAGTTGGATCAACAAGTTTGCGCTTAGCACTACGCTGGTTGTATCGTTGAAACTTTTCATTGTGCAAGTTCCATACTAACTGCTTTTTCATTGAGCAAGGATCAAACGACACTACGCTGTTCGTATTGTTGAAATTTTTCATTGTGCAAGGGGCAAACCGCACTACGCTCTGTAGATATGTTAAGAGGGTACATACACCCAGAACTTTAAAAAAGAATATATATATATTTTTTAACGGATTATTATTCTCTTTAGTTTTAGGCATGTTTCTGTGAAAATCGATTGCAAAAATTTCCCATAGATCCAAAGTTATGATCGAAAATGTGACCGCCCGACGAGTTTGGAGCCTCTCAGCCTGTGGGTTCTCTTTAGTATGTATTGTGACTAGAGGACGGAAATATCGATCAAAAGAATTATCGATACTATATCGCTGCATAGAAAAAAATACCGATAAAATATCGGTATATCGGTACATGATTTTTTTTTAAATTTGATTTTCAATTTTGTCAGAAACAAAGTTTTTCGAGGCAAATTACTACTTTTTATGATTGCTTATTGTAAGGTGACTACTTTTCAACTGAAATGGATCTATTACAAAAAAAAAAGTTATATTTTCACTTAATTGGTGCAGTGATTTTAAGAAAAATTTAGATGATTTTCAATAGCTTTTAAATGTATGGCAAAATATTGAATATTGGGGACGTTTTAACTGTCTCTCAGCCAAGTTCAAACTTTAGTTTTGAAGTTTTTTAAAAGGGAATAAAGAAAATCAAAAAAACACATGGAACTACAAAACGATCATCAAAAAACTAAAAATGTTTGAAAATATCGATATATCGGTGACTTTTATCGATATTTTTAATATCGATATTTTTTTAGAAATATTGATAAAAATATCGTCGTATCGATATATCGCCGACCTCTAATTGTGATGGTTGTAAAGCATTATGAGAATATATTTAGGGTCGACATACTAAGAATTCTGAAATTGAAGGTTAGTTGTGTTTGATCGTTCGAAGTGAACAGTTGCGTGTCTTATTTGTGATTATTAACAATGTTGAAGCGTCGTAGTACAGATGGTAAAGGCAGTAAAGATGAACGAAGGTCACGAGCTAAAAAGAAGAAACCTCCTATGAGGCAAGATCAGATGGAGAGTGAAACAAGCTACACTTGTTTGTCTGCAAAAAAATTATCAGGACAATTATATGAAGTTTCATTCGAACCAACGTTCTCTTACTGTATTTTACAGTTCACTACCGTTTTTACAGTTATTTCGGAGTGTGTAGTCTGTCGTACATGTGATGAAGATGTAAAATTTTTAAAATCAAGTGCCTGTGGACTTGGCTTCCAATTAAATGTTTTACTGTACAACGTGGGACGATAATGTCCACAGTATAATTTCATCGCCTATGATAAACACTGCATACGAGATAAATCGTCGCTTTGTACTTGCTTTCCGACTCTTGGGAAAAGGAGCTTTTTTGTGGAGTGAGGGATTTGCCATCTTGTATTGCACAAAGGACTTTTGATTTTATAATGAAAAATATTGAAGAAGCTTCAACAACCGTTGCTGAAGCATCTATGATAACTGATGCTGCAGAAGAATTAAAAGAATCTGCTAATCAAAATAGTCTCCGTAGTTGGCACTTGGAAGAGAAGGGGCTTTTCTTCGTTTTTTGGAGTTACAACATTAATTGGTTATTTCACGGGAAAAGTTGTTGACTTTGTGGTAAAAAGCAGATATTGCAAAGAGTGTGAAATTCACAAAATATACGAAGGTACGGCTGAGCATGAATCGTGGTTAGAAAATCATAAATATCATTGTGTAGCAAATCACAAAGAAAGCTCTGGGAAAATGGAATCGCATAGGGCTGTGGAAATGTTTCAAAGATCATTACAAAACTATGGGTTTAAAATATGAGTATTACATAGGTGACAGTGATACAAAAACTTTTTCTTGTATCACAAATGCTCAGCCGTATGCAGACCTCGAGGTAAAAAAGAAAGAATGCGTGGGTCATGTCCAAAAACGTATGGATAAGCGTCCTCATCAACTCGTCAGTAATAGTAAAAAACAGACGGCATCAATTTCATCAGAAGAGGAATTAACAACTGAGAAAAATGATAATTCAAGTACATCGAATCAGACTAAACGAGTTAATTTGAAAGGAAAACGAAAATTTACCTTCAAACTTACAGACGAGAATTCAAGTCCATCGAATCAGACGAAACGAGTTAGTTTGGGAGGAAAAGGTAAATTAACTGCCAAAGCTATAGACGAGCTAATTATTTATTAAGGTTTGGCGATAAGAAATAATATTAACTCACTGGAAAATATGAAAAATGCCGTCTGGGAGACATTTTATCACAAATCATCAACGGATGAAAAACCTCAGCATTTTCATTGTCCACCTGGAGAAGAAAGTTGGTGTGATTGGCAAAAAGCAAAAGCCGAAAGTACAATAGATGAATACAAGCACAAAGCCCCATTACCTGAAATTGTACCGCAAGCAATAAAACTCGTCTATGAATCATTAAGTGATGAACAATTACTTGAAAAGTGCTTAGGTGGATTTACACAAAACGTTAATGAGAGTCTCAACTCTAATATTTGGAAAATTGCACCTAAATGTATTCCAGGTAGTCGAAGAACTGTACAAATAGCTACAAATATTGCTGCATGTACTTTTAATGACGGGGCAGAGAGTTTATTAAGAATAGTAAGATTACTTGGAATAACAATCGGATATGAAGGGTATCACTATCGTTTTAGAGAAAATGCGAACCGGCTGAAACAGGCACGAATCAAGGCTACTAAAGCAACAAAAGAGGCCAGAACAGCTCGTAGACTGGAAAAAAATCAACAACAAAAATTGATTACTGGCGTCGAAGGTGTACAATATGAAGCTGGAATAGGAGAAAAGACGTAAGTTAACAAAATAAATAAATAAACAAATCCATAAAGTTCTTGCGTTAGCTGCGTGTGACTTCGAGCGAAACGGACTTAAAACTTAACACACGTTTTTCTCGAAACTACTTTTTCCGGGAAGGTCGACACGATAACTCTTAGAGTTTGTAATATTTTTGGACCGGATTTTTTTTTTTTTAATGTTCGTAATTGATGTCGCTATAGTCTGTCGAGCCAGATTTTAATTACAATTTTTTTATAAACAATTTAAGTGCGAAATTTTTGACGAAAAACGCACTCTATTTTTCTAACTGGTGTAATTTTGAAATTTTTTCGAAATTCAAAAATCCTGGTTCGATAGACTATAACTACACTTTCATTTTACAAGAAAAATTTTTCATTTTGTAGATCCATCCACATTGGAAGAAAAAATAATGTCGACCATGGAACTGTTTTTTTTTTTTCATAGTGCTTCGGGTCACGTGGTTTTTCATACTGTAATTTTTGGAAGAAAAAAAATTATAAAGTTGAAATACCAATAAACAATGTGTAATGTTTTATTTAATTAATTTCTATTATTATCCCTTCCAAAAACGGTTTCTTTTTTTAGCGCGTTTTCAGCGTCGCTGTGTGTATGTACCCCCTTAATAATCAAGATATCTATGGCATGTTGGATATCGTAGAAGAGTTGAGCATGTTGGTGGTACCGAGTGTACCGTTCGTGGTATCATATCCTGTTTGAAATTTTTCTTGATAACTATGGCATGTTGGGTGTCGATGAAATCGTCTTGAAGACCTATGACTGTTGGTGGTATAGAGTGTGCCATCGGTGGTACCATTTCTGGTTTTGTCATTTTTCTAAATAGCTATGGCAAGTTGGGTGTCGTTGGACTCGTCTTAAAGTATTATGATCGTTGGTGGTACCGAGTGTACCATGTATGGTACCATTTCCAGTTGGTCAATTTCCAATGTAGCTATAGCATTTTAAGTGTCCCTCCATGTTATAGCTCAAGGGTATTGTTTTCAATTGATCAAAAGTGTGATCAGGAGTCCGTCCCTACTTAACGTTTGGGCTTGCGCGGGAAAGGCATTGTGTGGGCAGGCACCGACCCAGTCTGCTTGTGTAAAATAAGATAGAGTATGCTGAAAGACTGAGAGGCGGCTGCAATTTTTGGACTCCATCGAACATCATTCTGAATTTTTTATAGAAATTGGAGAAAAGTGAGTAGATTACGAATCCACTGGTCTGCCGTGGCAAAAATGGCCGAAACTGGTCAAAAATTGACTTTTAATAAGTTGAACTATATCCAATTGCCAAATGCGCCATAATTTGCCAAATAATGAGCATTTTCTTTTTATTTGGTAACCCTTACTCTTTAATTTTCAATTAAGAAGGTTGCAGACAGTGGTTTAGTGTAAAATAAAAAGGCGTGGGAACGCCATGTTACATAAAGTGAATGATATAAAAATTAAAAAAAAAAAAAAAAAAATTACAACACTTTTGTTGATAAATCGGTTAGCGTTCCCGTTAAAATTAGAGGAGCAGAAACCTTCAAGGAAAAGGAGCAAAGAACCGTGTCAGACCACAATTTTGTTTTTTAAAAATGGAGATAGTGGGCGTGAACTTGTGTACGTGAGTTTTAGTCCGTATTCATGGCGAGCCATATAAATTTGACGTCTGGAATTCATCCACAAATACAGATCATTCGTCGAAGAAGATAATTGCCATTGGATGAATCATAGTAATGCATGTGTCGGATTGTTGATGGAATGGCCATGTGCAGATGGCCGCGCCTCTTTCAAGTGTTTTGCAAATACTTGAACTTGCCTGCTCAGCTCTGAAGTTGTGGATAGAAAACGAAAGCATAGTTTTGCGTTCAGTTTCCTGTAAAGAAAAAGAGTCCCGTGTTAGGCATGGGTGTTTGTAAATGTATGTTGGCTTGTCTAATGACGAAAGTTTCGGCGCATTATAGCCCTCGTGTTGCTGACGGCGCCAGATAATCTGAATACAACCAACCAACCTGTAAAGAAAAAAATGTAAAAAAAAAAAAATTAATTTTTATGTGAGGGAACGCCGTTCCTCCTACTAAAAAGGTAAAGGATCGCCGTTCCCACGCGTTCCCGCTCCACTACACCCCTGGTTGCAGACGATTCAGATGTCTGGCGACAGTCTACTTGCATCTATTAAAAGGGAGCAAAGTTGGCAAAAAATATTACGTCACTTATAACGTAACTGATGTTGCCAATTTGGCTTACTTTTAAAAGATACAAGTTTTCCGAGCCAGAGATCAGAAATCGTTTGCGCTTTTTCTCATTGAAAATCAAAATGCAGTGGGTTGCCAGACGAAAGGGTTTGTTCTCTTTTTGGCAAGTTATGACATATTTGGCAATCGGATTTTAGTTCAACTCATTCCAAGTCGATTTTTGATTAGTTTTAGCCATTTTTTCCACGGCAGACCAGTGGATTCCTAATCTACTCACTTTTCTCCAATTTCTATAAAAAATTCAGAATGATGTTCGATGGGATCCAAAAATTACAGTCACCTCTCGGACTATGATGTTCTTCAGTTATATTGATGTATCAATGTTTTATAAAATTCAAATAAAATAACAATCTTGTAATGAGCTTGGATCTAAGGCCCATAGTAAACTACATCAGCCCTAAGCCGATTAAATTTTTTTATTTTATTATTATATCCGATTCTTCCCCCAGATGAAGTAATCATAGCTTCATATTTCTAGCTAAGAATCATTTTAGTTGCTGGTTTTTATGAGGTTATGTAATAAAAAAGCTATTTTGTAACTTTATAAGTAAATACCTTTCTATATTTTCAAAATAAATATTCATTATGAATTTTCAGTATCTTTCATTATTCCTAACATATTTGTTTTTCATGTTTTGTACACCTAGTAATATAACTTTTATGAATTATCAGTTAGGTTAAGCCTAAAACCAGCGTGATTTTAATAATATGGGGTGCTTATGCCAATTCCTCAAGTGCACTTTAAGTTACAATATATAAGGGCTTATTCGCTTTGCATTTTTAAATCCTTTATGATAACTTGGAAATTGTGTGTTTGCTCATGGCCAGCAAATCTTCAGAGCGCTAATTAACCCACTTGCCGTCATTCAATCGAGCTGATACTTGGCAGAAAAACCCGCTGTAGATAACAATACATTCTATCAAGTTTTGGGTTGGGTTGTTTTCAGATTATCTGGCGCCGTCAGCAACATGAGGGCTATAATGCGCCGAAACATTCGTCATTAGACAAGCCAACATACATTTACAAACACCCATGCTTTATACGGGACTCGAACCAGCAACCTCATGGTCTAGAAGCTAGCACGGTAACCACTATACCGTTTGATCGGCAGTAAAAACGCAGAACTTAAATTTGTTTGTAAATCGAAGTTGAATGAAACGCAGTTGCAAGAAATTTTCTATGGGAATAAATTTGTAATAGAACAAATTGCAATGTTCCAGATAGTTTTCTGCCTACCAAACGGTATAGTGGTTAGCGTGCTAGCTTCTAGACCATAAGGTTGCGGGTTCGAGTCCTGTGTAAGGCATGGGTGTTAGTAAATGTATGTTGGCTTGTCAAATGACGAATGTTTCGGTTGGTTGTTTTCAGATTATCTGGCGCCGTCAGCAACACGAGGGCTATAATGCGCCGAAACATTCATCACTAGACAAGCCAACATGCATTTACAAACACCCATGCCTAACATGGGACTCGAACCCGCAACCTCGCGGTCTAGAAGCTAGCACGCTAACCACTATACCTATTGGTTCTGCACGAATGTTTCGGAGCATTATAGCCCTCGTGTTGCTGACGGCGCCAGATAATCTGAAGACAACCAACCAGATAGTTTTCTAGAGTTGCATATAAAAATGAAGCATAACCACACTTATATTTTGTTTAAGAAATGTAGGTGCACTAGGCATTGTCGCAGAAAGTTTTCAGTTATCTTTTATAAAGGAAACGCACTCAAACTTTTTGTGTAGCAAAGTTGTATCAAACATTGATGCAAGAAGTCTTCTTTTTAAATCCCTTATATTAACTTCGATTTTGTGTGTTGATGGCGAGCAAATCTGCGGAGGCCTAATTAAACCCCTTGCAGTCTTCCAATCAGGCTGAAACTTGGCAGGTATATTCGATTACGATGACAATGCATTCTATCAAATTGTGGGGCTGTAACTGTCACTAATAGGTCGCTTTTACGGAATACTAATAAACCAACTTGCCGTGATTCAATCGCGCTAAAATAGCATTTCACCGACCATTGAAAAAACTCTTGCCAGATGCCAATTTTTTTTTAATAAATAAAAAGATTACTTTAATCAGAATAAATGATATATGGATGTGAGGGCATAAATTCACATTCATTTTTAATGACTAAATTTTGAAAAGTAGTTTACCGCATATTTTGCTGATAGAGATGTTTTTAATATTTAAAATTCGATGCAAACACCAAGAACACGCTGTCCACAGAATCGGCGCTGTACTAACGAATATAAATATTGGCAATGAATATAAAGGATTTATATTAGAAATTTTGTTTTTATGGGTTATATTATTTGTTGAATAAGATAAGTAGTATAAAGATAAGTTTTCCGTATAAAGATAAGTGAGCTCACCCCCTCGAAGTGGTGGGTGATCATCCTCACGCTTCCTTTCTTGGGCTTGCATCCAAACTAAGCTCGCGACAGATTCCAAACAAACTCCCCTCGTTAGACAATGTCGGAAATATGTGGGTCAGGATTCCTTCACAAGTTCAGGCTCAAGCAGGGTTACTTCAGCGTGCAGTCAAAACACACCGACTTGTGGATGACAGCCAGCATTCAAAACAGACTCATTTCAGGAGGAATGAAAAGGTATTACGGAAGCAGTGGCGTATAGAGGGGAAGAATCCTCAATGAAATCCATTAAGTCGGTATTTATTAATCGTTTGATTTGGTGAAAATTGCATTAAGTCGTCAAGGAGAAGCGTGTATATTTGCAGTGTGCAGCGGATATTTGCAGCATTATGAAGTGCTACATGATGAGGTCAGTGTTATGTTGTTCAAACAACGCAACGCATACATAAGCAATTATAAGTGCTTTTTAACAACGCCACTTGTAAGTTATAAGTAATTACATTTTAAAGCAACATACGGTATTTTCACTATATTTCTTATTGAGGAACTATTAAGTTGCAAAAATGGTTGGTAGGAGTTTTTACGGCGCAAGAGCAGCACATGGGCCATACTGCGCCAATAAGTTGCAACAATGGGTTTTATGTTACTATGCTTGAAAACACCAATGTGTTTAATTACTATTTAAATTTTTTTATTCATAGAAACAATAGGAATAATTACTTCTAACTAGCACTTAGGAAGCATTTTCTTGTTGTAAACCCTCTATATTGACCAATAAAATGTATACAGTGGGTAAAAAAAGTATCCGTACGGAAGACAAAGTTACAAATAAACTAGCATGATTTCTAATCTTTTGATTCATATCTCCAGTAACTATTAAAATATGTTTCATTTGATTCTTTAAAATAAGTTTATAATAAATGTCTCTTTATACAATACGCAACAAATCATTAAATATAAATATTTAGGTTGGTTGTTGTTATCAGATTATCTGGCGCCGTCAGCAACACGAGGGCTATAATGCGCCGAAACATTCGTCATTAGACAAGTCAACATGCATTTACAAACAACCATGCCTGGCACGGGACTCGAACCCGCAACCTCGTGGTCTAGAAGCTAACACGTTAACCAGCTAGCTTCTAGACCGCGAAGTTGCGGGTTCGAGTCCCGTGTTAAGCATGTGTGTTTGTAAATGTATGTTGGCTTGTCTAATGACGAATGTTTCTGCGCATTATAGCCCTCGTGTTGCTGACGCCGCCAGATAATCTGAAAACAACCAACCAACTATTCGTGAGTTGTAGATTCAGTTAGGAAATGATGGATTATCTATGAAAAAAATTGATGAAATATTTAATAGATTGAATTCTATAGTACAATACCGTAAAATGGGGTGAATAGGAACAGCGGGGTGAATCGGAACGAAACTTCATGAAATTACAAAGAAATTATTATTTTACACAAATAAAGCAGTTTTATTAATTATATATATATTTTTCATTTGGTTAACATGTTTTTAATCTTGGAACATGTTTTATGGCGTTTTCAACACTGTTCTTTTCTTAAAAATAAATTCTGAAACAGCGTGCATACAATCCAATAAGTTTTAACCTCTCCAAAACTTATCCCGTAATTAATAACATGCACCAGTTATAGACTTAACTAATATATTTTTAGATAAGTATAAACATCCACAACAGCATGCCATACTTAATTTAACTTGGTTTTAAAATCTTTTTATTTTACGAATTTTTATGTTTTGCTTAGTCTCGACTTTGAGATTTGCGGGGTGAATCGGAACACTTGAAAAGTGATATTAAAGGGCTGTTTTTGGCAAGATTATGTTCCACACAAGATTCAACGACTGAAGAAGAGTCTAATTACTCCCTGCAAGACAGTAATCAAGATTGCAGGCTTGAATAAATGTCAGACGAGGAGCCTAGTTTCCGCATGGCAGAAAACCCGATTGTTCCAGTGGTTTTTTCTCTAAATGACTTCGTTATCTTTAAGTTATATGGGGAAAATGTATGAAGACTCTATGTGAGAAAAGTTTTACACACACAACATTATTGCTATATAAGTGTGTTTTACAAAAAGCGCTTATGAACGAAGAGATTTTCTGAAACCAAATGAGGATGCTTTTCTCCTTTCTCAAGATATTTTAAAGAATTTGGAGTCATACGACACGCAAACATAAAGTAGATTAAAAAGCATTTTTTAATTTTAATGACTATTTGGACGAGTTATAGGAGAGTTATATAAGAGTTGATACGCTTTCAAACATATGATTTGTTTTAACAATAATTGACAAACACAAATTTTATCCGGCATATTAAATGATTTTTTTATGATAATTTTGTGTTCCTATTTACCACAATGCATTATTATTTGTTTTTTTGCCACCCTGTAAACATTTAAATAAGATCAGACATAAATTGTAACGAGTGTTCCGATTCACCCCTTTCTGCGGGGTGAATCGGAACACAATGAAAAAAGTAAAAATAAATTAAAGTCCTAGTGTTTACAAAATTTTTTAGGTTGGTTCTCAAAGAAGAAGGTAAGACCCAAGTTTCTATGTCAAAAATATGTTCCTTAACGATCTTATTACAACCAATTATTACTTTGAAAGTTGAAAAGTGTTCCGATTCACCCCATTTTACGGTATATTATTGAAAGACACCGATGAGCTTCAAACTTTTGATGATAGAGATCGACCCAGACAATTTTCGAAGCTAAAACGTTTGTATAAAAGAAATATCGTATAGTAAGGTTCAAGATAGTCTGCGAATATGTGCACCTTTAGTCGCACATGACTTAAAAATTGATAAAAACATTGAAGTGACATCTCAAACGGTGAGAAATGTTATTAAAAAAGCGGGTCTGAATGGATTTGCAGCCCGTGAGAAGCCTTGTATAAGTAGATGTAACAGAAAAAAGCGCATCGATTTTGCAAAGTCTTTTTAAGTGAAGAATTATAATTAAATATTCAAGGGTCAGATAATCGAATCATGGTCAGGAGAAAACGAAATTAACAAATGTTAAGTTATAATTTATGTGGAACTGTCAATCACGGTGAATTAGCCGTTATGGTTTGGGGGTGTATGAGAGCAGCTGCTGTCGGTAATTTAAGTTAAGTAGAAGGAAATAAGCATAGGTATGTGTATCTTGAAATTCCAACGCAAAATGTCTTAACCAGTGCACACAAATTGTCAATTGGGATTGGCCTTCAATGTTTTTATCAAATCTAACGTCACATGTGCGACTTGAGGTGCACTTTTTCGAGGATTATATTGACCTTTAAAATAGAATATTTCATTTATGCAAGCGTTTTAGCTTTGAAGATCTTTCGGATCAAACTCTATCCGCAAAAGTTTGAAGCTCACGGTGTCTTTCAATAATATATTTTACTATAGACTTCAATATATTAAATATTTCGCCAATTTTTTTCATAGATAATCCAACATTTCATAACTGAATCACCAACTAACAAATAGGTTTAAGAACTCCATTTTAAGACAATCAGCAACAAGCTAAAATTAAACTATTGCTGCTATCATTTCTTCATGACACTTGCGTACACTTCAGTTTTGAAAATTTACTGCAAGTCTGTTGTGGAAGACGTCAGAATTAATTTTCATATGGCGTAAGGAAACTTTATTTGCATGGCACTTAGCAACATCTTTTAAATATTTCAATTTAAATACTTCCTGCTATTTTGTAAAAATAGACATTTATTATAAATTTATTTTAAAGAATCAAATTAAACATATTTCAGTATATACCGAAGATATGAAGTAAAATATTAGAAACTATGGTCATTTATTTGTAACTTTGGCTTCCGTACGGAGACTTTTTTTACCCACTGTATATGATTTTAAACAATGCCAACATTTAAAATGCCTTTGAGCTCATTTTGCAAATTGAAAGCTGGACAAATTGCACTTATTAAAGTGATGAAATCTGGTTCAGCATACCAGTTCACTTAACAAATAGATAATAGAGTTATCATAAGAAAAAGACAATGTCATTAGTACAGTATTCTTTAAAGTATAAGCCGACCAAACGGTATAGTGGTTAGCGTGCTAGCTTCTAGACCGCGAGGTTGCGGGTTCGAGTCCCGTGTTAGGCATGGGTGTTTGTAAATGTATGTTTGCTTGTCTAATGACGAATGTTTCGGCGCATTATAGCCCTCGTGTTGCTGACGGCGCCAGATAATCTGAAAACAACCAACCAAATCTTTAAAGTATAATCATTGGAATATAAATAGGATGTTGTTGTTTTTTCTTATTGACTCAAGATATGTTCTTTTTCTTAAAAGAAGAAAGTAAAACACTCAGTTTAGAGCCCGGGGCATTCATTCGGAGTTTTTTGCTTGAGGTGTGGGAGAATTAGAAAACGCCGCAGGCTCGTTTTGGATTATAGGTTTTCCCGAGAATGGCAGAATACGCCATGACGAGTATGGCCTCAGGTACCGTGAAGTCATTTATTCACATTTTAAGCTAATCTTCCAGCTTTCTAACTTTAACTTTTGAGTAAATTTAATATTAAATCTTAACCACAAGTAGCGAGGGCAGCTGAGTTCTGGCCAAAATGACTATTTAAATGAAATGTGTTTGAATATGTGTAAACAGTACCCGATTTGGGGTTTTTAATATAAACTTGATAGGATTGGTAATTTAAGGTCGACTTCGTAAAGTAAATTCAATGTTTAAAATTGGTAAAAGAGAAGCGATCATTAATTGTTAAAGTAACCTTTATTTCTGTAAAGTAAACCTAGTAGTTAATAAATTTGTTTGTTATCACTTTGGTTATGTTTATTGAACAGCTTTTTCAAACCACACTCATCAAAGGAGTTCCACTATGCGATCTTTCGGCAGAGTTTATTGCTAAACATTTCACCCTTTAAGGAGTTGTAATCTTATCTACGTAAGAACCTGAGGTCTGTCTGCAGTCTAATTAGCACAGACGGCACCAGACCAGTACTTGTATAAAAAAAAAAAATTTTGAACACCTTGTATAAAAAGAACTGTTTCCAAACGCAATGTATAAAACAAATAAAAATAATTTTTAAACATCGATTGTAAAAAGAACTATTTGTAAAATCATTCTTAAAACGAATAATTTCTGAACACTTTATATAATAGTTACCCATTTCCGAACACTCTGTGACACTGTTGCCAGACGTATTATTTTGTAAATCCCGCTGTTGTTTTTCCCATACTGTTTGGAGTTCATGAAGTGGTAGTTTTTAAAGTACTATTTATATTTCAATAGGTAAAAACATTATTAAATATGCTATGTCTAACATGCATTGTGGAAAATTTTCACTTAAGAATTTCAAATCCTAGATCTGGTAACATGCTCTGTGATAAACTAAATAAGTTCTGAACATTCTATAAAACTTAACAATTTTCGAATCCCTGGATAAAAATGAATACTTTCCAACATTTAGTATAATAATTAATAGTTTAAAAAACTAAAAAGCACGCTTTAATAGAAAAGTGAACTAAAAAGTAGAAAATAATTTTATATAAGTTTGAAATAAGAATAGAGTGATTAACAAGAAATATTTATTTTATCGTAAAAAAGCTTGGGGTGCTTTTTAAGATATTTTCATAATGGCTCTACTTTTACCAATATCTGTCATTAAATATTTGCAACAATTGACATCAAGCACCCCACGCTTTTTTAGGATAAAATAAATATTTCTTGTTAATCACTCTATTCTTATTTCAAACTTATTTAAAATTATTTTCTACTTTTTAGTTTGGTTTTCTATTAAAGCGTGTTTTTTAGTTTTTTAAACTATTAATTGTTTTTTCTGTAAACTATACATTTTTTTAGTTAATTTTTTTAGTTAAGTGTACAAAACTCTCCAGTTGTTCCTGCCAATAATCACACACTTGTCTCAAATTTAAGTCATGTGTATGCCTTAGAATACGCCGTATTACTTGGCACAAAACACTACCGTGTCTCTGAATATGAGAAATCACTAATCCTGAAGATCAGGATAATGCGACTAAAAAAACACGCTTTGAATTACCGTCGTTCCCACTACAAATATTTCAAATGTCTGCCTTATCAATTGTCGATGATAGGTTCTGTGATTACTGGGATTTTAACGGCACACCAGGGTTCGATTCCCGAGAAGGTTGGTTGGTTGGAATTTAACGGCGCAAGGGCAACACGATCTAATCCTTGTGATAAAGCGACAAACTTATTGAATTATTGTATTGTCATCGGTCTTTGACAAGTGTGCAAAGTTTTAATGAAATCTGATGGCTCAAAGTAGGGCAAAATCGAGCCCAAAAGAGTCGGTTACAAGCAAACATACTAATAAAAGCGTGTTAAAAATGACCCATTTTCGAATATCTTATCTCTTTAGTGCGGCCCGCCGACATCTCAGAACATAAAAGAAAATTCAAATTTTAAGATATGGACCGGTTTTTTTTTTTTTTTTTTTTTTAACGTAATTATAATTTATCCGAAATAATATGCTTTAACTATGTAAAACAAAATTCTCTTCTATGTTCCCGAAGAAACTATATGAAGAATTTTTCAGCAAGGTGGTTTTCATCAAGAATAAATACAGGAATAACTTAACTGAATCTCATTTGGAGAATTAATTAAAACTGAATGATTTCTTCCGCCATTGTCTCACAATCGATATTGACTAAAACGGAGTAAACTGGAAGTACAGTTTAAATATTTTTATAAAAGTTAAGGCAAGTTGCATTGTCACGTTGAAACAATGGATTCACTTCTTTTTTTAAACTTTGATTTACTAATAATGAAAACAAATGTTTTTTTTAATTATCTGAAATAAAAATAATCAAATACCAATTGTACTTTTATGAAGATAAAAAAATATATTTTCCAGTTTTCAGGAGTGCTATATATTGTTAAATCGATATTAATTAAATATATATATATATATTGGTAATTCCGGCACCCGAAAAGCTCCAACATAGCATTGGCGGATCCAGCGGGGGGGGGGGGGATTTATAGACCGCTCAAGTTTTAAAGTGCGCTGCTCTCAAGCTTTGGATGAAATCAATCAAAATTTAACGAATCCTCACTGAACATTTTTAATATAAATGTTCTCATCCCAAAAAATTTATATGAAAAGCTGAGGACGAAGCAAGGCAACAAAGTATATTACTGTTTGAAAATGTTCAATGTGTATATGTATTCGTTGTTAGATTGTTCTGTCCATCATTTGAACAATTTAACCTGAATCAAATAGTTGTAGACAACTCTAATTTACTGTCGTAAATTTTCACGTAGCCAACCATTGTGTCAACTTATGTTATGAAGACTTTTTACCTCTCCGTAACATATTCTGTATAATTAAAATTAAGTTATCCCATGGTATAGTAATATAACTTAAGAGCCAACAAAATTTACCTAAACTATATAACAGCCACCGCCCCCTCAGTAATATAACTCTGGATCCGCCCTTGCAACATTGTCATACGGCCCGTTTCTAAGAGATAGCGGTTGATTCTGCTGTAGTGTGTGTTGATATTTTAGTCCGAGAGGCGACTGCAATTTTTGGACTCCATCGAACATCATTCTGAATTTGTTTATAGAAATTGGAGAAAAGTGAGTAGATTACGAATCCACTGGTCTGCCGTGGCAAAAATGGCCGAAACTGATCAAAAATCGACTTGGAATGAGTTGAAATAAAATCCGATTGCCAAATATGTCATAACTTGCCAAAAAGAGAACAAACCTTTTCGTCTGGCAACCCACTTCATTTGGATTTTCAATGAGAAAAAGCGCAAACGATTTCTGATCTCTGGCTCGGAAAACTTGTATCTTTTAAAAGTAAGCCAAATTGGCGACATCAGTTACGTCATCAGTGACGTAATATTTATTGCCAATTTGGCTCATTTGTAAAAGATGCAAGTAAGCCATAGCCACACATCCGAATCGCTTGCAACCTTCTTAATTGAAAATTAAAGAGTGAGGGTTACCAAATAAAAAAAAATGCTCATTATTTGTCAAGTTATTGCGCATTTGGCAATTGGATTTAGTTCAACTTATTAAAAGTCGATTTTTTACCAGTTTCGGCAATTTTTGCCACGGCAGACCAATGGATTCGTAATCTACTCACTTTTCTCCAATTCCTATAAGAAATTCAGAAAGGTGTTCGATGAGGTTCAAAAATTGCAGTCGCTTCTCTGTCTATTTGTGTTCTTAGCCAAATGGGAGATGCAGTTACAAATTGATTCTCCCGTACTTTCTAACACACCTTTTGCCAGAGATTTCTTAAATTATCAGTTGGTTTCCTGAAATAGAAAGAAGTTCAACAGCCCTCCATCTTTTACAAGAGAGAACCAAGGCTCGGGGATGAGACAGAAGAGAATTTCATAACTGTTTTCTTCCTGATATGAAGTCATAAGAAGACCTCATAATATTATTACCCATAAAAGCAAAGTTTTTAAGGGGACATGGGACACAAAATTTTTAAAAATTTCAAAATTTTTATATAATAAAAATGCTTCTGAATAAAATGACGTAAAGTTATTTTTTCAATCATCAGTATAACTTGAAATATTTAAGTTTTTGTTACATGACAACTGTATCTCGGACGTGCCGTCTTGAAACTTTGAAACTGTTTTTCTCTGTGATGGCTTTTTGTCCCTTTTTTGAGTTGAATATAACTTGAAACTACTTGTAAATATATGAAACTTAACATAGTTATTTTTCATACATATTTCTTTAATTTTCCTTCAGGAATTGTGTATTTTCATTTAACATTTTTTTAAAAAAGTTTTGTATGGTTTTTGCGCAAAGTAATTTTTTTTTTTTAAATTCTAAATATTTTATTGACAAATCATGAAAGCAATTTATAATATTAATTATAAGAAATAATTTAATACAAAATTGAAGTGATTTTTTTTTGAAAGTTTTTTAAATTATATCAAATTTAGGAATTGTCAAAATTTTGAATTTTTTTAATTAAAAAAAATATTTTTTAAATTTGAAACTGTAAAATAGTTTTATGAGTTTTGTACTTCATATAAAATTTCAGAATTCTAAAAATAACAATTTTCGAATTTTGAGTCCGAGACCCCATTAATATCAATCATTTGTAAGCATTGTCAATTATTATATGAAATTGAATTTTATTGAGCTCACATCGAGTTTTCATAGTATTTGATTCCTACCAAGAAAACATGCTTTCCGAACTATTTACCAACTTTTTTTGCCCCCAAAACTTGATTGAATATATTATCATTCACAACGAGTCTATCTGTCAAGATTCAGATCGATTGGAGGACATCGATTGGATTAATTGGCCTTCCAGGGATTAGGCCACGTAAACCTTAATGGGGAAAGGTTTCCAAGTGTGTTAATTAATCTTCAGAAGCAACAGTAGTAGCGTGTATAAAAGCAGTCGTTTAGTGACACTGATAGCTTCCTGCACAGATTTGCACGCCAAACACAATATCGAAGCTAATATAAAGGATTTAATGACACAACACATGAAAACAAGGTTTTTAATACAAATCCTTTATATGCATTGCCAATTTTTTTAATCATTAACATAGCACCGATTCTGTTGTCAGCGTGTCCTTGATGTTTGCATCTAATTTTAAATATTTAACACATCTCTATCAGCAAAATATGCGGCAAAGTACGTATTAATATGAATTTATGCATTCACGTCCAAATATCATTTATTGATTGTGATTAAAACTATTTCAGCAACAGGGTAGAGTTTCAGTAAGGATCGGTTAAAATTATTTCACTTACTGCGTTACTACGCAACATTGAATTAACTGGACCACACCCCATAATGAATCTATGCATTCACTTCCAATTATCTTTTATTAACTCTAATTAAAATAATTTTGACCACAGGAAAGAGTTTCAACGTTGGTTGTTTTCAGATTATCTGGCGCCGTCAGCAACACGAGGGCTATAATGCGCCGAAACATTCGTCATTAGACAAGCCAACATACATTTACAAACACCCATGCCTAACACTTGACTAGAAACCTCAACCTCGTAGTCTAGATGCTAACACGCTAACCACTATATCGTTTGGTCGGCATTTCGACAATGAATGGTTAAATGGGATTTATTGGCATTCCAAAGCGATTATAGAAACCTGTGTAAAAGCAACCTTTTAGTGACAGTGATAGATAAAATTTGATAGAATACATTGTCATCGACACTGAATCGATCGGATGATAGCAAGTCGGTTAACCGCAGATTTACCTGGCAACCACATACACACACAAACAAACAAAATCGAATTAAGAATCAAAGCAAAAGCATAATACAGACGTGATTAAAACGCTTAAAAGCACAAATTTCTCTTTAAATGTTACTGTTAATGTTAAAGACTGGATATCTCAACTCGTACGCCGACTGGTAATGTTAAAGACTGGAGATCTCAACTCGTACGCCGACTGATAATGTTAAAGACTAGAGATCTCAACTCGTACGCCGACTGGTAATGTATAAATCAGCTTTAATGAAAAAGTTTTTTTAAATCCTTTATATTAATTTCGATTTTGTGTGTATTTATGCTTGTTGAAGGCGGGCACATCTGCGGAGGCTATTGAACCCCTTTGCCGTCATCCAATCGCGCTGAAACTTGGCAGATAGATTAGATGTCGATGATAATGCATTCTATCAAATTTTGGGAGCTGGCACAATCACTAAATGGGCACTTTTAAGGAATACTAATAAATCAATTTGCCGTCATCTAATCATGCTGAAATAGAATTTAAACGATCATTGAAGAACACTTTCCTTTTACCTAAATTGTTTTAATAAATAATAAAATTGTTTTAATCAGAATAAATAAAAGATATTTGCTTGTCAATGCATAAATTTACATTAATTTTTATTGAATAAATTTTGAAAAGTAGTTTACCGCATTCTTTGCTGATAGAGATGCATCTAATTTTAAATATCAAAAACAAACACACGCTGGCAACAAAAATGGCGCTATGTTAATGAATATAAAAATTGGCAATACATGTAAGGGATTTATAATAAAAACTTTGTTTTGATGGATTACATTATTTTTCATTCTTTCAGCAATCAGTGAATATCATTTATTTTGCGAATAGTTCCTTCAATTTTGCAAAAAAGCTCTAAAATCTTCAAATTCCTAAAGATATCTACGATACCATCACAACGCTACCTACATCTCCATTTTTAAATTCGGGCGTTTTTATGGTTTTTGTACATCGCCGTCCAATTTATAATCATTTGTCATTTGGATCTCTCATCAATCATGGCAATAATGTACATCAGACTCAGAGCAAAACAGGCCTAAGTCCAAATTTGGCGATTTTTGTTTTATTGCAGAACATGTTTTGAAAGACCGTGTCATTTAAACCGTAAAATCAAACCTCACTAAACAAGCTTCTAAATTCACGAATTATAATAGAGTGTTATACTGAGAATGCAATGGAAGACGTAGTTTGTTTCACCTTTCTCTAATCTTACTAAATTCTATATTGAACTTTTTCGATTTTGAGTCACAAACTTTTATATATTGTTTTTGTATATTTTAGTTATTTATAAGCTCTCGATACACTTCATTATGCTGCCAAGCGATTAGGTTAAAAGCCAAGTCCTTCAATGTGAAAATTATTTTCAAAGTAATTAGTTAGTTTCAAAACCAGCTCCTCCCAAGTTTTCTTACATGAAAATAATTTATATTGTTTTTTGTAAAAAAAATTACTTTGCATTTGTATTGTATATTTTTATTTATATTTTTGCAAAAAATTACTTTGCATTTGTATTTTTGCATTGTATTTCTTTATTTATATTTTTGTAAAAACTCATTTGTATTTGAATTTTTTCGGTTGAATAAAACCCATATTTTTCATTGATCCGTTGAATAAAACCAATATCCACCCAAGTTTCCTTGCAGGAAAAATAATTTATATATTTTTTTTTTGTCAAAAAATTACTTTGCATTCATATTTTTGTATTGTATTTCGTTATTTATATTTTTGTAAAAATTTATTTGTATTTGAATTTTTTTCGTTGAGCAAAACTCATATTTTTCGTTTCGTTGATCCGTTGAATAAAACCCATATCCACCCAAGTTTTCATGCAGGAATATAATATGTATTTTTTTTTTTTTTTGTAAAAAAATTATTTTACATTTGTATTTTTGTATTGTATTTCTTTAGTTATATTTTTGTCAAAAATTATTCGTATTTGATTTTTTTCCGTTGAATAATACCCATATTTTTCTAATACGTTTTATTTATACTGTTCATAATGTTTTTAAGTTGAAATGATTGAAAATGAACTGATAGAAAATTAACTGATTAAAAATGAAAATGAAGGATTGAAAATTAAATTTGTAAGGTTAAAATGATTAAAAAAAATTTAAGATCAAAGGATGAAATTTTTTTTTACGAAAAAAATGATACGACTTAAGGAATTTGAGAGAAAATAACGTATATCTTAATTTATCGTACAATATTCAAAATAAACTTTGCAGACTTGTTCAGAACAAAACAAAATTTGCAGACTTGTTCAGTAATGGTAAATAATTCAGAAATATCTAGATTGCTTTTCGATAATGGTAGTCATCGAACTTTCATTACTTCCAACTTAACAAAGAAATTGAAATTACGCCCAATTAGGAAAGAATCCCTCTTAGTTTATACTTTTGGCCAACGAGATCCACTTGAAAGGATTTATGACGTTGTGAGCGTAGAACTGTCAAACATTAAGAACCCTAAACAAAAAATGGTCTTAGAAGCTTTAATCACGCCATATATTTTGGAAACAAATCTCAAGAGTCCATGTGGTGATATTCGTACTTACATGAGTGAAAATGATATCCAGATGGCCGATTCGCATTCCACTTCAGATACAAAGTCAAAATCCTTCACAGACCAGAAGTCGGAAAGTCATTGTTTATAAAAACGAGCGTTTGTTTATAAACAAAGTGGAAATTCCCTACCGTTGGATGAAATTAGAAATTAAACTATTAATAGAGAGGTTATATTAGATTTGTATGGCACCGGATCTATATGAGAGCTACTTTCTGCGACGAAATAATATAACAGTATATGGACTAAGGAGATTTATTTGAATTTATTGGAGATGGTAACATTCGAGGAATCTTTCAAAATGAATTTACTCGCATTTGTGTTTTGAGTTGTAGAAAACATGAAAAATTCTTCTTGACATTCTGACAAGTACCGTCAGACAATATGCATTAAAAAGTTATCTATATTGATTCAAAATCTGGTATTTTAATCCAAACATCACGACGTTTTCACAAGAAATGAAATACTGATTTATGAACTATAGTTTTGATCGACATTTCCAGTGTTAAAATTAGATTCCATAAAATATGCCAAGACTTGCGCAGGAATGTTTTGATAATTTTGATTTGTTAACTATGCAAATTTTGACAGTTTATTATGATACACTGCGATGCAAAAGTTTAGACACTGACGTCATTCGTCTTTAAAATTTAGAATTGTGATAGAATTACCAAAACCTATAAATACATTCTCTTTTCAAATACTATAATCAAAGCAAAGTATTTTAATTTGTTTTAATAATATTTTTTTTTGGATAAAAATAGAAATTTCCTGTTGCATATACCCGAAACTCAAGTTCGTTTCTCTAATTGTAATAATTTAGTATTTGTAATTTTTAAAGCAATTTTAATCGCTTCAAAAGAGTGAAATACAATTTTCGCATGTATTCGCAACGCAAGTGCGTTTTCCTATTCGTACTAATTTAGTATTTGCAATATCTAAAAGAATTTAATCATTTAAAAAACAAGTGAAATACCCAATTATTACATATATTTAAAACTCAAAAACGGTTTCTCTTACTCATTTAGTACTTATAATTTCTGGAAGAAGTTTTATCATTTTAAATAAATGAGGTACATAATTTATTTTCATCTATACTCGAAACGCAAGTGCAAGTTTCTTACTTGTACTCATTTAGTATTTGTAATGAACAATTTTTTTTTAACACATTGAGCCCAGATGCGAATTCTAAAGGATATCCCTTACAGTAGTGCGCTTCGCATTGCTCTACTGCAATACCAGAGCATCGCTGCTAACAGATTAAAACTTACTCAATACAGTTGAGTAATTATATTAGGGTCAGAGAGTTTCTTATCAGAGTAGAAGATATTTACGCTTAGTTGGTTGGTTGTTTTCAGATAATTTGGCGCCATCAGCAACACGATGGCTATAATGCGCCGAAATATTCGTCATTAGACAAGCCAACATACATTTACAAACACCCATGCCTTACACGGGACTCGAACCCGCAACCTCACGGTCGAGAAGCTAGCATGCTACCCACTATACCGTTTGATCGGCATATTTACGCTTAGAAAGAAATGCTTATAGACATTCATTCCAAACGTTTACGCAGCGTTGTCAGACCTCGGACTTCAAATACTGAGGTAGTTAATTTTTCACAAGGGCATTTTGGACATAGTATGTTTAATAATATTTGTATCTATTGAAATATCAATAGTACTTCAAAAACTAAGACTTCCTGCACTTTGAAAAGTATTAAGAAAGGCACTATGTCAAATTATAGGTGTGGGAAAAACAACAGCGTGCTGTCAGCCACTGATGGCTGACGCAGCCTAAACGAAAAATTCAGTATCAGCCACCGATGACTGACGCGGCACTCAACGTGTTAATGTTACTATCCTGTAATAAATAAAAATCACATAAATTTTCAGTAATTGCTTAAAACAATGTAATTTTTTTTAGCTTTATATCATATTTTACACTGTCAGCCACCGATGGCTGAAGCGGTGCTCAACGTGTTAATGTTACTATCCTGTAATAAATAAAAATTACATAAATTTTCAGTAATTGCTTAAAACAATGTAATTTTTTTTAGCTTTATATCATATTTTACACTGTCAGCCACCGATGACTGACGCGGCACTCAACGTGTTAATGTTACTATCCTGTAATAAATAAAAATTACATAAATTTTCAGTAATTGCTTAAAACAATGTAATTTTTTTTAGCTTTATATCATATTTTACACTGTCAGCCACCGATGACTGACGCGGCACTCAACGTGTTAATGCTACTATCCTGTAATAAATAAAAATTACATAAATTTTCAGTAATTGCTTAAAACAATGTAATTTTTTTTAGCTTTATATCATATTTTACACTGTCAGCCACCGATGACTGACGCGGCACTCAACGTGTTAATGTTACTATCCTGTAATAAATAAAAATTACATAAATTTTCAGTAATTGCTTAAAACAATGTAATTTTTTTTAGCTTTATATCATATTTTACACTGTCAGCCACCGATGGCTGAAGCGGTGCTCAACGTATTAATTATTTTAAAAGAGTGTGTAGCTACCATTGAAAAAATCACGTTTTTGAATGATTGCTAAAAAACGGCTCTAACGATTTTGATAAAAATCGCTGCGGTAATGCCTCTTAAGGTGTTCTAAACATCCCACCTCCGAAATTCCTGTAAAAATGTTTTAATGGCTTAAAAAGTTCAAAAACGAATGATTTTAACGCAGAGCCCTCTTTCCTTGAGCATACCTCATAATCGATCTTTTTTCTTCTCTCCTCAGTTTTGCTTATAATAAAGAAAAATATAAGGATTATCGAAAAGTACATCGGCAAAATCACCATTTTGGCGGAGTGTTTTTTTTTTTTTTTTTTTAATACCCAGACAAGAATTTCTGCAAAAATTAGATGCGCGTTGATGAATAATGAAAATACATAAACGGTAAATGACGCAAATCAACGTTAGTAGTATAGTGTAATTGAAAGTTGTGCGATGTTCCACACCCCTAGTTACAGAGATGTTTTTGTTAGGATTTAAAGTATTTTAGTGTGTATGGGCGATTCTGAAATTAAGGAGAATTTTCAGTCCCTGTATTTTTAGTGGCTTAATATTTATTCCTTTAAGTAAGGTTGGTTGTTTTCAGATTATCTGGCGCCGTCAGCAATACGAGGGCTATAATGCTCCGAAACATTCGTCATTAGACAAGCCAGCATACATTTACAAACACCCATGCCTTACACGGGACTCGAACCTGCAACCTCGCGGTCAAGAAGCTAGCACGCTAACCACTATACCGTTTGATCGGCCCTTTAAGTAAGGAAATTAGTATTAAGAAGAAAAAAAAGTTTACATTTAATGTTTTCAGTCTTTATTTTACATATTTATTTATTATTATTTTTTAATATCCAAAGCATGGGAAATGTAACCTCCATGGAATGTCCCATCCTCTGTTATTTTAGTGTTAACTGAAGAAATAAACCTGATTAATAATATATTTGTGGAAAAATCTGGGTTAAACATTTATTTATTAGATAAATAATTAACTAATCACAAAGAAAATGTAAGTTTTAATTTATTTTTGCCACTTTATTTTAAGCACATAAGTTGTCCCTGGGGTGCTGAGGTATCCTCCATGGAATACCTTTAACTTGATTGAAAATCTACTTGGTTATTTGCTGAGCCCTACTGCGCCGATTAAAATTCTACTAGATAGCAATACAGTTTTCTTTACCAGAGCTGAAGTGAAGCTCAAGTCAACCATTTTGTCTGTTGATGTTGTTGGATGTGCATAGTTTTATATTGTTTGTGGAAAAAGCTGTCCAATCCTCAAAAATCTGGTGAGTTCTTTTTGTTCTTGTAACCTCCATGTTCAATAATCTTATTCCTTATAGTAATAAGCATACTTTTGCCGTTAACTTTTATCAAATAGCCAATTTTTTATCTCTAAAAGCAAAGCCAGTGTATCCTCAGTCTTTTATGTTAGGTTTTAATCAATGCTATCTACTTATTTCTACTTATAACCTCCATGGGTTGTGTTAACCACGGCGATTACAAGAAAAATTAGAAAACTGTTGGTTTTTTTAGGATATATATATTTTTTAGACTTTTTTTTTAAAGTGGTAAATCTATTAGTTTTTGTTAATAAAGTTCTAAAAGTGAAATTTCAATTTTGCAATCTATTTTTTTATTTTTATGTATTTTTACCTCCTCAAATTCCCCTTTAATTTCAGAATCGCCCATGTATGTCATTCATAACGCAGAAAGACACATATTACTCAAGGTTGGGTTAGCCGCGAGGTTGCATGTTCGAGTCCCGTGTTAGGCATGGGTGTTTGTAAATGTATGTTGGCTTGTCAAATGACGAATGTTTCGGCCCATTATAGCCCTCGTGTTGCTGACAGCGCCAAATAATCTGAAAACAATCACCTACTCAAGGTTGGTTGGTTTTCACGCTCAACGACCTATTTTTATGCACAGAAGCGGCTTGATTTAAGTTACATTTTATATTAGCCATTCATATTTATGATTTAAATATTGAATTAAACTAACATTTAGAAATTTAAACACTAAAATTCAATTAAGCAGCAAAATAGGTTGATTTAAAATAATTCTGAACGAATAGCTTAAATGAATTTTTAAAAGAAATGGTAAATATATGCTGTAGTAACTTATTTCCATTTGATTTAGATTATTTGAGAAAAAATATTAAAGTGAAAAAAAAGGAAGTTTTAAATAACAAAAAGTAAACATTGTTAAAATTGAGAAATATAATTATTTGTTTAATTTGTTATTTTGAAAGTAACGAAGAATGTTAACCCTTTGCACTCGAGGCCTTTTTCGCGCGGATGGACCAGCAACTCGAGACATTTTAAGTTCGGTTAGCGTTTATGGATTTGCTTCATAGAAACTAAACACAGCCGACCAAACTGTATAGTGGTTAGCGTGCTAGCTTCTAGACCACGAGGTTGCGGGTTCGAGTAACGTGTAATGCATGGGTGTTTGTAAATGTATGTTGGCTTGTCAAATGACGAATGTTTCGGCGTATTATAGCCCTCGTGTTGCTGACGGTGCCAGATAATCTAAAAACAACCAACCAATAAACACAGTCATTGGCCTTGCATCAAATTTCCGCGTTAAACCTAGTGGTCCTCTCGTGTTTCGGCATCCAGTCGTGGGGAGCCGCTCGAGTGCAAAGGGTTAATAAATATAATCGTTTTTAAGGGGACTCGGTACCCCTCTATACCCGTAACGCTAAATTTCCTATTTTTGATGCATCTTTTCTTGGATAGTTCTGAACAAATGAGTTTGAAATTTTTAGATGTTATAGATGTCATACAAGATACTGAGTTTAAAGTTTGATAAAGCATATCATCAGATTTTTTTGTTTTGCTAAATTTTAAACAATCTTACAATTACTTTTTTTTTTTTTAGAAAAACCTCTTTTTACTTTCAATTACCTTTATGTATACATAGGGTAATGAAAGTATAGTATTCGAACAATTTTTTTTTTTTTTTTTTTTTTTTTTTTTTGCATCTTCATGTTTTGGATCATCCTGATTTCAAAAAAGTGATCTAGAAAAAATGTCAGTCTGTGTGTACGTGGTCAGCATAACTGCTGAACAAATCGACCTACGATGTTAAAATTTGCTGTGCGTGTTGATGCTGGCAAAAGAACCTACTATTAAGGTTTTCGTCAATTTCGCGCATGCGCATAAGGTAGCTGCCATTAAAAAAATCATGTTTTTCAGTAACTGCTAAAAAATGGTTCTAACGATTCTGTTAAAAATCGCTGTGGTAATGCCTCTTAATGTGTTTTAAACATCCCCACCTCCGAAGTTCTCATAAAAATGCTTTAATGGCGTAAAAAGTTGAAAAACGAGTGCCTTTAACACAGAGTACTCTTTTCTTCAGCATCGCTCATCAACGAACGTTTTTTCTTTTCTCCTCAGTTTCAATTACAAGAAAGCAAAATAGCATAATGTAAGAATTATTGAAAAGTATAATGCCAAAATCATTCTTTTGGAGTTTTTTTTTTTTCTCAAAAAGACCCATACAAGAATTATGTTAAAAAGCCATTCTTGCTAAATGAAGGGCGAAAACCGGTACATGACACAAATCCACGTCAGTATTATAGGGCAATTGAAAGTTGTGCGATCTTCCACACCCCTAGTTTTTACAAAGATGTGGTATTTTAAAAGATAATTATGAAAATAAAAGGACATTTCTTAACCTCAGTTTAATTAGTAGGTTATGTACTATGTAGTACTATGTACTTATGAAGGTTATGTACTGCCATTATTCCGTGAGAAATTAATTGTATATATCTACTAGTTTGTTTGAAAAGGTGCATTGAAGTTAAAAATATCATGTAGAGAAAATCAAATTTAAAGATAAAATAAATATATAACTAATAATTGGTAGTTAGCTTTTTTAAAAAATAAAACAAATATATTTCAAATATGAGAAGAAACTAAAAAAATACAACAATGGAAAGGCAAAAAACATAAAACAACATTAAATAAAAATCCAAAAATCAATTTTATTTTAAAGGAACTTAGTCCTCTTAAAGCTATCCTTAACATTCTGTAACATTATTTTTTTTTACTCCTTTACTTATATAAAATTTGTATTGATAAGGAAGCAATAAAACATATTTTTCTGGTACAGTTCTGCTGTACATTCCACAAGTTGCAAAAAGACACTCGACAGAGCAAAGTTTTTTAGGAGGATATGAAAATGAAAATATTTATTTGTTGAATTATGAAAATATTTTATGATAATCCAAAATTGTCACAATAAAACACATCTTATCAAAAAGTACAGGGCGGTCATAAAGAAACTTTGCCGAAATATGACCTCTAGCGACCGTTCCGTTCAACTGATGGAGGTAGCATTTTAGGTATCGTTATTCAGAAGTATGAGCTCGAGATTCTGTGAATGGCAACAAATTGGCGCTCACGGTTATGCTTACAATTACAGAAACTCGAAATTTTTGGATGGCAACACCTACTCTTTCCTATCGCAAAATGCCCAGCGCATGCAGGTACCTTAAAGAGCGTTGGAACGGTAGATGTATCACAAAAAACTGACACGTTATGCATGTACAAACAGGGCCTGATCATCGCCTAGGCCCACAAGGCCCGGGCCTTGGGCCCATGATTTTAGGGGGCCCCGAAATTGGCTGTAAACCATTTTTGTTTCACAAAAGCTATGTGAATATCTTTTATAACATGTACAAAATAATTTTTACATAAAATTCATTTCGTATTGATCTTAAACCGTCTTTAGTATCCCAGAGTTTATTTATTAAAAAAAAAAATGTTTAAAAGCGTTAAACTCAAGCTTTTTTGAAAGATAGAGAAAAAAAAATTTGAAAGGAAGTCTTGACGAATTTATAGTGAGATTAGAAAATGTCGGCTCTGAAGTTGTGAATAATTATACATAAAAAGTTTTTCCTTTTATGATTTATAAATTTGATTGTTTGAAATTTGTTTCTTTATTTGTGATAAAAAAAAAACCTTTAGAAGACAATATTAACAATAATTTATCAACTTTTTCTGTATTTCATGTTAATTCATTTGACTTTGAGTTGAGTCCATTTCCAATAAATCACCCGTTTGATAAAAGGGCCCCCGAATGTGTCCGGGCCTTGGGCTCCAACTTGTCATGATCAGGCCCTGTGTACAAAAGTAGCTCTGCGAATGGACAACAAAAACGTAATTGGGGCGCACGGTGGAAATTTTAACATAGAAAACCGATAAAATTGGCTGTAATGTCACCCATGTGAACTTTGGCCTCTGTCATATTGAAATTTCCACCATGCACTGAACAAAGGAACATGGTAAAAAAAATCCTTAAAAAAATCCCTTGTTCCTCTTCTGATTCTTCTTCTGGTTGTGACTAAAACTTTAGTCAGGGCTACAGCCAAAACTATGTGATGATTTTTCCCCGTTATTTTTTATTCTTCTCTGCTTGATTAGACGAAGTGCCATTTATATTATTTGATGCGTAGGAGTGTGTATACCACCTGGAAATGATCTCGATACTTGGGAATTTCAGCCAAGCCTACAGCTTAAACGCTTTAATATATTCATACCACTTTTTTTTTTATTCCTCTCAGCTTGATTAGAGGAAGTGCATTTTGTATAAACTATTGAGCACGTGGGTCTATACCCTCCAGTAATGATCCTGGAAGTTGCCAAATTTAGCCCGGGTAATGACTGATTAAAACGGGTCAATGAATTTTTGATATCCACCTTTCCCTCACTTTCAAGAAGAAACTGGAGTACTTTAGGTTAAACCATCAAAACGGTGTAATTAGAAAAAATAAAAATTATTCCTTTTTCAATTAAATGGCATGCTTTACAAAGCTCTGAAAACACTTGTTTGAACTTTTTACTTAGAAAACCACTTTCAGTTTAAAATAAAGTTTCCTAGGTGTCTGGTCGGATTTGAACAACGCACCTTCTGATCACTTGCCTTGGCGCAGTATGGCTCACGTGTTGCCCTTGCGCCGTTAAACTCTAACCAACCAACCAATCTGATCACTTGCCCGATATCTTAAGGACTCCACCACTAAAGCTTGAAGAATTTCTCTTAAAACAACAATAAATCTTATTTTTCAAATTTAAAGTGAAAGTTGTTTTGAAACGCAATTTTTTTTAATAGATTAATTCTTATATAAAAGCCTGTAATTCTTAATTTCGCATTAAAGCAATTAATGTTTATGTATTACTTTGTATAATTACCTATTTTTTAGTATATAATTACATGTTTTTGTGCTCAAGTTATAATAGATACATATTTTTGATTGTTAAAAATTTGTCTTGCTGTTGTGAGGAGGATTTTTTCTGCAAACTTGAATCTCTATAATATTTAATCATGATATTTGTTGTCACTCTCTATACAAAGAGTAGTGTGCGAATTTAATGGTGTTGTTGCTTACGCCTTTTTTTCCCCTTAGAGTGACGATATAATTATTCACGCTAAAATATCCATTGGCCGTATCTCACTCATTTATAGCATGACTAACGCAACAAAAAGAATGGATATCTCTCAAAAAACAACTAGATGTTGGGGAAAAAAAAAAAAAAAAAAAAAAAAAAACGCCAAGTAAAATAATCAGTCAGAAAAGTTGTGAAATCTATTTTTTACGGTCAAGCGACTGCTTTTAGTTTATTTGGGAGTACTTGTACTCAATGAACTAAATTAATCTCAATTCAGTGAAATGAGTGCAAAGTATCTGAAGAAAATGAAATTTATCCGAAATAACTATAGCCCAGCGTTCGCCACTAACTTTTATTGACGAGCCACAGGACTTATGTTGGAACTTTCCGCGGGCCGCAGATTTATACCAAAGACGCCAATAAATATATTGCTTTACTACACATGTTCAATGTTAGAAATGTGATAATTACTAAAGATTCAACACTATAAAACAATTTTGAAAACTGAAACAATAATTAACTTTTTATACTAATAAAATAACAATTGATATTTGATTCTTGTTTCAAATAGTTAAAAAAATAATTTTCTCTTCATCGTAAATCAAAGTCATAAAAGAAGTTAATCTTTTGTAACAATATTACAATGTGACTTGACATAAACTCATCATCAATAAAAATATTTAAACCATACCTCCTAAATCTTCCATTTTAGTCGATGTTAATTGCGAGACGATGACGGCCGATCCGCTTTTCACTATCTACTTTGCGTTTAAAACTAGCCTTCGACGCCATTATTGCACTGGAGTCATCGAGATCGAGATACTTCTTTTCACGTCCAAACAAAAGAGGCCGGCACGCATTAAAACACCCAACTCCTGCCCATCACATTCAGAAAAGCAAAAATCGAATTGTGCCATTCACGAATCGAGGGGGTAGGGTATCACAAGTACAAAACCAAGCAATGCGAAGGAATGCGTCATTGGTAATAATTCAAACTATTGCATTTTTTATTTCTCTCGTTGACAGTCTCAGAAGGGGGAAAAAAAGGATTTTTCAGACTTACAGGCGCAGGCCACTTAATGGGAAATGCGGTTTTTAGTAGTAAATGCATACTATTGTAGAAAAATTAAAATTATTTCCGCAAAATTTGATTTTCGCTCTTCAGTACTGCTGGCGGGCCGGAGAAAAAGCTGTCGCGGGTCACCTAGTGGCTGACGCTGCTATAGCCTGTCAAGTGGGGATTCCCCCTAATAATCCCAATTTAGTTCATTGTGTAAGTACCCCAGAGAAATTAAACGCGGACGCTTTGCAGCAAACATTAGATTTCACAACTTTTTCGGACTGATTATTTTACTTGGCGGGCTTTTTCTGCAACGTCTAGTTGTCTTTTGGGAGATTTACTTTTTGTCGTCCTAATCAGCTTCAAAATAAAAAATAAAAAAATAATAATTAATAGGGAATTAAGTCTTCACGTTTTTGGTGCATGTTTTTCAGTTGCTTTATCCTGAAAATCCTTTTCTTTAAACGATATTTAATTTTCTTAATTGATAAGATTGACATTGTAAATACGATATTCGCTTTGACTTGATGTTTGAATTCTCCAAGGCACAGGAAAGATCCTTTCAAGCAAGGAAATTGTTTTCCGAAATAGTTACAATTAACAGTTGCACTAAACATATGGCGCCATCTATTGCCATAATTTAGTACTATAAATTTATAGCTAGGTAACTAGACATTCGTCTAATACCGTATAATGGCGTGAATAGGTACAGCGGGGTGAATCGGAACGAAACTTCATGAAATTACAAAGAAATTATTATTTTACACAAATAAAGCAGTTTTATTGATTATATATATATTTTTCATTTGGTTAACATGTTTTTAATCTTGGAACATGTTTTGTGGAGCTTTTAAAACTGTCCTTTTTTTTTTTTTTAATTCTGAAACAGCGTGCATATAATTCAATGAGTTTTAACCTCTCTAAAACTTATCCCGTAATTAATAACATGTACCAGTTATAGACTTAACTAATATATTTTTAGATAAGTATAAACATCCACAACAGCATGCCATACTTAATTTAACTTGGTTTTAAAAACTTTTTATTTTTTAGAATTTTTATGTTTTGCCTCGTCTCGATTTTGAGATTTGCGGGGTGAATCGGAACACTTGAAAAGTGATATCAAAAAGCTGTTTTTGGCAAGATTATGTTCTACATAAGATTCAACGACTGAATAAGAGTCTAATTACTCCCTTCAAGACAATAATCAAGATTGCAGGCTTGAATAAATGTCAGAAGAGGAGCCTAGTTTTCGCATGGCAGAAAACCCGATTGTTCCAGTGGTTTTTTCTCTAAATGACTTCGTTATCTTTAAGTTATATAGAAAAATGTATGAAGATTCTATGTGAGCAAAGTTTTACACCCACAAGATTATTGCTATGTAAGTGTGTTTTACAAAAAGCGCTTATGAACGAAGAGATTTTCTGAAACAAATGAGGATGCTTTTCTCCTTTTTCAAGATATTTTAAAGAATTTGCAGTCATACGACACGTAAACATAAAGTATATTTAAAAGTATTTTTAATTTTAAAGACTATTTGGATGAGTTATAGGAGAGTTATATACGAGTTGATAAGCTTTCAAACATATGATTTGTTTTAACAATAATTGACAAACACAAATTTTATCCGTCATATTAAATTATTTTTTTTATGATAATTTTGTGTTCCTATTCACCACAATGCATTATTATTTGCTTTTTGTCACCCTGTAAACATTTAAATAAGATCAGACATAAATTGTAACGAGTGTTCCGATTCACCCCTTTCTGCGGGGTGAATCGGAACACCATGAAAAAATTCAAAATAAATTAAAGTCCTAGTTTTTACAAAAAATTTTGAGTTGATTCTCAAAGAAGAAGGTAAGACCCAAGTTTCTATGTCAAAAATATGTTCCTTAACTATCTTATTACAACCGATTATTACCTTGAAAGTTGAAAAGTGTTCCGATTCAACCCATTTTACGGTATCTAATTCTAAATAGACTTCCAATTTAACGGATTACAGATGTTCCCATAACTCCAATTCCTTCTCACTCACTAAAATTTTAATTTTTGCACTTTTCTATTTATTAAGTAAAATATTATGTTTCTCTTAAGTTATAGTGCTTCTCTAAAATATTATAAAGCTTCTCTTACACTAATTTGTTTGGAATAAATAAAGGAAATATAAAAATATATTTGTTTTGAATTCGTAGTCTGAGTAGAATGATTAGTTACATAGTAACACTGATTTAAGTTTTGTTATTTAAGGTTAATGTAAAATACTGTTTATCTTAATTGACAAGTATTTAAAACAATATAACCCAGAAAAACATTTTTTTCATATCAATCCTTTATATGCATTGCCAATTTTTAGTTGTAATTGCAACTTATTGGGCTCAGATCGCGTTTTCATAGTGTTTTTGAGCACAATGAACAAATGATACATTCTGAACTATTTGCTATTTTTTTTTCCCACCCAAAACTTGATCGAGTACATTGTCATACTCGCAACAAGTCTATTTGTCAAAATTTAGCTCGATTTGATGACAGAAAGTGGGTTAATTAGCCCTCCGAAGATTTGCATTCCTTTGCTTGGCGTCTTTAAAAAAAATCTCAAATGATAAAACATCAAAAATCTCTGAAAATCAATTTTTTTTTTAGACGAAACAATTAAAAACATAATTAATCCAAATTTCGGGGAAAAGTTAGCTTCAGATTAATATCCGAAATAAGGCAAATATATGGTAAAAATTTCATGAAGGAGGTAGTAGCCGTTTTCTTTTTTTTTTCCCCAAAAAGAAGCATCGAAGTTTGAAAAGGGACATTTTGAGATAAATGTAATTTCATGTGAAATTGTGGCATGGCAAATCTGTGTTTATATTTTTTAAATTGATTTTTCTTCGGAACAAGGAGAGCAGTGCAAACTTATATGTAAAACGAAGCAGAAAAGCTTGAAATTTAAATATATACAAAAATCACGAAATCGACCATTTTGAAATGTTTAGCCTACTGAATGCCCTTAAAAAAGAAGCCTTTAAAAGATAATTCTCAAAAGCATTTTCACTTTATATTTGTACCGATATCGACAGTCTAAATGTTTTTCACTCATTCCTTTTTGACATCATTCTGTTGTAGAAATAAGTAAAAAAAAAAAAAAAAAACGGCTACTAGCTCCTTCATGAAATTTTTACCATATATTTGCCTTATTTCGGATATTAATCTGAAGCTAACTTTTCCCCGAAATTTGGATTAATTATGTTTTTAATTGTTTCGTCTTAAAAAAATTTGATTTTCAGAGATTTTTGATGTTTTATCATTTGAGATTTTTTTTAAAGACGCCAAGCCAAGGAATGCAAATCTTCGGAGGGCTAATTAACCCACTTTCTGTCATCAAATGCTAAATTTTGGCAAATAGACTTGTTGCGAGTATGACAATGTACTCGATCAAGTTTTGGGTGGGGGAAAAAAAAAATAGCAAATAGTTCAGAATGTATCATTTGTTCATTGTGCTCAAAAACACTATGAAAACGCGATCTGAGCCCAATAAGTTGCAATTACAACTAAAAATTGGCAATGCATATAAAGGATTGATATGAAAAAAATGTTTTTCTGGGTTATATTGTTTTAAATATTTGTTTATATTAACAAATCAATTAAGATAAACAGTATTTTACTTTAACCTTAAATAACTAAACTTAAATCAGTGTTACTTATATTTATAACTTACCGGGTCTCGCAACCTCTAAAAATTCAGTAGATTTATTAAAAATTCCAGTAGACAATAACTCAAAATTGACTCGTTAAAAATTCTAATCCACAGTTATTCAAAATAGACGATATTTTTGCTCATCAGTACCTATTCACATTGTCTTCATATTCAAATGTTCATACAATTCGGAAAAGACTATCTCTTGTTTCCTTCTTAATATAGTTCACGTACAGAAAATCTTGTATAATCGAGGAAGGCTCCATCTAGTTTTGTGGTTTTGAAAACTTTTACAAAAGAAGAATGAGATCTAGTTGTCATGTTTAATTTAGGATTTCGAAAACTTCTGCATAGGTCTGGAAGACAGATGCGGCATCATAAGGCGGGGACGTCAGAAGAATATATTTAGTGTAAAAATGCTATAATACTATAGCATAAAAATATTGTCAAAAGTAAAAGAAAACTATAATAATATAGCTTTATTTCCAATAAGTGTTCCGTCGTTTTCTTGTTAAAGCTATTGAAGTTTTTGAAATAATTTCAAAGAGGAACCAACTCAGAAGCAGTCGTATTTCTCTACATACAAGGAAATCCTTATACTATTTTACGTAATAATACAATAGTTAGAAATCATAAAAAAAATATGCCTATTATTCTAACTATTCGAAAGAAATCAATTTCTTTATGTCTCCTGCGAAATTTCAAAATTCCGAGGTTAGCTGTTTTTAAAATTCGCGACTGAAATATTTTTAACTTATTTCCTATTCGATATCATTCAGTTGTAGAAATAAGCTTACCGTTTTACAATAAGTCTCACATCTTTTAAAAATCCAATAGACTCGTTAAAAGTTCCAATAGACAATAATTCGAAATAGACTAGTTAAAAATTCTGATGGACAATTATTCAAAATTTACTCGTCCGAATTCCAATAGTCAATAATTCATATTAGACACGTTGAAATTCCAATAGACAATAATTCAAATTCGACTCAACCAAATTTCAGTAGACAATAATTCGAAATAGTCGTTCGAATTCCAACAGATGATAATTCAAAATAGACTCATTATAACTTCCAATCGAAAATAATTCAAAATATGCTCGTTTTTGATAATGACTACAGTTAAAATCGACTCACCCTAACTCACCACTTTGTTCTGGTTAAAGTTTATCTCACTTAATTGTTCAACATGAAGAAGGCCGACCAAACGGTTACGTGGCACTGGCGTACGTGGCTTTGGCGTACCGTGGCTTTGGCGTAATTCTAAAAGATCACCGTGGCTTTAGGGTACAGATTCTCATTGCACCTGCTTTGACTCTCCCTTCCTTCTTGAGAGGGATAGGTTGAAATACTGAACCAGTCCATTTTCCAAATACTGTATTCTATCACCAAATACTAGTGACCAAATATGGCCGCTCTTCTAAGTTTTGAATGTCACGTTGATGTGCCGATAAGGGTCTTTGGAGGCTGAGAATGCCTCCTGGCAATAGACAGGGGGCCACGTAAAAAAAAAATACTGGCACTGACCAATATATTCAGTGTTCCCTGGTGGATTTCACTGTTGTTTGGTTACATAAATTTTGAAACACAGTTAGTACATTTCGCTGATAGAAATGTTTTTTTGATATCGGCGTTGTGTTAATGAATATAAAAATTGACAATGCATATTAAGGATTTTTTTTTAAACTCTTTTCTTATAGTTTTTTTTTTTTTTTTTAATTTCCTAAGTTAAAGGGAGAGTACTGCCCGTAAAAAAAGCATCCTATCGTATCTCCGACGTAATAATTTTCTAACAATACATCAGGCTTGAAGTTATACACTGAGAAATAAAATGGTCTCTTCACTGGTCGCAACTCTCATACTATACATTGAGACAAGCTTCGTCTGTGTTTAAGAACCAATAGTTAAATAATTAAGAATTAACAAATAATAAGTAAGCTAGTCTTTTATACCAATGAGCAAGGAATTAAACTGTTTCAAATAAAAAATTGTGGCGAAACTAACATTTTATCGCAATGCTTGCAGTAAAATATTTAATCACGCTAGTGCAATTAAATACTCTTTATAACAACTCGCAAAAAATTGAACTTAAGTTAATCAGAAATCGTGGTGAAAATAACACTTAAGTGCAGTAACGTATATCGCACACCTCGGTCTTAAGTTCTATATAATCTTGGTATAGAGATGTTATATTTTCAGATGAGATTCATTGACTTGTGTTGCCAACATATTTATTATTTTTGTACTTGATTATAAGAAGTATTTTATGCAACATGTGCGAAATTACTTTATCAAATTCGATAAATTATTTGACTCATGCACAAGCACTCTCCAACTAAGCATTTTGCCACGTTTGAAAAATTACTTTCGTAACTAGTTGCAAAAAGAACTATTATGTGATAATCTATATTAATGTAATCAGCCATTGTAAATTTGCAAAAAAAATTACATTAAATAATGAATGCTGTGATATCATTTGTATAATTTCAGAACTATAGCCCAAGTAGAAATCGTTTTGTAAAGTATTTGTTAATTTATTAGAAAAATTTATAAAAAAAGAACTGAATAAAAAATTTTAAATTCTGTTTTTCAAAAGTCCAATTAGAAGGCGAAAACTACTTATGTCGAAAGTTTCAGAGCTGTAGCGCTATTAGAAATCGTTCTGTAAAATATTTATTAATTAAAAAAAAAAATTAAAAAAGAACTAAATAAAAATTTAAAAATCGATATTTTAGAAGGCCAAATAAAAGGCCAAAACTACTTATGTGGAAAATTTCAGAGCTTTTTTTTTGTAAAATAGTTATTAAAAAAAATTAATTAAAAAGAACTGAATAAAAATTTGAAATTCTGTTTCTTAAAATTCCAATTAGAAGGCTAAAACTACTAATGTTGAAAATATCAGCTGTAGCTTTAGTAGAAACCATTTTGTCAAGTATTTATTATATAATTAAAAAAAAAAAAAACTAACAAATTTATAATTCTGTTTTTAAATTGTTCAATAAGAAGGCCAAAATTACTTATGTAGAAAATTTCAGAGCTGTAAGCCTATCAGAAGTCGTTTTGTAAAAAAAATTTTTAATTAATAAAGAAAATTAATTAAAAGATAACTAAATAAAACTTTAACGTTCTGTTTTTCAAAAGTCCAATTAGAAGGCTAAAACTACTTTTGTTGAAAATTTCAGAGCTGTATCTCTATTTGAAGTAACTTTGTAAAAAAAAAAAAAATTAAAATATTAATTAAAAAAGAACTAATTAAAATTTTAACAGTCTGTTTGACATACATAAAATTAGAAGGTCAAAACTTCTTGTGTTGAAAATTTCAGAGCTCTACTCCAATTTTAAGTAGGGTTCTATAGATCCACAGAGCAGCAGACAGACAGACACACAGCTTGTTTTATAATTTTAGGTTTCTCACCGTTTGAGATGTCACTTCAATGTTTTTATAAATTTTTAAGCGATGTGTGATTTAAGGTGCACTTATTCGCGGATTATCTTGAACTTTACTATAGGATATTTCTTTTATGCAAGCGTTTTATCTTTGAAGATCTTCCGGATCTATATATATCCTAAAAATTCTGAAGCTCATCGTTCTTTCATTAATATAATGTACAAGACTTCAATAAATTAAAGATTTCGCCGATTTTTTTCATAGATAATTTTTTTTTTCATAATTGAATCACCAACTCACGAATAGATTTAAGAACTCCATTTTAAGACGATCAGCTACAAGCTAAAATTAAACAATTGATGCTATCATGTCTTCATGACAACTGCGTACACTTAAGTTTTGAAAATTTACTGCAAGTTTGTTGTGGAAGACGTCAGAATTAATTTTCAAATTGCATACGGAAACTTTTTTTGCATGGCACTTAGCAACATGAACACTAAAATACGCGTTTGTGATATTTCATATATACTAGCTATATTTAATACTAATTTCTTTCATTTCTAAGTAATGAAATTAGAACATTATATAGGTTCACATTATATATTGTTAACATTAACAAGAAATAAAATGTAATTTTTCCAATACAAATAGAAAAGTTCTAATTTATCAATATAACTTGCATTAAAATACAAATCGTATTTAAAAAACTAATTCAATACGAAATTATTCAAGACAAAAATCATGCGTTTATTAACTTCTTATAAATAATAATAGTCTTCTCGGAGTAACTGGATAGCTGTAGTGAAATAAAGTGTTGTAAAAAATTTACAATTTCATTTAATAAAGTAAAACTCAAATAAAATATGTCTTCTACGATATCTCAAATAACTCGAAAATCTTCTCACAAAATCCAACCATAGCAAAAAAGGACATCATCCACAGAAAAAGGGGAAATGGCGCCCCAAAAGTCGTCCCACGAGTAAAATTGACACGCCTCCTTCTCTTTTTCCCTAGCAGGTATTAAAGTACGCCAAAGCCACGCGATGTAACGGCATTGTACCCTAAAGCCACGATATTTTAGTTGTACGCCAAAGCCACGTACGCCAATGCCACGATACCGACCAAACGGTATAGTGGTTAGCGTGCAAGCTTCTAGACCGCGAGGTTGCGGGTTCGAGTCCCGCATTAGGCATGGATGTTTGTAAATGTATGTTGGCTTGTCTAATGACGAATGTTCGGCGCATTATAGCCCTCGTGTTGCTGACGGCGCCAGATAATCTGAAAACAACCAACCAATCAACATGAAGAAGTCGTATCTTAAGACAGCTTACGATTTAAGAAGGAATTAAGTATAAGCCTATTACTATCCTGTCATCTAAAGACCTAAGAGTCATGTCAAGATGAAATCTAAAAAATCATGATTAGTGAAGACCCCAGTGGCGAAAAACTGTGTTTAATTTTTCTCCTGTACTTGAAGCGTCTATCGAATGACTTTAAGTAGAATAAACTAAACCTCTCATTTTATTATCCTGTGCGTCCTGTAGTGCACAGTATTCGCTTAGCATGCGAAAGGTGCCGAGATTGAGTCTTGATTAGGTCAGCACTATGCATGCTCTACTTTCAAATCAAAATTGAGTTGGCATGGTTGTTGGCAGTTTCTCTCAATCGAGACGCAAATGTGAAACATTTTCCCTTTTGAAAGAACAATTGGTAGGTGATCATCCTCTGATATAAGGTATGCCTAAATGAAAAGGAGCCTGCAGTTATACAGGGTGTCTCTAAACTCATGGTACAAACGTTAGGGGGTGATAGAACACATCAAGACGACTAATAGTAAATAGGAAACCAAGGGTCCCAGACGTATTCCAAAGGAGATAGGCGCCATCAAAGTTTAGGGTCCCAAATTGCAAATGATCATAAAAAAGGGAAAAATAAGTCGATTTATTTGCGGTTTTACCGGAAATCATTCTTTAAATTAGTATTTTCTTTAAAAAAAATTTTAAAGACAAAGTTCTAAAAATGTCGATAGAGGGCGCTCTAAACTTTGGAGTTCCGAAAAACTACTTTTTTACTGTTTTTTTTTAAACTGTTTTAATTGTTACTAATTTAAAGAATGATTTCAACGAAAACCGCAATTAAATCGACTTATTTTTCCTTTTTTTATGATCATTTGCAATTTGGGACCCTAAACTTTGATGGCGCCTATCTCCTTTGGAATACGTCTGGGACCCTTGGTTTCCTATTTACTATTACTCGTCTTGATGTGTTCTATCACCCCCTAGCGTTTGTACCATGAGTTTAGAGACACCCTGTATATAAAGAAATTTTAATAATAATTCTCAAATTTCAGTGCCTGCGGAACAGTACAACGATAAATAATCGTCATTGATAATGAAACATTAGTCATAGAAAGAGAGTGTATCAATGTAGAAATTTCTGGGTTGTTGACGGATCCATTTTCCACGGTGTCCTGCACTTCCTTGTCACAAGTGAACCTCTGACCTTTCAGAGATTTTTTTAAGGGGACCACTGGAATATGGTGAATGCTGTGAAACTCCACTCTCCGTACATCTCTTTCATCCTTCTATACATTTCTGAAGCAAGCTACCCTTTTGCGAGAAGAAATTGGATAACTGATTTTTATGTTGATCCGGAGGAAGCCACCATGCAACGAACTATGGAAACAACTCTCCAGAAATGAAGGTATTGATGCGAAACCGTTAACTACGCACGTGTGACTGGGAATACCTCCATGGCATCTATCAGCTAACACATTAACTAAGGGAGATTTAATATAACGTAGCTACAACTAAGGTCTCCTTTTCATTTGGGCACACCATATATTTAAAAGTTTCAAAGATTTATCATCGCAACATACTTTCAAGGTTTAACTTAGTGTAAAATGCACTTTAATTAATTAATTAATTAATTAATTAATTAATTAATTAATGATGTGGTATTCAAATATGTATCATTTTGCAGCCTAAGATTATCACCATATAATAAAAAATTAGCATGGGGACATCGAGGGAAAAAACCTACATAAATTGGAAAATTAAAACGAAAAAAAAATCTATTAAAACCTATTATACCACATATTGTCTCTTATTTGAATCAAATTTAAAATAAAATGAAAAATAGTTGGCTTCCAAAGTAAAATCCATCGCATGAACAGTAATACTTTTTCACTTCAAATCTTATTCGATGTTACTGAAAGCAATACAAAATTGCAACTAATATGGGTACAGAAATGGAATTACATTATCACTTCACTTTAATTACTTATGATTTATCGCTCTGGAATGTATGCCTTAATTATTACCTTAAATTGTGATCTATAAGATTTTTTTTTGTCATGGGATTATCGATTAATCAAATCTTTGAATTGACTTTTGTCGACCTACTAATTCTACTAAGTGATTCACTGTGCCATGAAAATAACGTATGGAGATGGGACTACCCTAATAATATTTGGTATGTCAACGCAATCAGAAATACATACTTTACAAAATACAACTTTCATACTTTACAAAATACAAATTTCATACTTTACAAAATACAAATTTCATACTTTACAAAATACAAATTTCATACTTTACAAAATACAAATTTCATACTTTGCAGAATTACAACTTTCGTAAAATTTTGTACGGTATAAACAGCCGTTGTTGGAATAAGCACTCACTTTTTGGCTATTTTGTCTATTTATATTTTTTATTAAACAAGATGAAACAATCACACACATATATTGCAAAGCGCTTTTTAAATGTTTAATACAACCAAAATTGTAATACAGTGTCTCCCAAAAATCTTCGTACACCTTAAAAATCTGTAGAAAAGTGCTGTAGTTTGGAATTGAATTCGAATATTAACTTCAATATTTTTTTGTCGAATTTTTATTTAATTCTGAATGAAACCTAACATTTTTAAAAGAAATATTGAATCGTTTTATTTCTGTAAAAATATAAATTCATAGAATAAGAGAACAAAAATGCTACAAAAGTGTTCGTACACCATAACATTTTCTGATAATTTCATTAATAAAATTATTTTTTTACGCTTTTTTAATGTTTGTATTATGCAACATTAAAAAAAAATTGATTGCCTGCAATATTTGCCTTTTCTATTTATTATAATCTATTTATTCTTTAAAATGGTTCGTGGCCGTAATGAATCAACAAACAGCAGTTTATAATTCATCATATTTCATCGTAATAGTAGCAAATGCATTCTATGAATGGCTATTATATTAAATTTATTACGTTTAACTGTTTAGTATGTAATAAAACGTTTCAAACAAGAAAATAGAATCCAAAACCAGTCAAGAAAAGATTGCCTAACACAGTTATTTGAACGAGAAAAGGGATTTATTGGAAGAAAATTTGATAAAATTCCATGTTTATGTACTGTAAAAGTTTCTTCAGAATTTAGGGGAAATATTTGACTTCAAGTCAATAAGTCAGATCAGTTGGTTCTTGGGTGTTCCGCCCGAAGAAAAGCCGACCGAACGGTATAGTGGTTAGCGTGCTACCACCCTCTAGACCGCGAGGTTGCGGGTTCGAGTCCCGTGTTAGGCATGGGTGTTTGTAAATGTATGTTGGCTTGTCTAATGACGAAAGTTTCGGCGCATTATTGCCCTCGTGTTGCTGACGGCTGCAGATAATCTGAAAACAACCGACAACCGCCCGAAGAAAAATTTTACTTAAATGCTAAAAATAGACATTCGCCTTTTCTTTACAAAGGTCAAAGGCAATGATAAATAAACCAGAAACGTATTGGAATCATGTCATCTTTGAAGATAAAAACAATTGTAAAATTTTTGGTTACGATAGGCGCACAATTGTGTGGAGAAGAAAAATTATGAGCCTCATCCCAAGAACTTTGTTGGAGCAGTAAAGCATAGAGGTGGAAGTGTTCTTGTTCATGGGGTGCTTGTCAGCATAAAGACTTGATAAATTGGTTTTTAATTGTATAATAAGGAATCATGAACTCTTGTTTGAATATTTTAAATGATAAATTGAATTTATCAGCCTAAAATTTAGGTATTACAAATAAATTCCTTTTTAATCAAGATAATGATCTGGACACACAGCATTCAATGATCGTCTCTGTGGTCTCTATAATTACCACACACACACACACACACACACACACACACACACACACACACGCAAAACCTCAGTCAATAGATTTGAACCAAAAAGTTGGAGGACAAAGTAAGAAGACGCGACATTGAAAAGAAAATGCAACTAAAAACAGTAAAGATCGAAGAATGGAGGAACATCGAGGCAGAAATTACCAAAAAAATTAGTAAAATTTATGCCTAGAGGCATAATAGTTGGAGATAACAATAATAGACGCTAAAAGATATCCTACGAATACAAGGGCGGATCCAGGGTTTAATTAAGGTGGGGGCGGTGTGGCTGTGGAATAGCTTAGGTAAATTGTGTTGCTCTTAAGTTATATTACTATACCATACCATGGGATAACTTTGATTATACAGAATATGTTACAAAGAGGTAAAAAGTCTCAAGAACATAAAGGCGACACAATGGTTGGCTACGTGTGAATTTAAGACAAAAAAATTGTGTCTGCAACTGTTTGATTCAAGGTAAATTTTTGTTAAATATGATAGGCAGAATAATCTAACAACGAAATCGTATACACATTGAACATTTATAAACTATAATTTGCTTTGTTATATTGCTTCGTTCTCAGATTTTTCATCTCCATTTTTTGGGCTGAGAACATTTATATTAAAAATGTTCAGTGCGGATTCTTCAAATCTTGATTGATTTCATCCAAAACCTGAGAACAGCGCACGTAAAAACGTGAGCGATCCAAGAATGATCCGCCAAAGTACGAACAACTAATTTACTAAAATATTACAATAAATACTAATATGTAAAAAAAAACTAGGGGTGTGAAACATCGCACAACTTTCAATTACACTATATTACTGATGTGGATTTGTTCTATTTTCGTTTATATATTTCCATCATTCGTTTAGTAAAAATGGCCAGTTTGGCTATATTTTTTGCGATAATTCATATATAAATCTTAAAAAGAAAGGGGAAAACAAAAAAAAAAAAAAAAAAACTTTGCCAAAAAGAGAATTTCGGCGATATACTTATCAATAATTCTTATATTATCCTTTCTTCTAAGTGAAACTGAGCAGAGATGAAAAAACGATCGTTGATGAGGCATGCTCAAGGAAAGAGAACTCTGTTAAAGGCATTCGTTTTTCAACTTTTTCGCCGTTAAAGCATTTGGGGATGTTTAGAATACCTTAAGAGGCATTACCACAGCGATTTTGAACAAAATCGTTAGAGCCGATTTTTAGCAATTACTGAAAAACGTGATTTTTTTCAATGCAGCTACCTTATGAGCATGAGCGATTTTGACTAAAACCTTAATGGTAGGTCCTTGGGCCATCATCAACCTGCACACTAAATATGAACATCGTAGGTCAATTTGTTCGTGAGTTATGCTGACCACTTACACACAGACAGACATTTTTTCTAGATCACTTTTTTGAGATCAGGATGTTCCAAAACGAGGAGAAATACAAAAAAAAATCAAATTTTTTTTACCGAATCCGATACTTTCATTACCCTATGTATTACATGTGGGAAATTGAAAGTAAAAAAGAAAGTGTACAAAGGCTTTTGTGAGATATTTGTTATGTTACTTTTAGGTTAATGATTTTTCTAAAAAATATATATATATATATATATATATATATATATATATATATATATATATATATATATATATATATATATATATATATATGCATTAAACATATTATATGTAGTTTTATTAAGATGAAATTTTAGATAACATTAAAAAAATCCTACTCTGAAATATTAATTTTTGAAAAGGAGAACGCAGTATTTGATTGAAATTTGTAAGTGTTCGAAGACTTTTGGTAGCCACTATATGTATTGTGAGTTTTGCGGATGTAGAAAACTATATTTAGCAAGATGAAAATTATTCTAGAAGCGACTATTATAATATAAGCGAAAAAAGCTACTAATATACTATAAGCGAAAAAAGCTACTAATATACTATAAGCGAAAAAAGCTACTAATATACTATAAGCGAAAAAAGCTACTAATATACTATAAGCGAAAAAAGCTACTATTATACTATAAGCGAAAAAAGCTACTAATATACTATAAGCGAAAAAAAGCTACTAATATACTATAAGCGAAAAAAAGCTACTAATATACTATAAGCGAAAAAAAGCTACTAATATACTATAAGCGAAAAAAAGCTACTAATATACTATAAGCGAAAAAAGCTACTAATATACTATAAGCGAAAAAAGCTACTAATATACTATAAGCGAAAAAAAGCTACTAATATACTATAAGCGAAAAAAGCTACTAATATACTATAAGCGAAAAAAGCTACTAATATACTATAAGCGAAAAAAAAACCAGACCATTGGCCTGGTTTTTTTTGTTTTGTTTTTTAAAAAGAAATATATATTGATATTGGTCGTTCTAAGTTTTAAAAACAGTTAAAGTTTCACGCAATTGTTATAGATTATTCTAAAGGCTGTAGACAGAATTTATGAGATTTTTAATTAACTTTTCAAATGATTTAGGATTCAATTGTTTGTGTTTGAAGGAAAAAACACTTTTTGTAAAGCAATCGAGTTATAATTTGGTGATACCTTCTTGCGATTCTAATGTTCTGTTGGTAGGATGCAAGTGATGCCATCTATATAAAAATATAGAAAGTATTTACTTAGCTTGTCTTTATAATCACAAAATACCAAATTAAGTCAAAAATGTATTTGTATTTCTTTAGTCTTTGGAATCCTGTAAGTCATACACACGCAATCCATTTCCTGTATACCAACACTAATTTGAAATATAAGTTTTTGTTGTTGATATTAGAATCAGTTTGAGTAATTTCACTAAAGTGTGTTTGTATTGCATATTGATAATAATAACGAACTAAATCAAGCAATTACAAGACTAATCAAGCAATCAAGCATTGGTTTTCAAGTTTCAAGTAAAGTGAGATATGTGGTCGTTTGCATTTTCTGGAAACGATTTTGATAGTTAAGTTTAATGTATAAACGCCGTATTTTTTATGGCGATTTGCTTCTGTCTGATGGCCATGGTTCTTGACAACAGCTCTAGCTCGAATTTTAACTGAAAGTGAAATTTTTCTTTACTGTCATGTCAATTTTACCCCATTCCTTTTAGACCGTTTCCAAAGTTAGCTCTGGACTCTTGGATGCCGTTTTGCTAAGATTCGTTTTAATAAACCGAAAGATCCAAAAGTTCTTTGTGAGAAGAGTCTGTCGAAGGTATTTCATTATAGACTGAGAGGCGACTGCAATTTTTGGACCCTAGTGAACATCATTCTGGATTTCTTTTATAGAAATTGGAGAAAAGTGAGTAGATTACGAATCCACTAGTCTGACGTGGCAAAAATGGCCGAAACTGGTCAAAAATCGACTTTTAATAAGTTGAACTAAATCCAATTGCCAAATGTGCCATAACTTGCCAGATAATGAGCAATTTTTTTTTTTTTTTGGTAACCCTCACTCTTTAATTTTCAATTAAGAGCAAGATTCTGAGAGATTGAACCACTTAACATTAGGGGGTGATTCACACCATCTCCGATTGTCCCCCAAAAATTACCAGTTGCTAATACCCTTATTAGATGATAAAATCTGAAATTATTTGTTCCGTAGTTGCACCGCTCAAATTCTATGACGTGTCAAAGATCACCTTAAAAAATGAAACAATTGGTGTTTTTGCGACACATGAAAACTATTTTTATCCGTCTAAAACTTCACAAGCAACTTGCCACCTGCATTTCTTCTGTTATGGAATGTACTAGAATAGATCTTTATAAAACATATAAAAAGTTCATGGTAAGTCAATTGCGCAAGGTCATTCAAGGTCATGAAATGTCCAGGTTTTCATGTTTTTTACCATTTTCAAGACTGAATTATATCTTGCGCGTTTGATTTGTCATTTCAAACTAGGTATCATTGGATAGAGCTATATTAGTACTATTTATTAATACATAAAACATTGAGGCAAGTTGAACACGTTGGAAGTTATTTGGGGCTAAAATCGAAAAATCTCCGAATTTGACACAAATTTGAGCTCGTATATCTTGCTGCGGGAACAATATATTGACACAACGCTGAGACTATTTAAGCACTCTTTTATTATACTTAATGAGAAATTAAACTTTATTGAGGCAAGTTGAAGAGAAAAAAAAAATAAATGATTTTTTTTGTTGCACCCATCCTTACATATTACTGCATTACTCTTTTCATTCATGTTTTCAAAAATTAATCGGTTTTCATCTCACTCTTCCTCGTGTTTATAACAATTGCTTGTTGTACGTATTTTAAGCAAGGAACTGTAACTGGATTGGCTCCAGAAAGTTTCAAAAAACGGGGGGGAAAACCGAACTTCGATGCACTGTGTCGATAACATCAAGCAATGGCCACTTAAACTTAACAGCTTCTCTCTGGTGAAGAAATTCCATTTGAAACACATCATCCCCACAATTTTCTAGCAGTTTACCAATATAAAATCGTTTATCGTACAGGACTGAGTATAAAAAAGGGGCTGAATCTCATACTCGTAGTCTTGATCAGCAATTAGCTTTATCTCTTTTATGATATTCTCCATTTGTTGGGGGAGAGTAATTTCGATTTCAAATGTGAATTCACCATGCAATCAGTTCCAGGCACAAGCCAGACCAAACCCTAAAGACGAAGATAATATCATTTAGCCGAAAATTTATAACTCTGATGTTTTGCCCAGTACAGAGGGAAATTGCACATCAACGTTTGAAACTGCAGAGGATTTGTCCCTACATATTGCTAGAGGAGAACACCAAATTCCTAAAACAATCACAGGTCAAGACAAATCCAGGAGTGCATTTTCAAAAAGAATGGAAGCAAGGACAAAAAAGACTGATTAAGAAATTACTGCAGATTTTGAAGAACCCAATTTAGAGAATAGAAATTGCATCTATTCATGCCATCTACATACCTGATTGTCTCCAATGATTCCAAGATAAAATTCGTCATCTTGTTCAATGACTTCATCTTCAATAACACTGCATATTTCAATCGTACCTTTCATTCTGTGGAAATGTGACATAACTAGTTTCCGTGTCAAATATTCATTTGAACAAAATTTCTTCTTTCCATCAACTGTGAGATTTCTCATCATACTTGCAACAGTTTTGGGTGTTAATTTACTTCCTGTTTTATTTCCTTTGTTGAAGTATTCTAAACTGTTTTTGATTTTGGTTCAAACGTGTAACTTTCCTTTTGGGTTTCAGTGTCCATCCTTCCTTGAGTACAAGACTTGGTTATATGTAATTTTTATTATCTGTAGTGGGTTCTTCAAAAGCTGCAGTAATTTCATAATTGGTCTGTTTTGTCACTGCTTCCATTCTTTTTGCAAATGCACATCTGGTTTTGTCTTGACTAGTTATTATTTTAGAAATTTGATGTTCTTCTCTATAGCAATATGTAGGGACAAATCCTCTACAGTTTCAAATGTTGATGAACAATTTTTTTTCTGGGCAAAACATCAGAGTTATAAATTTATGGCTGAGTGACATTGTCTTCGTCTATAAGGTGTGGCCTGATTTGTGCCTGAAACTGATTGCATGGTGAATTTGCAGTTGAAATTCAAATTACTGTCCCCTAACAAATGGAGAATATCATAAAAGAGATAAAGCTAATTACAGATAAGAACTGCGGATATGAAATTCGGCCCCATTCTTTTTACGCTGTCCTATACACAATAAACGGATTTACATTAGTAAACTACTAGAAGATTGTGGGGATGACGTGTTTTAAATGAAATTTCTTCATCAGAGAGGAGCTGATGAGTTTAAGTGGCCATTACGTGATCCGAAGCTCAGTTTTCTTTGGTCCTTTGCAACTTTCTGTAGCCGATCCAGTCAAAGTTCCTAGCTTAAAAGACTTCAAGCAGTTGTTATAAACATGAGGAAGAGTGAAGTGAAAACCGATTAATTTTTGAAAACATGAATGAAAACATTAATGCAGTAATATGTAAGGATGGGTGCAACAAAAAAAATCATTTATTTTTTTCTCTTCAACTTGCCTCAATAAAGTTTAATTTCTCATTAAGTATAATAAAAGAGTGCTTAAATAGTCTCAGCGTTGTGTCAATATATTGTTCCCGCAGCAAGATATACGAGCTCAAATTTGTGTCGAATTCGGAGATTTTTTGATTTTGGCGCCAAATAACTTTCAACGTGTTCAACTTGCCTCAATGTTTTATGTATTAATAAATAGTGCTAATATAGCTCTATCCAATGACACCTAGTTTGAAGTGACAAATCAAACGCGCAAGATATAATTCAGTCTTGAAAATGGTAAAAAACATGAAAACCTGGACATTTCATGACCTTGAATGACCTTGCGCAATTGACTTACCATGAACTTTTTATATGTTTTATAAAGATCTATTCTAGTACATTCCATAACAGAAGAAATGCAGGTGGCAAGTTGCTTGTGAAGTTTTAGACGGATAAAAATAGTTTCCATGTGTCACAAGAACACCAATTTTTTCATTTTTAAAGTTGATCTTTGACACGTCATAGAATTTGAGCGGTGCATCTACGGAACAAATAATTTCAGATTTTATCATCTAATAAGAGTAGCAGCAACTGGTAATTATTTGAGAACAATCGGAGATGGTGGGAATCAGGGGTGGTTCAACTTCTCAGAATCTTGCTCTTAAGAAGGTTGCAGACGATTCGGATGTCTATGGCTTACTTGCATCTATAAATGAGCCAAATTGGCAATAAACATTACGTCACTGATGACGTAACGGATGTCACCAATTTGGGTTAGTCTTAAAAGATTCAAGTTTTCCGAGCCAGAGATCAAAAATCGTTTGCGCTTTTTCTTATTGAAAATTAAAATGCAGTGGGTTGCCAGACGAATAAGTTTGTTCTATTTTTGGCAAGTTATGACATATTTGGCAATCGGATTTTAGTTCAATTCATTCCAAGTCGATTTTTGATCAGTTTCGGCCATTTTTGCCACGGCAGACCAGTGAATTCTTAATCTACTCACTTTTCTCCAATTTCTATAAAAAATTCAGAATGATGTTCGATGGGGTCTAAAAATTGCAGTCGCCTCTCGGACTATTAAATAGATACACTTTATTCCTGTTTCTGATCTGATTCTTTCTTTGCTAAATAAGAGGTACTTCATTTAGTCGTGGGACTACAGGCTTTGTACATATGAAGCACAAATTTATCATTGCTTTTCTACATAAGGCAGGAATTTCTTCCTTAAAAATTGGTTCTAAAATATTCTGCTGGTAGAAGAGTGAATTATTTTTAGCTTTACTTGGAGACATTTTTGATTATTAATTTACTGCTGTGACAAAATCTTGCAATTAATATTAATCCCTTTGGGAACTTTTCGATATACTGATGAAGCCATTTCGTTAGTTGATAACAATAACAGTCACTTTACCCAGGCGCGTAGTCAGGGGGGAGGGACATGGGAATATATCCTCTCCCGAAATTTTTCAGTTTGCCATTAAATTGCAAAAAAATCAAAGAATTTTTGTTTAGTTAAAAATGGTAAATTTATTTAAAATGTTTTTAAATTTCTAAGCATATGCAAAAAAAAAAAAAAAAAATTACTTTTTTTATATTCGACAATAATAATAATAAAAAAATTATTATTAGAGTGTTGATTTATAATTTTATATCCCCTCCCCAAAAAAATGTTTGGCTACGCCCCTGATTTTACCCATGCCTAATCGAGTGTTACCACAAATTTTCGTTTTTCAGCATCTAGATGTTTTTCATATAATTTTCTACAGTTTGTTTTTCTTGTATGAATATGCTTTAGCAAAAGCAGATGATTTTTTAGTTTAAACATCCATTATAACTTCGAATCTCTATGAATGATTTTTCTTACCGTACCACAAGATATTCCTAGTTTCGATACATTAGATCTTTGAGTCAGCGAATTTTTTTGTTAGATTAGAGATTCCTCTTATTTGACATTTGCCTGCGTTGGAACATTCTTAAGATGAGGTTTTGCAATCACATTTTCATTTTTACTTGCAGTAAAAGGTTTTTTTTCTTTCAAATTTAATATATTTTTTTATACATAATATAAATTTTTAGGATTAACTAATGGGCTCTACAGTAAAATTGAAATTTCTAAAACTAATAATCACAATTTTCAATTTTTTAACTTTTTGAAATATCTGTGTATTAAAATTGATTTTTTTTTTATTTGTGTAAAGGCATATAAGAATCGAAATGTAAAAAGGAGTCATATCACACAAAGTCACACATATCAACTATAATTTTTTTTAAATTTTGATGACTTTGTGAAATAGACGACAAAGCGTTTTTTTTTAAGTTAGTCTGGCACTCTGGCCTCAAGAAGCTGAGAAAAGGTTAAAATTTAAAAGAGTCGAGTCCAGGACCATTTTCACATTTAGTTCTTGAGAACGCTAACAGATGGCATAAGCTGCTTTGGTTACATTCATTTGTAAGTTTTCCAAAACGTAGATATGATGTGACCAAGTTCTTGGTAGAAAAACTTTGAAGTATGGACATAATATATTTCAAGATGCGTTGGACCAAAATCTGAACAAGAAAGTCTTAAGTCTGGAAAGCTAGGGGAAAGAATGTACCAAAAGAACAAAAAGTTCCTTTTTCTATCCACCAATTTTCTATGCGCAACTATTCATCCTATACTGTGAAATGTACAGATTATGTCAATGGTATTGGCACAAAAAACTTTCCACGAAGAAAACCTAGTACACTACTTAAAATATCTAAAACAAGGTTTATTCATCTACGAAACTTCCTATAATCAAAGAAAAAAATGAACGATTTGAATTTTTTGTTCCCAAACCTTCAGCTCATTAAAAAGGCACCTGAAAGAGGAATATTTTTGATCCCTTTAAAGCAGTTTTGTAAAAGACACAAAGCTTAATTCAGTGGGTTTTATTGTATATATTTGCTTTTAGTAGTTTACCTTATATTTTATTTTTTGGGGGATCAAGGGTTCTAAAATATTTATTTGTAAAATGGGATCATGTCTAGTCTATATGAAACTTTACTCGCTTTCATAGCTATTCTCAAACAAGAAGAAAGTAAAACGGCATCTGTTTGAAAAACGTTTTATTGGGATTTACATATGATGAGGTTAATCGACAAGTTTTCAAGTAGAATGTTTTATTAAAGTTATTTAAGATTAAAGTTTAATTCAACAAGTTCATATATAGCTTTTAAATTTTCCTAGATGCATTACCTGATATCCTGTATGTGTGTGTAGTATAAATATTGTTAAGAGATATAATTTTAGTATACAAAATAAAGTATTTAATCGTGAAAAGGACATGACATTAGAATAGAGAAATAATTAAATTTTATTCTTGCAGCTACCTTGGCAAAAGAAACCAAATATAAACACGCATGTTGTAAATTCTGAAACTAAAATTTTTAGTGTCTGATAGTCTAGTATAGAAAAGATACATCTTCAAGAGGTTTTAGTATAGAGTTTAGTCTAGATCTAGTTAGTGGAGATATTCCCTTTAACCGATTCACCTTATTTTACATCCTTAAACACAAAACCATAGGAATTTAACTACTTTAATTTACCTTTTTACCTTATAAGAAAAACATGTGTTCAATTTCAGTTCTATAGCTGTATCTAGCTGTTGGGCTGTATATATAGCTATATATAGTGAGGAATCAGTATGTCAGTCAGGACTTACGATTTTATGTTTGTATGTAACTGAATAAGTTACTAGATGTAAATTATTATAGAGTTTTAAGAATTAAATATCTGTTGAATTTTAATGACTAAATATTTTTAATATTTTATAGATCAAGACAATAAAAATAATGTTTAAATTTGTGTGTGTGTTTTAGAAAGGAACAATAAATAAAATTGTAATGAAAAGAAAACAGCAGAAAACTTTTATCTTAAAATATATTTATAGCAATTGGGCTGTATATGTAGCTATATATAGTGGGAGAATTAGTGAAAAATCAGTAAGATAATCAGGACTTTTGATTTCATGTTTGTATGTAATTGAATAAGTTACCAAGCTGTAAATATTATCATAGATTTTTAAAAATCAAATATGCGTTACATTTTAATTACTAAATATTTTATCATTAAACACAATCAAAATAATGTTTTGATTTTTTTTTTGTGGTCTAGAAAGAAACAATTGACTAAATTGTGGTGAAAAGAAAACAGCAGATCCCCTATTTCTTCAAATATTTTCTTTATTTTAATGCAATATTCATAACAAAATATAATATATCATAAATGTATAAATTACTCTCTCAATATGTCTCATGAATGAAAAAAAAAATCATTTCAACAGTTTATTTCAGCAATGCATTTGAAAACAATTTCCATCAACATTTAAAAAATTAAATGTAATAGAAACAAATAGCACATTTATAGTCAACAAGTCGTTATTTCATATAAATTGAATTTTAAGTCGTAATATGAAGAAAGCTGTAACTTTTTACTCAGATTAAAATAAAATCTAAAATATAAAATTTTTAAAAGTACGGAAATTGTATACAATACTGAACACAATAACCTTTTAACGTCCTATATTTCTCTTAAATGGATCTCATATAAATAATGTTACGTTATATTACAAAAAATATTGTTTTATTCATTTATCCAGAAAGAAAAATACAAAATGCCTGCTCATGAGTTAGTTAATGATCTTTTAACGTCCTATATTTCTCTTAAATGGATCTCATATAAATACTTTTACATAATATTACAAAAAATATTGTTTTGTTCACTTATTCAGAAAGAATAATACAAAATGCCTGCTCATGAGTTAGTTATATATTACATAAAATACAAAATACCCAAAAACTCATCTGATGAAAAGTGAAGTATAAAATATATGATCTCTATAGACACTTTTTTCTAAAATATATCTGAAGCCCGTCCAGACTACACGAAGTGAATGAGATATATATTCCAATTTTGTTTTTCTTCCGATACTTGAATTTGATTGGTTCCTTTAAAAAAACAAATCTATTTTAGTACTTTCGCGTAGTCTGGGCACGACTTTATGCAAATTAGCTACTATCAATGATACTCGGAATATTTTGTGAAAGAAGGAAATACATGCACTCCACAAATGTACAGATAATTAACTTATTATATATAATCGATTTTCTTAATATAGGCAAGTCAAGGTGAAAACTTTTATGCGCAAAGTCATACTCGGATTCCTACGACCCATAGTCAATCGCACACAGGTTCCAATAAAAACCAACAGTCAATCGTACCCGGGTTCCAACGAAAAACCCATAGTCAATAGCACCCGGTTTCGATGATATTGAAATGGTTACATTCTAGCGTAGATGACGGGTGGGGTCACGACCTTGATTCGCCTATTCTAAGGAAACATACTACAAACGAAAGGATGAACATTTAAAACTAAACATAGATTTCGTGTCTTTTGAATATCACAGTAATTCTTTTAGATTTGTTCCAACTCCTGGAGCATAGGATTGCACGTTTCTGTACGCATTTAAAGATGTGGACGAGGAAAACCATTTTAACATTTGGCTTCAATAGTTTTGGGGGATTTATACTAACTCTTTCAACCTGTACATGTAATAAGCAAAAATAATGTTGCTTACTTGCAGTTATTCATCGGTTGAGCTTGCAACCTTTCTATATAAAACATTTCATTATGGTATGCAATTCTAAATAAGCAAATTTTTGTGCAAAATATTTCACTTTTCTATTACCCTGAATATATAAGCAAGGGGTCAATATGGGATGTAAAACCAATGATTTGGCGATGTCTTGTCTGGGACATTGGGTTGAGTTTGTGTCAGTTTGGAGTCGATCATAAATGAGATATAAAAATAATTTCTCATTCAGTAGATTCTTTCGTTGTAAATTAGCACTAACGTAAATAGTTTGTCTCTTGGAGTCCCAGTAAATATGTCCAAAATTACAAATACTACAGTGCTGCCTCATTGAACGTTTCAGTGTATGCTTAAGTGTCGCTGGATGCCGAAGAAATGCTAAAGTTCGGATACGTTGGTAAAGGAATTTCTGCTTTTGCAATTAGAAACGGCAGTATTTCCTTTTACACTTTAAAGCAAAATTCTGTTAATGTGGGGTAAAGTATTTGAAATTTAATTTTGAATTAAAACAAAGCCCTGATATTTAGTTATCTTTAGAAGTGGCTGATTAATTCAAAGTGGATTATTTTAAGTAGCCAGCTAAAGTTCTGAAATTGTTCTGACCTTTTCTGAAATGTACAAATAACATAAATGTCTACACTGAATTATTACTTGAATAAAACCTACCTAATTGTATCTTTCTGGCTATAGCTTACAAGAGCTATTCAATTAGGCCAGTTCTCAAAATTTTCAATATTCGAGCTTTCGGCTCTAACTTATATAATACTGGATAAGAGAAACTCCAAAAAGCTTTGAATTCGTAGAAGACAAAGTAACACAATTCAAAATTCTTCATTTTTGAGTTAATGTCTGTACAAAATTACAGACTACATACTCTTGAAGCTGGAAGAATGGCACTAGTCAGTTTCAACCTGAATTCAACTTGAAAATATCTTGTGCCATTCACCCAGCTTCAATAACATAGTCTGGGTATTTGTACACATTTTAACTTACAATAATTTTGAGTTATGCCACTTTTCTTGCAAGGTTAAATTTAGAAGAAACCTTGTCATTTTAGGTCATTTAATTGAACGAACTAGGGTTTGGGTATGCTGGTTAAGAATATATAGCAGCCGTATTCTTCTATTGAAAGATGATGTACGATACAATTGCCGATAGCAAAAAAGACAACTTTTGTTTTGCACAATTCACAAATGATTCTCTAAAATGACAACTATAACCTCAACTATCCATATGTTCATAGGACCTAATAAAGAATATTTATAGGAAAAGAATAGACATGTAATAAGTAAATAGACATGGTAGACAGAACATTGAAATATTTAAAATTCTAATGAAAATGTTGTAGAGGTAGACGAATTTGTGATGTCTTTTGATAATGACAGTTTAATTGGTATAAAAAGTTCATAATTTAGTCTAAGTTCATTTGTCTTTTATTTGAGTTAAATTTAGTGAATATTTGCTGTTACACAGAATCTTTTTGTATGAATTTCTTATTTCGAAAACCCTAAAATGTCAATAGGCGTTTTTAAAAACTTTTTGTCAGGTCTTAGGATTCATCTATATCTGTTATTGCATGTATTTCAATTAAATTCAATGTTTAACACTCTTCTAATATATATAGGAAATATCGAATGCCCAATAAAGAGAAGGATCACATTTTAAAACGGGGAAGATGTTCCTAAGAAGAAGCAAGACAGTAACGTGGTAATACTTTTATGAAATTATATTTAGAATGGGTTTATATGATAATACTTTTATACATATCAGGTTAAGTGTATCAACAGTTTGTTAGTTTTGAATCCATTTGAACGACTTGTGAAACTTTCTGGCAATTTGTGAGTTTAGTGTAAACGTGTCAAATGTAATTTAATGAGTTTCTATTCATGCATTTGTTCATAAAAATGTTTGCCTAAATTACAAGATGTTCCTAAGAGGAAGCAAGGCAGTAACTTGGTAAGATTTTTACGAAAATATATACACACAATAATACTTTTATGCATATTATCAGGTTTAAGTGTATCAACATTTTGTTGATTTTGAATAGCTGTTCTAATATGGAACAGATCTATTTGAACGACTTATGAAATTTTCTGACAATTTGAGAGTTTAGTTTAAACATGTCCAAGAAAATTTAATGAATTGAGTCCGTGATTTTATACACACTTTAACACAAAACGAAGAATTTTGAGTTGTGCCATCTTTGTTGCAAGCATGCGTTATGGTTGGTTGAATTTAAATTTATTTTGCTCAAAAGCAACACAAAGGCCAAACTGCACGTTTGGATGCGCTATGATCTACTCAGTTTCAAGTTTGAAAAATTAGATTGATCTGCAATGTTGAATTTCGAAGTGGCTACTGTGGTGCAACCTAGCTAAATTAGCTTGTTGCTGTTGCTTTCAAATGCAATATGTTTTAATTGTAATGATTTACATATGCAATATATTTTGCGTGTAATGATTTACATATAAATATGTTTTGCTTGTAATTATTTACATATAAATATGTTTTGCTTGCAATGATGTACATATAAAATATGTTTTGCTTGTAATGGTTTACATGTACAATATGTTTTGCTTGTAATAGTTTACATATGCAACATGTTTTGCTTGTAATGGCTTGCATATGAAACTTCTTCTTTGGAAATAAGCTTCTTCCCCGTCTTTATAAGTAATCCGCCAATAGAAAATATACTTAGCCTTAACCATCAATAGAAGGAACTTCAAATGCGAGTCAAAATAATGCCCACACGAAAAGGGACAACGAACAAAACAAAGTTATCGAAGGTATACTTTCGACACAAAATTACAGGGTGTTCAGAGAAACACTATATCAAAAATAAAGTATTTAAAATCAGCTCATTTTGACACGCACAATATCGACGTCTGAAATATCTATGAGGCGTTGCCGATGCGAAGAGCGAACTTGACAAAAGGTGTTTATTTAAAATACGCTTTTGAAAAGTTTTCATTCATGGAGTTTTAAATGTTTGGTATCATTCACTGGGTATGTTGTGGGAGAAAGAAGGGCGAACTCAACATGAATAATATACCTCAAGAATATAGATTTGGAGGACGAATTTTTTTTTTTTTTTTAATCCGTTGTTGAGTTGGCCCTTCGTATCCGCAACGCCTCATATAATAGAAAATCTGAAATGGTTTCTTCAGTGCAAAAATCTTCAGTGCCATTCTTTGTATGAAGTCGGTTGCATAAACAATATTCAATCTCTATCCATATACTTTACAATTTACGGTGGGCTGATATGCGATTGATGTATTATAATTTTAAAGTTTATAACTTTTAAATTCATCGTAACTGTTGTTGTGGAGCTTGATATACATATCTTTGTTTTTCTGCATCCTCCAAAAAAATATAGAATCAAATAATATCTGTTTGAAAAGCATCGTATCATATCAAAGCCGGAATGTAGATGGTGAGAACATAAAATCTCTTGAATTTCCCTCTCTATAAAAGATGGATACTGAAACTTTGAGACTGAAGCCATCAATAATTTTGTACGTGTCAAATGCACTTATTTAAAAGATGAACTTTGTGAACATGTCAAATGAACTTCGTGAACATGCACCTTAAGAACATGCGTTTTGTGAACATGTCAAATGTACTTTGAGAACATGCACCTTAAGAACATTCATTTTGAGAACATACACTTTATGAATATGCACTTTAGAACATTTACTTTGAGAACATGCACTTTGTGAACTGATGTCCAAAATGCATATTCAGTACACTATGCACTACAGAAATAGAAACTATATTTTTTGAGTAATTATTTCTTCAACTCAGTGGTGAACAATTTATTATTAACTGAGAAAAACTAAATTTTTCAGATAAATGACTGATGATAAAAGTAAAATGGGACATTGTTGGTAATTGTAGGTACGATGGACTTTTTTAGGAAACACATGGCATCGAAAATGTGAGATTTCAATTGGACGGTTCATTCAATGATCTCTGAAATTCAGAGCATACCAACAGTTCGGTCTCTATGTAAAGTAAGTTCGATCACAAATTTTAGAGACCAAATTTTACAAATGGAATATATTGAAGTCTTTAAAAATAGTTTCTATACAGAAATCACATACAAAAATATGTCTATCTTCATATACATAAATATCTATCTATAGATATTCTTTCAATAATACTTAAAGTATATAAATTACTGTACATAATTTACCGTTCATTCTTAACTTCGGCCAGCTAATTCACTCGGAATGTTTTTCGGTTCCTCTACTCTAATAAACTATAAATTAAATAACTATCAATGTTGACATCCGGTGCCAAAATTTATTCAAGAACCAGTTCGTTTTGGCACATCCACGAGAATTTTTTTAAATACCATTAAGAGTTACAATCTGCCTATCTCATATAGCACACACCTTAATGGGAGGTCCCTATGAATTCATTCGGAGTCTCAGGGAAGCCTGGGGATTTCCTAGGGAGCTCCGTGGGAGGAGCTGTTCTATATGGGATATAATACTAATGGTATATTTTCCGAACCGTTTACAAAACAATATATTTTCATAACCTGTGATCTTTAAGCTGAAAGGAATGTATGAAGGATTTTAAAAGATTTTTCAATGACAATCATAAGTTTAAATTTTAAAATAAAAATGCAAGAGTTCAACCGGTGATGCCACGTTAGGGGGTAAAGGACACTAATTTTGAAAAATGTTCACAATTTTTCTTTACTGTTTAACAGAGTAATATCAAGAGCTCTGAATTAAAAAAAAAGTTGTATACTATCTGCATTAGAAATTGTAATATATTAAATAATTAGTACCATGAAAGTTGCTTCTCAACCAAACTATTCTGATGACATTTTCTACATCTTTTGAAATTTGAATCAAAATAGCTCTATAGCCGTATATTATAAATGTTTTTGCATATATATTTTTTAAATATTCAATTGATGATTAACAATAATTAAAAGTACAATTAAGAATATTTTTGAGTTATATTCAGTTTAAAAAATAGTAAATTTAATAATAAGTTTTTTACTTATATTAAAAATAAAAGCACTTGAAATTTTACAAACATTGAAATTAAAAAAAATTCAAAAGATTTATTTTGATATAAAATAGCTTATCAAATAACAATATTATAAAAAATTCAAATAACAAATTTCCGAACTACCTCTTTGTAATTGGAGATTTTATATTTTTGTGTCCTGTGCCCCCTTAAAAGAAAATGAAAAAGATAAAAAAAAAAAGTAAGAAACGACATTTGTTTCAACTCCTAAAAAACATCTGTTGCACAACTTCACTTTTCAAAGGGGTATATTGATACTGCGTTCGGAAAAATATAACATTAGTAGTATATAGGCAAGGGCAGACTGGAAATAACTTTTATTTTTTATCTGAATTTTTTATAGAAAATAGAGAAATAGTACATGATCATGAATATAGATTGATCATGATCATAGATCATGAATATACAAGTCTGTCGAAGCAAAAATTGTGGAAACTCTTTAAAAATTTACTTTGAATAAGTTGAACTGATTTTGATTGCCAAATATGTCATAACTTGCCAAATAATGAGCATTCCTTTTTGTTTGGTAAGTCACTGCTCTTTCATTTTTAATGAGGAAGATTGCAGACGATTTATATCTCTGGCGACGCCTTACTTGCAACTTTTAAAAGTGAGCCAAGTTGGCGTCATTAGTTTAGTCATCAGTGACGTAATATATATTGCCAACTTGGCTCATTTTTAAAAGATGCAAATTAGACGTCGCCAGAGATCTGAATCATCTGCAGTCTGCCGTATTGTAAACTAAAGAGCGGTAGGTAACCAAATAAAAAAGAATCTTCATTATTTGGCAAGATATTTGGAATTATAGAGATATTTGGAAATCGGGTTTAATTCAACTCATTCAAAGTCGATTTTTGACTAGTTTCGACCATTTTCGACCCAGCAGACCAGTAGATTCATGATCTACTGACATTTCATTAGGTTCTTTAAGAAAATCAGAATGATGTTCGATGGGGAGCTTAATTTTGTAGACGCCTTTCGGTCTGTATAAAAGTAAAGTGGCAAAAATTTTCATATTTAATAAGTCTCATAACTAAACATGGATCAAGACTAAACAAGGACCTTGACTGCGTATGACTTTTGATTCATTATTAATGAGTGTAGCCTAAATTAACCATTTGCATAAGATTGAAGCCTATTATGAGCATTTTTTTTATAGATATAAAAGTGGATTTATTTATTAATTGTGTATATTTCATTATTCTTGGGTTTCGTGCACTGGCTTTGATATCATTAAAATTACCATTTTTAAACAAAAGATTATTAACTTTTAAGATCAGGGAATTTAAAGAATTTCAAATTAAGAATTAACCGCTTATAAAAATTAAGACATTATTTTTAAATCAATTCATTGTATTTTTTTCGAATCCAAACATAACTAATTTAATTGTAGTTTTATTTAAAAAAATATCATTTTTTTAGCTTCAAAGAGTTATTTCTTTGAAACGCCGATTCATTCGGGAAATTCCACTTTTTTTGTTGTAAGTAGCATCTATTTCATACCGCAGCCAACCTTAACATAATGATAACTATTCTATTTCATCACAGTGTTGACCGGCCGTCCAAGCCGTACTTTCTCTGTCCTGGCATTTGAGATTCAATAAAAAGGCACTATACTAGTCATTCCTTTTGCTGCTTCTAATCTTAGGCAGTCACTATGTCCTATACACTTTGAGAGCTTTCACAACAGAAACCTAAACAACAAGCACCTAAACTGTTCAACATTTGGATTACTTTGATCTGTGTCCAATGGATACTTGTTGAAAAGCAACTGGAGCACTTCTGTATTGCATGAACAATCACCTTGAAAGCTGTCGTATACTAACTAGTCCAGAAGTTGACCCCATGCACACTGAAACAAAATAACTTATTTTAAATACCTGCTATTTAGCATTACAATAGCATTCATTAGTAGATATTCAGTGGATTATACAGGATATCTCTAAATTATCTGGCAAAAATGTAAACGCAGGTAGAGGAGTCAAATGCCCTCTAACACCTCAAGGTATCTGTTGTGCAGACACTTAACATTACAAACCATTACAAAATCTACTTATTTCGGTCCCCTCTATTTGTCTTTATATCGCCATCGTTCGGATTTTTTTTTTTTTTTTTTTTGGCGTACTGTACCATTTGAGAAGTAACTGACGGGTATTTTCCTTAAAAACTTTTTCCTGGATGCAGCTTTTCTTGAAATTAGGATACGATTTTACGGTGTTTCGGCACAGTTTAAATCTTGCTCAAAAACATATAACATACTAAGAGGTAACGTGTATCTTAACACGATGTTCACTAACATAGCATGTTTCTAAAATATCTGGTAAAGATACCTCAAGGTATCTGTTATGCAGACACTTAACATTACAAACCATTACAAAATCTACTTATTTCGGTCCCCTCTATTTGTCTTTATATCTTTACCAGATATTTTAGAAACATGCTATGTTAGTGAACATCGTGTTAAGATACACGTTACCTCTTAGTATGTTATATGTTTTTGTGCAAGATTTAAACTGTGTCGAAACACCGCAAAATCGTATCCTAATTTCAAAAAAAGCTGCATCCAGAAAGAAGTGTTGAAGGAAAATACCCGTCAGTTACTTCTCAAATTGTACAGTACGCCAAAAAAAAAATTTAAAAATCCGAACGATGGCTATATCTTCTGTTCTAATTATCGTAGAATCCACCAAAATATTTTGTTTACGATCTTCTGCATATCTGGTGCAAAAAAAATTTCTTAGAAGGCTGTATACTTTGTAAGTTTAACTCTATCTTTAAAAATTCCAATACGAACCCCTACTTTTTATGTTTTCATTCGATTTAGAATACTTCGTTTACTCTGGATACCAAATTTCAGTTCATTATGTTGAGAAACTTCACTTATGAGCGAAACATTTTGGTCGATCTTGAGGGCAAATTTTATTAGCGCGATAAAAAATCAGAACATTTGCGGACTTCAAGACGTAATCTATTACACGGTCCCTTAAAGTGAACTTTTTTACCTTTTTGCTAAAATATTGAGAACCAAAAGTCAAAATGGAATGAAAAAAATTCTGGAGGGGTTTTCAACCATGATAATTCTAATGGAAGCAAAAAAAAGTACATGTTTCTATTTAAAAGAAAAAAAATTAAAACTTGTTTTATTAATTAATTATTAAAAAAATGTTTAATACAAAAGTTGATGTTATTTATGTTTGGCTTTTTATAAACTATCGTTTGAAACAAAAATTGCTTAAATACATTAACCATTTAAGAATTTATGGCAAAAAAAAAGAAATTTTATTTTTAACATTAATTTGCCATTTTTTAATTTTTTTTTTTTACATCATTGAAATTACTAACCACTCATTGGAAAATTATGAAATTTGGTACTAAGACGTTTTTTTAGATTCTAAACCTAAATATGGTATAATATTATGGGGTTGCCATTGAACTTTTTAAAGTTTGGTTTAGTTTTAATATGTAGACGACCCCTGATGATAAAAAATTTTAGATACAATTAATAAAGACCTTCCACGATTTACAACGGTACTTTACTTTTGTTATTTCATCAATTAAAATACAAGATATATTCATCGTTCGGATTTTTTTTTAGTACTGTACATCCCAAAACATTTCAAGAGATAGGCAGTAAATAAACATGAGATTGTCCTTCACATTCACTGTCGTTTTTATGAGAGCGTTGTTTGGATGGGAGATTGCCGGTTAGCAAGAGGTACTTTATTCTGTGTCAGTATATTGTTAACACATTATCTGTGTAAAGGGTAGAATGCCTTCAGAGATACATTTAAAAGGGGAAAGTACTCAGCATTTACGTCTCTAAGGGAAGAAAATCCGGAAAATATCCACCAGATAGCCCGAAAGCCGATACCAGACTTTTACGATCGTGGCCGTGTCTCATCTTAAAAAGATATACTTCAGAGCGCCGAAGAGGTTTGATTCTGAGATTTGCATTATGGGAGATTATTCTGCTATTGAGAGTGAAGCTTTTTATGACTGGAAGACTGTCATTAAAAATCCCTGTTTGAATTTTTACCGCATTGATGTCACCAAAGCTGAAGCGAAAAAAAATCAGTTGTACCGAATGAAAAAAAATACGCGCTGTAAATCGAATCCAAATCGTAGAGTTGGATTCGAACCAGAGTCTTCTCTCATGCTAAGCATATGTACGGTCTGTCTATTACAAGATTAACTCCCGCTACAAAGTCTAATGTTGTCTGTTGCTGTTTAAACAAGGATAGCTACATTTTCCACTTGGAATTCCATTAGTAAAACATCTAAATTTGTCGTATTATAACTTTTTTAGACGCTAATATCATGCATGCACACCCTTATCCTAAATCGATGTATCTTGTTTCTATAATGACTGCCATAAACTTCGTATCAGGCGGAAGCTATTTCCCTGATGGTCTAATGGATAGTGCATCGCTGCAACTTTTGGATAGTGCATGCTTCGTTATCGACTTGAAGCCGATGAAGGTTTAAACAATCCCTACTGAGATCTATATTAGTAACTTCCCCTAAATTAGTAAGTATGTGTTTATAACCATGAGCAACTTATTATGTAGCATAGGTGGGGCGATAGTATTCAATTGGCTTCATCTGCTTGTAGAGAAGAAATCGCTTATAAGTTATCCAGAAGTTGTAGTTAGTAATCAGTGTGAGATAGATGGTACTGACGCTGAGTTTGGATTAGCATTTTGGTTAGGTGCGATAGTGATTGTGATAGTTACCCAAGGATGCATTTCAGCCGTTTAGTGTCGCTTCATGTGCAGAGAGAGGTGGTCCGACCTAGAGAAAGATCTCTGACACAATTGGCATTTGAATGGCTTTTGTCCCGTATGCTTCCGATAGTGGCGAGTCAGCTCGTCCGATCGGGCGAACTTCCACGTGCACCCTTCCCAAGTGCATTTGTACGGTTTCTCACCTGCAATGAAAACGCACTTTTACATTAACAAGTTCTGATGGTCTGTTTTAATTATAATATAATGAATAAAAAGTTCTGCTACAGGGTATTTTACAAAGGATTCACCAACTTTGAAAAGAAATAACTCAGAAAGGTGATTGATAGAAGAGTGGACAAAATTAAGGTCCTTATTATACAGAGCCACTTCTGTGGTGCGTGTTCGCCACAATAAAGACGCCCGGACTATCTACTGCTGTGGCTCAGTATAAGCTCCAGAGGATTGCATGTATAGTGGCTTGTCTGAGTGACTGCAGTGATGGCGTGCGTTCGCCATTCGAGTGGCTCTGTATAATAAGGCACTATCCCTTAAAAATAATATTTTTAATATAAATAATCCTTTATATGTATCGCCAACTTTAATGTGAAATTTCTACTGATTTAAGTGGTTTTGAGCTCAGATCGAATTTTGTAGTGTTTGAGCATTACGAAGAAAACCATCGATTCCGGGCCATGGACGAACTCTGGGTGCATTTTCATCGACAACACGAGTCTATCTGAAGTTTCAGCTGGACTGGATGACGACAAATGGATTAATTAGTCCTCTGAAGCGACAAGTGAAGAATATGGAAGAGTAGTCTTTAATGGCAGTCCCCAAAACTTGATAAAATACTTTGTCATTGACAACAAGTCTATATGCCAAGTTTCAGCTCGATTTAATGACGCTAAATGGGTTAATTTTCTCTCCTCAGATATACCCACCTCAAAACACAAATACCCAATATCGAAGTTAATATAAATGATTGACAAGATATATTTTTTTGGGAAAGTTGTACAAAATCTGATATAACGGTTTAAAAAGTAGATAACTTTACCAACAGTTGGCGCTGCAGTCGCATTTAGGTTCCTTTTAGAAAAAGTGCTTGTTCTTTGTCCCCTTTCTTTCTCACTGATTATTTTTAAGTTATTCAAACATTTTTTATCTCGGATAATTGTCGCTGTAGCCTTAATCAAGTTGAAAGAGGATTAAGAGTTGCAGTACGCATTATGCGACTATAGATTACAGCGCCACCTTTCGTAAACATTCATAACTATTTTTGAAACTTTCATATGAGATTTTGGAGGCCATCCTGATAAACATACTTGTTTCATTCTTAAATCATTCCAGAGTCTGAGGCCGATCAAACGGTATAGTGGTTAGTGTGCTAGTAGCTTCTAGACCGCGAGGCTGCGAGTCCCGTGTAAGGCATGGATGTTTGTAAATGTATGTTGTCTTGTCTAATGACGAATGTTTTGGCGCATTATAGCCCTCGTGTTGCTGACGGCGCCAGATAATCTGAAAACAACCAACCAATCCAGTGTCTGAGTTGATTCATTAAAAAGTTAATGAGTCTATTATGAAACACCATGTACAATGTTTAATGCAACTTTTTTTTTTGCAACAAAATTGAAGTGCTCTAGATTAAAAATGTTCTGCAACCATGCTATACTAAATACTTCCATTCCAATGTTCATCTAAGTGTTATTTTCATTCAAGTTACAAATCAAGACTACAGAGTATTATTCAAAATTATTACACAAATCCAAGTTTAACAACATCTTTTGATCTTACTATGAGAAAAAACATGTTTTAAAAACCAGAAACTATTTTTGATGCCACAGAAATTTATTACACAACTTAGTTTCATACAATTTTTTTAATAATAATTATTGGAAATTTAAACAACCAGTTTCATTGAATAATCGCAAACAGCATCATTCAACCTTTCTATTATGCAACAAAATCTAATATGTTGATCAGCAATGTTTAATGAAAATTTGTTTTCTACTATGATTCTGGAACAAAAGTGCTTAGTTAAGTAGGTAGGAAAACAGTCTTGTTAAACTTTCTTAGATAACAAATTAACTTTCTTCTTATAAAATTCTCAAAGAATAATGTTACACTTCAGAGCATAATAAAAACATATTACATGCTAAATAAAAACATATTACATTCTAAATAAAAATATATTACATACAAAATAAAATTATTTAAACAAAGTTTAATACTTAATTTTGATCTCGCCAATTATGTAGAGAAAACAAACAACAAAGCTATGCAGAACATATATGTTGTACAACTTCGCAGCATTCAGCCTTGTTTGTAAATTGCTTTCGTAAAGTAGAGCAATGTTTTAAAAACATTTTTTTTTTATAGAAGTGGAAACGTAAAATTTGAAAATAAGCAATGCAAATTTTTAATTTGTATAATCTTACGCTGTGTGTCGGTGAGGAACTCGATAATTAAAAATAATAATTCGGCCATTAAGTGCTTATGAGAGTACTCAGCGTGTGAGTACCCGACATTGACCAGCTTGTTTAGACTTGGAAACCTTCGGGTAGACTGGATATGGTTTAAACGGGTGATATGTGAAAAACAGCCCCAAATTACAGATTCCTAATTTTCTCAGGCGCATTATAGCCCTCGTGTTACTGACGGCGCCAGATAATCTGAATACAACCTAATTTTCTCAAAATGCGAAACTTATCTGATTGACGGAGAGTACTATCTTGAACATGTACCCCATTGAACATCAATTTAATTTTTATAGAATATCGAGAAATTCTAGTAGATTATGAATATATATATTGGTCTGCCATTGCAAAAATGGCCGAATCTGAATAAAATCGACTTTGAATGAGTTGAACTCAATCCGATTGCCAAATATGTCATAACTCGCCAAATAATAAGCATTATTTTTTATTTGGTAACCCACCGCTCTTTAATTTCCAATCAAAAATGTTGCAGACAATTTCAGATGTCTGGTAATGTCTTACTTGCATCTTTTAAAAGTGAGCCAAGATGGCAACAAATATTACATCACTGATGATGCCAACTTGGCTCACTATTAAAGGATATGACTACTGGGTGCCAGCATTCTGAAATCATTTCCACCATTCCTTGTTAAAATTTAAAGAACTGGTGGGTTACCACATAGAAAAACAATGCCCATTATTTGGCAAGCTATGTCATAATTGGAAATCGGATATACGCTGGGTGTGTGGAGCACTGGCCTCGCATATCAAAACTGCGGCAGTTAAAAACTTTATATTTTACCAATTAAAAAAAAATACAGCGATTTTGATCAAAATCTTTCCAGTAATGATGTCTTTAAGGTGTTTTAAACTTAACTTCCCCACCTTCATGCCCCCATCCCCGACTTTCCCGCAAAAATTCGATAGAGGCCCCAAAAAATTGAAAAACGAACACTTTTAGCAAAGATATCTCTTCCCTTGAGCTTTTCCCATCAACTACTGTTCCACTCCTGTTTCACCTACCCGAAAGGAAGAATATAATAATTATCACCAATTACGACATTCAAGCGGACTCCGTTTGCATAAAACCCTCGAAATAAGTTCTTATGGTTAAGAGACCACACACATTTGTATCCTTAAATACTCTTTCGAACTCTTCGCTGAACTTAAAATCAAAGTAAACTTTGAATATTTACAAATACTCCGATTATTCCAATCATTCTTATCGTTATTGACTACAAATGATGGATTGAATCAATAGTATGTTAATGTCCATATAGCAGGCCAGAGGTGAATGATATAGCATAAACAAACTTTGTCATTTCTTTCGAAATGCTAACAGGATCTCCGTCCAAATAAAACCCTCGAAGGAAGTTCTTTTGGACCCCACACATTTGCGGTCTGATTGTTGTGGTAGAAAGAACAAAATGAAGTTGGCAGGCCAAGCTTTAGCAATTAGTAGGCCTTGTAATTAGGCTTAGCGCTTCGTGACAAGATGGCGGACTTGGCAATCACGACTCGGACTTACGGATGCTCGCCTAATAAATTAAGTACTCGATCGATCCAAAAGTGGGGCTTTCCAACACTCAGAAAACACTTCAACAAAACACGATTCTCTAAAGTAAATATCCTTTCAAAGATAGTTTGTACAAATAAACTAGTGATAGTTAAATGTATTTGTGCAATATATTTTGTGTGTTGTCTAAATGAGCATCTGTCTCTTGACGACTAACAAATTATACTTGTTTGTATTAAAGTTAGTGCTCTTTGTTTTGTTTTTTTAACCTAAATTTTCGAAGCATTGAAAGAATGTTATTTCTGGTATAACTAAAATTCGATCAAAATTCCATACGTATAAAAATAAAATATAAAAACATTAAGAACGATTCATTTTGAGTCCCTCTATTTTTAAATGTTAATATTGTGTGTGGTTGGGTATGTCGGTGACAGGCAAATCTGCGGAGGCCTAATTAACCACCCAATCGGGCTGAAACTTGGCAGATAGATTCGATGACAATGCATTCTATCAAATTTTGGCGGCTGTCACTGTCACTACTAGGTCGCTTTTACGGAATACAAATAAACCAAATTGCTGTCATCCGATCGCTCTAAAATCGCATTTAACCGATCATTGAAGAAACTTTCCTGTTGCAAAATTGTTTTAATAAATAAGTTATAAAATTATTTTAATATATAAATAATAAAATTATTTTAATCAAAACAAATAAAAGATATTTGGATATGAGCACATAAATTCACATTCATTTTTAATGAATAAATTTTGAAAAATACTTTACCGCATATTTTGCTGATAGAGAAGTTTTTAATTTTTAAAATTAGATGCAAACACCAAGCACACGCTGGCAACAGAAACTACTCTTTGTTAATGAATATAAAAATTGCCCATGCATATAAAGGATTTATATTAAAAACTGTTTTTGTTTAAAAGAGTTCGGAATATGTATAAATAAATTTTATTATTATTTTTATTCAAACTAAAGATTAATAAATACTTTATAAAGAATTTAAAACAGACAGCTAAAGGTTAGTTTTTTCAAAGATATTTCCATCTCAAAACTTCAAGCTAAATTCATTTTTTTCAAGACAAAATAGATAAAAAATTGTATTTTATAAGCCAAATAAGCTAATAAAAATGAAAATATTAAAGGAAGCACAAAACAAGAAGAAAATGTCTACATTTCCAATCAAGAATTTTCAAACTACAAATAATTTTAATATTTTTATTGATTTTATAGCACTCTTTGATGGGTAAAATATGAATAAACTTAATCTAAATTTATTAAATACATAAATAGCAAAATCTGAGATATTTGAGTGAACAAAACATCTCGCACAATGTATAAAAAATCATACTTTTTTGGGGGGAATTCTGGCACTTTTATAATTTGTAATATAGATTTTCAAAAGCCAAGAGGGGGGAGGGGGGAAGATGTTTGATTTAAGATCAATATTTTCCCCAGGAAAAAAAGTTTTGAGGATCTAATTTCTTAATTTTCTTTGAAAGGTTTAAATAGTCTCTTGCTTAAACTTTACGAGTCTAAAAACACATGTCAAAGGTTACATACCTAAACAACATGTCAAAGGTTACGTGGCTGAAAAATATGTGTTGAGTGCCTAAGAAAATCCTGGCAGATGGTACGTGCCTAAGAAAACTTGTCAAATGTTACGTGCCTAAAAGAAACAGTCAAATATTACGTGCCTAAAAAAATCCCTTGCAGATAGTTCGTGCCTAAAAACACTGTCAAATGTTATGTGCCTAAAAACACTGTCAAATGTTATGTGCCTAAAAACACTGTCAAATGTTACGTGCCTAAAAAAATCCCTTGCAGATAGTTCGTGCCTAAAAACACTGTTAAATGTTATGTGCCTAAAAACACTGTCAAATGTTATGTGCTTAAAAACACTGTCAAATATTACGTGCCTAAAAAAATCCCTTGCAGATAGTTCGTGCCTAAAAACACTGTCAAATGTTATGTGCCTAAAAACACTGTCAAATGTTACGTGCCTAAAAAACCTGTCAAACGTTACGTGCCTGAAAAAACTGTCAAAGCTTACGTGCCTAAAAACCTGTCAAATGTAATGTGCCTAAAAACACTGTCAAATGTTATGTGCCTAAAAACACTGTCAAATATTACGTGCTTAAAAAAATCCCTTGCAGATAGTTCGTGCCTAAAAACACTGTCAAATGTTATGTGCCTAAAAACACTGTCAAATGTTATGTGCCTAAAAACACTGTCAAATGTTACGTGCCTAAAAAAATCCCTTGCAGATAGTTCGTGCCTAAAAACACTGTCAAATGTTATGTGCCTAAAAACACTGTCAAATGTTATGTGCCTAAAAACACTGTCAAATGTTATGTGCCTAAAAACACTGTCAAATGTTACGTGCCTAAAAAACCTGTCAAACGTTACGTGCCTGAAAAAACTGTCAAAGCTTACGTGCCTAAAAACCTGTCAAATGTAATGTGCCTAAAAAACCTGTTTAGGTACCTTAAAAAACCTGTCAAATTTTACATTTTCAAAAAAAAAAAAAAAAAAAAACTTGTCAAAGGTTACATTTCGAAACAAAATTTGATCGAGAATACTCACTTATGTTTTTGTTCATATTTAAACATCGGCTTTAAAATGTTTTATGTGGAGCAATCTTAAGTGTGTATTAGCAAGTTTAATGACGAGAACCTTGTTACGGATTGATACTGAGAAATCAGGAAATATTTCCCATTTCTCTCCGGGAACTAATGAAAACAAATCTGACCTTTCTTCGCTGGTCATTACAAATCGAATAAACTTGTTTTCTCTCAGCCAATCTGTGCAGAATGGTGATGTACTTAATTCAAACTTTTCCAAACTTTGTTTTTCATCAAGATCAATCATTCTTTAAGTGCCATAACCTTGTTCGAGCATGCTGCTTTTATTTTTCGAAGCTCAATAGAAAGAAGTGATGTCCAAACTACTTTAAGATCGATGACATTGTCTACTAGTAAAGATTGCGATACGGTACAGAAAAACTACTTTAAACTGGAGATTATCCAATAACCTCTTACGTTTCAATATTTATATCTTAAAATTTTATAATCGGATAAATAGAAATCATGGATGGAAGAATGGGACTATTAAGGATTTATCTTAGTGAAAATACGGGATTTGATTTGTATCTTAATTTCACATGGTACAGATTTGGGAGTTATGCAGAAGATTTTATTTCAATGTCCATCAGAATTTATTTGTTAGTTTGTTAAAAGTTTTGTTATTTAGAATCTTTCATCTTGTATCTTATTTATTATTTCGGGACTGTTTTGTTTGTGAAGATTCTCTCTATACAAACAAAAATTAATAAATTATATACTTGTTACGGCTAATTTGTTTAATCTGCTATCATGTAAAATTATCGGTTATTTTAAAAAATAGCCAAAAAGTTTGGTTAATATGGCAAATTAAAAGAAAATTGATTAATTTTACTAGTTACTTTATTATTTTAATAGTTATTTTAGGTATTTTATAAAATATAATTAATTTAATAATCTTCATTAAATTTACTGGTAATTTTATATAGTAACGCAAATTAAAAGAAAATTGATTAATTTTACTAGTTACTTTATTATTTTAATAGTTATTTTAGGTATTTTATAAAATATAATTAATTTAATAATCGTCATTAAATTTACTGGCAATTTTATATAGTAACCAAACCAAAGAGGCTATTATAAATAATTTCCATATTGATGATGATGATAATAACTGTAGGTAGGTTCAAGTAAAATTAGATGACAAATAAACTTTAAAAATAAGCATCTCAAAGCAGCATTATCGCTAAATGAATGCTCAAGCAAAACAGAGAGGAAAAAATAAACAATAGAATTGGGCAAAATCCAGTATTTATCATATTAACCCCAGGCTAACTGTTATAATGCATAATAGTTTGTTAATGAGATTAATTTTTTACAAGCATGTAATTGCTAATTTACGATAATTAAAAAATTATTATATTTACAGGGTGCTTTTTTTATTATGTATAATAACTGGTTAATATGATAAAATTAAAAACTGTTAATAATATGTCATATTAGTCAATATTGATAGTTATAATTTTTAAATAAAAAATATTCATTTACTTTGATATTTGGTCACGAATTTTATGGTGTGCACGAAAATTTTAATTTGGATGACATTTGCTCCCCATACAACTAACCGCGAGACCAAAGGATCGCGCGCCAAACCAAGGGTCGAATTCTATATTTTCTCAAATAAATTACCCAAAAAATTCAGAATATCTTGAGTGTTTTTGAAATTTACACTGATGCCCTACCTGTGATAGCAAAACAAATAAACCCCGTGACTACCTTTCTATAGAATTTTGAGTTGCAGCTAATAAATTTACAAAAAAAAACCTGCTTAGTTATTGGACATTTTAAGCTGGAATGCATGCAAGAATCGATAATTTCACCATGTATATAAGTGTCAACTAGTTCGAGGAATTGGACATTTTAAGGTGGAATGCATGCAAGAATCCCTAATTTCACCATGCATATAAGTGTCAACTAGTTCGAGGAATTGGACATTTTAAGGTGGAATGCATGCAAGAATCCCTAATTTCACCATGCATATAAGTGTCAACTAGTTCGAGGAATTGGACATTTAATGGTGGGATGTATGCGAGAATCACAAAATTCAACATGCGCAATAGTGACAATACCCTTAAATTCCTGGTAGGTATAGGGTCGGGTTGGTCTTCTGGAGCAGTCGTAAATGTTCAAAGAATATGCCTTGGTTTTTCAACTAACTGACTCAACTTGTCGAGGTTTGGGCTTGTCCTCGGCGTGTAAGGTGTTGATGGGTGTGTCTTGCGGCGGGGGCGTCAGTGATAAATGACGCCCGCAACAGGATGCCCCGGCGATCATTTGGGAGGGAAAATCCGCGTATTAAACACTTAGGCCATTACCAAGAGGCGACGCCCAGCACCTTGAACAAAACGTCTGACTCATTCTTATAAGGACACCAGAGGAAAGGGAAGCTTGACTCGTAAGTTCTAAATTTAATTTGGGTGGATTGATTATCTCACGGAGAGAGAGAGACTCGTAACTTCTTTGTTTAAATTGGTTGGATTGGATTTTTTCTGGTGCAAGAGGCACGCAATGACTATATTGAGACGGAATAATATTAGGAGAGGTATTTCAAGAGAACCTGTCTTGCAATTGCATTAAATATACTGACTCATCCACGTAAGGAGACCAGAGGAAATGGAAACGAAGCTCGTAACTTTTGAATTTTGTTTAGGTGGATTGATTATCTTATAGATTCGTAACTTCGATGTTTGAGTTCGTTGGATTGGAGAGTTGCTGGTACAAACACAATGACTGAATTGAGAAGAAACACTATCAGAAGTATTTCAAGAGAACCAGTCGTGTGTGTGTGTGTGTGTGTGTGTGTGTGTGTGTGTGTGTGTGTGTGTGTGTGTGTGTGTGTGTGTGTGTGTGTGTGTGTGTGTGTGTGTGTGATTGCGTCAGATATACTGGCTCATCCATGTAAGGAGATGAGAAGAAAGGGAAGTTTGACTCAAAACTTCTGAATTTAATTTGGGTGGACTGATTTTCTTATGGACTCTTAACTTTGTTGAGTTAGATGAATTGGCTAGTTCCTATTACAGGAGATACAGAATGACTGTATTGAGACGGAACATCATCATAATGTCTGTACAGTCGAGTAATTCAAATATTAGAAGAGGTATTTTGATCAAACCTGCTTTGCAATTTCGTTTTATAAAGAGAAAACAAAGAATACTCACACTAGACATCCAACAATTAAAATCAAGGTGGGATTATTTCTTACGATTACCATTTTGCTTCTAAATTTTTGAAAGTTTACAGTATGCTGATAAGCTGCGTCAACGAAACCGATTCCTTTGGTATACTCGTAAATATTTTGTCTGTGTCTGGGAGGTGAAAAAATACGCCTGAAGAGTTAATAGATCAGTTAAAAAATGTTAATCCAATTTAATATATACTTAAAAATTACATGGTAGTTTGCAAAACGTATCGCATCATTTTTAGATTCGAAAGGAGCTTGTCAAAACGAGTATTTGAATATAAAGCACATGGAAATAGACTATAAATAAAAAGTTTAATTCAATATACCATGGTAATAGGTCGAAGAATAAAAAAAAATTCACCGAGTTTTATTTTGTAAGTCAGCTTATTAAGTAACGGTAACTGTGACGGAAAAGTACACGAAGGTGATAACTTTCTTGAAGTTCGATTCAGTCAGAAGCTAGTTCTTGCTGCATGTCTATCAAAATTCCTAATTATGAGCATCGTGTAATTATTAAGTTTTTTTTAATAAACTTAACACTAAAAAAGTATTAGTATTATTTACGGTATTGAATCTTTAAAAAAAATTGTATACGAATGGTTGTAAAGATTTAGAACTATGCAAGAATAACTGGATGATGATGAGTGATAAGGCAGACAGTAGACGATATAAAACATGTAAATGGTCAAACGGCATTAACAAGTTGGTTCGGCTTTAGAGTTCCCATGGCAGATATCTAACGCTGACACAAAACTTAATGATTTATACGTTGTTCATATTTAGACAATGCTAATGATATGCAGTACTAGTCTTAACTTTGATAATCCACTCTACCATTCGGATTGAACCGAATATCACGAAAATTGCTCCACGCATGCATAGTAAGCCATTATTTCTCATCATGGTTACCGTTACTTAATGCTTAACCCTCAAATCGATTTCACAAATAAAACTTCCGAGAACTTTTTTATCATCCTATTTATAGTATATACCTCTGTGACCTTCGTTGTTTTGTGTTTCAAACTTCGTATACACTTTGTGACTGTCCACCTTCGTTCGTCAAAATAATCGGTGAATTAAAAAAAATCTCTTTATTTTAAACCTGTATTTATATTTTAAGCGGCAGTTTATAGAGATATCTTTTGTTTATAAATGCTTAAAGTTCACTGCAGTCTGTTCACTTTTTGTTTTAAGAACTATTTTCATAAAATCCAGCGTCATTCCTTTCCCCGGACAATGACAATGCACCTTGGACGTGATCGTCTTTTGACGTCATTTCCGAGGAAGTAAAAAAAATATTATTCTTTCTCTTTTGTATAATATCCTTAGTCATTACGAACTCTTTCTTTATAAGGAGATATGTTTGGAAGAAGTTGCATTAGTGCTGTAGAATTTAATTAGATAATATTAAATGTTTTTCTTCAAGATTGAAGTGGTGTTGGTCAATATTTATGAGGGCCGTTAATATTTAGAAAACAAAAATTAGAAATTCTTTGGACACTTATGCATCAATGTGAATTACTGAAAAAAATTTACGTTTTATTTTCTGAAAAACATTTTGGGTACCTTATAATTTTTTTGAACATTCGCATTTTGACAACACTATCTTTTTCTCTCAATCTAAAACAATTAGGCGCCGACCAAACGGTATAGTGGTTAGCGTGCTAGCTTCTAGACCACGAGGTTACGGGTTCGAGTCCCGTGTTTGGCATGGATGTTTGTAAATGTATGTTGGTTTGTCTAATGACGAATGTTTCGGCGCATTATAGCCCTCGTGTTGCTGACGGCGCCAGATAATCTGAAAACAACCAACCAACTTAAAACAATTAGGATCATTTCCTTAACGCTCATTTTTGAAAGATTTATTACGTGATTGTAAGTTAATATCGGCTATATATGGATATTTTTAACATGCACAACTATCAATTCTAAATTAATTAATTATGAAATTCGATGCATGTAATGAATTGATGCTGAAATTCGATGCAGGTTTAGTAACTTAATTTTTGACGTAAATGACATGACAATGTCAATGAAATTTCAGCAATTTATTATTGAATTTTGTTCCGTTATTTTCTGATTTGTGTAAATGAAATCTAAATTCAAACTGGAAAAGAGGATGAGAAATCATTAAAAGTTGAGGGGTTCTGGAATGTACAAATACAATAATGGTTAACTCATTTCTTTATAACAAATGCTTAAAAATAGAACAGATTTTTATCAAACGTCGAACATGAAGCTCTGCTGAAAGGATTTAATATAAGTTTCACTAGTGCTAGATTATTAGCATTTCCAAATCAAATGCTTTAGCGTAATACACAACACAATGAAAGAGAAGAATTTTTTTCACAATCTAAAACAATTTAAATCTCTTTCATAAAATGCCTTTTAAAATGGGAGTTGGTACCCAAAAATTTATAAATAATCGGTTTTGAGTTTATTACTGTTTATCAGAATTTAAATTCTTCCCTTTAAAAGGATACATCATTTGTAATAATACCTCAACTAGAAGTATTTTTAATTATTTTTTTTGAAGAAAAAATTGGTAATTATTAATGTAAGTAAAGCTTTCTTTAAAATTTATCTTTCTCAAAACTACATTTTTCATTATTCATGTACCTTTCTCTCAGAAACTGCACAAACTATCTTTCCGAAATTTTGACCACAAATTCCTTCTATGTAGCTGTATATACTGAAGTGAGATTTTGTTGTTATTTTAAAAATATTTTTTGTTTTGGCTTTTTTCGGCAAAAAAAACTTGCTGATTTTTAACAAATTTGAGTTACTTTCACGAAAATTCATTTAAAAAAAAAGTAAATGAATTATAATCAAAAGCTAACTTCAGTAGAATAATAAATGTCTATACTGAATGCACGGAAAAAAAATAGGCTTCTATGTCAAATACTTCCTGAGAAAAAGGTACATGATATATGCCAAATTAACATTACCGCTAATAGAGGGTACTAACTCCCTTTAAAAGAAATTACTTTTTTGGAAGTTCATCAAAGTTAGATATTATTTTCTATTGATGAGTGATATAATATGCCTTAGATTTCCTCAAAATACAAAATTGTAATTTTCGATTTTCTATAGTGCTTTCATGTACTGTACACCATTACAACTTCATTTTTTTTTTTTTTTACTATTTTTGATATTTTTAACTTTGATTTTCAAACAAATCTTACAAGGTGCAATTATAAATAAACTAAAAATCAGATGCGGGGTTCTTAGGCTTTAAATTGATACATCATTGATCAATTTCGATTTGTTTAAAGAGAGGAAATTGATCTTCACAAAAATACACCGTTCAGTTAAGGTTTTATGGCGCAAAGACTTCACTAGGGCCATAATACACCGTTCAGAAATACAGGGTCTTCATAAAGTAACTATGCATTGTTCTATATTTCTGTTTCTATGTTTGCAGGTTAAATCCCTAAATTGTCGGCAGTATAGCCTAGGTGTTGCTCTTGCGCCAATAATCCCAAAACCGAACCAAAACTAAATTGTTGGAGGGGGAAATTTTTGAAAATTGCGAGAGAAGAATCCTCCGGAAACTCATGACCAATGAGTTTCGTCCAAGTCCAGGGGCAGTATTTCGAACATCTCTAATTTACACATTGCATAGTTACTTTATAAACACCCTGTAATATAAAAAACATGTAGCAAGTCAGAATGAATTATGCGCTTGTGGAGTATGCAAGGTCCAGAATCGAACCCGAGTCATCCACCATGCTATTCCAAAACTATTTTTATATAACTGTTAAACAAAAACAATCGCCAGTGTCGAAGGGAAGTTTCGGGATTTTGAAGTAACCACCACACGCTTTAGATATTGTCATTTCTTTCGAAATTAATTAATTTTTAAGATACGTTTAAATCCATCTTACCCGTATGCGTCCTTTTATGTGCTTTAAGGTGCGAACTTTTTGTATAAACCTTCTCACATCCCTCATAATCACAGCGATGCACTTTTCTCCTCTTAAGACTTTCATTGTACGATGCACTGGCCATGGCCATGGATCCATTGAGCAAGGCCTGAGAATGGCCAGACAGGAGAGGCATGCCAGAGAACAAGCTACTAGATCCATTCACAAGGGAAGAAGCACCCTTCTGCAGATGCTGATGCACGTGGGACAGGGTGCTGGAAAAAAGATTTGAACTTTTAAAACACATTGAAGCAAAGTAAATTTAAACTAAACTGGTACCGAAGGTAAACCACTTAGAGCTTAGTTTCATTACCTTTTAACTTCCCACTATGAGAAGTTTGAATAAACAAAAAGTTCCAAAGATAATCAATTTAAACGTTTTGTTTTATAATCTAAACTTCCCACTATGAAAAATTTGAATACGCAATAGAATCCGAAGATGAACAATTTAACGCTTAATTTTATAACCTTTTAACTTCCCACTATGAGAAGTTTGAATAAGCAACAGGTTCCGAAATCATTTAAAACTTTATCCTTTAACCTTCCACTATTAGAAATTTAAACAAGTAACTGGTGCTAAAGAGAAGTTGTATAATTCTTTGTTTATGCTTGTCTAACTATACATCAGAAATTTACAAGTAAAAATTTACTTTTAGGCGTTTAGGAGATCAAATAAAATTGTGCAAGTCAAAACGTGTTTTTATATGGTTTTTGTCTAGTAATATATTTCCTACCATGTGGAATTGGAGTACTACAAATCCAAATTTTTTAAAAAATAGGCAATCATAAACAAATCCCGTCTTACACCTATACACTGAAAATATAAATTATTATACACTAATGCCGCTCAAAAAAAAAAAAAGCCTATTAAATTTAAAATATCTTAGAATATAAATTTCTTAAGGTAACCAAGAGATTGAATTAGGCCCTTATTATACAGCGATACTCCAGTGGCAGAAGCTCTCGCTCCACAGTTTCAGACACTCAGACAAGCCATTCTAAGTGAAACATGCAATCATATGGAGCTTATTATACAGGACCACAGCTGTGGCTAGTGGTTGCGTCTATCACTTGAGGACCACCACAGTACGGAGCTACTGGGCCACAGCAGTGGCCTGCCCGGGATTCGCGCGCGTTCCCACCCTAGAGTGGCTCTGTGTAATAAGTGCCTTACAAAAACCTTACTGAATCAATACCACTTAGAGGTCGGCGATATATCGATACGACGATATTTTTAATAAAATATTGATGGTAAAAATATTGATACAAGTCACCAATATATCGATATTTTCAAACATTTTAATTTTTTAATGATCGTTTTGTAGTTCCATGTGTTTTTTCGATTTTCTTTATTCCTTTTTCAAAAACTTCAAAACTAAAATTTGGACTTGGCTGAGAGGCAGTTAAAATGCCACCAATATTCAATATTTTGCCATGCACTTCATAATCATGGGCGACAACAGGAAGGTACAAGGGGGTGCACCTCCCTGGCTTTTGAAAATTAAAATAAAATCGTGTTTACACACACACATTATATATATATATATATATATATATATATATATATATATATATATTTCTTAAAATTACTGCACCAATTAAGCGAAAATATAACTTTTTCTTTTGTAATAGATCCATTTCAGTTAGAAAAGTAGTCACCTTACAAAAAGTAATCATGAAAAGTAGAAATTTGCCCCGAAAAACTTCGTTTCTGGCAAAATGGATAATCAAATTTAAAAAACATCATGTATCGATATTTTATCGATATTTTTTCTATGCAACGATATAGTATCGATATTTATTTTGATCGATATTTCTGACCTCTAGTACCACTACGTTCAGGCTCTTTAACTCGGGGATAATAGGGGACCTCATGATACTAGTTAGCTATGAATAATAATCTGTTCTGCCACTGTACATAGCATACATTATTCTATTTCAATTAAGTATTTGTAAAATACTACAAAATTACCGCACTGAAGACGTGCCTCTACCATTTGCTTCATTCAGTTAATTACCAAGTAATTACTCTTACTTTTATAACTCCTCTATTTTACATCCCTAATTATGGTAAATTTAATGTTCTAATGATTTGAATTAAATAATAACACGCTTGACGTTGCGTTGTAGCAAATACATTACGAGTACTACAGGTTTCAACTGTGACAGTACAGGCTTAAACTGTAAATTAAAAAATGAATGCAAAGCAACGCGAATATGTCATTAATATGCTATCTTTGTGAATTTTTTGCAACTTTCCTTTCAATACAAAAAAGGGGGAAAGATAATATCTCTTCGTGACAGAACCGCTGAAACTGGTTAGCCGTGCACGGAATTTGATTGTGATTCACTACTTCATTTTTTACACTAAGTGCCAATATACAAGAAATATTGATATATTCAGTTGCCAGCTTTTTTATGGATTTTCCGTGGTTTTTACTTATTTTCCGTAGTTTTTACGGATTTTCCGTAGTTTTTCGGATTTTTATGGTTTTACGGACGTTCTTTGAAACTTATGGAAGAGACCTACGGGAAATATGTCTCCATATTTTGCCAAAACTGTTAAAATTCATCAATACTTTCGATATTGCCGATATTTACGCTGTTTTCGTTGAGTAATACTCTGATGTGATAGTCTTTATTGTATCTCGTATTCATTCAGAGTTATACAAGAATATTGGCCAGGAATAAAATGAAAAAAGTAAATATCGATTTAAAAAAGGTGTGCGTCTCTGTATATTTATTGTATGTTCTTTTCCCCAGATCAGGTAGTGTACAATGAAGAAGAGAAGCAACTGAGGAATTCTTATTTAAAAAAACCTGTAAGAATCAGATCCAAATTAAAATGATTATAAGATAATTGTTTCTTGTTAAGTGGATGAATGTTGAGTCATTTCTAAAATCCGACTTTTATTAGTGTAAAATGAAAATTTGACTTTAATCAACTTTTTCAAAACGATCGAAAATTTTGACTTTTATTAGTGTAGATTAAGTAACAATCTATAAAAAAAAAATTTGGCATCTCTGTATATTTATTGTATGTTCTTTTCCCCAGATCAGGTAGTGTACAATGAAGAAGAGAAGCAACTGAGGAATTCTTATTTAAAAAAAACCTGTAAGAATCAGATCCAAATTAAAATGATTATAAGATAATTGTTTCTTGTTAAGTGGATGAATGTTGAGTCATTTCTAAAATCCGACTTTTATTAGTGTAAAATGAAAATTTGACTTTAATCAACTTTTTCAAAACGATCGAAAATTTTGACTTTTATTAGTGTAGATTAAGTAACAATCTATAAAAAAAAAATTGGCATCTCTGTATATTTATTGCATGTTCTTCTCCCCTGATCAGATGGTGTACAATGGGGAAGAGAAGTAACCGGGAAATTTTTATTTTAAAAATCCAGCAAAAGTTAGACCCAAATTAAAAGGACTACAAGATAATTTTGTACAATTGTTACGTTTCGGTTGAGCGGATGAATGTTGATTTATTTCTAAAATCCGAGTTTTATCAGTGGATGGTAGTTTCTGATCCCTGTCCCTAGTAACACGTCAGTATTGACCAGTGTCGGAAACCGGGGTTTCGGACATTGGGGATGATTTGCCAATCCTGGCTGAAACTCGAGCATCGTTCCAAAATACACGATTTTGATTATTTTTTGTTTCAAAATAAACACGTCAAAAACATCACAAAACCTATTTTTCAGCCCTCCGTGTTTTTTTACAAATATATATTTCAATTTTAAAACTGTGCATCATTTCAAAACTTTCAGTATATTTTATCCAGCATTTGGCGAGATTGGCCAAGATCCATAACAACGGCCAGTCTTCAACGGTCCACGTCGGGATTTTCCAATGCTCAGCGATATTTATCAGCGTATACTTTTGATACTGGGGGTAATCTATATTTCTGAATAAGGAACATTTTGACTGATGAAATAAAAACTTTAACAGGCAGATGTCATTTTTTCTTGCATACCCTTTCCATTCACTTAGCCCTTCTATTGTTATTGATAAACTAGCCTAGATTCACTTTCGACACTTTCACCATAACTCCTTTAAAAAAGTGGGAATAATTTCATTTCCACTTTGACTAGATTTAAATAATTGGTGCAATCATTGGTGGGATTTATACATTTTGAGGTTGGAATCAAATAAAAAAAAAGCCTTCCACTTAACAAAACTCCAAAGTTTCTTTGTATGGAAAACCTGAGCATAACAAGACGCCGGGAGAAACGTCAAAACTTTCCATCACATTTAATAGAAGGACTATCATCTTCAATCGCAGTAAAGAAACAATAGGTATTTCCTATTCCGAGATCTATTTTGAATTGGATTCGGGGCGAACTCATGTAAAAAGATACCTTTCAGGGCTAGATGGAGTGGATCCAATTGTTTGGGGTCGATCTCGCAAAAAGTATCTTCCTTCAAATCATCCATCATTCCAATCCAAAAAGAACAAAATCTTCCTCACGAATTTCTTTCTCGATCCGATACTTCACGAACAAGTTCACCCTCCCATTTCGCCACACTTTCAGTCCGCTTACGAAATTAGCATTCCGCAATAGGGCCAATCTATGCTCACTGGCTAACAATCTTCGCATTTCTATTGGGTAGAAACATTCTAGAGAAGATCTCATTGTTAATCGAATCGTTCTTTTCAATAAAGAGTTCTTGGAGTATGATTAATTGAAAGGGAGGTTTTTTATTAAACACCAAAATGCAAGTGAGCCACAAGGTACCACACTGGGCTAATAGATATAAATTCATAAAATATAAAATTAATCCATAAAAACAAAGTTTTTAATCTAATTTCTTTATATGCATTGCCAACTTTTATGCGCAATTGCAACTTATTTAAGCGTTTTTGAGCACCGACCAAATTCTCATTCCGCAATAGGGCTAATCTATGCTCACTGACTAACAATCTTGGCATTTCTATTGGGTAGAAACGTTCTAGAGAAGATCTCATTGTTAATCGAATCGTTCTTTTCAATAAAGAGTTCTTGGAGTATGATTAATTGAAAGGGAGGTTTTTTATTAAACACCAAAATGCAAGTGAGCCACAAGGTACCACACTGGGCTAATAGATATAAATTCATAAAATATAAAATTAATCCATAAAAACAAAGTTTTTAATCTAATTTCTTCATATGCATTGTCAACTTTTATGTGCAATTGCAACTTATTTAAGCGTTTTTGAGCACCGACCAAATTCTCATTCCGCAATAGGGCTAATCTATGCTCACTGACTAACAATCTTGGCATTTCTATTGGGTAGAAACGTTCTAGAGAAGATCTCATTGTTAATCGAATCGTTCTTTTCAATAAAGAGTTCTTGGAGTATGATTAATTGAAAGGGAGGTTTTTTATTAAACACCAAAATGCAAGTGAGCCACAAGGTACCACACTGGGCTAATAGATATAAATTCATAAAATATAAAATTAATCCATAAAAACAAAGTTTTTAATCTAATTTCTTCATATGCATTGTCAACTTTTATGTGCAATTGCAACTTATTTAAGCGTTTTTGAGCACCAACCAAATACTCATATTGTTTGTCACTACGAAGTTTGTGCTCTCAACGACCTATATTTTTGCACAATAACGACTAATCAGGCCGGGATCTACAGCTTAACGTAGAACCACAACGAACATCCATGCCTAACACGGGATTCGAACCCAGAACCTTTGGCATGCGAAGTCAGAGCTCTAACCACACAGCCGTCAGGTTTTCAATAGCCTGGATTGGTCACGACGCCTATAGTAGAAAGAAGAAAGAAAAAAAAACACGGGTTTAAATTGGTTCAATACACCTCTAATTATAAGCATATTCTTTTCTCTGATTTCATCCCATACCATTAATCGCAAAAAATTGGAATGAAACATCTTCCTGGTAATCTGAATTGGTCATGATGCTTGTAGTAAAAAAATATTAAGAAAATAGCCCCCCCCCTCCCTTCCCCACTTCCCCTTCATCTTCTTCCGACGATTTCACACCATTAACCACAAAGCATTGTAATTAGACACTTTTATTTTTAAATTCTGTAAATTAATTTCGATTATGTTGGCATGTTTGTGGCTGCCAAAATCTTCGGCGAGCTTATAAAACCCCTTGCCGTCATTCAATTCAACTGAAACTTAGCAGCTAGATTCTATGACGATGGAAATGCTTTCTACTGACGGGCTCTCAATAAAAATTTATGAACTTTGTAAACGACAACTAGTTTTTTAATCTTGTCGTCTTTTTTAATAAAAATTTGCTACTAAGTGATTAACTAAAAACATGTACTGGGAGTCTTAAAAGCGACTCCTGATCTTTAAAATTTAACGTCTCATCTCGAAAACGATTAGTGAAAGAAGTTAAAACTTGTTTTATATTTATTGGATAGTCAACAAAATTCCGATAGCTAGTCACAACTTAATTGACTTATTAATAAACATAAAACTATTTCAATACTCTATAGATAATCGTAATCGATATGTCGATAATCGATCGTGTTTAAAAAAAAATTAATATCAACTATATCGACTTATTAATAAACATACAATTAGTTTTAGTTCTCTGTCTGAAACTGTTTTTGTTTTTTTAATCAATCTCAACATTACTGACTTATAAATAAACATACATTTAGTTTCAATCCTCTATTGGTTACTGTTATTTTTTTTATTTTTTTTTTTTCAAATCAAGATCAACATTATCAAATTATTAATAAACATTGAATTGGTTTCAATCCTCTATCAGTAACTGTTTTTAAAAAAATCAATATCAACATTACCGACCTATTAATAAATATACAATTAGCAGTTTCAATCCTCTGTTGGTAACTGTTTTTAAAAAATCAATCTCAAATTTATTGATTTATTAATTAATGTACAATTATTTTCAATGTTAGTAGCTGTTAGTAGCTCTTTTAAAGATGTTCATTTTTAAAGATCAGGAGTTACTTTTGGGACATACTAACTGCGTAATTATACTGAGCCTCGTGGTTTAATGACCTCGCAAAGGCGGGATATAAAAATAAGTCAATATTAACAAGCTATCTATAATTTGGAAGAAGTTTACAGTACGTCAAAAGAGTGTTTCTAAAATACGCTAAAATGTCTAAAGATGTTTTTAAAAAATTTAAAATACATTGCATAAATAATTTTGCATTTACGGTTTTTATCTTTTGGTGAATATTTTTCTATTTACCCGATTTAACTATTGCTAACATGCAAGAAATAAAACGTAAGCAGACTCTATAGAGTAATAAACACTAGACATTAATTTTAATTTCCTATTTGATTTCCATTCAAACTTGGTTGTGAGCACGATCATGTTTTTTTTTATACCTTATTAAAACAAGCCTTACCTCCTGAGCTCTACTTAACACTAAAAAGAGTGAAACTTAGTATATACCTATATTGCCCAAAAGCAGTCAAAATGATTGCATTGGGAAAGAATAATATGTAAAGAAATTTGTATAACACACATATATATATACCGGAAATGAAGGAGGGAGAGGTAACTACAATTATTAATAAACGCATTCATATGTTGTACAAAAAGTCACAAAATTATAAGAAATTGTGTCATTATATACATAATTGTTTTTCTAATTGAAATTAAAAAGCAGTCAAAATGACTTCCTTGGGCAATCTAGTGTTAAATATTAAGTGTTGTCGCGCACCATCTATTACTGATTTTTACTCATCTACGCACCATCTGTTACTGATTTCTATTCATTTACACACCATTTACTACAGACAGTTTAAAAAGCAGAAAATAAGCATTGGTTAAAATATGAATTTTCAAAAGCAATTTTAAATGAAAATTTGCTTTTCAAAATTAAAGAATTTTGACGGCTGCGTTTGTTCCCGCTTAAAATCACGGTTCAATTCTCTGTTAAAACAAGAGTCCTTACTTTTCGAAACATGTATCAGAATTCCGACTGGTTTTTCATGTTGTACCAATTTTTTTTTAACTTGGAAGAAAAGCTCATTTTTGTTTAGAGAGGTATTTACAAAAATCCTTTCTTTGTTTTGTCATAGCAAGTTAGTAAGTGTAATTATTGTTCTATGCAAATTCTTTTTAAAAAATTGTTCAAAATAATAATCAAGATAGGTGTATCAAATAAGGCTCTAGCTCCCAATAAGACCATCCCTATGCAGCAAAAACTTCTTAAAAAAACCCACTAATTGCCAGAACCGATGTGTAATAAAAGTCATTAAATTAGAGATAAAAGCTGAAGCCATTTTTTCAAACTTTTACCCTAGAAGTCCGAAAGACGATTGCAAGTTCAGGTGTCGCATCGAAAATCATTCTGAATTTTTTAGAATTTAGAGAAATATTAGATCAAGAATACACTGGTCTGCTGGGACAAAGGTGACCGAAACTGTTCGAAAATCGATTTTTAATGAGTTGAAGTAAATCTTATTGCCAAGTATATCGTAAATTACCAAACAATGAGCATTCTTTTTTTTATTTAGTGAGCCACCACTCTTTAACTTCAAATGAAGAAGGATGCAGACGATTTCAGATCTCTGGCAATGCCATATTTTAAGGTGAGCCAATGACGTCATTAAATTCGTCATCAGTGACGTAATATTCATTACCAACTTGGCTCACTTTTGAAAGATGCATGTAAGACGCTGTTAAAGAAGTCGAATCGTGTACAATCTTCCTCATTGCAAATTTAAAAAATAAAAAAAAGGTTACCACAAAAAAAAAAATGCTAATTATTTGGCAAGTTATGACATATTTGGCAATCGGATTCAGTGCAAATCATTCAAAGTCGAGTTTTGAATAGTTTCGGCCATTCTTTCTCCGGCAGACGAGTGTATTTATGATCAACTAACAGTTCTCAAAATCCTATAAAAAATTCAGAATGATGTTCGATGGGGTACATAAACTTACAGTCGTCTCTCAGTCTAACAGTAAACCAAAAAACTTTTAACACCATTTTAATTTCATAAAAAGAATTTATTCCTAAAATGAAACTACATCTAATAATTCTCTTAGTATAATTCTGGATGGTGTCCCCATGCAATATTACTTTATAATAATTCCCTCTAAAGGACTCCTCTTTAATATTCCTTTCTAAAATACTCCCCTGTAGAAATCATATGTGCATACCACTGATAAGATAAACAACTGGATAGACTGATCTGATGTCAATCCAAGGAAAAAAACACACCGGTGGTTGATGACGATGGGTGGATGATTAACCTATCACAGTTCACTTTTATAGTTGAAGGGGAATGCGAGAAACCTTGAAGAGTAGATATTTTTTCGCACATTATTACTAATTTAAGTCTATTAATGACATTTTTGCTGTGTACAACCAAGATTTTATTTTCAATTCTCGGCAATCCGTATTTTTTGTCCATCCAACGGTATTTGGCAACGGCTTCATTTTCACAGCGTAAAGCAGTCTATCCAGTTCTTTTTCTATATCGAGGGTGCATACTTTAACATTTTCGAAGGAAGCATTCAAGAAGGAAGTGGATTTTGATAATTAAAGCTGATTTGACGTTTTCGAAACCTGTTAAGCCTGCTGATAAACGCTCAAGTAAAATGCTTAACAATGCTCAGATAATTTTTTTAAATTCATTAATCTATTTGTCTGTGATTCTATAAACATTTAGAAGTAAATACCTGCTTAAAAGTTTGTGTTATGCATACATTCTATAAATAGACTGATGCGTCGTATTGTTCAATTACTTTTGTCAACATAATACATAAAATGTATACGAAACAAAATGGCACAAACCAATCAAAAGGCTCAGGTGTATTGTTAAATATAAATAAAAACTAAGACTTATCGATACACGCCGCTGGAAAAAACAAAAAATGGACCACTTGCTTCAAAAGGAGGTTATTGCAACACAGTACGAGAGGTTTTACAAATTGCAGTATAATTATTTAAACGTTACCCATTGCATATATTATGCTCGTTCATTAATTTATTGTTATTTACGTCAATATTTATGTAGTTCAGGCGATTGGTATGCACAGGCGTGCTTATAATAAGAAATAAATTACGATTATAAGAATGGAATATGTAAGAGGCATTTAAAACTTTATATTTGTTGGGTATTCAATATCTTACATAACTCTGTAGATTGTTTTTTAAATCCATTATATTAACTTCGATTTTGTGTGTCGATGGATGAAAAATGTGCGGAGTCGTAATTAAACGCCTTGCCGTCGTCCAATCCGGCTGAAACTTGGCAGATAGATTTAATGTCGATGGCAATGCATTCTATCAAATTTTGGGATTGTAACTTTCACTAAAAGGTCACTTTTACGGAATACTAATAAACCAACTTGCCGTCATCCAATTGCGCTAAAATAGTATTTAACCGACTATTGAAGGAACTCTTACCCGTGGGCAATTTTTTTTTAATTAATAAATAATAAAATTGTTTTCATCAGAATAAATAAATTTTATTTGAATGTGAGTACATAAATTCAGGTTTATTTTTAATAATTAAATTTTTAAACGTAGTTTGCCACACATTTTTCTGATAAAAATGTTTTTGATATTTAAAATTAGATGCAAACACCAAGCACACGCTGTTTACAGAATCGGCGCCGTGTTAAAAAATATAAAGTTTGGTAATGCATATAAAGGATTTATAATAAAAACTTTGTTTTTATGAGCTATATTATTCATATCAATTTTGATATCGATGACAAGATCCATTAAATTTATTCTTCCATTTCAAAACCATTAAAAATATGGTTTTTAGGTTCATTCAAAAACCTAATCTTCCAGAAACATTATTTTTTT